>OZ018333.1:14725238-15325238 GCA_963969495.1 Ceratothoa steindachneri | reverse complement strand
TCTCAGTCTAATCCAACACTTTTCACTCGAGTGTTCTTCCATCGCACAATAGCTACATACATTCCTCTGGTCACGACACATCCTTGCATAATGACCAGCCTTTCCACAGTTACCACATGCATATTTCATACTTTCCCCACCAGTTGCTCCACCATTCAACCTCGGACAATCTTTCTTCAAATGGCCTATTTCTTTACACTCGAAGCACACTTTTACACTTTCCTGGCAATCCTTTATCATATGCCCTTTCTTACCACACCCAAAACATGCACCAGATGTCCACCTACATTCTGCCAACATATGACCTTTCCTTCCACACCGATGACATTCCACAATCTTTCTCCCACCATTCGGTCTCTCATTTGCTGGGACATACCTCGGTTTCTCTCTCATATATCCGTTCCCACGCTTGAAATTCATCTGCCCCCTTCCATTCGACCACCCTCCATTTGCCCATCCATTCTGCCAGCCCAGGAAGTTTGACATCACTCCAGCTGGTGCAGCCTTCAGGGCATCCCTGTAGCTGACAAACTGCTGGGGTGAATGAAAGCTCCTGGGCTTCTTACCCCCAACATTCACACTGTACCATCCATCCTCTTCTAGATCGCTTTCATCATCAAATCGTCCATCTTCTAACAGTTCCAACACATCCTCCCACATCAACCGTTCACCTGTAAGTCTCACTCTCTCCTTTCTCTTTCAACTCAGCCATTCACTCACCTTTTGCGGGATCATCCTCAAAAACTTTCTCATGAGTGGTTTACATTCATTTACATCATCATCACCATACCTCGTTCTTGCCATACTCTCAAGCCTATGTGCATACATATTCACACTTTCACTCTTCCCCCTTCGAGCCTTCTCAAATTCATTCACCCTTTTATACTTCACACTCTCTTTCATTCGTTTCACCCCCTCAATCAATCTCTTCTTCACTACATCGTACTTTGGCTCTCCCACACTCGTTATCACTCGAAAGAACTCCAACGCATTCCCATCCAAACAATCTCCCAGAACACTCACCCAGTGACCCTTGTTCTGCAGGTACTTGAGCTTGCAGTACCGCTCAAAATCCCCGAAGAACTCATCCATACTCTTTCCCCCATGCAATCTAAACTTATCAATCCTTGGCACTTTCCTAATCAAAATTCCTTTCCCCACATTCACTTCACTCTCCGAAGAGCTACTCTCGGTCTCACTCATTCCAATCATATCGTCACTCTCTCCCTCATCTGAGTATAGCGAATCCACACTCTTCCCTCTCGCCTTCCTATCCTTAACCTTAGAACCATGCTTACTTCCTCTCTTACTTTCCACTCTCTTCCATTCACCCCCTTTCCTACCACTCACAGTATCTTCTTTAGACTCAATCATACTGCCATCGATTCCATTTAGCGGAGTCCCTTTAGTAGGAGCAGGGGTCAGGGTTGTAGGTCCTGGAGCTGATCCAGCCCCTGTCATCATGTTATACAGGTCCTGCATCCGTCAGGCTGTCTGATCCTGTCGGTCTCCCATTTCCTTCTTCATCCTATCAGTCTTTTCATTCATCCCTTTTATTTTATTCTCCATTCCCTCCATCATTCCCCGCAACATTTCACACTCCTCTTCTTTCTTTCTCAACTCCAGTCTCAATCGCACTACTTCTTCATTCAATGTTTCCGCTACAGCCATTGTTCCCAAGTTAGTAAAAAGATAGTAGGAGGGAAAAATCAATCAAACTACTTGTCACACTAATTGGGTATGGACTGCAATCCAATCCAGTCACGCTCCCAGTTTCGAAGTCTCACGTCCCTATTCGGGCGCCAAATGTAGCGGGCCGAAAATATATCTCTAATCTCAATCGATCCAACCCGCTTCCTATACTGTCCGAATGTGAGAAATTGAGGGAGAATGAAACGGATTGTATATACAATCCCTTTACTTACAAAAGAATACAGTTATATTTACAGCAATTTTATATTTACAAGGGAAGTGTGCACACTTCAAAATGAGGCCAAATTTCCCAATCCAAATAAGATACCAAAAGAGAATTTTATAACAGGCGAATACAACAAATTTACTTATATATCTACACAAAACATAAAAAAAACACAACAACAACCGAATGAAAAGGGGCACGCGGTATCACTTGTGTGCTGGAGGTGGGTGGTAGTAAGCTAACATAAAAGGAGGCAGGATTGTCAACCAAGGCGGGTATGGTGGTCCAGGTGTTTAGCGAGGTATGAAAGCCCTCCGTCTCAGGGCTGGGCGGAGCACTCGTGTAGAGAACCCTTCTTGCCGTCAGTCCACGCTTCCACTCTCTGTAGAAGAGATATATCCTCCGTTTATGACCCATTTACTTATACATGGAAGGGAAACTAATAAGTGGCCATTACCCGAGTAAATTTATCGACTAGCTTACCTCTTTCCAGAATATGGCGCTTTGCTAAAAGACTATTATAAACAAAGTACAATCTTGTTTTAATTATAGTGATATCTCAAAACTAGCTACTATCTTTCCAGAATATGGCGCCTGGACAGAAAGAAAAACATGGTAATCATTTTATACATAAAATAAACAAAAACAAAACAAACCCATTCCCATTCACACACATTCTTACAGAGGGAGGGAGATGGTACTGAGAAAAGGGGTGGGAGAATGTCCCTTTTACACACACTCATATTCGCTCCACCACAACACCACCCTGGAGGGTACCACATTTGGCTATTTGTCGCCACGCCTCTGCTCCGAAAGCTTATACTGCGCCGGGAGTATTGCATTCGACCTTTTTGGAGCACACATCGTGTCACGCTGGTACCGTGCCAGTGTATACGGATGGCTCCAAGTCCCAAGAGGGGGTCGGCTTCCACGCCGTATCCCCTCTGTTTGAAGTCAGCGGGGCTCTACCAGGTGCTGCGTCTGTCTTCACGGCCGAGCTGGTGGCAATACACCACTCGGTACGGGAGATTACGCGACGTGCCCGGTTCGGAGACCGGATTGTGATCTATAGCGACTCACAAAGCGCCCTGAGTGCTCTCGGGGCATTGGAATCTCCGCATCCCCTGGTTCGCGATATCCGTGACGCCACGGTTTTGGCGAGCCAGGCGGATGTCGAGATTATCTTCTGCTGGGTTCCTAGACATGTAGGAATTGCGGGGAATGAGTGCGCCGATGAGGGCGCCAAAGAGTCTGCGAAGACTCTGCGACCGGACCAGCGTTATGCTCTTCCTCACACCGAGACGGTCGAAGGGAACTTAAAGTTGCGTACCATTGTGCCGTGACTGTTCCCATGGACCTATCCCCCAATGCCGCGCCGGCTTCAGGTTGCTTTCTGTCGTCTCCGAATCGGACACACTCATGTGACGCATCGCTATTTGATGGAGCGCTTGCCTGCGCTCTATTGCAACGACTGCGTCGTCCCCCAGACTGTTTGGCACATTCTTGTCGAATGTCCCATTCTGGGTGATCTTCGCGCAAAATACCTGTCCCGGTACCGGGATGGGCGGGGTCACTACCGCCTGTCCCTTGTACTCCGGACAGATTCATGCACATTGACTTGTGGACTTGTTGACTTTTGGGGGAAGGCCGGGCTTCTCCCTTTATTTAAAGTTCTTTTTTTGTTATGTTTTTGTTTGTAGGTTGCACTCTCCTGCACCGGGGTGAGGGGGACCTCCCCCCGCTGCCAGAGATTTCTTCCTGATTGTTAAGTTTTTCCAATCTATATCGATTGTTAAGTTTTCATATTTTTATTTTAAAGTAGCCTAGTTCTAGGCTGTCGTGTTTTTCGGCGACTTATGCCCAAGTGGGTAGTTGCCAGATGGGCTCTATAAAATTTGAAAAAAAAAAAATTACATTTAACTATATTTAACATTCATTTCACTTGGCCTAAATACCGATGGTAAACAAAGAGAATAAACATTTATTTTTTCTTCATCAATATCTTAGTGCTCAGAGATTGGAGCAGGTGTTAGTATTACTCTGGACCTCATGTAGGAGCTTTGATTACTCTTCCAGCCTATATGTCCTTGAGCAGGTTTGCAATTCATTCCTCCTTCACCTCCTTTTTACTCACCCCATTTGCAGAACTTGTGCACCCTATCAGCCTCAATGCTTGCAGCATGACTGACAGTTAAATTTCTACCACCAGTCCTTTCACTTCATCATCTTTCTTTGCTATTTTACACATCTTACTTTGTGTGATATAATTTCTTGGTGATTGCACTTTAAATTTGAAAAAAACAACCCTTATTTTTCTTTGGTGACAATTATCAGGCAATAGTTGTGGGAGCTTACTATCAATGGTCATTATGGTGGACTCTTGCAAAAATTAATCTATAATAAGCTTTTATAAGATTTTGAAAGTGTTTTAGGAAGATGTGGCAAAAGAAGGTTGAATCAGACTCAAATTTTCCTCTTTTTTTTTCCTTAGGGTTATTTGTTAATTAAAAAGGAAGCTTATAAAATAATATCAAAAGGTAAAGGACTGTGGTATCTGAAACATATTTATACAGCAGAATCTTTTCAGACTATATAGAAATATCCACCAAAAATTCTTAAGGCAAATTTGGATATAAACATGACTAATAACAATTTACTTATTGATGAAATATTGGATAATATAAAGGTGAGTTACTTGTGATTTTTCAGATATTTACTGTGTTTTTAAGACAGGCTGACTTATTCATTAGTTAAGTTGCCGCTGGTTAAGGTCCATCCATTAGACTGTGAGCCTCAATGAACTCTGACAACTGGATATGGTTCTCCGAGAGATCCAGCACTCCTTATATCTGCAACAGTTCTACCTGTATTTCTTTTTCATTGTAGTTACAGTGGCAAAAGTCTGTGTTTGTCAAGCCAGTACAATATTTGTTTACAATTAGTTTTGGTAGTAACCACACCAGAGTCTTGCCAATTTGAATCATGTATAACAGGAAGAATGCTTCTTAGGAATTGATATCTAATCCACTAGCATTAAAGAGGTGATGTGGACCCAGAGTTTGAAGGATCTGCTGTTTCATTTGTTTGGGTAATGGTTGCCTGGTTTTATGGATGTGACATTCCTTAAGGTATTTCTGTATATTATATTCTTTGAGGTTAAGAGATCTCTCTTGAAGGATGCTAATCATGTTGCCTATAAAGCTATATGTGTAGCTTTGATTTCATATAAGTTGTAGCTTAATGGGGTACTTGAAATGATTAGGGTTTTTATTTCTCTTGTAGTGTGGTGAGATCAGGGGATATATGTAAGGTGTGTACCCAAACTTTTGAGGTATTAATCAAATAAGGGATAAATTTATTGTGAATGTGGTTGCTGTGAGTGCTTTGTGCATCTTCATTTTTAGGTTTGCTTTTTTTCCAATGTGTTGTTATGAAGCTAGTTATGTACCCATTTGTAGCCAATGGTCCCAGTAACCACCCGTCATAAAGGTCCACTCGCTCGTGAGACACCTGTCAGATTGGAAGTAGGCTCATGGAATCGCAGATACTCATTTCCTATTTTTTGTTTATTGTATAAATAAATATATATATATATATATAAGTGAAAGAACTCAATAAAAAGGTAGGTATATGATAGTGAAACCACTGTATAGGAACATAGAATTTATTTACAAGACCATAGTCCTATACTGAGAATGAAATTAACACACATCACTAAATAGTCTCAAAATCCTGACAAAAAAAATGAAGAAAAAGGGTCATTAACCAGGAGGTGTGGTTCTAAGATCATTAGCTAAACTCTTTATGATCAGGTTCCGGGAATAGGAGCTACATTTAAATTGACCATCTGATAGATTAGAATTGGGAATTTTTCCTATTACTATTGATGCTACAATTTTTCTTATTAGAATGTAGGATAGCACCTAATTATATAAAAATTGAAATGGAAATAAGAGGAATTTAGTACTTAGTCAATTGTCGTCTGCGAGCCTAAGGTAGCTTATTTCACTATAACACAATTAGGGAGAAATAGAAAGTACTGAGGCTTAGAAGAATTAATTAGGATTCTTATACCATTCATACATGATTTCACACAAGGTAGATAGTAATTAAATATAGAGGTAGAAAAATATAGTAAGGAATAAGAGTGGGAGCTTTTGGTCACATGTTGATCGGATCGAGTACAACATGGAGAAGGCTCACTCATCTCTCTTCTTCCTCCACAAATAATTCAGGTAATTTGGAATATAGGGGAAAATGTATGTGTGGCAATATATATATATATATATATATATATATATACAGTGCTGAATCCTATATAAGTAAACAACCATGTATAGGCAATATATTACACTTATACAGTAAACTTTACAATTTTATATTATTTGTGCCTTTGAATAATCTATTTGGTGGTTTTAATTGGTAATGTGGTTGGTTATAGTACTGCCTCACCAGTATTTTTATATACAGCACCAATTATGTGTGCTTTCTCTCTCTTCAATCATTGATCGTTCAGCACAAAAACCCTTAATTGAGCTGGTTCTTTATTAATGGTCCTAAGTTGCCCCAGGGTTTTTTTTTCCTCTCTTGCTGAGTGTGGAATAGGGGAAAAGGGTGCAGTCTCATGGTTACTCTCACCTTTTCTCTCATGGGGAAAATGCATGTTTGGGGTCTCCAAATTACACCACACACACCAATGGTATACAACTCCACACCTCCCGACTCTTTCCTTCAACTCACTTCAAAAAGAGAGCAGTGTGAACTTAGGAGCTGAAATAGAGAAAAAAATTACTTTCTCAAGGGTGTTACCCTTTCCTCCATCCCTAGCTCATACACACACAGACATTTCTTTCTCATATATACACATACCTGGCCTTGTGTTCCAGCTCTGCTTCCCTTTGTACACACTTCTAAAACTTTCATAAAAGTCTTTACTATTTCTCTCACTTCACTCACAATGTCCTTTAGACTATTAATCCTAGAGGGAAAAATTACTCTTTTGCAAAAGACTCCTCCCAGCACTGCTTCCAGGCAGCTTTGTCCTACATCCTTCACCAAAACCTGAAATTACAGGTGTGCATTAGAGTGGGCACAGGTGAGTTGAGGCAAATAACAAACTAATATCATACAATGTGAGACTGAACACTTTATTTGTTGTATTTAAGGGAGGGGAGTATTTAAATTGCTGATGTGCATGTATTTGGTTTACTCTAGTTTTTTGGTTGTGAAGAAGGTGAAACAGTAATTAAGTCATGTTGTAGCCTTTTTCAAGTCCTCTGATTTAGTATGATGCATTGTACTATGCTTGGGTGTGCTTTAAGTGTTTGGTTAGGATGATGTCATTGACATATCTGTAGAGTTTGGTGTTCGAATTGCATAAGGATGTCTAAGAGGATAAGGATAGTAATGGTAGGTTGCAATCCATCTTGGAATATTTGTGATTGTCACTCTCTGGGGTAGTTGTTGGTCCATTTAAGAGTCAGCATCCATTTCTCTCTCTTGTAGTTAAGTTCCTCATGAGTCTTGTACATACACCAGAAATTTGTTTATTTTTTTTGCTTACCAATAAACTTAGAGCCTATTGTTTTTTTAGAAAATTTAATAGAAAAAATTATATGGTTTCCTTTGTGAGCTTGGAATTTGTGAGAAAGAGCAGAGGCTAGTTAAGATATAATTTTTATATAGTGGTTTCCTCAATAATTTGAAATGTTTAACAAAGATAAAAAGGTTGAGAAAAGTGAGTATAGGTTTATGTTTGTGGCTTTGTAGGGAAAATCAGGAGTTGTTACTGATTTTGAATATGATACACAATTCCTTTCAAGTTATGTTTCTCACACCCACTCTTCTCCCATCTCCACTTTGAGTAGCTCCCAAACCAAACCCACCATCCATTTTATCCAATTACCTAGTCCAACCTGGCCCTCCTGACTTCTTGATGTATTGCAAGTCATTTTACTATGTCCCCCTTAGAGTGTTTGAAAATATATCCTTCAATCACTTGGTCTTTGTTCCAATGATTAATAACAAATAATACACAATCAACTTCTAGTATGATAAGATAGTGACATGTTGAGTGTTATATATTTTTACTTGATGGTGCAAAATAGCCTCTGAAATTTTTTATTCCTGCTTAAATCTATGGTGCTTGTAAGGCACTAGCCAAACGGCTTACATCAGCTTTCATTCTGAAAAATATATTAAAAATTAGAACACTTACAAGAAAGAAAAACTAAAGTTCAATTTCTGCAATAGTAGATTACTATTGAATAATGTAAATTATGAAGCATACTAGAAGATTTTTAGTTAGGAGGCTTTTAAATTTGCAAGGAACTTCCATAGAAAGAAGTAGAGATAATTGTACACAGAATGATATAGTTTAAGAAATAAATATTGTATCTCAAAGGAGCCTCTAAACAAACCATCATTGTTATAACAAATATACCCTTTAATGTGAAAATGTCAGGATGAGCTGAGGTCTGTATTAGATATATGAGAGAGAAAAACCTTTGTTTTAATTATCTTTCCAGTTTATTTCTATTCTATGATATTACTACATACCAATACAATTCTTCTATAAATAGCTTTAGATTTATAGAAAATTTTACATGGGTTTTTTCCTTTTTTCTATTTTAGGATAGTTGTAGAGAAAGCAATAAAATAAGATTCTGAAGATCCAATGATATGGATGTTGAATTGGCATGACTTAAAATATTAACATTATACTTCATTATTTATTTAGTTACTCGTATATACAATAATTTTGTTACATAGCTTTTTATGTTCAGTACTTATAATTAATCATTATAATTGAATAAAGTTTTAAATATCTAAAGGGCCTTTAAATTTATATAAGGATGATTGCCAAGATATCCCAGCTCTGAAAATCAAAGAAGAATTTTTTGAATCATGTGATGCAACTGAGCCAGGATTTATTAGTCAAGAACAAGCAGTTTGTGGTTGTGATGAAATAATATCACAAGAATGGTCACTAAAAGAGGTAATTATTTCAAGTCTTTTTTTATTGCATGGTTATTGATCAAGTATAAATAGCAGCTGTATTCGAATCTGCGCTGGATTTCTCCAGTCAGTTTTGAGTATCAAATATATTTAGACTCTAATTTAAAACATGGTTTAAGAAACAATTTGGTATGGGTTTCAAAACCAATCTGCACACCTTTGGAGGCTTTTGTTATTGGGGATTTTAATTTGGGATACAAACCATGGCTAACCTGAATTGGTATTCAATCCACTGACTAACCTGATATGGCTCAACTTTGTGATGAAAACAATGTTCATTCAGTGAGACCAACATCATATGGCAGTGTCAACAAAGAGTTTCATGCTTAAAGTTGAGGTAAAAATATATGTGAGCTACCTAGCTTAAGATGCCTTTCTTGTATAATAATAGCCAGGGTAATTAGACTATCACCACAATACTTTAAACATTATTATAATTAGTTGTTGATAGCTGCTGTAATATGGAGAGAATGAGAGAAAGCAAAGGTGTGTGCCAGATCAGACAGAGATTGTTTATACCAAGATCAGCTGGCAGGAATTGAGCTTCCCTTGAGCTGGCCTGGTAGTCCTCATAGTTGCAACCTAGTCACTTATGTGTGTCAATTTGCACCATATGCTTAACCAGAGAGAGTGGTTGTCAGATGTAGCTATATACAACTATACACAAGTTGAAAAACAAAGAACCATAACTTAATAATATTTAAAATAATAAACATTAAGATTAATACAGATATTTATTGATTATCAATGAAATATAAATATTTCCAGCATAGCTTCATCTTTCTTGATACAATTTCCTGTTCCTCAAAATAGAGGTCCCAGAATGGCAGCCAATATTGTACTCTGCCAGGCAGGTATTGAGGAAGAGAGATTGGCCAGATAAAAGCCTCGCCTGTAGATGATATATCATGATTTTGCTATTGCTAAGACATTCTCTCTCTCTCTAGTTCTGCTTACACAACTCAGAGAGCAAGATTATTTATGGTAGGAGCAGTGGGAAGGAATTGACTTTATCCTACATTCTTGAACTGGCTTACTCATAGACCTCTGAGATGTTGACTATGCATTTGTGTCAAATAGTCGTCTGACTATTCATTCATGAGTGTCAAATAGTTGTACAGTAGTAGTTCATAAGGTGGTAGTATTAGACCATAGTTGCAAAAATGCACAAAGATAAAGAGTAACAACCATGAAATAGTGTTTAATAAGGATAAATGACAAATATCAGATAGAGACAATTTCCACCAATTATTAAATGAAGAAAACTTTTGAGAGGAGATAGGTAATCCTGTACTAGATGACCTAAACAAAACAATGAGAGGAATGTAGTTGATAGAAGAGAGGTGGTGGCGACAATGAAATATTGCAAGACAACAGGACTAGATGAGATACCAAGTGAGGCATAGAAAGCATTAGAAGAACAGGGATATTGATGGGGAAACTTTGAGAAGAAAAGGGCAACAAGAGAATAGAGTGAGTGAATAATATGAGTATATAATAAGGGTGATGTGCATGATTTTTTGCAAATTTTGGGCAGTAAGATTAGTGTCAGATACCTTAAAATTCTAGGCCTAGATTATTGAGTAGTTTGGCTTTCATGCCAAGAAAGAGCAGCACAGCAGACGTGCAATTAGAATAGTCAGCTGGTTTAACAAATTCCTTCTCTCTACCCTTAGTAGAATCCAGAAATGCTCCCACAAAATAGGGAGGGGCTAGGAATCAGTTAAAGTTGGGTTGGCAGTAATTTTGCTCCTTTAGCTCTTATCATTTATTTGATTGGGGGTTTCTTCTACAGCATCCAATATTATCATTATTTTTATTTGGCTATTAATATACAGAAAAACAGAAATCTTAAAGGATAGCCGAAGAAATAATTAAGGAGGGGGGGAGGGGAGCAAACTAGAGGATTCCTGCAATTTTTTTATTTTTTTTCAAGGGGGAAGAAGGAACCTCAAAATATCCAAATTCTTTAACTGGTCCAAAGAGAGAACCCATTTTTTAGTTAAAAAAAAAAGCATGGAGTTGCCCTCTTTCAATATGGAATAAATTGTTAAAATGTTGCAGAAAAAAGACGCATCTTCTAGGAAGTTTTTAGTAATAAATTTGTGAATAATTTTGTAAAATTAAGGAAAATAAAATGATGTGTGAGATTTTTTGGACCCCTACTACTATTGCTTGGAATGTAAGAATTTAATGTATCTTTTTCTGGTAGTTCTTTTGCTCCCAATGAAACAATTAATTAACCAATTAATTAAATTCCAGTTAATCAAATATTCTACAGGATCTTACATAGGCATATATTTGTATTTAGGAAATGTTTGGAGATATTTTAATGAAAGAAGAGATTAAGGAAGAAAATCTGGAAGATGAAAGTCCTCTCCCTGATCAAGTGGAAGAAAGACTCAATTCCGAAGAAGAAAACTCAGCAAATACCACTTCTGAATCAGTGGTACAAAACTACCTTCAAGAAAAGGTAAAATTTCCCATTTTAATTTGTAATCACAAGTTTAATAATCAATTTTGATGCAATGAAAATTTTATGACACTTGCCAAAGCCAATAATATAAAATGGCAAATTATATCATGTTATCTATTTTCAACCTAGAGGATAATAGTGAGAGAGTGTACAGTCAGGGCCATAATAATCAGAGAAAAGACACTGTACCAACTACTATGGCATTTTTTGACATATCACTCAAAAAGGTATATAAGTAAATTTACATTACTTGATGCTCAAGTCAGATAGGGTGGGGTAATAGAAGACTGCAGCTAGCGAGAATATTTTTAGTTTGCTTCTGTGTGCATTTGGAGCGGGTTAATTTTCTGTAGTGTGTTTTGGCTAAGGGTTGCCCCGTAAGGGCCGCGTTGATTTGCCATCCTGGCAGCCGTGCTGACGGGACTCAGCACCCCGTCCGGCCCCAGCTTTGCCTCTCTTCCTTCCTTCAAAACACTTGTTTCCTCTCTTTTCATACAACCTCTACCACAACTTTCTCTGGTCAGCCTCTAATTTCACAGGGTAGATGCTGACCTTCTTCTCAGCCAACCGTCCTGGATCGGGGCTGAGGGGGGAGGGGACAATGTTCCCTAGCCCCTGAGCTCCGGTCTAGGGTGGCTGGTTTTTAACAACCTGCTTCATCCCCACCCATACCTTCTTCACATCCCTTTTCCTCTCCTCTTCAAAATCGTATCTTTTTTACGCCGTGTCTAAGGTGGAGCTGCCATGCCGATGGACTGCCAGGCCACCAGGCAAGAGGGTTGGTCCGAAATGGCGGCGCCTGGCTCTGCCAGACCTGTACGCACCTTTTGCAGTGCGGGCAACTGCAAGAGGTGATGAGCTATTGCGTCCCGTAGCACAAATAGGGTCACCATGCCCAATGATGAAAATAAAAAAAACCCCAACCCCCAACTTCCCCAAGAACATCAACGGAGCCGCCGTTGGGCAACTCCACCGAGAAAATGAAGGTCCCCCCCCTTGTGCTTGCGCAGGGGACCCTCCATACTTCTTTAACCGGAGAGGAGGCTTACTCCTCTCCTTGGCCTACGGGTGTAGGGGACTCCCCTTCACCCCCTTCTCTTGGGGTGCTTTCAGGCACCTCCCTAATTCCAGCGGCAGTCCCTCCTTTGCTTTCTAAGGGGACTGCCAAGAAAGCCAGCAGGCAGCCCATTGCTGACCGCCCCTCGTGTAAGCGGCTCGGTAGGGCAAACCCCCTTAGGGGGGAGAGGGAAGCCAGGCCCCTTCGGTCGCTTCCCTCGAAAGACCTGCTGGCAAGAATATTAAACCTTGCCAGGGTCAAGGCCTGTGCCTCCCCACAAAAGACTCATGACGCGGCCAAGGGGATCTGCGATGTCCTGGGAGGGGATGGCCAACTGGAGGCCCCTCCTGTGATAGACATGGTCCTTGAGGAAACCCAGCCTCAGAGGGTAGGGCCTTCCATGGGGGAAAATCCGGGCTCGGCGCCAAGCACCGAACCCGAATCCGCCCCTATGCAAGGTCCTCCTCAAACGGCTGGGGATTCTCCGGCAGTACAAGGAGGGGAGGGATCTCCTCCGGATGATGCCCCTGCGACCACCAGGACCTTCTCCATTTCGGAGAAGGACCTGGGTGAGGCCGGTACATCTGGCCTAGGGGCTTCTACCGGCGGGGGTGAGAAGCGGGTTCATTCCCCGCCCTCCTCTCCAAAAAAGAAAGAGACCAAGACCAGGAAGACAAAGAAGACTCGGGGCTCCTCTCCATCCGCGGGGGCTGTGGGGACGGATGGGTCTGCTGCCACTCTGGCAAGCGACCAAGCCGAGATCGGCACATCTGGCCCCTCTGACCCCCGGTTGCGGAGCCCCTGACTAAGACCAAAAGTGCAAAGGGCGGAGCCTCGATGACATCGGGGCCCCTCATTCAGAGGTTACCTGGCGTTTTCGAGCCCGCTGGCTTCAAACGCTTCCTCGTTTTCCGCTCCACTGATGGCACCATGTTGTCCAAGGGCAACATGATCCATCAGAGGAGAGGATTAGCTAGTGCAATTGGTAGGTGACCCGTTTCTCGGACGGGAGCCTTCTGGCGAATCCCGCCGAGCGGCCAAGATAAGTGCTCTTCGGACACTTGATGGCACCCCTGTGAGTGTGACGCCACACTCTACCATGAACTTTGTGAAAGGAGTATTTTATGCGAGGGAACTCGTTGACTACTCCATTGAGGACATCACCTTAAGCTGGCTGACCATGGGGCGGTCAAGGTCCAACGTGTGATGAGAAAACAGGGAGGGGCCTCGAGACCCACCCCTGCACTCTTCGTCACGTTCGACTGTGACAAGCTCCCTGAGTCGGTGCGTGCCGGTTGGTACCGCTACCGCGTGAAGGCATTGGTGCCACTGCCGCGGCGGTGCTATTACTGTCACCGCTTTGGCCATACGAATCGCTCCTTCGCCCACGCCCCGAGGTGGAGCGAGTGGCTCGGAGACGGTGGTTCCTCGAAAAGAGGGCCCTACGCCTCCGAAGCTGCAACGCCCGCCTAAGGTTTCGAGGCGGAGGGAGGAAAAGACTCGCATGGCGAGCCCAACCTCCCCCTATAAGTCCTCGAAGGCGACAGCGCCTTCAGCGCTTTGTCTGGCCAACAGCGCCCGGGGTTCTGCCCCCGGGAAGCGTACGGAAATTCCCGTGAGGGTCTTCAGTTCGAGGAGGGCCTCCGCGTCTGCTCCGAGCTAGGCCTGGAGGGCATATTCCTTCAATGGAATTGCCGTGGACTCCGGGCCAACTGGGAGGAGCTGCGGAGGCTCGTCTGGTCCCGTTCCCCGTTAGCTATCGTTTTGCAGGAGACCATGCTAGGCGCGTGCCCCCTGCCTGCCCTTCCGGGGTATAAGGGTCTTGCGACCCCACCACCGCGGGATGGCCGGGCTGGGGGATGCGCGGTTTACCTCCGGCATGATGTCTCCGTTCTTCCTTTCTCTTTAGATACCTCCTTTCAGGCAGTGGCTGTGCAGCTGCACCTGGATAGGGGGTATACTATCATTTTTGCGTACATTTAACCGTCAGCTGACTTCGACGCGGGTACTTCCGCCGCGTCGTGGCACGGTTGCCGAGGCCCTATCTCTTGCTTGGAGATCTAGACGGCAGGCATCCTCTCTGGAGAGATTACTCCATAAATCCCAGGGGACAAGTCCTTGCCGATCTGATCGAAGAGCTTAAGATGGGTGTCCTAAACTTGAATGAGTTTACGCATCACTGTATGAGAACCGCTTCATTTTCTTGCATTGACCTATATTTGTGCTCTTCGGATGCACAGCCTGATTTTGATTGGGGGTGGTCGATGACCTCCATGGTAGTGATCACTTTCCCATTCAAATATCCTTTTCAGGGCAACTGCCGCCTGAGAGCCCACCTCGGTGGTGCTTGGCGCGGGCGCGCTGGCCTGCATTTCAGGAAATGACTGAATTCTCTCTCTCAGTTGTGGAGTTTAGGTCGGTAGATAAGGCCGTTGAGTTCTTCTCCGGCAACCTCATCGCCGTGGGCCTGACTACTATTCCTAGGACGTCTGGCCGTTTTGCACGCCGACCACTCCCATGGTGGTCGGCCGAGTGTGAGACGGCCCTCAAACAGAAGCGTTATGCCTACATGCCCTATAAGCGCCGCCTGAACGATTTCACTGTCGCTGAATTTCGTCGGGCTAGGGCTAGGTTCCGGTATATTTCGAAGCACGCCCGCCGCTCTTCTTGGTGGGCATACGTGTCTTCACTTAACGGGAAGACCCTTTATCTGAGGTGTGGAAGCGAGTCAAAAGGATTCGGGGCAAGTTCTCGCAGGACCCACCTCCTGTTCTCCAGGAGAATGGGAACGCAATCTTTGACCCCGTGTCCGTGGCGGAACCCTTCAGACCTTCGGCAAAACCCATTGGTAGGCTTGGTGGCTCAGAGACGGTGGATTTCTCAAAAGAGGCAACCCCACCATGCTAGACCATGCTGGGCGCGTGTCCCATGCTCACCCTCCCGGGTATAAGGGTTTTGCGACTCCACCACTACGGGCCGGGAGCCTGGCGGGAGGATGTGCGATTTACCCCCGATATATGTCTCCGTTCTTCTCTTCGCTTTAGATAACTCCTTTTAGACAGTAGCTGTCCAGCTGCACCTGCATAGCAGGTATAGTTATTTCCGCGTACATTCCACCGTCAGCCAACTTCGACGCGGGAGGGAGACTTCCGCCTCGTCGTGGCACGGTTGCTGAGGCCCTTTCCCTTGTTCGAGATCTGAACGGTAAAGAGCCCCTTTGGGGAGACTAGAATAATCCCAGGTGTCCAGTCCTTACCGACCTGATCGACGAGCTGGAGATGGGTGTGCCCGAGAACCGCTTAATTTTCCTGTCTCGATCTATCTTCGTGCTCACCGGAAGCATAGCCTGATCTGGAGTAGTGGGTGGTCGATGACCTCCATAGTAGTGATCACTTTCCCATTCAAATATCATTTTCTGGGTCACTGCAGCCCGAGAGGCCGACCTAGACGTGCTTGGCGCGGGCGCCGTGGTCTGCATTTCAGGAAATGACTGATTTCTCTGTCTCAGTCGAAGATTTTAGGTCGGTAGATGAGGCCGTTGAGTTCTTCTCTGGCAACCTCATCGCCCCGGACATAACTACTATTCCTAGAAGGTCTAACCGTTTTGCACTCCGACCACCCCGCTGGTGATCAACGGAATTTGAGACGGCCCTCAAACAGAAGTGGTATGCCTACATGCGCTATAAGCGCCGCCAGAACGATTTTACCGTCAGTGAATTTCGTCAAGCTAGGCTAGGTTCCGGTATATTTCGAAGCACGCCCGCCGCTCTTCTTGGCGAGCATGCGTATCTTCAATCAACGGGAAGACCCCTCTAGCATATTTGTGGAAGCGAGTCAAAAGGATTCGGGGCAAGTTCTCGCATGACCCCCTTCCAGTTCTCCAGGAGAATGGGACCGCAATCTTTGACCCCGTGTCCGTGGCGGAATCCTTCTGACCACTTTCTCTAGCCGGGATGCTGCTCCGCCAGCATTCACTGCGCATCGTGATGTCACGGAAGGCCTCCAAGGTAACTTTACCTCCAGAGGCTGAGAACCCTTTAAATACAGGTTTATTCTTAGTGAGTTGCGTTCCGCTCTTGCTTCGTGCGTCGACACCGCCCCTGGTCCGTACGATGTCTCGTACGCCATGCTTCGACACCTGGGTGAGCGAGGCATGGCCTTTTGTTAGATTTGTTCAGCATGATCTGGGTAGATGGTATCCTCCCAGATTCCTGGCGATTCGCTACTGTACTCGCCTTTCGCAAACCAGCAAGAGATTACTCTACCCCAGCCGTTTTCCTCCCAATCTCTCTAACTTCCCGCGTGTGCAAGTTGATTGAGAAATTGGTAAGATTATCCTTTCTTTTGGACAACGGACACCATCTGTCTTATGTATAGTGCGGCTTCCGTAAGTTCCACTCCACGTCGGATGCTCTGCTCCGACTAGAAAATGTCATCTGCGAAGCATTCTTTCGTAGACAGCACTGTGCCACGGTGTTTTTCGATCTGGAGAAATCCTATGATACCGCATGGTAATTCGGTATCATGGAGACTTCCCACAATGAAGGCGATGGAATGCGTCCGAATTTTTATATCTATATTCTTCGAGATCGTCGATTTCGTGTACGGCCCAATGGAGCGGTCAGAAGGTGGCCCTCAGGTAAGTGTCCTCAGTCTCACACTCTTTGCCTTGAGCATCAACGGCATCACCTCGGTGCTGGCGGAAGACGTTCTCGCTACGTTCTATGTGGAGGACCTTTCGATCTCTTTTGGCGCGGCTCAGATGCCAACTCTGTAGCGTCGACTCCAACAGGCATTGAACCGCGTCCCTCGCTATGCTTCGGTTTTCTTTGTCTAAGATTAAGGTGGTGCATTTCTGTCGCCATCTACGGCTCCACCCTGATCCAGACTTATTTCTCAATGGGGTGCGCCTGGAGGTGGTGGACTCGCACCGTTTCGTTGGTCTTTTATTTGACCGACGCTTCCCCTGGGAGGCTCATATTCACAGCATTAGGGTCTTGTACCCACGCCAACAGCTCTCACTACATCCGCAGCTGATCTCGAAGCTGCCTATTCCACCGGGAGACGCTAGTCATACCCTAAAAACTCCTTCGAGAGCTATGTGACATCTCTTGTTCTGCCCAAGACGCCACCGTGGAGGGTACTACATTTGGCTATTTATAGCCATGCCTCTGCTCCCAAAGCTTCTACAGCACCGGAACTATTGCATTGACCTTTTTGGAGTACACTTCGTGTCACGCTAGTGTATACGTATGGCTCCAAGTCCCAAGAGGGGGTCGGTTTCCAGGTGCTGCGTTTGTCTTCACGGCAGAGCTTGTTGCACTACACCGCTCGTTACGGGAGATTACGTGACGTGCCCGGTTCGGAGACTGTATTATGATTTATAGCGACTCACAAAGCGCATTGAGTGCTCTCTGGGCATTGCAATCACCGCGTACATTGGTTCGCGATATCCGCGACACCACTGTCTTGGCGAGCCGGGCGGATGTCGAGATTATCTTCTGCTCGGTTCCTGAACATGTTGGAATTGCGGGAAATGAGGACGCTAAAGAGTCCGCGAGGACTTGGCGACCAGACCAGCGTTTTGCTCTCCCTCACACTGATTACATGGCAGGCATACGGGCAGCTCTCCGGGCTGCTTGGCAAAGAAGATGTCAGACGGTCGAGGGGAACCTAAAGTGTCGTGCAATTGGGCCGCGACTGTTCCCATGGACCTACCAAACAATGCCGTGACGGCTTCAGGTTGCTTTCTCTCGTCTCCGAATTGGACACACTCGCGGGACGCATCGCCCTATGATGGTGCGCTCGCCCGCGCCTTACTGTGAAGACTACCTTATCCCCTAGACTGTTCGGCATATTCTTGTTGAATGTCCTAGTCTGGGCGATCTTCGGTCACGTTTCCTGTCCCGGTACCGGGACGTGGGGTTTCGCTACCGCTTGCCCTTGTACTCGGGACGGATTCGTGCACATTAACTTCTGGACTTTTACTTTTTGCAGGAGCCCGGCTTTCCCCTTTATTTGACTGTTGTTTTTTGTTAGTTGTTTGTTCCTGCGCCGGGGTGAGGTGGTCCTATCCCCGACGCCGTAGCGCGCCTCCTTTCTTTGTTTTCCTGTTTTTATTTTTTTAGCGTTGTTATTTGTTACTTAGGTTAGCTTTGTGTAGCTCTCGTGCCTGTAGCACCACTGGTTTTGACCGCCCTGGAGGCTACCACCATTTACTGGAGGCTACCACCATCCGTCATAAACACCTCTACCCCCAAAGCTTTCACGGCGATGGGCTTATTGCGTTTGGCCTTTTGGGAGCACAATTCTTGTCACGCTGGATCCGTACCTGTGTATTAAGATAGATCCAAGTATCAGGAGGGGTCAGTTTCCACACCCTATCCCCTGTGTTTGAATTCAGAGGGTTTTTCCCATCCCCTGCGTCTGTTTCAGGTCTGAGCGGGTTGCAATACACTGCTTGGTAAGGATTGTGATCTCTAGTGTCTCACAAAGCGCCTTGAGTGCGTTCGGGGCTTTGGAATCTCCACATTCCCTGGTTTGTTGCGGTATCCGGGACGCCACGGTTTCGTCGAGCTGGGTGGATGTAGAGCTTATCTTCTGATGGGTTCCTGGACATAGGAATTGCGTGGAATGAGGGTGTCAAAGACTCCACCAGGACTGGGCGACCAGGCCAGCTCTTGGCTCTTCCTAATATATGTTAGGTTAAAATGGCAATCATTGTTGAGCCCAAAACGCGCCATCGGCTGCTCCTGGTATCTCTCTGGGATACTGCTTTTTTTAATCCAACCTTCGATTGTGCATAGTATAATATAATAAAATTGACCTCATATTTTATTCTCAGATGCAATCTCCGCCTTCAAATGTAGAAATATGCTTCTTTCATTCTAACTGAAACGCTTCTGTTTCAGGAAAGAGGAAAGTTCAAGACTTCGTGCTCTACAGAGAATCTTTTCAAATCCAGTTCCTCTCCATATCAAACAGCGAATCGACTTAATCTTGAGAGACATGAAAGAACCCACATAGGTGCAAAGCCTTTCACATGCAGCTCCTGCCCCTATCAAGCATCGCGAATCGGTACTCTTAAAAATCATGAAAAATCCCACACAGGTAAAAGGCCTTTCAAATGCAGCTCCTGTTCCTATCAAGCGACGCGACTTGGGAATCTTAAGAGACACGAAAGAACCCACACGGGTGAAAAGCCTTTCAAATGCAGTTACTGTCCCTATCAAGCAGCGCAAAATGGGGATCTTAAAAAACATGAAAGAACTCACACAGGTGAAAAACCATTCAAATGTACTTCCTGTCCCTATCAAGCAGCGCAAATTGAGGCCCTTAAGGCACATGAAAGAACCCACACGGGTGAAAAACCTTTCAGATGCAGTTCCTGCCCCTATCAAGCAGCGCATATTGGTACTCTTAAAAATCATGAAAGAACCCACACAGGCGAAAAACCCTTTAAATGCCGCTCCTGTTCCTATCAAGCGACTGAACTTGGAAGTCTTAAGAGACACGAAAGAACTCACACGGGTGAAAAACCTTTCAAATGCAGTTCTTGTCCCTATCAGGCAGCGCAGACGGGGGCTCTTAAGAGACACGAAAGAACTCACACGGGTGAAAAACCTTTCAAATGCAGTTCTTGTCCCTATCAGGCAGTGCAAACTAGGGCTCTTACGAAAATGAAAGAAGCGACACGGGCGAATAAACATTTAAATGAACTTCATGGGGCTCTCAAGAACCTTGAAAGAAACCTTCATGAGTGTAAAGCCATTCAAATGTAGTTCCAACAGCAAGAAGTAATCTTAAAATGCATATTATCACACACTAGAATATAAAACCTTTAAAATATAATTCTTGTCTCTATCAATGCAATTCCATATCATATCTTAAAAAAAAATAATAATATTAAAACACAAGGGAATTTTTCGCAGTTTACGATATTACTTGTTATAGCTGGTGTATTCCTTCCTGGCGAGAAGAGGGCAACATTACTTGAATCTGGATGAGATGTTAAATTTTCCTCTTTTCATTACCAGGTGTTCTCGCAAGAATGCTATTTTCGGCGTATTTGACTGCCTGCGCAGGTTCTGTGCTCACGGGGATGACATCCCTAAACCCCCCACAGTAACCGTGTTGTTTATTGTTTTCTCTTAGTTATATCACAAATCGGGAAATACACCAACCACATAGGCAGATGAACCGGCCCCTCTCTTCACACTCGAGTTGTTTCTATAGGCTCGCCGCATTTGCAGAGGAGGCTCAGCACGCTCATTAGAGCGAATTGCGAAGTGAATTTTTATATACGTCTCTCCTCCCTCCTCGACCTCTATTTAGGGTCTCATTTTTATCTTATTCATGGACCTCCCTCCTCCATACTATTCTCCTTTTTCCTATAATCAAGTCCGATTAATTGCGCCTGATCGCAGGGTGTCACATTTTTGGTGATATTAAATTCAAGGATTATAAGGACTTCTTTAAAATAACCAATGTCTGGTTTTAACCATTGCTTTTTATGTTTAAATTATTAGTTACACGAGCCTTGTATGTTTTATTACATTTATGCAACATCATTTTTTTAAGTAAATAATTTATATCATCAAAAACTATCCATTTCATGAAAATTTAGGACCTACATTTGGAAATGTGCCGAACAGTCGGGGGGACGACGCAGTCGTCGCAATAGGGCACAGGCCAGCGCTCCATCAAATAGCGATGCGTCACACGAGTGTGTCCGATTCGGAGACGACAGAAAGCAACCTGAAACCGTCGCGGCATTGGGGGATCGGTCCATGGAAACAGTCGCGGCGCAATGGCACGCAACTTTAAGTTCCCTTCGACCGTCTCCCATCTTCTTTGTCAAGCAGTCCAAAGAACTGCCCGTATTCCTGCCATGTAGTCGGTGTGAAGAAGAGCGTAACGCTGGTCCGGTCGCAGAGTCCTCGCGGACTCTTTGGCGCCATCATTGGCGCGCTCATTCCCAGAAATTCCTACATGTCCAGGAACGTGGCAGAAGATAATCTCGACATCTGCCCGGCTCGCCAAAACCGTGGCGTCACGGATATTGCGAACCAGGGGATGCGGAGATTCCAATGCTCCGAGAGCACTCAGGGCGCTTTGTGAGTCGGTATAGATCACAATCCGGTCTCCGAACCGGGCACGTCGCGTAATCTCGCGTACCGAGTGGTGTATTGCCACCAGCTTGGCCGTGAAGACAGACGCAGCGCCTGGCAGAGCCCCGCTGGCTTCAAACATAGGGAACACGGCGTGGAAGCCGACCTCCTGCTGGGACTTGGAGCCATCCGTATACACTGGCACGGTTCCAGCGTGACACGAGGTGTGCTCCAAAAAGGTCGAACGCAATACTCCCGGCGCTGTACAAGCTTTGGGAGCAGAGGCGTGGCGACAAATAGCCAAATGTTGTACCCTCCAGGGTGGCGTCTTGGGCAGAACCAAGGTCGCCACCGGTCCGAGAGCTATACGGAGCTCCCGAAGGAGTTTCCTGGACCTAAACCCAAAGGGCTTAGGGTATGTCGAGATCAGCTGCGGATGAAGTGAGAGCTGTTGGCGACTGAGGGAGGCGCCGGGCTCGTGCGTACAGGCGAGTGATGCATCGACCAACAGGCTCTCGATGGGGGAAGTGCGGAAGGCACCGATCGCAAGGTGAAGGCTGGTGTGGTGGATCGAGTCCACCTTCCGCAATAAACGCTCAGCTGCGGATGCATAAAACTCGCATCCGTAGTCGAGCTTCGAACGAACAAAGGATCGATAAAAAAGTAGGGCAGTAGCCCTATCAGCGCCCCAAGCGCTGAACGTCACGCAACGGAGAATATCCATAACGCGGGTACAGAAGACCCTAAGGCTGCGAATATGAGCCTCCCAGGTGAGGCATCGGTCGAATACAAAGCAAAGGAAACAGTGCGATTCAACCACTTCCAGGCACACCCCATTAAGAAACAAATCTGGGTTGTAGTGGAGCCGTGGATGGCGGCAGAAGTGCACAACCTTAGTCTTGGCCAAAGAAAACCGAAACCTGTGCATTTCGGCATAGCGAGAGACGCGGCTCAATGCCTGTACGAGTCGACGCTCCAGAGTTGGCATCTGGGCCGCGCCAAAAGAGATCGAAAGGTCGTCCACGCAGAACGTAGCTAGAACATCTTCCGGTAGCACCGAGGTAATGCAGTTGATGCTCAGGGCAAAGAGTGTGACACTGAGGACACTTCCCTGTGGGACACCTTCTTCTTGCTCATTTGGGCCGGAGAGGGCTTCCCCAGCCCGTACGCGGAATCGACGATCTTGCCAAAATTCAGATATAAAGACTGGGAGGCGTCCCCTCGCCCCAATCGTGTCGAGAGTCTCTATGATACCGTACGCCATGCGGTATCCATAGGCCTTCTCCAGATCGAAAAAGAGCGTGGCGTAGTGCTGTCTACGAAGGAAAGCCTCGCAGACGGCATTTTCCAGTCGGAGCAGAGCATCCGACGTGGAGTGGAACTTGCGGAAGCCGCACTGTGCAGAAGACAGATGGCCTCCGCTGTCCAGGAAAAAGGCTAATCTAACATTTACCAATTTCTCCATCAACTTGCACACGCAAGAGGTTAGAGAGATTGGGCGGAACCCGGTCGGAGTAGAGTGATATCTCCGCAGTTTGGAAAAGCGAGCACATTAGCGATTCGCCAGGAGTCTGGGAGAAGACCCTTTACCCAGATCCTGTTGAACAAATCTAACAGAAAGGCCATGCCTCGCTCATCCAGGTGTCGAAGCATAGCGTACGGGACATCGTCCGGACCATTGATGGTGTCCGCGCACGAAGCGAGAGCGGTGCGCAACTCATTCACAGTAAACCTGTCGTTGAAGGGTTCTCCGCCCTTTAGAGGTAAAGTCCAGCCGGCGGCCTTCCGCGAAATCACGACGTGCATTGAATGCTGGCGGAGCAGCATCCCGGCTAGAGAATGCGGAAAAATCGGTCGCTAAGGATTCCGCCACGGACGCGGGGTCCGAGATTGCGGTCCCATTCTCATGGAGAACGGGGGCTGGGTCCTGCGAGAACTTGCCCTGAATACTTTTCACTCGCTTCCATACCTCTGCTAGATTGTTCTTTCCGTTAAGTGAAGACACGTATACCCGCCAAGAAGAGCGGCGGGCGTGCTTCAAAATATACCGGAACCTAGCCCTAGCCCGACGAAATTCAGCGACAGTGAAATCATTCGGGCGGCGTTTATAGCGCATTTAGGCATAAAGCTTCTTTTTGAGGGCCGTCTCACAATCGGCCGATACCATGTGAGTGGTCGGCGTGCAAAACGGCCTGACGTCCTAGGAATAGTAGTCAGGCCCAAGGCGATGAGGTTGCCGGAGAAAAACTCAACGGCCTCATCTACCGACCTAAACTCCTCGAATGAGATAGAGAATTCAGTCATTTCCTGAAATGCAGGCCACCGCGCCCGCGCCAATCACCACCGAGGTGGGCTATCAGGCGTCAGTTGCCATGAAAAGGATATTTGAATGGGAAAGTGATCACTACCATGAAGGTCATCGACTACCCCCCAGTCAAAATCAGGCTGTGCATCCGAAGAGCACAAAGATAGGGCAAGGCAAGAAAATGAAGCGGTTCTCGGACAGTGATGCGTAAACTCATCCACATTTAGGACACCCATCTCAAGCTCTTCGATCAGATCGGCAAGGACTTGTCCCTTGGGATTTATGGAGTAATCTCCCCAGAGAGGATACCTGCCGTTCAGATCTCCAAGCAAGAGAAAGGGCCTCGGCAACCGTGCCACGATGCGGCGGAAGTCCCCCGCGTCGAAGTCAGCTGACGGTGGAATGTACGCAGAAATGATAGTATACCTCCTATCCAGGTGCAGATACACAGCCACTGCCTGAAAGGAGGTATCTAAAGAGAAAGGAAGAACGGAGACATCATGCTGGGTGTAAACCTTGCATCCCCCAGCCCGGCCATCCGCGGTGGTGGGTTCGCAAGACTCTTATACACTGGGAGAGTGGGCAGGAGGCACGTGCCTAGCATGGTCTCCTGCAGAAAAAAAGCTAACGGGGAATGGGATGACGCGAGCCTCCGCAGCTCCTCTCAGTTGGCCCGGAGTCCACGGCAATTCCATTGAAGGAATATGCCCTCCAGGCCTAGCTCGGAGGATACGCGGGGGCCCTCTTCGAACAAAAGACCTTCACGGGAATGGCCGTACGCTTCCCAGAGACAGAACCCCAGGTACTGTTGGCCGCAAATAGCGCTGAAGGCGCTGTCGCCTTCGAGGACTTATTGGGGGAGGTTGGACTCACCATGCGAGTCTTTTCGTCCCTCCGCCTCGAAACCTTAGGCGGGCGTTGCAGCTTCGGAGGCGGGGGCCCTCTTTTCGAAAAACCACCGTCTCCGAGCCACTCGGTCCACCACTGGGCGTGGGCGAAGGGGCTGAAGCTCCTTTGTTGCTGTTCTCCTTTCGGAGGACAGCTTTAGGAACCCTGTAAGATTGCCTCACGACCAACTCCAGGGATGTTGTTTCCTATGAGTCTAAGGACTCGGTGGAGGCGCGTGGCCGTTTCGAATTACGGGAAACGGTCACGCTGGGGAAAGAGGGGGGAGCCTTGGTTTTAGCCTGGGATGGGTAAGAACCTTTTTTGCAGCCAGCATTACCAAGGGAGCGCCCGGGTTAAATAGAGCCCTCAGAAGGGCTCCGAATGGGCGCGGAAACAACCGTGCTCGTTGGCCTGGATGGGCCAGGAGCAGTGGGTGCCCTTCTAACTATTGAAGCATATGACGTCCCAGGCAGAGCCAGGCGCGCCAGGACCAAGTCATAAACCTCGCGGAATGAGAGTCGATCCTGTGCCTGAACAGCCAGGATTTCTTTCTCAAGGAGATATGCACCACATTGCTTCGAAGAACCAGTGTGCGGCTCTCCGCAATTGACACACTTAGCCACGCACGATTTAGACTTATCGTGTGCGGCCTTGGAGCAATTTACACAAACTACAGGTGACCCCGACTTTGCACATCTACAAGAACGATTCGTATAGCCGAAGCGGTGACAGTAATAGCACCGCCGCGGCAGTGGCACGAATGCCTTCACGTGGTAGCGGTACCAACCGGCACGCACCGACTCAGGGAGCTTGTCACAGTCGAACGTGACGAAGAGTGTAGGGGTGGGTCTCGAGGCCCCTCCATGTAATCTCATCACACGTTCGACCTTGACCACCCCATGGTCGGCCAGCTCTAAGGTGATGCCCTCTATGGAGTAGTCAACGAGTTCCCTCGCATACACCACTCCTTCACAAAGTTCATTGTAGAGTGCAGCGTCACACTCATTGGGGTGCCGAGAAATATTTAGGGTCCCCTTCGCAAGCACAGGGGAAGGAGGGGACCCCCATTTTTCGGTGGAGCTGCCCGAGGGCGGCTCCGTTGATGAGCAAGTGGTATTGGGGAGAGATTTGTGTTGTTTTTTTTAATTTTCATCCATGGGCATGGTGACCCTTTTTGTTCGACGGGAAACAATAGCTCATCACCCTCTCGCAGTTGCAAGCTCTGCAAGGGGTGCGTACAGGCCTGGCAGAGCCAGGTGCCGCCCTTTAAGGCCACCCCTCCCGCCAGGTGACCTGGCAGCCCTTCACCATGGCGGCTCCACCTTGGGTACGGCGTAAAATTGATAGTGTGTGAAGAGAAAAGGAAAAGGGGCGTGAGGAAGGTATGGGTGGAGATGAAGCAGATTGTTAAAAAAACACCATCCACAACTGGAATTGATGGGTCAAGGCACTTTGTCCCCTCCCCCCTCAGCCCCAATCTGGGACGGTCTGCTGAGAAGAAGGTCAGCATCTACCCTGTGAAATTAGAGGCTGACCAGATAAAATTGTGGGAGAGGTTGTATGAAAAGCAACGGAGGTTGTATGAAAAGCGAAGAAGTAGGGGAGAAATACAGGCTATCTGAAGGAAGGAAGAGAGGCTTAGCTGGGGCCGGACGGAGCGCTGCATCCCGTCAGCCCGGTGGCCAGGATAGCAAGTCGCCGTGCCCCTTACTGGATTGTAGAGCCAATAGATATAGTGCCTTCATAAGGTTTAAGATGAAAATGAAAGGAGTTTGCAACATCTTTTGAAATGAAGTTCTCGGATCTGCCAGCATCTAAAAGAGCCGTGAGAAAACACCCATTCACCTCCACTTCTAGAGATGACTTTTTCAAAATTGATAGCACACTAGCGGGAATGGGATTGGAAGTTAATGATGAGACTCCATTTTGAGATCAGTTGCATACCTTGGAAAAATGTCTTTTCTTCGTGCATTTAATGCTACTAACGTCACTTGCTTGGTAGCGAGCACGGTTCAGGTGAGAGGAATTTCCGCAATAATATTTTATATGTTTTCGAAGCGAAGGAGTTACAGCACAATTCTAACCCTCGGAATTAGAATTAGAACAGTCTACTTCAGCGCCCAACTCAAGCAATTCTACTGAAGCTACAGGACCAGAAATGAATGATGTATAGGCTTCTGAATAGCTTGTACCAATTTCTAACGCTCTCGCTTGATCAACAGCCGAAGATAATGTAAGAGTTTTGTTTTCTAGAAGTCTCGTTCGGATTTTTGATGATGAAAGCCCAGTAATAAAGGCATCTCAAATATACTAGTTTCTATACGTTTCGGCATTCACAGCCTTGAAATTGCAATCCAAACTGAGTGTCTGAGGAGCACGTACATATTCATGAATCGTTTCACCATCCGATTGTTTGCGAGTCACGAGCTTGTGTTGCGCCACGACCTCATTCGCAGGTTTAATGAAGGCGCTTTTAAGAGCAGCAAGAGCATCGTTGAAAGTAGGACATTCAGATCTTTCCAGAGAAAATGAATTTGCTAGGAGGCCTAAATACAAATCGTTTGTACCTTCATTGGCGCTTTGTACCTCAAGAAGACAAACAACAAGTGTTTAAATACATGTGAAGCGTATGGTGCTGTTGGAAGAACATCCAAACGATTGGGACGAAGACCACTTTCCATTCTTCTTAGTGAAATAAATTGAAGTAGCACAAATGTTAATGAAGGTTCCAAAGTTTGGCTTTATTTCACTGAAATAACAATTATAGAAAATAAATATACAAAGAAAATAATACATATAATGAATACACTCTCTCATAAGCACACACAAATATAGGCACATGTACATTTCATAAACCTAGGAGTCTAGTTAGTAGACGAACTGCAAGATCTTCACCTTCATACACTATTGTATATTTTCATTCACTATCTGTTCTACTTTTATTTAATATTCAAAATTACAGAAAGAAACAGGTCAGTCATGAACTGAATCAACTATAACTTAATTAATAAACTATAACAGAACTCAATAATCTGATGTGCATATACAGAAAAGATTTAGAAACTACAAATAAAGAGAATGAGGAACTATATATACTCTTAGATATGAGAAGCATAGAGAAAGATTGTTGATGAATACATGGCGAAGTTAGAGTGGAAATATCCGTTTGATGTCATAGGATGCACATAATCAGTTAAGGATTAAATAAGGCTAAGAAAAAGTCTGTCTTCAGTTTTGAATACTGTATTGAGAAGATGTTTACAAGGATGGTTACAAAATCTGCTATTAGGGGTTCATAAGTAATCAAAGAAAAGGGTCAATATTGGGTAACTAAGTAATTTCATTTACTCTGCTACTTTCCTGTATTAAGAAAACATTAAAATACTGTTATATATACTAACTCTTTAATTATTTCAACACCCCCTCTTAATTAAAGATTGATCAACGTTATAACACATTATCCTCTTATGTATTTAAAAATTCTAATTTATTCTGAGATGCTGGTTTTGTGAATATATCTGCAACATTCTCCTGAAATGAAATATAGAATAGATTAACATATCCTTTCTGCACTACATTCCATATAAAATGGTATGGTATATCAATATGTTTTGATCTTTGCTAATTAAAGGGGTTATTAGCAAGATTATTTTCGTACTACTTCTAACAAAAACAATGTGCAAAGATACTTAAACTTTTGGAGATCCAGATTTAGTTGCATCTGGGTTGTGGTCTTAGTTTTCTTCCGAAATTTTACTTTATATTCTTGCGCTGAAGCCGGCTCAGAACTACCGAAAAATATTTCCCTGGGTCCGTCTTTGATTTCGAAATCTACCACGCAGACGTGAATAGAGCTGTTCTAGCCGCTTGTCATTACATTATAACAAGTCATTATTTATTTTGGAAAATTATTATTATTTTGTATTTTATTAATTATTTAGCATTAACGCTACTGGGTATTTTACTAAATAGCGTTAATGAAACTTAAATTTATTTATTTAAGTATTTAATTGAAATAAAAAAATTCACTATCAGAGCCGAACTTCCAAACGATTGTTGATTATAAATGACTATATTTCCTTGCTCTGAAGTTTAACTTTTTCCTTATTTTTAAACAGTTTATTATTGTATTTAATTTAAAATTACTTGAATAAAAACTCGATTCCTATTCAGATACAGTAACCATAATTTCTAACATACTCACCAGAAAAGATTACGATTCTAAAATTGCAATAAACAAATTGAGGAAGCATGTCATATTATTTGCAAGCGCTACCTTTATTCTACTTAGTTAAATATCCAAATGCTAATCAAGGGCACAAAATTATTAATACGTAGTACCATCCTCAACTTACAAAAGGTGTAGAATTTTTTAAAAATATTACATTAATACTCCCCCTTCCCTCCCTGGGATTTTTTTTCAGGGGTTGTTCCCAGAGAGGCTCTGGCCTTCTCGTGGCGAGGGGGTTCAGCCCTGGGCCCCTTAGGGGTCCCATGGTGCTGCCTACAAGATTTTTAACATGCCCCTCTTTCCTTCCTCCCCTATTACGTTCTTCCACTGCCCTTTATTTCCCCCTCTTCCTTCACCTATCTAGTGGTCCTTAAAGATACCCGACCTCTGCTCGGCTTATGGATTAATTCCGAATTGTTCTTTCATTAAGGTGGAAGAGGCTGCGCATCTCCAACGTCTTTGTCTACCGAATGTCCGAGGAAAAACCCCATCGGTGGCCCCTTTTCTCCGTGCGTAGAACTCGGGCAGCCTCTTAGGTTTTTAAAGATGGTGTGGTGGATCCGTATCCATTCTCCAAGAGGACATACCGGACGTAACTGATTGTAGAGTTGCAGTAGTGCCGGGTCCTTGTAGGCCTCCATGGTGGGGATTCCCGAGGGAGAATGCGAAGATTTTTATTTTTTCAATGGCTAGCCATAAACCAAAAACCTCCCCTTCTCGTAAGGGTTCTCGTGCCAAACGTTCCCTAGTTTCCCTTTCAGCCTTCCCTCTCTCGTTGGACCCATATTCAAACGAAGTAGACCCAGATTTAGATTATGCTCACTTTTTTGTCGTGAGTTCATCATCCGACACCCCACTTTCAAAAGTCGATGTGTTTGACGTCAATGAATCTTTTGAGTCCGGCTGTGGTGAACGCCGCCGGATGTGGTCACGAGGTAATGGTGATATCGTAGTCGAGGTTTCATCCCACTCTTAACACAACTTGTGCGAAATCTATCTTCGATAGCTAAAATTCCAGTAAGTGTCTCGCCCTATCCGCGTCTGAATTTTGTCAAAGGTGTCGCCCGTTCAAAGGAACTAAGGGACTATGACCTCACCCGCCTTTGGAGCAAGCTTAGTACCCAACGTGTTACACACGTATACAGGGTAACTAAAACATTAGGCTTCTTCTAGAGTCCCAACTACCACACTGATTTTAACATTCGAACGACAAGAACTGCCATAGTATATTAAGACCAGGTACCTTCGTGTCCCGGTCAATCCCTACACCGAACTACCCAGATGCTGCTTCAATTTCAATCAATTTAGACATGTTGGCCGTGCCTGTTGGCACCCCCGGTCCTGCGTGAATTGTAGCTCTTACTACCATGGCCCCGAATGCACCAAAACACCTCGCGGTGCCAACTGCGGAGGTACCCATAGTGCCGCGTCAAAACTCTGCTCTATATTTTTATATGAAAAGGAGGTGCTCGCTTTGCGCGACTCCCTGCGTCTAGATATGAGAGGCCCGCCAGCGTGCTTGCGTACAAACCTCACCACCCGGCCGGCTCTTCTCTGACGTTTAACGTGACGCTGGACGAAACCAACCATAACGCTTGAGGACCAACCAGCCTGAAGCACTTTATCCTACATCTACTCGCAGCGTCAGAAACATTCTGGAGAGGCAGTCGAAGTATCGCAATCACACTGAGATAACCAATGTAGCCCCCCTCTCTCCAGCAGCTCTAGCTGGGAGAGACACTTGAAGACATCAGACGCTATCTGAAAGAATCCTCAACACCGACCAGTGGAGGTTCATCCACTTGGCCCTGAGAACCAAAGCCCAGCGGTAAGAGGAAGGATTCCTCATCTAGTTCATCGACCACCAATGAGCGGGCAACCTCTGGAGCTGACTTGACCGAACCCCGAGAATCTTCTATGGAGTCTTCTCCTATGTCTGAACATTCTATGCCCTTAGGTCCGCCCCACCCTTCACAGGACTTGGGCCCCATCCTGATCCAAACGATGGCAGATATACACCCAGCTCCACACACCTTGCCTGTCCGTTCCACTCAAACATCACCAATTGCGGCGGTTGGACCAACCCCTCAGAAACAGAAAATACCCTTGACCCATGAATCCAGATCTACTAGTCGAAAATCCCTTCTCGATCTTCCTTTTCGGCCCAGTTGTGAGCCCGAATTACAATCATGGGCCTCGGTCGGTTATCCAAAACCATCGAAAAAAGCCCCAGTTACTGATCCCTCTAGGATCTATCCCCCTGCAAAAACAGGCTCCTCAAAAACTGCTATCCGTCTCCCAGCCGTTTTGGGACGAACCTCAAACACAATAACGGCCACAAAAGATAAAAAAGATATCCACAGCGGTATGTAATCGTCCCACATAATATCTTCCATTTTACAATGGACTTGTCAAGGCGTTCTTCCAAAGTGGGAAGAACTCAAAATTCTTTTGACGACTATCCACCCCGCTGTTATTTGTTTTCAGGAGAATAAACTGGGTATACAGCTCTTTCCGCCGGTACCCAGCTTTCTTACTTTTAACTCCATTGCTCCTGCTGGAAGCTCCTCTCATGGGGAGGGGGGGTCAATCATTGTATCTTCATCCCACCATGTTTCTTCCACCCCCCCTACATACTACCCTCCAAGATGTTGCCGTGAGGGGTTTTCTTACTAAGCTTTTTACCGTTTGCTCTATTTACCTACCCCCTTGTTTATCATTGGCAAGACCCGACCTTTTAGAACTTATAGACCAGTTGCCCTCCCCCTTCTTATTACTAGGAGATTTTAACGCCCGTCACCCATACTGGGGTGACATCACTCGAAATGCCAAAGGCAGTGTTTTAGTCTCTTTTATTATCTGACTTTCTTTGTGTTTTAAATACTGACGATTTTATCTCTTATCATGTCCATACGAACTCTTTTAGCTGTGTTAACCTGTCGTTTGTTCCCCGGATTGCTTCACGGAATGTCAATTGTCAATTCTTGACGATCTCCATGGGAGTGACTACTTTCCTATTGTCTTGTCGGCCGTTCAAGTTAGCCCTCATACAACCATGTCCCTTAAGTGGGACTTAGGTCATGCAGATTGGAAAGGTTTCCAAGAGGCGTCCTTCACAAGTGCATCCTTGGGGACATTCAATAGAGTGGACGCGGCAGTATAATACTTTACATTGACTATCTACAATGCAGCAACACAGATCATCCCACGGAGGCGACGCGCCACGGGTCACTCAACCGTGCCCTGGTGTACCTCGGTGTGTGCAACAGCTATCAAAAACTACAAGTTAGCCCATGCCCGATTCCGAAAAAAAACAACTTTGCGAAACAAGGTTGACCGAAACCGAGCTCGTGCGCTTCGCCAAAGAACCCTTCGTCATGCTCGCCGAAATCCATGGCGCCGTTACGTTTTATCAATTTTCTTCATAGCATCTACCGCTAAGAGCTGGAAGAGAATTAATAAGATCAGGGTCTGTTATACTGATCATCATACCCCCACACTCAACTTACACGGTTCCTTGGAGAATGACAACCTGGCGGTCAGCAATGCTTTTGCTGACCATTTCCGCGCCGTCAGCAGTATTAGCCGTTACGATAAAGCTTTTCTATACTACAAATTAAAGAAGAGTCTCATTCTCTCAACTTCACAACAAAATCTAACCTTCCATATAACGCTCCATTCAGCATCCATGAGCTGCGTATCGCTTTGTCCCTTAGCATATCTACTTCCCTTGGCCTTGACGAGATCCATTTCGATATGTTTCGGCACCTATATCCACACTCTACTCTCTTCTTACTTGATTTGTACCTTATATGGGTGAAGGGTTTTTACCCGTCATCATAGCGCATTGGGATCATCCTTCCCTTTGTCAAACCGGGCAGGGATGGGTTGGACGCAGATCACTACCGCCCTATAGCTCTCACCAGCTGTTTGAGTAAGTTGCTGGAAAAAATGGTGTTGGAGCGCCTAAACTGGTTCCTTATAACCAATCACCTTCTCTCTCCATTTCAATGTGGCTTCCACAAAGGTCATAGTACGTTTAGAGGGATCAGTCCGGAAAGCGAATTCATTAAAGCACCGAGTCCTAGCCATATTTTTCGATATCGAGAAAGCCTACGACACAACATGGAGATACGGCATCATGAAGCAGCTCTACGTCTGGGGGATGAGAGGCCTTTTAACGTCACTTATTCAGGAGACCCATACTCTGATCTGCAACCACAAGAGGAGGGAGTTCCTCAGAGCAGTGTTCGAAGTGTCTTATGTTTTATAATTACCATCAATAATATTATTTCGTCTCTCCCAGAGGGTGTATCGGCAACTCTGTTTGTCGATAATTTAGCACTATATTGTTCCTCACCTCGCATTCCATCAGCAGCGCGTTGGCCACAACTGGCGGTTGAGGCTGTCTCCAAAAGAGAACAACTTAAGGGATTCCGCTTTACGCGAACAAAACCAAAGCAATTTATTTCCACCGGGGCAGAGGAGTTCTTGTTCCGCCATCTATTTCCCTACAAGGCGAGGATATAGAGTTTGTCTCCAAGTTTCGGTTTCTTGGCGTAACTCTCGATCCAAAGTTATCCTGGTTACCACACCTACGCCGACTTCGAACGGGCTGTTTACGGGCTCTAGACATTTTGAAAGTCCTCTCACACACTTCGTGGGGCAGCGACCGACAAACATGGTAGACATTATACACAGCCCTCGTTTAATCCAAATTGGATTATGGCTGTCAAATTTACTCATCGGCTTTCCCTTCAGCCCTTAAAATGCTGAACCCCATTCGAAACCTCGGAGTTTTCCTTTCCAGTAGAGCCTTCCATACTTCTCCTCTCAATAGCCTTTACTGCAAGAGTGGGGTACTCCCTTTGCCCTGCCATAGACTTCAAATCTGCATGCGATACCCTGCCGAATACAGCAAGCCCCTGTATCAGAGGTCCACAGATGTCTGTATGCTTCTGAATCAACGGCGGCATATGATAAGTTGCTATCCTTACCCTGCCCTTTGAACCTTCGCACAGATCATCTCTCTAACCTGGTTGTTTCAAGGGTATTTACCCTTCCATCCTTACTGACCCCTAGTTAGTGTGCTCTTCTCCCCACAGTATGTACGAACATGTGGAACCTGGAGAAGTCCTCCATGGACCCTCGCATCATTAAAAGCCTGTTCTTAGAGCATTCGAACAATGCTACCCACTATACACGGATGGCTCTAAGTCGGACGGTGCCGTGGGTGCCGCAGCCATCTAGCCAGGAGAATTCCTAACTCTATATTTGCCGCCAGCAGCATCCATTTTTACCGTTGAACTTTCAGCAATCCTTTTAGCCTTTAGACTCGTCCAAATTTTACCTTTTAGTGATTTTGTAATTTTTTCTGACTCAAGGAGTGTCTTACAGTCAATTAGATCTTTTAATGCGTCCCATCCCTGAGTCACAGAATTTTGCAACTGGCTGATCGAAAATGCATCCCGATATAGAATTCTTTTTTGCTGGGTCCCTGGGCATGTGGGGGTCCTGGGCAACGAGAAGGCTGATCGGCTGGCCCGCTCAGCACATTCTGTGTCCCCTGAGAACTCGGCTCTGCCTTTTAGGGACTACTTTCCTTCAATAAGAAAGTATATTTTTCAACTGTGGCAAAATGAATGGGATGACTGTTCATCATCCAAACTATAGAAAATAACAAATTCTATTCGCTCTTGGCCCTCGAGTCATCATAGAATGCGGTCGTTGGAGGTGGCCCTTTTCCGAGTTCGCATTGGCCACACGAGACTTACTCACAGCCATCTTGTTTCGGGTGATGCCCATATCAGCCCTTGCTGTCGTTTTTGCGGTGAGGACCAATCGGTTGCCTACCTTTTATTGGATTGTAGTCAATTTACAATTCTCCAGTTGTCCTGTTTCGCGACCCTTTTAACTATTCCTCAACACACCCGTCTTCGATTCATATTGGCGGAGGAATCTTTTAACCGGTCGTTTTTTAAATTTTTGTCACAAAGTGGTCTCCTCCACCTTTTATAGATGATATTTCTCGTTTCACCCTAGCGGCCATATATAATCCACTTGGATTGGGCAGCAACCCACCGGTAACTTATCTTAAAAAAAAAAAAATAAAAAAAATAAAATATATATATATATATATATATATATATATATATATATATATATATATTACTTCTGTTTAAAAATTAGTCATATACATGACTGAGAACCATATAATTATTACGTCTAATTATTTAAATTTAAATCTGGATTATGCCGCATGTGATAAGTAGATAGCAGGTGGGTACAAATTTATGGTTATACAAATGGATACAGTAACCCTAATTTCTAACATTACTAGATGAAAGTTTAACTGTTTGCTGCTTCTTAATTTTCCAGGAAATTAATGGACCATGTTCATACAATGAAAAACAATAACCAGATATACTCTTCCTGGCCTCGGAAGATCCACAATCAAAATCACAAAATCCTACTAACTGCAAAGGTTTAATTGACTTACAGAAAGTTATTCCATAGTAAATAGTCCCCTTCAAATATCTAAGAACTTTATTAGCTGCATTTAAATAGGCCTTTGTAGGCTTTGACATAAACTGTGATAACTTTGTAACTACAAAACACAAATCTGGTCTAGTGAATGTCATAGCATATATAAGACTTCCAATTATTTATCTATACATAGAAGCATTAACCAATTCATTAGACCCCATACAAAAAGTATTTACAAAACTAGGAACACAAGCCACTCTCTTAACATAACAATATGTCATGTTAAATTTATCCAAAAATTTTCTCAATATAACTACCTTGATTCATCTCAATGCAATTATTAGTTGTATTAAAAGAAATTTCCCCAAACCATTTCATTTCCCCTAAATCTGTCATTCTAAAGTTTTGGCATAATGATTCTTTACATTATCCATTAAAAACTTGCTAATACATGTAATAATCAAATCATCTACTCAATCCTCTAGATGTAGTTTTCTTGAGAGTTTGGGTGCCTTAAAAAAAGAGGCCGTTTGACTAGGATGACCTATGATGGGCCCTTGTGGCTTTTGTCATCTGTTATATTATATTGTGGGGGACTTTGATTTTGTCTTATCCTGGCGATGGTGCTTTTTGTGGGTGGGTTTTGACGGATGCGGATGACCTTTGATAGGCCCTTGTGGCTTTTGTCATCCGTGAAATTATGTTATGTTATGTTATCAATATGAGTAATATTACAACCATCAAACTTCAAATACAAACAAGGATCACACTTTGACTGTTCAAAACCTTCTAAAATAAAGAATTTATGAATTAAACTATTCCACATTCTACTACTTTACTTAAGTCCATATAGTGATTTCTTTAGTCTACAGTAAAGTGTGTTACCAAAACTGTCCTTTTCTACATAACCTTTAGGTTGTTGTACATATATTTCATAATCAATATCTGCATTTAAAAATGCTGTTTTCACATCCATTTGATGTACCTCTAAACTATTTTCAACTGTTATATTAAGCAATATATGCACTGTAGACATCCTTGCTGTCGGATCAAAAGTTTTATCATAGTCTATATCTTTCACATGAGAGTAGCCTTTGGCCACATATCGAGCCTTGAACTTTTCTTCACCATTAGGTCCAGATTTGATTTGAAAAAGCCATTTTCCACCTACAGAAGTGCGGTCCTTGGGCAGCTTAGTAAGTTCTTAAGTGTCATTAACTTTAAGTGAATGTATTTCTTCATCCATAGCATTTTTCCACTGACTTGACTATGGCGATGTGATTGCGTCTTCAAATGTAAATGGTATTGGAATGTGGGAGGTTTTGTAGCAATGATGAATAAAAGACGCGTGCGTCACATTTGTAATGTAATCGTCTATTTCATTACCAACAGCATAATCATTTAAGTATTGAGGTCTGTTCCTTTCTCTTCTTTGATGCCGTCTTTCTTCCTCTAATTCACTGTATGTGTTGACATTTCAACATTATCCGCTTCAGGTGGTGTTGCAACTGCTCTATTAGGCAACTCTTGTCCATGTGTGATATCTAATAGAATGTTCTCCTCACTGAATGTGGTTTCAGCTCTAGTTAGCTTGTTATCTTCAGGTGAACTGTTCATAAACTAACCACATCTTACTCTCTTCACAGTTTGAGTGGCTGAAAAATAGACTAAATATGCAAGACTTTGGTCATCATATCCAACAAATATTCCCTGTTTGCTCCGAGGGTCGAGTTTCTTCTTGTCTTGCTCATATGCATAACATTTTGTTCCCAAAACAGTCATCTTGCTGAGGTTGGGTATTTGTCCCATCATTAATTCAACGGGCGTTTATCTTGTTTTCTGTAATAAGTAATTTAAGTTCCTTACTTGCAAACTCCATTCCATTGTTACACTTTAAATGCTTGATATTACCATAGGGCGCAGTATCTGCTAGGTACTTCTTCATAGCTATCACTGCATCATCTTTACTCTTTAATAGATAAACTTTAATGGCACCTGAGTAATCATGAACAAATGACAGGCCATATTTATATCCTCCCAGTGCAACTGGTTCAATAGGGCCCATAATGTTACAGTGCACCAACTCAAGTGGTTGCGTTGCCTTCAGGTCTTGATCCCTACTTCTAAATGCCATATTTTCTAGAGCACAAGTTTCACACTTAAAATTGTCTGCATGTTATAAACATTCCATCAACTTTTGTTTCAAGCTTCAGTATATCAGCTACATTACAGTGCCCTAGGATTCTATGTCAGTCCGCTAGAGTATGCTTACCTTCTCCCACATAAACTTTGTTAAACTTGTCAGTTGTAGATACTTTGTCACACTTATTTCTTAACAAATAAAATAACTTATTCTTTTCTATAATGTTGAACACTCTTCCATCATTAGTAGTTAGTCTACTGCCTTTGGGTGAAAATGTTACAATTTGATGCAAAATGACCGAGTACACCACATTTAAAACAAGCACTTTGTTTTCTATTACTGTTATTATTAAAGTTACTCAAGTTAGACCTACCATTAGTACGGATAGCAGTAGCATTGCTAGACTTTAGCCTAAGTGCCATAACACTTTATGTACTATTAGCATCCTTAAAACGGCTTCGTGACTTAATAGAGCAATTTTCAATTATTTATGCTTATAAGAAGGGTTGCGTTGATTCGCAATATCCACAAAACTTGTATAGTTCTTTGAAAGTCCATTCAGTGTACACACAACCATAAGGCCATCCCTAATTGTCTCACATGATTCCTTAAATGCAGCTACACCCTCGTCTATAGATGTTAAATACGATGCAGCATTAGCCGAAGCTAATATGCGCCCCTTTTCTTATAGACTATCAAAGGCTTTCTTAAAACTACTTATAGATTGGCAATTCACCACCTTCCCTGGCAATGAATTCCAATCATCTATTATTCTAATGTCAAAATACCCTCCCCTGGCAGCCTTTCTGTGAGTCTTCCTAGCAATACACAAATTATAACCCGTTGTACTATATGAATGCACCTCACTTGAGTGTAAAGAACTCACTTCTCCCAAGGGGTGCATCATATCTAATCTCTTCAATTTCTAACTCATTTTTTGTAAAAACTAGGTCAAACATTGAGGGGTTATCAGTACCTCTCTTCCTAGTAAACTCACCCACATGCTGATGGAGAAAGCCATCCTGAGACACATAAAGAAATCTACCCTCTACACTATCTACAATACTAGCAGAACTATAGTCAACCAAATAATTTATCTAATCTATCTTCGGATAATTAAAGTCTCTACATATAAGTAATTGATCAGCTTCGAGTGAACATACGTCTCTTATTGTATCGTTAACCCTCTCAGCTTCCTCCTGACTCTTCTCACGTGGGGTATATACACAAGTTATAAGCAATTTTCTAGTGTCATACACAACTTTACAAGGCGATGCTTCAATCCCATGAAAAACATTTTTCTCAACACTTTCAGAAAACAAACTGTCATGCACTAGAATAATCGCTCCACCACCTCTGAATCTAGAACCTCTATCCTTTCCATAGACATTATAATTTAGGAACGAAAAAAATCCGAAGAAACATCTGTCAATAACATTTTAGTCTCAGTCACCATAATAATATGTGGCCTCTCGTTATTAATATAGTGACTAAAAATATCATCTTTATTTGTTATTCCATCAATATTAGTATATACACATTTAAGTTTATTTAGTTGACCAATTCTACTTATACATCTACTACCCCCCGCTGCTACACTCTCGGCCGAGTTTTCTTTTTCTTTATCACTCTCCCATAACTGAATATCCATAGATAGTCTTCCACTCCTAAATCCACTAGCTGCTTGTTTTTTGCTTCGCACACCTTACTTTGAGCTTGATATTGCTTACGCTCAGCTTCAGCTAAATCATCTCTTAATTAACTTGCTTCATAACCCTCAGGGACTCCATCTACCACTATTTTCTTTTTCCTTCTCACTATTTCTAAAGCATGAGCATTACCCTCCACTATAGCCTATGTAACTTTTTTACTAAAACTGGCTTCACTCTACTTTAGCTTTTTGTTTAATTGTACGACTTCATCCTGCATTGGTTTCATTTTATTCATAAAATAGTTATCAAAATCATCCCTATTATCAAAGATAGTTTTCCCTTCTAAACTTACAAGTCTACTTCCATTGCCCCTACACTAACATTCAATTCATTTACCCTAGTTTCTAAATTTTTTTGCTTTTCTTTAAGTTCCTGAATATCATTCCTAAGATTTGTATTATTACCCATTACCTCCTTTAAATCCATAAGGGCTCTTAATATATCAATACTATTCTTTTTTACTCTCCTTTTGACAAACAGTACACGTATAAAATATACCTTTAACACCATCTATTGTTTTAAAATCCTGTGGTGATAAATTTTGGCACGTCGTGTGGTACCATTGTTTACATAGAGCATATGTCCTATGTTGTGTTTCTCTAAGGTAATGTCTTCTTAGTAATTTCAGAGCTTCCACTCCATAATCCCTGGCTTCACGTTTAATTAAGCCATGTAAAACTCGGTCCAGACAAATTGCTAAGTAATCATAACCTGTTTGCTTAGCCTTTGTCAAATTAAAGTCATCAGGACGTTCACTATCATACCTGTCGAAGGCTAAATGCAAGTTGAGAATTCGCAGTGTGGCTACGAAGGAGTCTTCCCATATATCATAATTGTAGTGGGTTTAAAGCACTACAGGCCCTACCCCAGCTACCCAGACCATCGCAGAGGCAGAACCCCCGTCTCCCGGGGTCTCTCCCAGAGATCCACTGTGTGTATCTGGGGGCAGTTAAAGAGATTTATGGTGTCGTGTATCTGTGTTAAGCACTCGGGGCAGTTTGTTGTTGTATGGGTGGTGGGAGATATTTTATGCATGTATGACATCAGGAGGGGTTATTTATTTGTTCGTATCTGTTCTAGTGTTCTTCTGATCTGCTTTGTGAGTGTTTGTTCTTAGTTGTGTATGGTTGGAGGTGGTGCACTTAATATTTTGTTTTGGGTTCTGTTTGCCAAGTATTGTGTAATCTGAGAGTGGATTGTTTTCTTGTTTTGCTTGATTATGTCTTTTGTTGTTGTGTTATGGTCTGTGTCAAGGTTGGTGGTGTAGTTGTTGCTATCGAAAATGGTCTGTTTTTTTGTGTCGGTGATTTAGGGGTTGTCTGATGATGTGGTGGATGGGATGATTTGGATGTGGTGTTTTCTGTCTGAGTTGTGATGCATGTAGTTTTAGGTAATTTTTGATTGGTATGATGTTCGTCTCATCGTGTAGATGTTGGGTATTAGTGTTAAGAATGCATCCTGTGGCAGTGCGGAGGGCTGTGTTTTGTATTCTCTGTAGTTTTTTAGTATTCTAGTGCTGGTCTTGTGATTGTTGATGAATACATGGTGAAGTTGGAGTGGAAATATCCTTTGATGTCATAGGATGCACATAATCAGTTAAGGATTAAATAAGGCTAAGAAAAGCCCGTCTTCAATTTTAAATATTGTATTTAAAGAAAGCCGATGCATTTAAAGTGTGTATCTAAGCAGTTTTTAAAGGTGTTTATGCTTGTTGATTTAATAATGATCTCCGGCAGCTCGTTCCACGAGGAAACTACTATGTTTGAGAAAAAATTCTTTGCTATATTTCTTTCAAATCTTCGTTTCTTGAGGAAGCGTCCAACTCAAAAAGAGTTTCAATTTTTACTTTATCAAAATTGTTTAGGATCTTAAAGACTTGTATGAATTTTCCACTTAACCTTCTCGTCTCAAGTGATTGCAGGTTGAGTGCCTTAAGCCCGTCTTCGTAAGACTTTTGACGTAGTCTAGGTATCATTTTTGTAGCACGATGTTGCACTCTCTCCAACATTTCAATATCTTTCCGCAAGTATTGATTCCAAAGCTGAAATGCGTACTCCAAATGAGGTCGAACCAACGAGTTGTACATGGGAATTACTATATTTCCCAATTTGTAGGCAAAATTTCTATATATGAAACCGAGCACTTTGTTTGCTTTCTTGCATGCCTCCGCGCACTGTCTTCCAACTTTTAAATCGGTGCAGAATATAACACCAAGATATTTTTCTTCTGATACCCTTTTCAGTGGCAGGCCTTTTATTTTATAGTTAAATTCTTCGTTTCTTGCTCCAATGTGTAGTACCTTGCATTATCAATATTGAGTTTCATAAAACAATTTTCTGACCATTCCAAAATGCTGTTTAAGGTTCTCTGGATTTTATGTTGATCGGCAAGTGTTATTGATTTACCACACAGCTTTGTATCGTCAGCAAATCTATGCTTTCATCTAAGTCGTATATATATATATATATATATATATATATATATATATATATATATATATATATATATATATATATATATATATATATATATATATATATATATATATATATTAGTGATTGAGTCGTTCCTTGGGAACCTTATTCGTAGCAGGAATATGAATACATATGCGATGGTTTTGAACATTTAATTTTCCGGACGTTTCGGTCATTGACGATGACCATCATCAGCGAATTCTAAATACCCAAAATTATTTTTCTAAGAATAACTAAACACAGAAATAAAATTAGTGAAAATCTATTAATAAGAAATTGATGTAATATCTTAAAAAAATTAACTATATTAAATAATAATTCCACGAGTTTTTAAATATGCATAATAAACATGACTTAAATGACTATCGAAATACAACAAACTATAAACTATAGCACTTAAGTCGAAAGCAAAGCATAAAGAAATCGATTAATAGGACAGAAAAAAAGAAGATTAAATAATCCCATGAGCAACAAATATGAATAAGAAACATGAATCAAGCGGAATACAAATAATTGACTAAAAAACACACCAAGAGAGAATTATATGGGCAGGGCGAACAATTGAAAATAAGTTAGATCACGGGGTATGTAATCGAAGCGGATATTAATAAATGGAGCGAAGCAAGTAGTTCAATAAGTTAAATTTTAAGTGATTGAACATCAAATAATATGAGTAGACTAAGGCACGAAAGTTTAAATAGTAAATAATCAATAATGGAGGGGTCAAAAGGACGACTAAAACATTAAATTAAGGAAAAGTCAATAATAAACCAGATCGTTTAGATATTAATGGGACAAACTAAAATATAAATAAAAATTTCTCTGCACGAGTACTAACCTTATAACGGTTAAGCTTGGAGTAACAACTCAGGTGGCGAGGATGGATCAAATCAGGAATTGGCGATTTGCTTAGCTTTAAATTTTCGATAAGTTTGATTCCATCTTCTTCTGTTACTCAAATACTACTCTCAAATGAATCTTCTTCGATAACTATTGGTTCATCAATGTATGGAATTGTGTCTATGTTTCCCGTTGTAAAAACTGACGCATAAAAATCGTTTAAAATCTCGGCAATGGCACCTGGGCCATATATTGTCTCTATTTTGTTTTGTTTTTTTTAAGTAGGCCAATTGAGTCCTTTGTTGTGTTTCTGTTGTTTACATACTGGTCCAACATTTTTGGATTTTCTTTTCCATTTCTAGCTAGCTCGATTTCGTAATTCTTCTATAATTTTCTAATTAGCTTTTTGACACTGCGTCTTAGTTCTATGTATTCATCCTGACGTGCTCTGCGAGTATCTCTACAACGTTTATATACCTGGTTTCACCTTTTGATTAGATCCTTAATCTCGTTGTTCCACCCCTTTTGTTTTACCGTAGATTTTTGCTTATGATGTCTTGGTCCGTATATTTGGTCAGCGTTTCTGAATTTTGTTATGAAATCATTTTACATTGTAGTGACGGTGTTGTTAATATTAGTCCTAGAACTAAGGGCGTTCTTCAATACACGCTAAAAGTCTTAAAAATTTGCTTTTTTTAAAATTAGGTACCAGCGTACGATTTTACTGTGTTGGAACCTGTACTAATTTTAAATCTGAAAGAACTGTAATCACTTTCTCTGAGTGGTTCGCCGACTTTAACATTTTTCATAAAGTTTTCGTTTGTCGTTAAAATAATGTCCAGGGTATTGTTTCCTCGTGTAGGTCGATCAACACATTGCATAAGGAAGTTATCATCTAGGAAGTGAAGTAGTTGTAATCTAACTCTGTCAGCAGTAGCATCCGCAAAGTTTACATTTGGAAAGTTAAGGTCACCGATTATTATTGTAGCTGTGGATCCAATAAGCTCATAGAACGAGCGGAACATAAGCTGATCTAATATTTCCGTCTGGGATGGAGCTCTATAGACAACGACAGTGTTGAATACTATGTTTCCGGCTAATGATTTCGCGCATACATTATCCGCATCGCTATGATCCTCCACGGCAACCTCGATGGGATTTAAATTTTCTTTGCAGTACAACATCATGCCGCCCCCTCTTTTACTAACCTTCTCCTCGAAAAAGAGATTGTAACCTGAGATTTTAAATTCATTGACAAAGTCTCGATTAAAAATATCCGTCCAACTCTTAGAAAATGCCATTAGATCAAAGTTTTCATTTTCTGTAAGAAGCTTAAATTCGTCGATTTTATTTCTAATACTACATGCGTTGGCAATAATAAACATTTAAGGAGGGTGGCATTTTATTCGAGCGTCGATCGCTGCATTCCGCTACACCGACTCCGTGTCCTGATACTGCACGAAAAACCCCTACAGCATTATTTAAGACTCTGCCAAGTCTTGCAGCTCCAACCTGAATCAGATGGAGTCCGTCTTGCTAGAACAAGTCTTCACGTTCGTAGAAGTCATTCCAAGTTTCGATAAAGTTCACTCGTTCCACTTGGCAAATACCTTTTACATAGTTATTGATGTAAGATGCCTTTCCGTATAAAGCGTTCTGCGCCCTTATTCTTGGAAAAATGCTTGAAAAAGAAAGATTCCTACTCTTTTCTTTCAGTTTACGCATCAGCTGCCGGTACTTTGCCAGGAGGTCTTCAGATCTGGTAAAAAAATATTGTTAGTCAATACGTGGGTCACAAAAGCCGTCTCCTGCGTGGATCCACTCGTGTAATCATCGAGCGAATCTATCAGGTTTTCGACTCTTCCCCATGGATAACAGTACCTCCTCCTTTTCGCAGGTCGCCTTCCACAAAATTCTTCCAGTTGTTGCCTGACGATGGAGTCTCCTACCAGGCGAATCTCAATTTCCTCATCTTGTGAGTCGTCTAAAACAGAAAATCTATTTGCCATTATTTTCGGCAGCCTCCGCTTCAACGGTCTCGGTGCAACTCCTCGACGAACGGGCATGAAAGCTTCGTCTCCCTCCTCACGCCTCTCGACTACTGTGCATCCGTGATGCACGGGAGATGCTTCAAGCGACTCCCATGTTATCTGAGTTTCGTGGAGCGGTCCAACTACTGCAGGAGTCTCTAGTCCTCATTGTCCGCGGGGGACAGACGCTGCATGCTCGGCCACTCTTTGATCGCCCCCAGCCACCTGTGAGTAACTAGGCCGTCCATCATTTCGTGTCTCCAGGTCCTCAACCCGGGCTCGTACCACTACTAGCTCTCGATTTAGGCGACGGAGCTCAACTTCCAACTGGTCACGAGATACACAGCCTCTACAACTTGTTTGTTGGCCTTCAAAGTGGGAGAGCAAAAACGGTTCTTCGCACGTCGTACAGACAGGTTGTAATAAATTTATCGCCTCTGGATACGAATGTTATAAATTTCTTGGGTCCAATCGGCGGTTTCTGATACAATAACCAAAGTTGTAGCTTTATACCATGTTTTGGGAGAGCAATGTTGAGTTTGGCTATGGTATGTTCAAACTATTCACCCTGTAAGGTTGATAAATTTTAACCAACAATTACTCAGTCTTTGTGCGCAATACGTAGGGAAATGAAACATTAAATAAATTTTATATAATGGATTACCTGAATAACAATGCAATTACTGACCAGTGTACAATAAAGCGCTCAATATGAGTATAAGTTTGCTAAGCAGGCGTGATCTATAAAACAGAATATATATATATATATATATATATATATATATATATATATATATATATATATATATATATATATATATATATATACACCACTCATTAGCAGTATAAATGTTACAAAAATGACGCCAGAACCCGGTACTCATCACCAAAATAAGTGTTACCAACATGGTATCTACCAACGCGATACGCTACACAAGTAGCTCCTGAACACGGTACTTATCACCCAATGGTGTTACAAGTGGCTCCAATACACGGTACATATCAACGAGATACGTTTACACTAGTGTAAGTACCACGTGGAAACATAGACAGTACGTTCGTTCTCTTCGTTAAGGAGCTTTGGTGACTAGGTAGAATGGTTGATCACACTTGAGTCCCTGGTTAATTTGCAGAGCCCAGATACATTTGAAAACTCGGTTATGGTCACTCCTACAAAAATAGGAAATTAAATTAGCTAATTAGCCGATCACGGAATTACTGTATTTCATACATAAGAGAAATGAATATATTGTTGGTACTCACCAGTTACGAAACTGGAGCAATCGGGCTAGCAAAGTGAGCACCGGCACGCAACAGAAAAGGCGTCAGTTTATAGAGTCACAACATAGAAGGACGCAAATACAAGGTCTTCAGATTTTTGGTTCTTCTTTTAACTTATTTAAAGAGCCTAACCCAAGACAATTACTTCATGAGAAAAATTGCCACAACAGAACTCACCTTCGGCGAGGAGAGTATCGTTAATTCACCAATTCAGTGTTCCTTCAACTTTGTTATTTTACGAAAGTACTGGATTTGATTGGATAACCTTAAAGTTCTTGGAGGATTGTATGCAAATATTAGAGCAACACAATTTAAATAATTATTTTTATAAAAGACATTCTACAAAGTACAGTCTGTAACACAGAAAGGTGTATTAATATTGGGAAAATGGGCATGGAGGGAGGGACGCCTCTACATACCTCCCTCTTACGTGTCGACTAGCAGGAAAAACTTAAGTCCAGACCGCGCATCATTCAGTGTGAGAATCGATGTTTTACTTTTCGTATGGTATCCAATATATGTATTCACAGGTTACACTAGACCCTTAGAGCGAGTATGTAGTCCAGAATATTCAGATATTGGCCTGGAAGCAGCAGGCGATTCATTTACTAAAGAATCGGAGGTGGTCACTATGCCCCATCCATGTTGAATTCGAGTGTGGTTTCTGTTCTTCTGTCGGTACAGATCTGTAGAGGTGCGAAGATGTATAAGAGAAAAACTTCCTTGCAAAAGGGAGAATATAAATAGCCCATTAAATTACCAAGTCAGTACGGACCACCAATAACAAGCAAATAAAATAGGCAAATGACATTTTGGAAAAGTTGTTTTAATATAGAAAACTGGATTTGGCCAATTGTGACTCGTTAGGTAATAGACTACTCAGCAACTGGCGATTTTTATCTTAAATTTATATTACATATTCATTCATTTAATTTAATTAAGAGCAACCAGATATGACCTCAAGACAGAACGTTTCTGCTACGATATACATTCCACTCCAATTATTCAGCGGGGGGGGGGGGGGCTAGGTTAAGTATTACGGTGTTTGAATTTTTTTTTTTGCAGTTTCTTAAAGGAAGTAAGAACGCCTGGTATGTAATTAAATTTAACTGTACCCTTCATTGAGGCAGTGACATTGCCAGGAATATTATATGGAGGAAAGGTGGTTGGATTTAGTAAAAAAGAAATAAAAGGGCTCCATAAAATTGAGAACAGAGCATACAAAGTGATTTTAGGGTCAGGGCAGGGAGATGTGGTTGAGGTTTTAAGAGGAGAGATAGGGGCAACATCAATGGGTGGGTTTTGACGGATGCGGATGACCTTTGATAGGCCCTTGTGGCTTTTGTCATCCGTGAAATTATGTTATGTTATGTTACGCCGTAGCGTGGCGGTAGAGTGCTAGCCTCATGATTCAAAAGACCCGTGATCGATCCCAGACAGTCCACAATTTTTACGAAGAAAATTCTCGAAGAAAACGGAGACCACGAAAAACGCTTTAAGGACAACTCAATAAATCGACTCAAGAGAAACCGCTGTCGAGGAAAACGGAAAGAAAAGGACTTCAAGGGCTAACTCGTCTCAACTCATCAAGAAATCATCACGTCATCAAGAAGCAAGAAGAACTCGTCTCACATCAAGAATCATCACGTCATCAAGAATTTGGAAGGAATCATCACATCAAGATAAATGCAAGTAATATGAAGATACATCAAGAAAAATCGAAGATCAATAATTAACCCAGCCAAAAAGAATATTAAGTCAAAAGAGTCAGATAAATGGAGTCAATGTTTCAAGGAGCATCTTCAGTCCAGAAGTAATAAATAAATATCAAGATATAAATAAATATAAGGAAGGCCACCCTTATAGATCTATCAATTGTTTACCCTCTTTTGAGTGAGGTTTAACAGGGAAAGCAGTAACCTTCTTACAGGCCGCTAGTAATTTCATACGCTTACTATTAAACAACTATAATTTAGGGGAGCTATCTTTAGAGACAACAAAAGATGATTCAATATCAAACACCAGAACCAGTAATTGTAGGAATAGGAGTGATCAATGTAACAGGAGCACTCAAAGGAACACTTAATGGAACAGGAACATTTAAAGAATTGTAAGTAATGGAAGGAGTAGAGGCAAGAACTGTAGTTTCAGGTACAGACGGTGGCAATATCGAATCAGGTATACTACCAACAACATGGACCATTTGTGACCGTGCAGAGGAGTCATGCCTGGAGAAGTGGTTGCATTACCAGTAACAGCAATGGAATCTAAAAAGTCCTCAAAATCTTGGGTAACGGTATAGATATCTGGCCATCAGGGTATGAACATAGATAGGAACTTTGCAACAAACCTATATCATAAGTTTTTGATGAGAGTTATTGAATCGTAAAAAATGGCTCGAGTGGCTAATCTTATGGCGAGTTTAGGGTTAATGGTTGGACTCGAACTCGTTGAGGAATGGATGAAATATAAACAGGATAGATCAAAATATATATTATTATAGATTAACAAGAATGGAACATATTTGATATTGGTTGAATTTGAATTTAATTATGCAAAATGAACATGAGTCTAACTATGAATTTTTGTCTTGACTAAACTTGGTGTAAGGTAGCTCGGTAATTAATTAAAATGTAAATGTGACTAATTAATATGTAATTAAAATAATTGTAATCACGAATTGTGGGTAAAGGCAATTGAAAATAATTGAAACGAAATTAAATTAATTTAAATGTAATTGTAAATATTAAATCACGATGGTTAAAAGGGGAAATGTATGAGAGTCTGGAAAAGAAAATCTAAGGAATTAGACAGTGGTTTTTTTTTTGGTAAAATCTAAGGATTATATGAAAAAAGAACTCAACTAACCTTGAGTTGGAGATCACGAGGGCACAAGTGAAAATTTTAGTCTCGCATGAGGAATATTTGGAAGCGTTAATCGTGCGTGTAAATGTTGCCAATTGTTTTTGAATATATATATATATATATATATATATATATATATATATATATATATATATATATATATATATATATATATATATATATATATATATATATATATATATATATATATATATAGTCGTAAGTATTGCTGCTAACCAGGCTGATTTTTAATTTCATAGCGAAGGCAAGAGCGCAGAAGATGCTCAAGTACATATATTTATTGCTATTTTGGAAACAAAGTTTCGGGCAACTTGCCCATCTTCAGGTACTAAGATTAAAATTGTTAAAAAATTAATTATAATGTCATTAAAGTTATGAAAAAGAAAGAATTTGAACTAAAGGTTTAAATGGAACAAGAAAGGTGTGCTATTTTTCCTATAAAAACTATTAAGAGTATACAACTAAATAGATTAAAAGATACAAAAAAAGGACAAACAAATAAATTGATAAGAAATTAAAAAAGACCGAAAGACATAACATAAGTACTAAATGAATCAAAAGATTAATAACCAATTTTATGAAAAAACTAAAGAGGCAAAAAGGCAATTAAAAATATAAATTAATAAATCAATTCAAATAAACTAAGAAAACAGTGAGTGAAATGACAAAAAAGTTTAAAAAACTGAATGTATAAATTAAAATAAATACTAATCTCAAATAAAGTGGGTAACAATTTAAATGGTTTAAGATAGTGGAAGTCAATTAAATGTATGAAGTAAAAGAAAAATCCAAGAGTTTTTAAAAATATTAATTAAAAAATTAAGAATAAAGTGCTTACCATACGGAGTTGGAGATAGAGCCTGGAATGAGAAATTAAGTAGTGAGGAAGTTAAAGGAAACCTTGGATTTGTGTTAGGTGGTTGATTGGTGTAGGGGAATAGGTTGGTAAATACATCAGGGATATATAATTAAGTAATTAGAAGGAAAACTGAAGAATTATCGTGGTGAGGGTGGGAGATTTGATTTTTATAAGAAGAGATTCTAATATTCAAAGGCTATATTCATTAGTGTTACGGCCTATAATTTTAAAATTGTTTATCGAGCATTCAGTTTTGCATTGTTTCCAAAATATAAATAAATATATGTACTTGAGCATCTTCTGCGCCCTTGCCTTCGCTGTGAAATTATATATATATATATATATATATATATATATATATATATATATATATATATATATATATATATATATATATATATATATATATATATATTGTAGCTGCAGAGTTGCTACAAATAACCCCCCCATCCCATCAAGAGAGTTACCCGTCCATCAAAAAAATTCTAAACATGAAATATAATTTTTTAATTCAGATACCGACGAGGTCTCCTAACAACGCGGCCAGAACGTGTCACGGTGACATATGACTGATTTTAATCATGGGGACACAATTGACTGGCAGTGCCAATCATTTGCGGCGAAACAGTGTCGTGCGCGCGGGCAAGGGGGGTGAAAGACATCCGTTCTATTTCCCCAAAACTGGCGTCTGACGGGGGCTGGCCATTGTGAGACTGGCTCTTCGCTGCTGACGAGGGTTCCTGCAACAAAAGGGAAGGGAGCAGCAATCGGGAAGGAGAATTGCGTGTTGTAGAATGGTTCATAGGAGGGTTTTAAAGAAAAGTATGAGAAACCACTGGATCACTAACAGTCAAAGTGAAAGGAGAAGACGGTTGCTGTTCAAGGTGAACGGCCTCTATAAAGGCGGGTTTCAGGCGATCAATGTAGACAGTATCCTGCTTGGTGCCAAACTGTAGTACAAATAATTTCGGCTTCCTAGAGATGACGATAAAGGGTCTGTCATAGACTGGTTGCAAGGAAGAGCGAGTTGCGTCGCGACGGACAAACACGTGAGAACAGGTTGCCATCTCCTTTGGCACGAAAAGTTTCTGATGAGCAGGCACCCTTGGGGCGGTCGGCTTAATTTCAGACATCGCTCGTACTAAATTGCGTACGTATGCAGCAGGATGAACATAAGATGGTAGAGGATGGCCAGAAGAAGAAACACAGTGAAGTACCATAGACAAGTCCCGCCGCAGAGCACAACAAATCCTCTTTCAAGGATTCACGAATACCCAGGAGAATTAAGGGTAGCTTGTCCACCAAAGTGATATTGGGATCAGTGGAGCACAGGCTTGCTTTAAGAGTCCTGTCCTGTGCAACCATTCGGCCTTTGCGTTTCCTTGGGGATGATAGCTAGTGGTACGAAGACGAAAATAGCCAAACACTGACATTAGGGCATCCCATTGGTGTGATTCAAATTGGCTACCACGATCAGTCATGATCGTTGAGGGAACAGCAAAACGAGCAACCCATGCTGAGACAAAAGCTCGAGTTACAGTGGAAGCTCTGATGTCCGAGGTAGGAACTGCCTCTGGCCAACGAGTAAAAAGGTCGATCATGGTGAGAAGATAGGTGCGACCACGCGAAAAGGGTAGAGGGCCTAGCAGATCAATGTGAACGGCGTCAAAACGTGCCGATGGAAGAGGAAAAGCAGCTAGAGGGTTCTTTGTGTGGCGTGAACCTTTGCGCGTTGACACGGCAAACATGCTCGGGTCCATTTAGCCACATTGGCGTTCATTCCTGGCCACACATAACGTTGTGTAATGAGCTTGCGAGTTACTCGAATGCCAGGATGGGAGAGACCGTGAGTTTGGTAAAAAAAGTGCCGATGGTATGCAAGAGTAATGAGCGGACGAGGACAGTCAGACAATGGATAGTCAACCAGGATGCGCCTAGAAGGACTGTCCGGTAAGTCGATTTCGCGAACGACGAGTTGAGAAGAGTGACGCAGTGTTTGCGTGTCTTCATCTTGTTCCTGGGCGAGCGCTATTGTGGCATGATCGATGGTCGAAGTTTAGGAGAGGTGCGTGTCCGAAGTCGCTGATATGCGATAGAGAGAGCGTCCGGACGACGTTTGATGAACCAGGAACGTAGTGAATATCGTTTGTCATCTGCAGGATGAAGTCAAGGGGACGATAATCAACGGCAGGGGTGCTACTAGCGACAACCGCACCAACCAACGGCTTATGGTTGGTTAATCAGTAAATTTCCACCCTTCCAAGTATTAGCAAAAGTAGCGGAGGTCGAGGTAAACACTGAGGAGTTCGCGGGAAAACGTACTGTACCTCTGTTGAAAAGGAATAAGTGCTTTGGAGGAGAAAGCGAGCGGTTGCCAAGAGTCACCAACCTTCTGCTGCAACGTCGCACCAACATGAGTAGCGGACGCGTCCGAAGCAACGCTTATGGAAGCTCCTTGGCAAGGATGGGCCAGGAAAACAGCGGAAGAAATAGCCTCTTTCGTGTGAGAGAAAGCCTCACACACTTCTGAAGTCCAGGATAGAGGAAAGTTTTTCTTGGATTTTGAAAACAGGTCGTAGAGAGGTTGCATTATGTTAGAAATGTTGGGACTGAATATGTGGTAAACGTTTACCATACCACAAAATCTAAGAAGTTGCTTTACTTAAGAAGGTCAGGGAAACTCCCGAATAATTGCAACTTTATTCTCGAGAGGACAAAATCCGTCAGGGGAAATGTGGTGTCCCAAAAAAGAGAGTTGCCTGACACCAAAGCAACACTTAGAAGTGTTGAGTACGATACCATACTTACTAAACGAGCGAAAACCTGACCAAGGTAAGAGAGATGTTCCTTTAAAGACGAAGATGCTATCAGGAGGTCGTCTATGTAGCAAAATACGAAGGTGAGACCTCTCAGAACCTGATCCATAAACCGTTGGAAAGTCTCAGCACTTTTACGAAGACAGTAAGTCATTCTCTTCATGACGAAGGAACCGAATGGCGTGTTGATAGCCGTCTTTTGGACGTCATCTGGGTGAATAGGGATTTGGCTGAAAGCACGCACCACATCGAGTCGAAAAAAGATTTAACAACCGAAAAGAGCAGAATTAAAATCAGATAGGTAAGGAAGTGGATATCTATCTGGAATGGTACAAGCATTGAGTCGCCTGTAATCACCCACATCTCTGAACTCACCCGGTGTAGATTTTGGCACTAAGTGAAGCAGTGAAGCCCAGGGAGAGGTAGATGGCAAAGCTATTCCGGCCTCCACAATAAATTTGAGCTCCTTCTTCATTAGAGCAAGTTTATCGGGGGCTATTCGGCTGGGGCGTGAGAATATAGGCCCTCCTATCGTCTCTATCCTATGAACCACATCGTGTTTGATAGGCCTGTGTCCTTTGAAGGTAACATACTAAGGACAGGAAATTCCCGCAGTAGTTGGAAGTGTGGGACAGTTGTAGGGAGACGAACAGACAGGAGAGAACTCTGAAAAGGAAGAAACGGTCAGAGTAGTGGTTCTATCGACAAGCTTGCGATTGCGAGAATCGACCAAAAGGTCGTTAGCCGAAAGGAAATCGAGGTCCAAAATTGGGATGTCGACCTCGGCAACCATGAAGGTCCATGGAAAAACACAACACGTAACCCAAGAGAGTGTTCGAGGTTACGTCTTCCATATGTCCTTATATCCGAAGAATTAGCGGCTTTAAGGACAAGGTTAGACAGGCAAGCTTTGTTGTCTGGAGAGGTTGGAATGACACTGCATTGAGCACCGGTGTCAACCAAAATTGATAAACCGGAAAGTGGGTCGTAAATACTAAAAGTAGGATCAACCTGAGGAAAAACTGAGCTGGCAGATGTGATAGACCCACGCATCACTTTCGTTTTTATTTTAAAGGATTATGCTGTGCTGATGAGCTTGAAATTTGGGTAAGAGAACCCGTAGAGTTTTGCTGATTTTGCGCGTTTGAGGTTAGTGAAATTTGGGTCTATGAAGAAGTTGTAGTTGAAAAACGCACGGAGGTTGGTACGTACATAGTTGTAAGTATTTTTCTGCCTTTGCACCAAACCTGCAATGGTACCACCACTAATTTGAAAGTTGGGGAAAAGCAACTTTAGCAGCATGATTTGTTGGAGGGTGAAAATTTTGCGAATAAGGATTAGGTGAAGAACGAGGATTAAATGCATAGTAGAAACTACAAGTCTGTACCAAACGTACAACATTGTTACCATATTTAAAATGATACCAGCAAAGTCACTGATAATTATCGTCAGGATAGGCGGAATTTGGATGAGAATGAAAATGATTCTGCCATGCATCACCTCTTGAGCTGGAGTTCCCTCATTGTTTTTTTTTTCGGGAGGAAGAATGGCGTCGGCCTCTCCCTATACGCTACCTACGACTGTGCTCTCGCTACATCCCTTGTCGCACCTTTAGGGCACGAAGATCGCTCTCTATCCCCTCCCACACAGCAGCAAGATCTTGTGCCGGGGGGGGGGGGTGAATTACGTGCGTGTTCTGGTCGGTTGTCTGAAGACTCCCTCGGTAAACGAACCTGTGAAATAGACATATTTGATCATGGTTCTTGAGAGATTGAAATAGATCCCCAGCTTACGTATGGATTAATAAACAGCTGCCTTTGACATTTGCCTCACATTAGTGGGTGATGTCATTAAGATGAGTGGCCTAATATTTTCAGGAATCCCACGCATCCTAGGGAGATGACCTTTGATAGGCCCTTGTGGCTTTTGTCATCCGTGTAATTATGTTGTGTAATTATGTTATAAATATTTCTGTGAGCAAGGAGTCAAAAATTCTAACTCAGCTCCCTTAGTTTGAAAATTAAGTATTTTAGATGCTCCAGAAATCGCGTGGGATGCCGGCCACCCATCTCCTGTGTATTTAAAAGCATCCTTAGATCTTTGATTTGCAATCTCCCAAACTCCTCCCTAGAAGCCGCTTTTAATTTGTCCTGCATCATATTTTAGGAGGACAATCGAGGAAGGAAAGAATCAAATTCGATCTTCTTACATGGAGGACGAATAATGGAGGATGCTTGCGGAAGTAACATTAGAGATATTCGTATTGGGGGAAGCAGTAAGGCCATCCTGCGATGTCATAATGGTGTGAGTTCTGAGAAAAATATGAGGTTGATAAATATTAAAAAGATTAAACTAGTATTTAATCTAATGTGAGTGAGATAATACAATTGAATTTGAAAAAGAGGATGTACAATTATTGAATGGATTGAGGAAAAAAATTAAACAGAGGAAAAACGATGAGGCCCAGTGTAGCAAATTTCTGAGCTAAAAGTTTAACTCAAAAGGGCCACTGTTTGTTTACAACGGCGAATATTTTATATAAAATTTTGTAACTGAAAATACAACGGGATGGGCACCAAGTTTATAGTGTATAGAAGTGCGTATACATTAAACTGTAGCCTAGATAGCAAAATACACTCTAACTTATACTCTATAAATGTTAATGAGAGAATTATTGAATAAAATTATTCTGAAGAAAATTCTAATTCTTGGCAAATGCCGAGTTTAGGCTTAACGACTTTTACAGGAAATAGTTTTGGAATTATTAAATAAAGCAAGTATTTATAACAAAATATATATTATTATTATTATAGATTACAAGGAATTATTTATGTAGAATAATTTGATTAGGTTGAATTAACACAAATTTGGATAAGTTAAAAAATATATATATATATATATATATATATATATATATATATATATATATATATATATATATATATATATATATATATATATATATAGTTCATCATGAATGAAAGTACAGAAGTAGTTAGTTGAAATTGCGAAGATGGGAATAATAACAATGGGCGATAATGCCAAGAACAATTAGTTAAATGGTAATTATTATAATATTTTGCCAGGCAACTTGTGTGAGTGGTAATGAGGTAAATGTAATTTGTAGCTAATTAGAATCAGGAATCATGAAATAAATAATTTGTATAAAGTATAATTTGAGTGTAATTGTAATGGTAGTAATAGAATCACGAATTATGGGTAAATGTAATTGTAACTAATTAAAATCACATTAGTTAGAGGGGGAAATGTCTGGGAGTCTGGAAAGGAAATATAAGGAATTAGACAGTGTTTTCGTTTGTAAAACCTATGGATTAAATGGAGAAAGAATTTAACTGACCTTGATGATTTGGTGATGGCTAGACGAGTGAAAATTGTCTTCCATGTAGAATATTTGGAAGCAGTAGTACATGTGTGTAAATGTTGCCAATTGTTTTTGAATATATATATATATATATATATATATATATATATATATATATATATATATATATATATATATATATATATATATATATATATATATATATATATATATATATATATATATGTAGCTGCAGAGCTGCTACAAAGCAAGAAGAATGGGACTTTTATAACTCCGCCCACAAGGAGAAAGGAATCTGTATTTTAATACAAATGCCTACACACATTATACGTGCACTATTTTGAAACTAGAAAAAAAATAATGATAATCGGACACTACACACAGATTCTTTGAATTGCAGTTATCGGGAGTGAACGAAAAAGCATACAGTTGAACTATTGTCAGTCACAGACTGACTAAAAAAAAAATAAAAGAAGTTTAGCGAACAGGTTTTATGGTATAACTGAAATAGAAACAAGTAGAAAAATGGATTTAAGTAACACGGACAAAGTAAATATCAAAAAGTCAATCCCAAGCCCTAGAGACTACCATGAAATATAAACACTATATCAAATGCACAATAACAAAGAAGGAAAAAAAAATTAAAAACTTTGAATATTAAAATAGACGATATAACTAAAGCATCTTTACCTTAAAAACAGGAGGTAAACAGAAACATAGGTAGTCAAGAAATAGAAAACAATCCTGTCATCTATTTTAAAACAACTTTGTTGTCATCTGTATATAAAATATTTCACTGCCATATTTGAAATATTCAGGTGTCATTTCTAAGCAGAACAAACAAAAGTAAACTTCTTTGCTAGAAATTTCTTGATCCATGTAGTGTACTGGTCTTCTATTCAGTTGGCTGTCTGGCTTTGTTCTGGAAGGTTTTCTTACAGGAGCTCCTGATTCTCATTGTAAGATTGGGATATAATACTGATTTGGGTGTGTAATTTTTCTTGTATTTATTTAATACATCAATCACTGTATAATAAATACATTAGTGATTAATACTTTTGGGGAAGATAACTGGCAGCAATCCTGAGCAAGAATTTTTTTTTTGGTGAGTGTTAACTTTTTCATTAGTAAATTTCTGAGAGTATGGCTTTTTGTATAGATGGTGAGAGCATGCCGTTTGAAAGTAGGGTAATTGTGAAGACTATGGGCAGATGCGACTCTAGTTTATTTTTGGGCTACTTTTGATTGTTTTTCTGCTATCACACTGGCCAATCACAGATCTGGATTCAGTTTCATAAATGACCAATCAGAAAGCTGTATTTGTTTCAAGGCTTTTTGTGCTTTTTATATTTATCAAAACTTGGTTTTTCTTATATTTTAGATGTTTTTCCCCCTTATTTCTTTTCTATATATCCTACCTACCCTATGCCTGACATTATTTAGTCTTTTTATTTACTTGTTACTTAATTTCCCATTGTTTAATGCTCGATTAAACCATATTTCGGTGTTGTTAAGGAAGTCTTACGTCTTAATTCTGACGAAAACAGTACTTTTTCATTTTTTCTGTTCCGTATTTATTTAAGAACATAAGAAAAGAAGGAGACTGCAAAAGACCATTCATGGCCTACACTTGGCAGCTCCTGTTCCATTCAACACACAAAAGATTTCTTACCAGAGAAAAGTCATCAACATTGTCACCCTTAACAGGAGTTCGTCAGATCTAATCTACAATATACATAAAATGCATCCAGAGGATTATGTCCATTCATGCAACCGCAAAATATAATCTTCCCACTCCTTAGAAAAATATATACATATGTACATAAAAAAAAGTCAGTCCCATCTAGCAGCTTCATCCATATATTTATCTAATCTATTCTTAAAACTACCCAGAGAGGAGGCTTCTATCACATGCCTAGTGAGCCTATTCCATTCATCTACCACACGATTTGTAAACCAATTCCTCCCAATCTCCTTCCTAAACCTATACTTATCAAGCTTAAACCCATTGCTACGTGTCCTGTCATGTTCACTAAGTATAAGAACCTTACCCAGATCCCCTTTATTATATCCTTTTACCCATTTGAAGACTTCAATCAATTCCCCTCTGACTCTTCTCCTTTCCAATGTATGTAGATTTAGTTTTCTGAGCCTTTCACCATAAGGTAAGTTCCTTAGCCCACCAATCATCTTTGTCATCCTTCTCTGCACAGACTCAAGCAAATCAATATCCTTCCTATAATATGGTGACCAAAATTGTACTGCATAGTCTAGATGAGGCCTAACTAGCGCCAGATACAGTTTTAGAATGACTTCAGCACTCTTATTGCTTACACTCCTCCTAATGAATCCCAATATCCTATTAGCTTTATTCTTAGCATTTAGGCATTGCTTTCTAGGACGAAGGTCTGAACTTACCAAAATACCCAAGTCTCTCTCACAATCAGTCCTCCCTAAAATTCTGCCATTTAATTTATAACTATTCAATGGATTATTTCTACCTATACTAAGTACACTACATTTGTCTATGTTAAACTTCATTTGCCATTTCTCGGCCCAATTGGACAGAATGGTCAATTCCTCCTGCATTACAACAGCATCAGAATCAGCCCTAATGGCCCTACCTAGCTTAGTATCATCAGCAAATTTACTCAGGTCACTACTTATATTTCTCTTCTTTGATTTTTTTAACAGGTTTTTTACGACCTTCATTATTATTGTTCCAAATGGATGCGTTCAGTATTAGTGTTTTTATTACTATATATGTGTAGTTCAAGAAACACAAATGGTCAATTTCAGTAAAAAAAAAGTCACAAAATTTCCGGGAACAATGCTCTACTTTTCCGTCCGCATCTCTCATATTTAAACCACCACCCACGCCGTTTCCCGCTCATTTGTCAAAATTTCATTTTCGTGTTAAGTTTGTTTGTTACCTATTCAACGTTTCGGTGCTATTTTAACCGACAACGAGAAATATGTTGCGTTTCTCGAAGCCCATGGACCGTGTAGTGGAAGGGCAGTGGGTTTTGGGAGGGTTCGAATGTGGAACAAAGAGAATTTTCATTGTTTCGGTGGCAAATCGATATCGAGAAACCCTCCTCGCAGCGATAAAAAAGTGGATTTTGCCGGGCACGACAGTCGTATCTGACGGATGGGCAGCCTATTCAAATTTGTCATCTGAAGGATACGAAGGATAAGTATTAACGATTATTTTGAGCGTCGGCTCGTTGTTGGGTACGGCTCGCCGCGGGGATAACACTGCGATGACCCTGAGTTTCAATCCTTTGGGGGGGGTCTGGGGGGCACAGGCCCCCAGTATAAAAATGAAAATAGCCATAAAATTATTCGATTTCATCTCTAAAAAAGTAACACCGGAAAGTAGCCCAAAAAACCTAGGCCTACGATCTGCCCATAGTCTTCACAATTACCGAAAGTGGTGTGTGATGCATGTGGAGTTTAAAGGAGAGTGAATGTAACTGAATGCCGTGTGTGTTTTCTGGAAGGGGAGGTTAGGAGGTTGAGTGGGGAATGTAAGAGGTTGAATGATTTGGTGTTTGAGGTGAGAAGAGATGCAAGTGTGCGATTGAAGGGTGAGATTAGTGCTAAGAGGGTGGAAGATAGGGCTAGGACTGGGAACAGTGTGGAAGTTGTGAGTGATGATGAATGGTGGGTGAAAATGGATAGGATAGATAAGTTAGGACAGGTTAGGTGTGTGAATGAGAGGGACATAGAACCTGTTAGGTTGACTAACAGATTCAATGTCCTGAGAGAGGAAGAGTGTGAAAGTGATTTGCCTGGTGTGATTGTGGATGAAAGCAGGATGGGTGGTAGCGTGACTGAGAGCAGGAGGGAGGGTAATGTTAGGCCAAGACAGAATAGGAGAATGACTGAGGTGCTAGTGATGGGTGACTCTCAGATTAGGTATTTAGATAGGAAGTTGAGTGATAGCAAGTGGAAGGGAATGAGAGTTTGTCTGCCGGGTGCTGGTGTAAGTGATGTTTGTGAGAGGTATGATAGGCTGGTTTCTGGGTGTGAGAGGGATGCAGTTGTGATTACGCATGTGGGAGTGAATGATGTAAAGAAGGTGGGTACATGTGAGTTACGTGAGCAGTATATAAGGTTAGTTGAAAGGATGAGTAAAAGCAGGGTAAAAGGTGTTGTTTCTGGTGTGCTTCCGAGATTGGATGTGGGGGTAGAATGGTTGTCGCGTGCAATTGGTTTGAATGAATTTGTGAAAGGACTGTGTGAGGAGCTAAGATTGGTGTTTGTAGATGTCTGGGGAGGGTTTTACGGGAATAGGAGGTTGTATGCGATGGATGGGCTCCATATTTACGATTTTCTCTCAGTATTTACAATTTTCTCTCGGTATTTTATTTTCTCTCAGTATTTACACAGGAGGATACTCTAAATATACCTGAGGTGTCAATGATCTTTCGGGGTAATGATGAAGAGAAATTAAAGGATATATTGATCACAAAGGAGATAGTGACAAAGGAAATTGATAAAATCAAAAGTAGTAAGGCACCCGGTCCTGATGAGGTCTTTCCTAGAATTTTGAAAGAATGTAAGGATGTGTTAAGTGAGCCCCTAGCATGCATCTTTAGAAAATCATTGGAGAGTGGCATTGTGCCAGTGGCATGGAAGAAAGCCAATGTGATACCTATATTTAAGAAAGGGGATAAAACAAATATGTCTAATTACAGACCAGTAAGTTTGACATCAGTGGTAGGGAAAATGATGGAATCTATTATAGCAAGGAATATTAGAGATCACTTGGATAAGCATAAGTTGATAAAAGAATCACAGCATGGCTTTAGTAAGGGTAAATCCTGTCTGACTAATTTGCTGTCTTTTTATAGTAAGGTGTATGAAGCAGCAGATAATGATGAAAACTATGATATTTTATACTTGGACTTTAGTAAGGCTTTTGATCGAGTGCCACACTTACGACTTCTGAGCAAAGTTAAAGCACACAGGATCGATGGCAGTATATTTAGGTGGATTCAGTCATGGCTTGGTGACAGACAGCAAAGAGTTAGTATAGATGGAGTTAAATCTGAGTGGGGGTGTGTTGGCAGTGGAGTTCCTCAAGGATCTGTTTTGGGTCCCTTGCTATTCTTAATTTATATTGGGCCGAGAAATGGCAAATGAAGTTTAACATAGACAAATGTAGTGTACTTAGTATAGGTAGAAATAATCCATTGAATAGTTATAAATTAAATGGCAGAATTTTAGGGAGGACTGATTGTGAGAGAGACTTGGGTATTTTGGTAAGTTCAGACCTTCGACCTAGAAAGCAATGTCTAAATGCTAAGAATAAAGCTAATAGGATATTGGGATTCATTAGGAGGAGTGTAAGCAATAAGAGTGCTGAAGTCATTCTAAAACTGTATCTGGCGCTAGTTAGGCCTCATCTAGACTATGCAGTACAATTTTGGTCACCATATTATAGGAAGGATATTGATTTGCTTGAGTCTGTGCAGAGAAGGATGACAAAGATGATTGATGGGCTAAGGAACTTACCTTATGGTGAAAGGCTCAGAAAACTAAATCTACATACATTGGAAAGGAGAAGAGTCAGAGGGGAATTGATTGAAGTCTTCAAATGGGTAAAAGGATATAATAAAGGGGATCTGGGTAAGGTTCTTATACTTAGTGAACATGACAGAACACGTAGCAATGGGTTTAAGCTTGATAAGTATAGGTTTAGGAAGGAGATTGGGAGGAATTGGTTTACAAATCGTGTGGTAGATGAATGGAATAGGCTCACTAGGCATGTGATAGAAGCCTCCTCTCTGGGTAGTTTTAAGAATAGATTAGATAAATATATGGATGAAGCTGCTAGATGGGACTGACTTTTTTTTATGTACATATGTATATATTTTTCTAAGGAGTGGGAAGATTATATTTTGCGGTTGCATGAATGGACATAATCCTCTGGATGCATTTTATGTATATTGTAGATTAGATCTGACGAACTCCTGTAAAGGGTGACAATGTTGATGACTTTTCTCTGGTAAGAAATCTTTTGTGTGTTGAATGGAACAGGAGCTGCCAAGTGTAGGCCATGAATGGTCTTTTGCAGTCTCCTTCTTTTCTTATGTTCTATTCGGTAAACAGGTAACTTCTTCACTAGTTAAGAATGTGTCACCCTATCAAATGCCTTCATGAAGTTTCAGTACACCACATCAATAGTTTGACCCTCATCCAAGGCTTCTGTCCATTTGTCCAACTCTTTGATTAGCTGCAACACTAGGATGATCTGATATAAACCTGAATTGTGCTCAGTGGAAAAGTTTCTGTCATTTTATATGTGCCAAAATTTCTTCCCTGGACAGGGACACCATAATCTTAGAGATAAGATTGGTCAAACTAACTGGCCTACAGTTTGGTGGTTCAAATTAACTTCCTTTCTTGTGGATGGCCTTAACATTGTCAATCTTCCAATTCTCTGGAACCTCTTCTTTTCTGAATGAGCTATCAATATAATCTTGAGTGCTTTAAGTATTTCCTCTGACATTTCTTTAATTACTCTTGGATTCAGCTCATCCATTCCTGGCCACTTGTTTTTTTGTTGTTTATTTAATTATTTTAGTAACCCACTTAATCTTTTCCAGGGTAAATAATGGTCTCCTAAGTATAGTAACATCTTTTTGGACTGTATCGATGGTAGCAATCGGACGTGGTCTCGGCGAGCTCTCTATTCAATGATGTTTTTTCATTTTTGTTTTTACAGTGGAAGATAGTTAACTTTGAGCATTAGACATAATATAAAGGAATTTTTAATTATATTTTGAAAGGTTCTCAGTATGGCTGTTGCTTCGGATCATGTGAGTATGCCTTTTGATGTAAGCAGTATGTATGTAGGTTGAGGTTTTTGTGGTGTTGAAAGAAGAGCAAATGTATTTGAATGCCCGGTTTGTTATGTGACGTGCAAATGTGGTTCTAGTAGAGGAGGTGAGTCAGTTGAGTGATGAGTGCAAGAGATTAAGTGAGTTGGTGAATGAAGTGAAAAGGGATGCAAGTGTACACATGAAGAATGTGGCTGGGACCAAGAGGGTGGAAGATAGGCCTAGACTAGGGACTGGAGAGAAAGTGACTGATGTATATGAAGATGAATGGTGGGTGAATATGGATATAATAGATAGGTTAGGTCTGTGAGTAAGAGGGAAATGGAACCTGTTAAGTTGACTAACAGATTTGATGCCCTAAGAGAGGAAGAGCTTGAAAGTGATTTGTCTGATGTGGCTGTGGCAGAAAGTGAAAGGAGAAAAAGAGGGAGGGTAATGCTAGGCCTAGGAGGACTAAGGGGATGACTGAGGTGCTTGTGATGGGTGACTCTCAAAATTAGATATTTAGATAGGAAGTTGAGTGCAAGCAAATGGAAGGGAGTGAGAGTTTGTTTGCCGGGTGCTGGTGTAAGGATGTCTGCTGAGTGGTATGACAGTCTGATGTCCGGGTGTGAGAGGGATGCAGTTGTGATTATGCATGTGGGAATAAATTATGTAAAGAAGGTAAGTTCATGTAACTTATGAGAGAGGTATAAAAGGTTAGTTGAAAGGATGAGTGAATGGCGTTGTTTCAGGTGTGCTTCCGAGATTGGATGTGGGGGTGGAATAGTTGTCTCATGCAATTGGACTGAATGATATGTGAAAGACCTGTGTGAGGAGCCAGACTTAGTGTTTGTAGATGTTTGGAATGGGTTGTATGCATTGGATAGACTCCATCTAAGCTGGGCTGGGGTTGACGTGTTGTGGCAGGAGTTTGATAATGTCGTTGGGTCTTTGCAGGCGGGAAACTAGTTGCTGATAGTGGTCAGGAAAATATAAGAGTACAGGGTGGGGCAGTGTAGGAAAGAGATGCAGAGGAGATAGAGTGGAAGGTATACATTCTAAAAGAGGTGCTTCAGGGATAGGAGGGCTGAGTTGTCTATACCAATGCTTGTAGTCTTAGAAATAAGAAAGATGAGTTATTTAGTTATATTATTGATGAGGATATAGATATAATATGTGTAATAGAATCATGGGTTAATGAGAATAAATTTAATGACAATTGTGAGTGAATTTGAACTACATGGTTATGATATGTACATTAGTCAAAGGAGAGATAGGACCGGTGGTGGGTTGATTATTTATATCAGAAATAGCATTTCTTCAAATCTAAATAATTCCTTAAAGCAAGAAGAAGTTGAGTCACTGTGGATAGATATTAGGGTCAGTAAAAATAGGATTATACACTTGGGAGCCATTTACAGACCATCTGGACATACTGACTGTATTGATGAGCTACTGATTGAGGAAATAAGGAAAGGATGTGAAGTAGATACAGCTATTCTTGGTGACTTTAATTTAAATTCTGTGGAGTGGGAAAATATGATAGGAAAGCATAGACCAAGGTGTAAGTTTATATAATGCTTTGAGGATAATTTTTTGACTCAATTTGTTAATAAGCCAACAAGGGGGCCAATTTCTTAGATCTGGTTCTTTCAACAAACTCCACAAAAACTCCAAATTTTTATAGGGGAGATTACGATAAATTATTAAACTTGCTAACTCAGATTAGGGGGGGGGGAGGGAATACTTATGAGATGTGGGAGCAGTGTATTCCAATGCAAGCTATTAGGAAGAAATGTAGGAAGTTATTGTGGTGGAATCACGACATAGCTAGGAAAATTTCTGAGAAGAAAAGGTCATATGATAGATTACAGAGAGAAAGTACTTTTGAGAATTTAAATCATTATAAGTCAACCAGAAATGAGATAAATAAGATTATTAAGAAGAGCAAAAGGGTGGCAGAAATTAATTCAGCTCAGAATAAGGTAAACATAAAGATCGGCTGTGCACCCCAAAGAGTGGGGTTTTTTTTGCTTGTATGTTTCATTCACCCGCACATGAATATTCATGTGTGTTTGGTTAAATCAAAATGTTAAAAAAAATGCTAGAACATTATTTTATAAACAATTATAATTATATACTGGGTGGCTGTTCTCTTCAGACCCTCCCCCCCCCTAATTGATTGAAACTCAGGATAAACTCCCCATGAGCAGTCCCCTTGAATTTACTCCAAAAAGGTGAAACATATTGGAACAGGGACAAAATATTTTGTGTCCCATCGTTCGTCCTGCTGATCTTCATGTTTACCCAAAATAATAATAAAGATCTAAGAAAATTGTTTAGCTATTATAGAATTACTAACAAATATAACTGTGATAAAAGGGACTTGGGTATTTTGGTAAGTTTAGACCTTCGTCCTAGAAAGCAATGCCTAAATGCTAAGAATAAAGCTAATAGGATATTGAGATTCATTAGGAGGAGTGTAAGCAATGAGTGCTGAAGTCATTCTAAAACTGTATCTGGCGCTAGTTAGGCCTCATCTAGACTATGCAGTACAATTTTGGTCACCATATTATAGGAAGGATATTGATTTGCTTGAGTCTGTGCAGAGAAGGATGACAAAGATGATTGGTGGGCTAAGGAACTTACCTTATGGTGAAAGGCTCAGAAAACTAAATCTGCATACATTGGAAAGGAGAAGAGTCAGAGGGGAATTGATTGAAGTCTTCAAATGGGTAAAAGGATATAATAAGGGGATCTGGGTAAGGTTCTTATACCTAGTGAACATGACAGGACATGTAGCAATGGGTTTAAGCTTGATAAGTATAGGTTTAGGAAGGAGATTGGGAGGAATTGGTTTACAAATCGTGTGGTAGATGAATGGAATAGGCTCACTAGACATGTGATAGAAGCCTCCTCTCTGGGTAGTTTTAAGAAGAGATTAGATAAATATATGGATGAAGCTGCTAGATGGGACTGACTTTTTTTATGTACATATGTATATATTTTTCTAAGGAGTGGGGAGATTATATTTTGCGGTTGCATGAATGGACATAATCCTCTGGATGCATTTTATGTATATTGTAGATTAGATCTGACGAACTCCTGTAAAGGGTGACAATGTTGATGACTTTTCTCTGGTAAGAAATCTTTTGTGTGTTGAATGGAACAGGAGCTGCCAAGTGTAGGCCATGAATGGTCTTTTGCAGTCTCCTTCTTTTCTTATGTTCTTATGTTCTTATCTTAGTCGGGCAGGTGTTGAGGTTCTATGGGGGGAGCTGGATAGTGTGATTAGGTCCTTACGGGTGGGAAACTAGAAGCTGTTAGAGGTAAGGGAATAACAGGAATAGAGGGCAGGTGTAGGAAATGGAAGGGATGCAGTGATAGAGGAATAGCTAGGGGAGAGGGCATACTGATGCGTTATAGGGGGACTAATGCACAAGTGAATGAGCAGATAACTAGGAATAAAAAAGCACAATGCAATGAAGATGGGAATAATAAAAAAACCTTAAAAATATACTACACAAATGGTCGGAGTATAAGGAATAAGATAGATCTCTTAAGAGCGTTAGCAAGTGAAGAGAATTTTGATATAATTGCGATAACAGAGTCATGGCTTGATTTGGCAGGTAATCACTTTAAACCTGAGGTTGAGATTGAGGGCTTTAACATCTTCCATACAGATAGGAATAGGAAGAGAGGAGGAGGGGTTATTATTTATATTAAAGATAATCTCCAGTGTTGTGTAAAATGTACAATTAAATTAGATGATAACACAGAGTCATTATGGCTAAATGTAAAGGAAGGTAAAAACAAGCTTGTCTTGGGATTATTATACAGACCACCAAATCTTAGTAAGGAAGCTTCAAATCTTCTGTGGCAGGAGATTGAACGGGCATGTAGAAGTAAGCATGTGTGTATAATGGGCGATTTTAATTACAAAAATATAGACTGGGAAGCTCTTGTGGGTGATCAGGAGGCTGAGGAATTTTTGAATGTTGTCCAAGATAATTTTCTGAGGCAGATAATTAACGAACCCACTAGAGGTAATAATATACTGGATTTAGTTCTGACAAATAGGGAAGAAGTTATTAAGGATACTGAGATTGGAGGAAATTTGGGTAATAGTGACCATTGTGAAATTAGATTCAAGATGAAATGGAATGGTATTGATAGTAGCATGAACAATGTTAAAATTCCTGACTTTAGAAGAGCAAATTATAATGGGCTCAGGACTTACCTGGAGGCAGTTGTACAGAAACCAGGCAATGAAATCAATTCAGGAATAGATTCAATGATATCAGTTAGTGGAGACAATAATCACCAGGAGGAAGAGATTACAATTGAAGAGGAGTATGAAAGAATAATTGAGCAAGAAATTACAGGTCAGATGATTAACATTCCATATAAGGAGATTAGGACTAAAAATAATGACCCAAAATGGATGACAGATAAAATTAAGCATTATATTGGCATTAAAAAGGGCATTTATAGGAAAATAAAAAATGGAGAGGATCACTTAAGGCAGAGATATAATGAACTAGCAAGAGATGTTAAAAAGTTAGTTAGAGTAGCAAGGAGAAATTATGAAATTAAAGTGGCAAATAGGGCAAAGGAAGATCCTAAAAGTTTTTATCAATTATACAAAACTAAGGTTAGAGATAAAATAGGCCCACTTATAGATTCCAATGGAGAATTAGTGAGTGATAGGGACTCAATGGCTGGAATGCTAAATGACTTTTTTCTCTCAGTATTTACACAGGAGGATACTCTAAATATTCCCCGAGGTGTCAATGATCTTTCGGGGTAATGATGAAGAGAAATTAAAGGATATCTTGATCACAAAGGAGATAGTGACAAAGGAAATTGATAAAATCAAAAGTAGTAAGGCACCCGGTCCTGATGAGGTCTTTCCTAGAATTTTGAAAGAATGTAAGGATGTGTTAAGTGAGCCCCTAGCATGCATCTTTAGAAAATCATTGGAGAGTGGCATTGTGCCAGTGGCATGGAAGAAAGCCAATGTGATACCTATATTTAAGAAAGGGGATAAAACAAATATGTCTAATTACAGACCAGTAAGTTTGACATCAGTGGTAGGGAAAATGATGGAATCTATTATAGCAAGGAATATTAGAGATCACTTGGATAAGCATAAGTTGATAAAAGAATCACAGCATGGCTTTAGTAAGGGTAAATCCTGTCTGACTAATTTGCTGTCTTTTTATAGTAAGGTGTATGAAGCAGCAGATAATGATGAAAACTATGATATTTTATACTTGGACTTTAGTAAGGCTTTTGATCGAGTGCCACACTTACGACTTCTGAGCAAAGTTAAAGCACACAGGATCGATGGCAGTATATTTAGGTGGATTCAGTCATGGCTTGGTGACAGACAGCAAAGAGTTAGTATAGATGGAGTTAAATCTGAGTGGGGGTGTGTTGGCAGTGGAGTTCCTCAAGGATCTGTTTTGGGTCCCTTGCTATTCTTAATTTATATTGGGCCGAGAAATGGCAAATGAAGTTTAACATAGACAAATGTAGTGTACTTAGTATAGGTAGAAATAATCCATTGAATAGTTATAAATTAAATGGCAGAATTTTAGGGAGGACTGATTGTGAGAGAGACTTGGGTATTTTGGTAAGTTCAGACCTTCGACCTAGAAAGCAATGTCTAAATGCTAAGAATAAAGCTAATAGGATATTGGGATTCATTAGGAGGAGTGTAAGCAATAAGAGTGCTGAAGTCATTCTAAAACTGTATCTGGCGCTAGTTAGGCCTCATCTAGACTATGCAGTACAATTTTGGTCACCATATTATAGGAAGGATATTGATTTGCTTGAGTCTGTGCAGAGAAGGATGACAAAGATGATTGATGGGCTAAGGAACTTACCTTATGGTGAAAGGCTCAGAAAACTAAATCTACATACATTGGAAAGGAGAAGAGTCAGAGGGGAATTGATTGAAGTCTTCAAATGGGTAAAAGGATATAATAAAGGGGATCTGGGTAAGGTTCTTATACTTAGTGAACATGACAGAACACGTAGCAATGGGTTTAAGCTTGATAAGTATAGGTTTAGGAAGGAGATTGGGAGGAATTGGTTTACAAATCGTGTGGTAGATGAATGGAATAGGCTCACTAGGCATGTGATAGAAGCCTCCTCTCTGGGTAGTTTTAAGAATAGATTAGATAAATATATGGATGAAGCTGCTAGATGGGACTGACTTTTTTTTATGTACATATGTATATATTTTTCTAAGGAGTGGGAAGATTATATTTTGCGGTTGCATGAATGGACATAATCCTCTGGATGCATTTTATGTATATTGTAGATTAGATCTGACGAACTCCTGTAAAGGGTGACAATGTTGATGACTTTTCTCTGGTAAGAAATCTTTTGTGTGTTGAATGGAACAGGAGCTGCCAAGTGTAGGCCATGAATGGTCTTTTGCAGTCTCCTTCTTTTCTTATGTTCTATTCGGTAAACAGGTAACTTCTTCACTAGTTAAGAATGTGTCACCCTATCAAATGCCTTCATGAAGTTTCAGTACACCACATCAATAGTTTGACCCTCATCCAAGGCTTCTGTCCATTTGTCCAACTCTTTGATTAGCTGCAACACTAGGATGATCTGATATAAACCTGAATTGTGCTCAGTGGAAAAGTTTCTGTCATTTTATATGTGCCAAAATTTCTTCCCTGGACAGGGACACCATAATCTTAGAGATAAGATTGGTCAAACTAACTGGCCTACAGTTTGGTGGTTCAAATTAACTTCCTTTCTTGTGGATGGCCTTAACATTGTCAATCTTCCAATTCTCTGGAACCTCTTCTTTTCTGAATGAGCTATCAATATAATCTTGAGTGCTTTAAGTATTTCCTCTGACATTTCTTTAATTACTCTTGGATTCAGCTCATCCATTCCTGGCCACTTGTTTTTTTGTTGTTTATTTAATTATTTTAGTAACCCACTTAATCTTTTCCAGGGTAAATAATGGTCTCCTAAGTATAGTAACATCTTTTTGGACTGTATCGATGGTAGCAATCGGACGTGGTCTCGGCGAGCTCTCTATTCAATGATGTTTTTTCATTTTTGTTTTTACAGTGGAAGATAGTTAACTTTGAGCATTAGACATAATATAAAGGAATTTTTAATTATATTTTGAAAGGTTCTCAGTATGGCTGTTGCTTCGGATCATGTGAGTATGCCTTTTGATGTAAGCAGTATGTATGTAGGTTGAGGTTTTTGTGGTGTTGAAAGAAGAGCAAATGTATTTGAATGCCCGGTTTGTTATGTGACGTGCAAATGTGGTTCTAGTAGAGGAGGTGAGTCAGTTGAGTGATGAGTGCAAGAGATTAAGTGAGTTGGTGAATGAAGTGAAAAGGGATGCAAGTGTACACATGAAGAATGTGGCTGGGACCAAGAGGGTGGAAGATAGGCCTAGACTAGGGACTGGAGAGAAAGTGACTGATGTATATGAAGATGAATGGTGGGTGAATATGGATATAATAGATAGGTTAGGTCTGTGAGTAAGAGGGAAATGGAACCTGTTAAGTTGACTAACAGATTTGATGCCCTAAGAGAGGAAGAGCTTGAAAGTGATTTGTCTGATGTGGCTGTGGCAGAAAGTGAAAGGAGAAAAAGAGGGAGGGTAATGCTAGGCCTAGGAGGACTAAGGGGATGACTGAGGTGCTTGTGATGGGTGACTCTCAAAATTAGATATTTAGATAGGAAGTTGAGTGCAAGCAAATGGAAGGGAGTGAGAGTTTGTTTGCCGGGTGCTGGTGTAAGGATGTCTGCTGAGTGGTATGACAGTCTGATGTCCGGGTGTGAGAGGGATGCAGTTGTGATTATGCATGTGGGAATAAATTATGTAAAGAAGGTAAGTTCATGTAACTTATGAGAGAGGTATAAAAGGTTAGTTGAAAGGATGAGTGAATGGCGTTGTTTCAGGTGTGCTTCCGAGATTGGATGTGGGGGTGGAATAGTTGTCTCATGCAATTGGACTGAATGATATGTGAAAGACCTGTGTGAGGAGCCAGACTTAGTGTTTGTAGATGTTTGGAATGGGTTGTATGCATTGGATAGACTCCATCTAAGCTGGGCTGGGGTTGACGTGTTGTGGCAGGAGTTTGATAATGTCGTTGGGTCTTTGCAGGCGGGAAACTAGTTGCTGATAGTGGTCAGGAAAATATAAGAGTACAGGGTGGGGCAGTGTAGGAAAGAGATGCAGAGGAGATAGAGTGGAAGGTATACATTCTAAAAGAGGTGCTTCAGGGATAGGAGGGCTGAGTTGTCTATACCAATGCTTGTAGTCTTAGAAATAAGAAAGATGAGTTATTTAGTTATATTATTGATGAGGATATAGATATAATATGTGTAATAGAATCATGGGTTAATGAGAATAAATTTAATGACAATTGTGAGTGAATTTGAACTACATGGTTATGATATGTACATTAGTCAAAGGAGAGATAGGACCGGTGGTGGGTTGATTATTTATATCAGAAATAGCATTTCTTCAAATCTAAATAATTCCTTAAAGCAAGAAGAAGTTGAGTCACTGTGGATAGATATTAGGGTCAGTAAAAATAGGATTATACACTTGGGAGCCATTTACAGACCATCTGGACATACTGACTGTATTGATGAGCTACTGATTGAGGAAATAAGGAAAGGATGTGAAGTAGATACAGCTATTCTTGGTGACTTTAATTTAAATTCTGTGGAGTGGGAAAATATGATAGGAAAGCATAGACCAAGGTGTAAGTTTATATAATGCTTTGAGGATAATTTTTTGACTCAATTTGTTAATAAGCCAACAAGGGGGCCAATTTCTTAGATCTGGTTCTTTCAACAAACTCCACAAAAACTCCAAATTTTTATAGGGGAGATTACGATAAATTATTAAACTTGCTAACTCAGATTAGGGGGGGGGGGAGGGAATACTTATGAGATGTGGGAGCAGTGTATTCCAATGCAAGCTATTAGGAAGAAATGTAGGAAGTTATTGTGGTGGAATCACGACATAGCTAGGAAAATTTCTGAGAAGAAAAGGTCATATGATAGATTACAGAGAGAAAGTACTTTTGAGAATTTAAATCATTATAAGTCAACCAGAAATGAGATAAATAAGATTATTAAGAAGAGCAAAAGGGTGGCAGAAATTAATTCAGCTCAGAATAAGGTAAACATAAAGATCGGCTGTGCACCCCAAAGAGTGGGGTTTTTTTTGCTTGTATGTTTCATTCACCCGCACATGAATATTCATGTGTGTTTGGTTAAATCAAAATGTTAAAAAAAATGCTAGAACATTATTTTATAAACAATTATAATTATATACTGGGTGGCTGTTCTCTTCAGACCCTCCCCCCCCCTAATTGATTGAAACTCAGGATAAACCCCCCATGAGCAGTCCCCTTGAATTTACTCCAAAAAGGTGAAACATATTGGAACAGGGACAAAATATTTTGTGTCCCATCGTTCGTCCTGCTGATCTTCATGTTTACCCAAAATAATAATAAAGATCTAAGAAAATTGTTTAGCTATTATAGAATTACTAACAAATATAACTGTGATAAAAGGGACTTGGGTATTTTGGTAAGTTTAGACCTTCGTCCTAGAAAGCAATGCCTAAATGCTAAGAATAAAGCTAATAGGATATTGAGATTCATTAGGAGGAGTGTAAGCAATAAGAGTGCTGAAGTCATTCTAAAACTGTATCTGGCGCTAGTTAGGCCTCATCTAGACTATGCAGTACAATTTTGGTCACCATATTATAGGAAGGATATTGATTTGCTTGAGTCTGTGCAGAGAAGGATGACAAAGATGATTGGTGGGCTAAGGAACTTACCTTATGGTGAAAGGCTCAGAAAACTAAATCTGCATACATTGGAAAGGAGAAGAGTCAGAGGGGAATTGATTGAAGTCTTCAAATGGGTAAAAGGATATAATAAGGGGATCTGGGTAAGGTTCTTATACCTAGTGAACATGACAGGACATGTAGCAATGGGTTTAAGCTTGATAAGTATAGGTTTAGGAAGGAGATTGGGAGGAATTGGTTTACAAATCGTGTGGTAGATGAATGGAATAGGCTCACTAGACATGTGATAGAAGCCTCCTCTCTGGGTAGTTTTAAGAAGAGATTAGATAAATATATGGATGAAGCTGCTAGATGGGACTGACTTTTTTTATGTACATATGTATATATTTTTCTAAGGAGTGGGGAGATTATATTTTGCGGTTGCATGAATGGACATAATCCTCTGGATGCATTTTATGTATATTGTAGATTAGATCTGACAAACTCCTTAAAGGGTGACAATGTTTATGACTTTTCTCTGGTAAGAAATCTTTTGTGTATTGACTGGAACAGGAGCTGCCAAGTGTAGGCCAGGAATGGTCGTTTGCAGTCTCCTTCTTTTATTATGTTCTTATGTATATTGTAGATTAGATCTGATGAACTCCTGTAAAGGGTGACAATGTTGATGACTTTTCTCTGGTATGAAATCTTTTGTGTGTTGACTGGAACAGGAGCTGCCAAGTGTAGGCCATGAATGGTCATTTGCAGTCTCCTTCTTTTCTTATGTTCTTAAAATTTGGTCTATTAGATATGAAGGGGTTTTTTAAGAATCTGCTGAGGAAATAGTATAGGTTCTTAATAATCATATTTCTTCAGTATTTACACAAGAGAATCAAGATAGATGATAATTCTAGGTCCAGGGAAGTAGTTTTTAATAATATTAATGTGAACAAGGAAATAATTAAAGGGCTTATATTGGAGTTAAATACTCGTAAGTCATCTGTCAGCTGGTCCAGACAGCATTCATTCTAGGTTACTCAAAGAAGGTGTAGATAGTATTGCAGTAGCTCTTCAGAAGATATATACTAGATCACTAGAGTTTGGAGAAATACCTATTGATTGGAAATTAGTGAATGTAGTGCCAATTTTGAAAAAGGGAATTAAAGAGTACCCAAATAATTTTAGGCCAGTAAGCTTAAATTCTATCGTTTGTAAAGATTAAAGAGTTTATCCTTAAACTCTACAACTTTTATCTTAGGCCACATTTAAAGTACTGTATACAAGCATGGTCACCACATTTTAGAAATGACATCAACCTGCTAGAGTCAGTACAAAGGAGGGCAACAAAAAACAATACTTTCCCTGAGGCACCTTGAATATGAAGATAGACTGAGGCAGGGTTGCCATATCACTCTATATTATATAGAGTTAGAACTCTATATTTGAGCTGTTCTTTTAAATCACTCTATATTACTCTATATTAGTGGTTTCACTCTATATTTCTCTGAAACACTCTATATTACTCTATATTCTTTAAATAAATGGTACTTTGTCATATAGTCAATAATACAAATAATAAGTGTGTCAAATAGCCAAGTTTTCCTATGTTACAAATATGATCCTATTTTCTCTCTCCCTTTTTAAAGTTCTATTTTTCCTACTTAGAAAACTCATCGCTTGCAAGAAGAGTCCCAATGAAGCACATCTGAGGGACGCTGCTGGGGCTCCTTTGGTTCCACAGATTTTAGTGTAGTTTCATTTTCATAATTTTTTGTGGAATTTCCAAGTTGTAGCCCCTATTGCATTCTTTTAATTCTATGCCATTTGTAACAGTATAACAATTGATAATTCATTTCTTTTTATCATGCATTCTCAGCATAATTACCTTTTTTTTTCCTTTCAGGAAATTGTTTTAGTCTTAAGTTTCTGGAGCTGGGTATCCTACTTGGTAATTGGTTATTCCACTTGGTGATTAGGTATCCTATGTAGTAATAAGCGCTATCTAGATAGTATGGCATCAAAACACAAACAGAAATATAAGAAAGACTGGGAATGTAGCAAGGATTGTAATGAGGATCTTTTGGAGAAATGTTGAGAAGATGCTGGGGATTCTTTTAGCAATACTGCAACCGAAGGATTTCTGTCATTAATTTGGGGAAAGGTGCTCTTCTGCAGCATGCAAAGACAGAAATACATAAACAGGCAGCCAAACAAGTGAAAACTTCTAGGTCCATGAAAATGTTTATGGTTCCCACATCATCCAAGACTTCCAATGAAATCCTAAATAACCTAACCACCAAAGCAGAACTGCTGTTCTCTATTGCATATGTCTGATAGCAATGTTTCTGAACAGTTCCAGTCGAAAAGAAGTAAAGCAACATATCTAATAACTGATGGTGTGTATCCTATGGTGAAGACTGAGTTGATAAAGAAATTAAAGACACCATTTCTCTCTCTTGATTGATGAAAGCAACAAGAAATTTGGATGTAAATATATGAATATGTTAGTCTGGTTGTTTGATGAGGAAGAGGGTCGAGCTTGTGTTCATTTCTATAGAACTGTTACCTTGGGTCATGCAGGAGCTGAAGACATCACAAAAGCTATTGTCCATTGTTTTGAAGAAGATATCATTCCATGGGAACTCGTTGACTACTCCATTGAAGACATCACCCTAGAGCTGGCTGACCATGGGGCGGTCAAGGTCGAACGTGTGATGAGAAAACAGGGAGGGGCCTCGAGACCCACCCCTACACTCTTCGTCACGTTCGACTGTGACAAGCTCCCTGAGTCGGTGCGTGCCGGTTGGTACCGCTACTGCATGAAGGCATTCGTGCCACTGCCGCGGCGGTGCTATTACTGTCACCGCTTCGGCCATACGAATCGATCATGTAGACGTGCAAAATCGTGGTCACCCGAAGTCTGTGTAAATTGCTCCAAGGTCGCACACGATAAGTCCAAATCGTGTGTGGCAAAGTGTGTCAATTGCGGAGAGCCGCACCCTGCTTCTTCGAAGCAATGTGGTGCATATCTCCTTGAGAAAGAAATCCTGGCCGTTCAGGCCCAGGATCGACTCTCATTCCGCGAGGCAAAGGACTTGGTCCTGGCGCGCCCGGCTCTGCCTGGGACGTCATATGCCTCAATAGTTAGCAAGGCACCCTCTGCTCCTGGCCCATCCAGGCCAACGAGCACGGTTGTTTCCGCGCCCATTCGGAGCCCTTCTGCAGGCTCTACCCAACCCGGGCGCTCCCCTGGTAAAGCTGGCGGCAAAAAGGGTTCATACCCAGCCACAGCTAAAACCAGGGCTCCCCCCTCTTCCCCCAGCGTGACCGTTTCCCGTAAGGCGAAACGGCCACGCGCCTCCACCGAGTCGTTAGACTCACAGGAGGCAACACCCCTGAAGATGGTCGCTAGGCCATCTTCAGGGGTTCCTAAAGCTGTCCCCCGAAAGGAGGACAGCAACGCCCCGAGGTGGAGCGGGTGGCTCCTCGAAAAGAGGCCCCCCCGCCTCCGAAGCCGCAGCGCCCGCCTAAGGTTTCGAGGCGGAGGGAGGAAAAGACTCGCATGGCGAGCCCAACCTCCCCCAATAAGTCCTCGAAGGCGACAGCGCCTCCAGCGCTTTGTCCGGCCAACAGCGCCCGGGGTTCTGCCCCCGGGAAGCGTACGGCCATTCCGTGAGGGTCTTCAATTCGAGGAGGGCCCCCGCGTCTCCTCCGAGCTAGGCCTGGAGGGCATATTCCTTCAATGGAATTGCCGTGGACTCCGGGCCAACTGGGAGGAGCTGCGGAGGCTCGCCTCGTCCCGTTCCCCGTTAGCTATTTTTTTGCAGGAGACCATGCTAGGCGCGTGCCCCCTGCCTGCCCTCCCGGGGTATAAGGGTCTTGCGACCCCACCACCGCGGGATGGCCGGGCTGGGGGATGCGCGGTTTACACCCGGCATGATGTCTCCGTTCTGCCTTTCTCTTTAGATACCTCCTTTCAGGCAGTGGCTGTGCAGCTACACCTGGATAGGAGGTATACTATCATTTCTGCGTACATTCCACCGTCAGCTGACTTCGACGCGGGGGACTTCCGCCGCGTCGTGGCACGGTTGCCGAGGCCCTATCTCTTGCTTGGAGATCTGAATGGCAGGCATCCTCTCTGGGGAGATTACTCCATAAATCCCAGGGGACAAGTCCTTGCCGATCTGATCGAAGAGCTTGAGATGGGTGTCCTAAACGTGGATGAGTTTACGCATCACTGTCCGAGAACCGCTTCATTTTCTTGCCTTGACCTATCTTTGTGCTCTTCGGATGCACAGCCTGATTTTGATTGGGGGGTGGTCGATGACCTCCATGGTAGTGATCACTTTCCCATTCAAATATCATTTTCAGGGCAACTGCCGCCTGAGAGACCACCTCGGTGGTGCTTGGCGCGGGCGCGGTGGCCTGCATTTCAGGAAATGACTGAATTCTCTATCTCAGTCGAGGAGTTTAGGTCGGTAGATGAGGCCGTTGAGTTCTTCTCCGGCAACCTCATCGCCGTGGGCCTGACTACTATTCCTAGGACGTCTGGCCGTTTTGCACGCCGACCACTCCCATGGTGGTCGGCCGAGTGTGAGACGGCCCTCAAACAGAAGCGTTATGCCTACATGCGCTATAAGCGCCGCCCGAACGATTTCACTGTCGCTGAATTTCGTCGGGCTAGGGCTAGGTTCCGGTATATTTCGAAGCACGCCCGCCGCTCTTCTTGGCGGGCATACGTGTCTTCACTTAACGGGAAGACCCCTTTAGCTGAGGTGTGGAAGCGAGTCAAAAGGATTCGGGGCAAGTTCTCGCAGGACCCCCCTCCCGTTCTCCAGGAGAATGGGACCGCAATCTCGGACCCCGCGTCCGTGGCGGAATCCTTAGCGACCGCTTTCTCTGCATTCTCTAGCCGTGATGCTGCTCCGCCAGCATTCAATGCACGTCGTGATGTCGCGGAAGGCCGCGGGCTGGACTTTACCTCCAGAGGCGGAGAACCCTTCAACGACAAGTTTACTGTGAGTGAGTTGCGTTCCGCTCTCGCTTCGTGCGCGGACACCGCCCATGGTCCGGACGATGTCCCGTACGCCATGCTTCGACACCTGGGTGAGCGAGGCATGGCCTTTCTGTTAGATCTGTTCAACAGGATCTGGGTGGAAGGTCTTCTCCCAGACTCCTGGCGAATCGCTACTGTGCTCGCCTTTCGCAAGCCGGGGAGAGATCACTCTACTCCGACCGGTTTCCGCCCAATCTCTCTAACCTCTTGCGTGTGCAAGTTGATGGAGAAATTGGTAAATGTTAGATTAGCCTATTTCCTGGACAGCGGAGGCCATCTGTCATCTGCACAGTGCGGCTTCCGTAAGTTTCACTCCACGTCGGATGCTCTGCTCCGACTGGAAAGTGCCGTCTGCGAGGCTTTCCTTCGTAGACAGCACTACGCCACGGTGTTTTTTGATCTGGAGAAGGCCTATGATACCGCATGGCGATACGGTATCATGGAGACTCTCCACACGATGGGGGCGAGGGGACGCCTCCCAATGTTTATATCTGAATTTTTGCGAGATCGTCGATTCCGCGTACGGGTGGGGGGAGCCCTCTCTGCCCCAAAGGAGCAGGAAGAGGGTGTCCCGCAGGGAAGTGTCCTCAGTGTCACACTCTTTGCCCTGAGCATCAACGGCATCACCTCGGTTCTGCCAGAAGATGTTCTCGCTACGCTCTACGTGGACGACCTTTCGATCTCTTTTGGCGCGGCCCAGATGCCAACTCTGGAGCGTCGACTCCAACAGGCATTGAACCGCGTCTCTCGCTATGCCGAAGCGCACAGGTTTCGGTTTTCTTTGGCCAAGACTAAGGTGGTGCACTTCTGCCGCCATCCACGGCTTCACCCCGACCCAGATTTGTTTCTTAATGGGGTGCGCCTGGATGTGGTTGAGTCGCACCGTTTCCTTGGTCTTGTATTCGACCGACGCCTCACCTGGGAGGCTCATATTCGCAGCCTTAGAGTCTCTTGTACCCGCGCCATGGACATTCTCCGTTCCGTGACGTTCACCGCTTGGGGCGCTGATAGGGCTACCGCCTTACTTTTTTATCGATCCTTTGTTCGCTCGAAGCTCGACTACGGATGCGAGTTTTATGCATCCGCAGCCGAGCGTTTATTGCGGAAGGTGGATTCGATCCACCACACCGGCCTTCGCCTTGCGACCGGTGCCTTCCGCACTTCCCCCATTGAGAGCCTGTTGGTCGATGCTGGGGAGATGCCACTCGCTCTGCGCCGCGTGCAGTGCATCACTCGCCTGTACGCGCGAGCCCGGCGCCTCCCTCAGTCGCCAACAGCTCTCACTGCATCCGCAGCTGATCTCGATGGTGCCTATGCCACCGAGAGACGCCAGTCATACCCTAAGCCCTTTGGGTTTAGGGCCAGGAAACTCCTTCGAGAGGTAGATATAGCTCTCGGGCCGGTGGCGCCCCTGGTTCTGCCCAGGACGCCACCCTGGAGGGTACCACATTTGGCTATTTGTCGCCACGCCTCTGCTCCCAAAGCTTGTACTGCGCCGGGAGTATTGCGTTCGACCTTTTTGGAGCACACATCGTGTCATGCTGGTACCGTGCCAGTGTATACGGATGGCTCCAAGTCCCAAGAGGGGGTCGGCTTCCACGCCGTATCCCCTCTGTTTGAAGTCAGCGGGGCTCTACCAGGCGCTGCGTCTGTCTTCACGGCCGAGCTGGTGGCAATACACCACTCGGTACGGGAGATTACGCGACGTGCCCGGTTCGGAGACCGGATTGTGATCTATAGCGACTCACAAAGCGCCCTGAGTGCTCTCGGGGCATTGGAATCTCCGAATCCCCTGGTTCGCGAAATCCGTGACGCCACGGTTTTGGCGAGCCGGGCAGATGTCGAGATTATCTTCTGCTGGGTTCCTGGACTTGTAGGAATTGCGGGGAATGAGCGCGCCGATGAGGGCGCCAAAGAGTCCGCGAGGACTCTGCGACCGGACCAGCGTTTCGCTCTTCCTCACACTGACTACATGGCAGGAATACGGGCAGCTCTTCGGACTGCTTGGCAAAGAAGATGGGAGACGGTCGAGGGGAACTTAAAGTTGCGTGCCATTGCGCCGCGACTGTTCCCATGGACCTATCCCCCAATGCTGCGGCGGCTTCAGGTTGCTTTCTGTCGTCTTCGAATCGGACACACTCGTGTGACGCATCACTACTTGATGGAGCGCTCGCCTGCGCCCTATTGCAACGACTGCGTCGTCCCCCAGACTGTTCGGCACATTCTTGTCGAATGTCCCAGTCTGGGTGATCTTCGCGCACGATACCTGTCCCGGTACCGGGATGGGCTGGGTCGCTACCGCCTGTCCCTTGTACTCGGGACGAGTGCGTGCACCATGACTAGTGGACTTATTGACTTTTTGGGGGAGGCTGGCCTTCTCCCTTTCATTTAACCTGGTTTGTTGTTGTTGTTGTTATTGTTTTTGTTATTGCTTCTTTATTGTTATTGTTATTTCTTTTATTGTTTCCTGTTTAATTTTTAAAGTAGCCTAGAACTAGGCTGTTTGTTTACGGCGACTAATGCCTAAGTTGGCAGTCGCCAGATAGCTCCTTAATTAAAAAAAAAAAAAAAACATTCCATGGGAAAACCTTATACAGATGATGTCAGATAGCCCAAATGTAATGCAAGGCAAAAACAGTGGTGTGCTTAAACGGCTTAAGGACTATGCTAATCTTATGTTGGACTTGGAAGGTTATTCACTCGATCACATAAGTAATGCAGCACTGCATGCTACAAAAGAATTTCGTGAAGATATTGAATATTTTTTACAAGATTTATTCTACTTCTTTCAAAATCATCCATCAGCAGTTGAAGATTTCAAAGGATATCAAATTATTCTTGTTCTTGAGCAGCATAAAATTCTTTGTTATGTGGAAACAAGATGGCTCAGCATTCTGCCTGTTGCAGAAAGAGTTTTGGAGCAACTACCAGGCCTCCAGGCCCTCTTTAAGTCACTAAGTGAAGGTAAGGAAAATAAATCTCTCAGGCAGCAGCCAAGATTTAAAAGGCTTCTGTGCTTTCTGAATAAACCTGAATTAGCTGTCTACCTTAATTTTCTTTCTCATGGGCATTCATTCACTTTGATAATTTTTTTTAGAGTGAGTAAACAATGATCCATAGTCTTTACTATGAAATGATTGAATACACAAAATGTCTTGCCTCATGATTTATAAAGAGAGATGTGTTAGCAAAGATAGTTACAGAGAGATTTTTTTGATTTGAAATACTCTGAGTCCCAGAATCAACTGCCAGATGCTACTCTTAGTCTGGGTACAGGTACCAGACAACTCCTCATGAAGCAAACGGATCACAGCAAAGAGGAAATACACCGCAAGGCACGTACATTTTATGTGAAAGCTTTTCAAAAGCTTCATTATTATTTACCATTCTATATTCCAATACTGGAAGATTGAATTTTTCTAGACCTTGAAGTTAGGAAAGAAGCCAATGTTGTGGAGGTAGTGAGAAGGGATGCCTAAAAGCTCCCCACTGTTATTCTTCCTGACATTATAGATGATGTAATGGATGAGTGGAAGCTTACACAACATAAACCCAAAATAGATCTGTTTTGGTATAAAGTGCATCAGATGAAGTCTGCTACAGGGCAGGCAAAGTATCCTTTGTTGGAAAACTTGACAATAGCATGTCTGGCTTTAGCCCATAGAAATGCAGACACTCAACGATCATTTTCAGAAGTGGCCAGTATAATGAGAAAGGAGAGAACAAACCTGGAATGTTACACATTGAATGCTATTCTGTCAGTGAAGAGCTACCTCCAAGTAAAAACTCACAATTGTACCAACATAGAACTTGAAGAAAACCTTCTCTTCTTCTGTAGAGAGGTCCACAGCACATATGCAGCTAGACAAAAGAAACAACAGATGGAGAGAAAATTAGAGGGACAGGCTAAAGAAATTGCTAGAGAAATCAGCACACTAACTCAAATGATCCAATCTGAAAAAGACAAGAGTGTTAGATTTAAATCTGCTCAGGTTTGAGTATCCTGTGCATCAAAGAAGGAAGTAGAAGCTGAAAAGAAAAGGAAAGAAGCCATGGAAATGGTTAAAAAAGCCCAGCAGCTCCTAAAAGAGGCAGATAAAGAAGGAAAGGAAGCTGCAATTGCCAGGGAGGCAGCAACAAAAAAATATCAAGAGAGCTGCTGAAGAGAATGTCAGGCAAAACAAAAAAATAAAAGAATTTAAATATATAATTCAGGTATAGATTTTGTAAGAAATCCTAATTATAATTTTAAGCTTTATATTTTTGTATTCAGGTACCTGATAAAGTAAGTTAGTTTAGTTTCATATTTTTTTGTATTCAGATACTTGATAAAGTAAGTTATTTTCATTTCATAAGCAGACTTAGTAAAATTGTTTATGATTAAAATAATAAAATAAAATTATACCCACTGTGATGAAACCAGACAGGCATTGTGAGCTGCTGTTTTATTGGCATGCACATACACTGTTGAAAGGTTAATAATTTATTCATGTAAATATCAGGGATATAGCATTCCTTTGTTTACAGTATATGTCGTGGCATAACTTCTTTTTACAAGATTTATAAGGTTAAGCAAAACATAATACCTTTATTTATAGTGTAGATGTCTCCTTGATAGTTTATATTGATTGCATAAAAATGTAAAGTTCTTGTTATTATAATTATGTGTGAATATTCAGGCTGGTGGAGACAAAAAATATTAGTTTCATTTTAATAATTAATTAAACATTAATTAAAATAAAAGTGCCAAATGCTTAGGAGTTATTATATTTAGTTTGGTTTAACATTTTGATTTGTTAGATGGAATACAGATCCAGATTTTTCTCTAGAACATTACTTAAGAATAAAAAAAAATCACCTGAAGACAGTGCATGTTCATATCTGGATATTCTGAGTAGGAACTGTATACAGTGTACTGTGATTCAGTGTACTGGCCCCCTGGCCAAGCAGTCTTTCATTCTATTCGAAGGTTGCAATGCTTGTAGGGAGAGAGAAAAATGGCTCCACTGATAGTGTTGCTTGTTAAATGCAGGTTTTGTCATGTCAGCCTTCATTTATTTAGTGATGAATGGCTATAGTTACCCCAGTGCTTGGCATTATGCCTATATTACATAAACCAACCAACAACCAATGTAATACAGTTAGCATTACATCATAGATTTACATCTAATAATGCCAGCTTTTACTCTATATTTTCCAGTTTCCTTCTCTATATTTGAAGGGGAAGCACTCTATATTTGATATTTTGCTCAGTGACAACCCTGTGAAGGTACTAAATATGTTCTTATTTGAGAGATGTGTGATGGGAGATATGATTGAACTTTTTAAAATCTGTTGTGGGATGGATAAGTTGGATTTTAGCAAGTTATTTGAGTTGAAAGGTAGTAATAGGACAAGGGGTCACCACTTAAAAATTTAAAAAACAGAGGTGCATGTTGGATGTTAGAAAGTATTTTTTTACCAATAGAGTGGTAGATTACTGGAGTAGTTTGCCCTCTGAGATGGTAGACAGTCCAAACTTGAATGTATTCAAATGCAGATTAGATGATTATATGGGAAGGGAGGGTTAACTTTGGGGGGATATTTTGGACTTATTCCTTGGATGCAGTTTTTTATTATTGTATATTATGATCGATTTGGATTTTGACGAGTCTAGATGATGATGTTTTTTGTTTTTTGACACATTCGTGTGTATGGTTCAAATTGTATATTGTAAATGCATGATTGGACACAATTCTATGGATTGTTTAAATTGTATATTGTAGATGCATGATTTGACACAATCCTATGGATGCATTTTGTAGGTGTGTTTTGGCAGATGCAGATGACCTTTGATAGGCCCTTGTGGCTTTTGTCATCCGTGAAAAAATTATGTTATGTTCTTCATTAGGTTCTTTGATAAACTATTTGAAAAATACTCTATAGTACTTCCACCTTTTCCTTATCAATACTTTTTAATTTCTTCTCATCTTTCAACAATTCTGCAATTTTTGCTTTGGTTTGGGTCTTGGATTAAACATATTTCCAGAAAATTTTCAGGTTTGCCTTTGCATTTTGGACAATTTCTTCTTCTTTCTATTTCAATGCACTACTTCTATCTCTTCTAACATGATTATTCAGTCTTTTGTAATATATCTCAACATTTTTATATCTTTACTGGTGTGTGTTATATTTTGTTTATCATATTTCATTAGCTTCATGCTCTCTCACAGTCTACTTTCTTTTTATCTTGAGCCATAACTTTCTGTTCATTGGTGTGCTCTTAGAAGTTCTCTTCTTCATATTGTGATTTAATTTAAACTTATCTGTTGGTAAACATTCCCTGATGATTTCTTGCAACTTGCCACTAAACCTCAGCCACTTAGTCTTGGTATCATTTCAGTCAATATCAAACCTTTGCCTCATCAGTGGATAATTATCTTTCTCATACATATACATGACTGTTGCTATTGTATTCCAGATCTTGTGTATCACAGACAAAGTAGATACGTGCATGATCATTTTTTCCCACTGGGGCCTGAACCTGGTATATATTCCGTTGTTGAATCATAGTTGCTAAATATCAACTCCAAGGTATTTCCAGCTCTGTCTTGCCTTACTATGGTGTCATCCCTCATATGCTGAGTTAAGAAGCTGTCTCTTTTCTTTTAAATGAATTCAGTGTGTTACTTGGTTCCATTTTTGTTGTTTCAGAAAATTCCTGCCTTTGATTTTTGTGCCCGCTTGGTTATAAATATTTCTATTTATAAAAAAAGAATCAAATGCTACATACTGTATATCAAAGATATACCCTATTTAATACTTTCACAGATTAAGGAGGGTAAATTTCTAATTTTGATGTTATGACAAAAAATAGATTGGCAGCCATGTTAGATGCCACATTGTTAATTGGAATCACATGATATTTTATTACATATTATTTGGAACTGAATTTTTTTCTGAATCAAAATATGATATGGATATTTTATATTCAATATTAAAGAAAATATGATTGATTTCAATAGCATTCATCAGTGAGGTTTATATATTTGAACTCAAGAAATGGCATAAAAACAAGCATCATTTGAGTGCATAATTAATAACATCTGGCAATCGCCTTTGAATTCAAATCTAATTCTATGCATTCAAATTAAGAATGCTACTAGCTTATTTAAAAATTGTGGGGGCTACATTTTAGTGAGTTTTTGTGTCTTGGTTTTTAAGATTGTTGGTTAGTTTTGTTTATATTCTTCCTAGTTTTTTTGGTAGTTTTTGTGTTGAAAATTGCCCCTATTATTATCTGCTGCACTGGCATCATTAGCCTTGTTAAAAATTTTTTCATTGCACTGATTCAAGAATTCAGTATTAAAGAAAATATGATTGATTTAAATAGCATTCATCAGTGAGGCTTATATATTTGAACTCAAGAAATGGCATAAAAACAAGCAACATTTGAGTGCATAATTAATAACATCTGGCAATCGACTTTGAATTCAAATCTAATTCTAGGCTTTCAAATTAAGAATACTACTAGCTTATTTAAAAATAGTGGGGGTGTGGGGGCTACATTTTAGTGAGTTTTAGTGTCTTGGTTTTTAAGATTGTTGGTTAGTTTTGTTTATATTCCTCTTAGTTTTTTTGTTGAAAATTGCCCCTATTATTATCTGGTGCACTGGCATCATAAGCCTTGTTAAAATTTTTTTTCATTGCACTGATTCAAGAATTCAGTATTAAAGAAAATATGATTGATTTAAATAGCATTCATCAGTGAGGCTTATATATTTGAACTCAAGAAATGGCATAAAAACAAACATCATTTGAGTGCATAATTAATAACATCTAGCCATCGCCTTTGAATTCAAATCTAATTCTATGCTTTCAAATTAAGAATGCTACTAGCTTATTTAAAAATAGTGGGGCTGTCGGGGCTACATTTTAGTGAGTTTTAGTGTCTTGGTTTTTAAGATTGTTAGTTAGTTTTATTTATATTCCTCCTAGTTTTTTTTTTAGTTGTGTTGAAAATTGCCCCTATTATTATCTGCTGCACCAGCATCATAAGCCTTGTTAAAAAATGTTTCATTGCACTGATTCAAGAAATAAATATCATAAAATGATAAAAATTTAACTAAAATATAGAAAGTTATGGGTATTAGATTATTTAGTTTTAAGTGTTTTCACAAAAATAGAAAGAACTAACCTACCTAAACCCAAACATAACCCATTCTTTCAGGTAGATTAAGACAAGATATCAATTACAAACCACTTGCAGAGTTTTATGGATCGAAAATTGAACTTGGGACAGCACCCAGAACATAGAAAGGGTGTGGAGGGTAAAAAATTTCTAGAGGAAAAAAATCCAAAAAAAGCTTAAAGTAATATAATATCTAGTGTCATGGATATTTTATGTAAGATATATCTGTAATTGGCTTTGACAAAACATTAAAAGTACTTGAAAAGGGCAAATATAAACACTTATGATTGGTCAATTTCAATTACGGATGCATATAACTGATTGGACAATATATAAGTTGAAAAATGCAAAAAAAAACTCCTCCAAAATAACGAAAATGTAGACACAAAAATTATTAAAAAAATCTCTGCACTGCTATTTTTACCATTACCAAACTTTAGCTATATTTTTATATTTCTGGCACTTTTCTAGGTACATACCCAATGACCAATCACTACTCTTTTCTGAACATGATTTTTTTTTGTAATATTTTAGAAAGCTTGCTCTCTTGATTTTAACCTTTTGTCACATATTCCTTCATCCTTTTTTCCAAATGTTTTGTTGCTATAATTTCCAAAAATGCCCATCCTCAATTTTCATGGGCAAGCAAGAAATAAGTAATTTAAGTGAGAAAAATCCACAAGGTTACATTTGATTATAATAAAATATCTGATTTTTTTACTTTTAACTATAGTTAAAATTTATTTCACTTGTAAATACCAATTGTAATCAGAGAGAATAAAGGTTTATTTTTTCTTAATCATTACTTTACTGCCCAGAGCTTTGGGTGAGTATTAGTATGACTCCAGAGTTCATGTAAGAGCTTTGTTTACTCTCCTATCCCAAAGGCTCATGAGCAGGTCTGTAACCCTTTCTTCTCTTACCCCTTTTCCTCTCTCCATTCCCGGAACTTGTGCACCTTATCAGTCTCAATGCCTATAGGATGACTGACAGCTATATTCCTACATCACTCTTTTCACTTCATCTTATTCACCATTTTACAGATCTCCTTAATTTGTATTATTTAACTTCTTCGCAATTGCACTTAATTTAAAAGGCAACCCACATTCTTCTTTGGTAACACAATTATTCAGTAATAGTTGTGGAACTTGCCCTCAGTGGTCAAGATCTCACAAAAATTAGTTAATAATAAGCTTTTGCAAGATTTGGACAGTTTCAGGATGAAGATTGTGGCAAGAGAAGGTGAATGAGACTCATATTTTCATCTTTTTTCCTTAGGGTTATTTGTAAAAATAAAAAGGAATCTTGCAAAATATTATCAAAAAGTAAAGGACTGTGGTATATGAAACATATTTAAACAGCAGAATCTTTTCAGACTATATAGAACAATCCACCAAAAATCTTAAGGCAAATTTGGATATAAACATGACTAATATAAAAGTATTTGTTGATAAAATATTGGATAATATAAAGGTGAGTTACTTGTGATTCTTCAGATATTTACTTTGTTTTTAAGACAGGCTGACTTATTCCTTAGTTAAGTTACCCATGGGTAAGGTCAATCCTTTGGGGGCCTAAATGAACTCGTCCAACAGGATTATGATTTTCCCAGATATCCACTGTTCCTTAAATTTGTAATGGTTATACCTGTATTTCTTTTTCATTGTAGCTACAGGGGCAGAAGTATGTTGGTCAAACCAATACAATATTTGTTTAAATTTAGTTTTTGTAGTAACCACACTAGAGCCTTACCAGTTTGACTCATTTATAACTCAAAGAATGTTTCTTATGGATTGATATCTAATGCAATAACATTAAAGGTGATGCAAACCCAAAGATTGGAGGCTATGCTGTGTTGTGTGTGGGTAATGGTTGCCTGGTTCTAGGGAGGTGAGATTCCTAAAGGTATCTCTGTATACTATATTCTTTTAGGTTTGGGCATCTTGCCTTGAGATTGCTAGTGGTCTTGCCTGTAATGCTATATGGATAGCTTTGATTACATTTATTGTGAAGGAATTGTGTTGGGCCAAGAACAAGATAATATTTTGCCAACACAATTTTTGTTTTAGTGTCCAAGTAGTTTAATAGGGTGATGGAAATGAGGAGGCTTTTTTCTCTTGTAGTCTGGTGAGATGGGGGGCTGTAATTAAGTCCTGTTGTTACATTTTTCAAGTCATCCTATTTATTAGCATGATGCATTTTACTGTGCTTGGGTGTGCTTAAGTGTTGACATGTAGAGTTCGGTGTTGGAATTGCATGGGGGATGTCTTAGAGTAGGGGCGGGCAACCTTTTCAAAAGTGAGGGCCAGATTGAATTTGGCACAGCCTGCAGTCCCAAGTGACAAACAAAATCCCCAAAGTTGTGTGGCTCTAATAAGCCCTCCTTCGTTAAAGCTAAACTATTTTATACACAATCAAATAGGACAGAACATGGCCTGGAACCCTTGTCCTATACTAATGGCCTTTGGTATAATAATAATAACAGTTATAGCTTCAATTACAGGGGTAATTTACAAGTGCTTGCCCTCTTATCTTTCCAAATTATGGCGCCTGGAAAGATAAGAAAAAAAATTTATAATAACATGCTAATCAATAAAAAACAAACAAACAAAAACCAAACCCATTCCCATTCACACACATTCTTACAGAGGGAGGGAGAGGGTACTTAGAAAAGGGGTGGGAGAATGGCCCTTTTACACACACTCACATTCGCTCCACCACAGTGTGAAGATTGGGCCTTAGTTCCCTCAAAGACCTCTAAATATGATAACACATTTCCCTACATAGTTCCTTGAAAGGATTGTAGGCACACTCTTGCAGGACCCTCCTTCTGTTGTTCAAGAGAATCAGACTACATTCTCGGACTGGGTAGGCTTTGTGACCCCATTCTCTAGCAGGGATGATGTTCCTCCAGTATTCAATGCGTATTGTGATGTCACTGAAGGCCACAAACTAGATTTTACTTCTAGAGGCAGACAACCCATCAATGCCTGATATATATTGAGTGATTTATTTAACAGAATCTGGACACAGGGTATCATCTCAAGTACCTAGTGAATGACTACTGTGCTTGATTTTTGCAAACCAGGAAGTGATCACTCTACCCTTGTTGGTTTCCATCCAATCACTAAAATATCTCCAACCTCCTGCATGTGCAAGTTAATGGAGAAATTTGGTAAATGTTAAACTAGCAATTTTCCTGGACAGCGGAAGACACCTGTCTTCTGCACAGTAGGGATTCTGCAAGTTCCACTTCTCATCAGATTCTCTTCTCTGCCTGGAAAAGGCTGTCTGGGATGCTTTCCTTCAAATGACAACACTACACCATGGTGTTTTTTGATCTGAAGAAGGCCTATGATACTGTATGGTGCTACAATATCATGGAGACTGTCCCCACAATGGTGGCAAAAAATGTTTCCCAATCTTTATTTCTGAGTTTTTGCAAGATCATTGATTCTGTGTACAGGCAGCAGGGAGAGGGTGTCTCACAGAAAAGTGTCCTCTGTCACACTCTTTGCCCTGAGCATCAATAGTATCACCTTATTGTGGAAGATGTTCTTGCTAAACTATTTAGACAACCTTTCAATCTCTTTAGGAGCACTCCAGATGCAAACCTAGGAGCGTTGACTCCAACACTATGCTGAAGTGCGCAGGTTTTGGTTTTCCTTGACCAAGGCAAGGTAGTGCACTTCTGCCGCCTTCCACAGCTCGACCCCATCTGGAATTGTTCCTAAACGGGGTTAAACTGATAGTGATGGATTTGCATCATTTCCATAGTCCTTTTTTCAGCCAATGCTTCACCTGGGATGCTCATATTCACAGTCTTGGGGTCTCTTGTACCTATGTTATGGACATTCTTCATTCTGTGAGGTTCAACATCTGAAGTGCTGATAGAGTTAAGGCCTTGCTTTTATATTGATCCTTTGTTCATTTCAAGCTTGACTATGGATGAGACTATCATGTATCCACTGACGAGCATATATTGCGGAAGGTGACTCAATCCACCACACTCATCTCTGCTTCTGACTATGCTTCCCATATGTACCCCATTCAGGATCCTACCTGTTAATACTGGAGAAATGTCACCTGCTCTTTGGCTGTGCACGGTGCATTATGAGCCTGTATGTGCACTCACAGAGCCTCTCTAGTTGCCAATGACTCTTGCTGCATTCTCAGCCTGTGGTAGTAGGGTCCCAGGGCCCACAATCACAATCCTTGCTGCTCCAACAGAGCCACCTGAGTGTTTGAGAGGAAGATAAGGAGGGGTTAATCTAATAATTAATTTATTTAAAAAAAAAGTAAATAATAAAAAATCGCAAACGTCAAATGATCGCAAGTATAAATACCAAACCCCAAATATATATAGCCTTTCAACACCAAAATAGTAAATACATATATGGCCTTACAATATATAAATATTGACTCATGCTGAAATATAAGTAAGTCACATGCAAAAAATAAATAGATATATGTACAATCAACCAAGTACTTAATATATATATATATATATATATATATATATATATATATATATATATATATATATATATATATATATATATATATATATATATATATATATATATATATAGGACAGGTTAGGGCTGTGAGTAAGAGGGAAATGGAACCTGTTAGGTTGACTAACAGATTCGATGTCCTGAGAGAGGAAGAGGTTGAAAGTGATTTGTCTGATGTGGCTGGGCAGAAAGTGAAATAAGTGGTAGTTTGAATGAGAACAGGAGGGAGGGTGAAGCTAGGCCTAGGGGGACTAGGAGGATGACTGAGGTGCTTGTGATGGGTAACTCTCAGATTAGATATTTAGATAGGAAGTTGAGTGCGAGCAAATGGAAGGAAATGAGAGTTTGTTTGCTGGGTGCTGGTGTAAATGATGTGTCTGAGAGGTATGATAGTCTGGTGTCTGGGTGTGAGAGGGATGCAGTTGTGATTACGCATGTGGGAGTAAATGATGTAAAGAAGGTGGGTTCATGTAATTTACGAGAGAGGTACAAAAGGTTAGTTGAAAGGATGAGTGAAAGGCGTTGTTTCAGGTGTGCTTCCGAGATTGGATGTGGGGATGGAATGGTTATCTCATGCAATTGGACTGAATGAGTATATGAAAGTCGTGTGTGAAGAGTCGGGATTAGTGTTTGTAGATGTTTGGAATGGGTTTTATGGGAATAAGGCATTGTATGCATTGCATGGACTCCATCTAAGTCGGGCTGGAATTGATGTGTTGTGCAGGAGTTAGATAGTGTTGTTGGGTCTTTGCAGCCAGGAAACTAGTTACTGATAGTGGTCAGGGTAGTATAAGAATATAGGGTGGGGCAGGTAAATGAACGTGTTGCAGAGGAGATAGAAGGAAGTTATATATTCTAAAAGAGGTGATTCAGGGATAGGAGGGCTGAGTTGTCTTTATATCAATGCTTGTAGTCTTAGAAATAAGAAAGATGAGTTATTTAGTTATATTATTGATGAAGATATAGATATAATATGTGTAATAGAATCATGGGTTAATGAAAATAAATTTAATGACAATGTGAGTGAATTTGAACTAGAGGGTTATGATATGTACATTAGTCAAAGGAGAGATTGGACGGGTTGATTATTTATATCAGAAATTGCATTTCTTTAAATCTAAATAATTGTATAAAGCAAGAAGAAGTTGACTCACTGTGGATAGATATTAGGGTCAGTAAAAATAGGATAATACACTTGGGAGCCTTTTACAGACCATCTGGACAGACTGACTGTATTGATGAGCTAATGATTGAGGAAATAAGGAAAGGATGTGAATTAGATACAGTTATTTTTAGTGACTTTAATTTAAATTCTGTGGACTGGGAAAATATAAATATGATAGGAAGGGATAGAGCAAGTTGTAAGTTTATAGAATACTTTTGAGGATAATTTTTTTACTCAAATGTGTTAATAAGCCAACAAGGGGTACCAATAACTTAGATCAGGTTCTTTCAAATGATGATCACTTGGTTCAGGAATTTATTTTCAGGGAAGCATTGGGAAATAGTGATCATCAGATGGTTCATTTTAACTCTGGAATAGTGAATGTTAGAACATCAACAAACTCCACAAAAACTTAAATTTTTATAGGGGAGATTACGATAAATTATGAAACTTGCTAAATCAGATTAGGTGGGATATAGAATTCAGGGAAAAGAATACTTATGGGATGTTGGACACTTTTAAGACTATACCAAACATAGTCCAGGAGCAGGGTATTCCAATCAAGGCTATTAGGAAGAAATGTAGGAAGCCATTGTGATAGCATCAGGAGATAGCTAGAAAAATTTCTGAGAAGAAAAGGGCATACGCTAGATTACAAAGAGAAAGAACTTTTGAGAATTTAAATCACTATAGGTCGACCAGAAATGAGCTAAATAAGATTATTAAGAATAGCAAAAGGGCAGCAGAAATTAATTTAGCTCAAAATAATAATAAATATCCAAGAAAATTCTTTAGCTATTATAGAATTAATAACAAATTTAACAGTGATAAAATATGGCCTATTACATATGAAGTCATTTTGAAAGAATGATGAGGAAATAGTAGAGGTTCTTAACAATCATTTTTCTTCAGCATTTACACAAGAGAATCGAGATAGATTAATTGATGATAATTTTAGGTCAAGGGAAGTAGTGTTGAATACCATTAATGTGAACAGGCTAATAATTAAATGGCTTATATTGAAGTTAAATACTAGTAAGTCATCTGGCCCAGACATTCATTCACTCTAGGTTACTCAAAGAAGGTGTAGATAGTATTGCAGTAGCTCTTGAGAAGATATATACTAGATCACTAGACTTTGGAGAAATACCTAATGATTGGAAATTCAAGAATGTAGTACCAATTTTTAAAAAGGGAAGTAAAGAGGACCCAAATAACTTTAGGCTGGTAAGCTTAACTTCTATAGTTTGTAAAATTCTTGAGAAGATAGTTAAGAAGGTGATTTCTGACCATCTAGAGTATGCTAGGTTAATAAATGATGCTCAAATGGGTTTAGAAAAGGTAGATCATGTTTAACAAATTTACTGGATTTTATGGATTATGTTACTAAACAATTAGATAAGGGAGAGAATATTGATGTAATTTACTTAGATTTTAGCAAAGCTTTTGATAAGGTTCTACATAGGGGTTTAGTTCACAAATTAAAAATGCATGGGATATATGGTAAAGTTTTGAATTAGTTTAACTGAATGGCTGAAAGATAGGAAACAGAGAGTTGTGCTGAAATGGGTGAGGTCACAGTGGAGGGACATTATTAGTGGTGTACTTCAGGGATCCGTTCTAGGCCCTTTATTATTCATAGTTTATATAAATGATCTTGGGGAGGCTGTAAATAGCAAAGTGTCAATTTTTTGCTGATGGCGCTAAATTGGCAGCTGTAGTCAAAGAAGTTGAAGGTAGCTTTAAAGTGCAGAGTGACTTAAATAAGTTATTAGCTTGGGCTCAGAAGTGGCAGATGACCTTAAAAAAATGCAAAGTTCTTAACATGGGAAGGGATAATAGGGAATTTAGCTATGAAATGGATGGGCATTGGCTGAATTCAGTTGAAGATGAGAAGGACTTAGGTGTAGTAGTAGATTGGTCACTGAAGTTTTCAAAGCAGTGTATTGAGGCAAAAAATAGAGTAAATAGGGTGCTAGGATATATTAACAGGAATGTTAGCTACCATAGTAAAGAGGTTATCCTTAAACTCTACAACTTCTATGTTAGGTCACATTTGGAGTACTGCATACAAGCATGGTCACCACATTTTAGACATGACATCAGCCTGCTAGAGTCAGTACAAATGAGGGCAACAAAAATAATAACTTCCCTGAAGCACCTTGAATATGACCCTGTCAGACACACTCCATACACTCTTGTTGCCATTTTTTCTAAAAAAAGAAATTTATATGCCACAACTGAAATTAAAGGACCTACTACTACTATGAAATGACATATAATATTAAAAAAATGGTTAAAATTGTTATTTTACAACATTTCTACATAGGTATAAAAAATAATTAACTTCTTAATTTTATAGAATATTTTTGAGCAAGTCTTGCACAGCCCTCATTGTTTATCATTGCATAAATATATTTATATCCTCATTAGGCAATGTAAAATCCCCTTCTTACTGCAATAATGCAACTGGAAAATTGAAATTCATAAAATTGAATACAAAATAGCCTATAAAATACTAAATACAAAAAATAGAATTAATATTAGCCTACTAGCCAATATGATAAGTTAAGCAATTTTACCCTATAAAGAAAGGAGCTTATCAGCAAATTATAAGCCTAGACTAGATAGTTAGTGAAAATATTTTTTTAAATATTTACAAATTTACCACAAAAACACACAGGAGAAAAAAGCCAAGTTATAGACTAGATAGCTAAGCAAAAATATTAAAAAAATGTATTAATAGCCTCATTAGGCAATATGAATCCCCATCTTACTGCAATAATACAACTGCAAAATTGAATATAAAATAGCCTACATACCTTACAGAGTCAGCATTCATTTAAATTTTTTTCAAAAATATTTTTAAAATATAATCTTATCCTATTATTGATACACTTATCCCAGTACTGTATATAGTTAAATCTTGCGTCTAACATAAAATAATGTTAGATAATAAAAAAAATAATAATATTTAACACTGATAAATTGGTCAAATGCACTTTGATATCTTGTATTTTTCTTCATTTATGGGCACTTTTTCACATTTAAAACACAAAACAATGTTACGTGATCAACATACAGTAGTTTTAAAACAAAATCTTCATTAATATAATTTTCATGAATTTCAAATTTTTGTACGGATCATGTACTACATGCATTTTTATGTCCCTTCACCCTATTATATATATCAGCCAATACAACAATATAAATACAGTGGCAGCAAAAAATCTGATCACCATGAGAATTGTACCTATTATTTATACATAATCAATATTTAAAAGTATTTAAACCTAATCTATGTACATTCTTACCTTATACTAGTATTTTATTATGTCCTTTGTTCTTTATGACTTGTTTGAGATGTTCTGGCATCGATTTGATAAAATTTTGAACATTTCTTGATATCTCAGTGTACCAGACCTTATTGATGACTTCTGTGAGGTTGGGGATCGAGCCAGTATTGTGACATTTGACATTTTTTAAAAATAATCCATAGATTCTTGATTGGATTGAGATCTGGACTATTTCTGGGCCAATCTAGAACACCAATTTCATTATTGTTGAGCTATTTACTAATGATTTTTGCCTTGTAACAAGATGCCCCATTGTGCATAAAAGTTGTTTTCTCATGCAATCCCAGAGTCTGTGAAAGTTTTCCTTTCGCATTGCTAAATATCATTCACCATTCATGGTTGTGCTCTTAGGAAGAAAAAATAAAGTTCCCCTACCAAAATAGCTAAAGCAACCCCAAACCATCACACTTGGACAGTGTTTCATTGTCTTTATAGTGTATTTAGGATCTATTCTATCTGAGCCATGTGGTCAGTGCACTATTCTTAGCTTCTGAATGTTAAAAAAGAGGATTCATCACTAAAAACTATTTTCCAATCATCAACAGTCCAATTGATGTGCTTTTTACAAAACCGAACTCTTTTCTTGCTCATTTTGGCATTCAGAAAGGTTTTTTGGCAGCATGACAAGATGGTAACCCTAGCTCCTTTTGCAGCTGATGTTGAATTGTGCATTCAGATAACTCTTTAAGCAAATTATGATGCTCAGACTTAATTTCTTTTGCTTTTATTGTTGGTTTCATTAATACAGTACATTTTATTAATTTATCAATAGATAAATTTGTCTTTCTAGGTCTTTCACTAGCACTTTTTTGGACTGGAATACCAGAAAAATCATCATATGGCGCGAAACCCATAAATTCACAGTACTTTGAGATATCTCTAAATGTTTTGCAATTTGTCTTTGTGATTTTCCACCCTTATATAATACAACAATAGCATCTATTTTTTTACTTGATAGTTGTTTCTTCGCAGCCATTATAGGCTTTCTTAAAATACAGTACTTTTAGTAAAAAGAGTTGTTATTTTGTAAATACACAGTATGCACTGAAGAAGATCTCTTTCCACAAGCCGGAACAGTCCATCGGACTCAATAGATGGCAAGAACGATTTATGTTCTGAAAATGTGGATCTTTGCACCTCAGTTTGCAGAATACAACAAACAGCAGCCATCCACTTCAAACGCAGTCAAAGCCTCAGTTCCTTCAAAGCTGAGCAAGTTCTGCATCTTCATCGTACGCTACTACATTCAAGCTTGGTTCTTAGCTGCATGTTCAGCAAAAGCCCCCCAAAATGACCATACCTTTACAAAGCCCTCACAAAAGAGATGAACAAGGCAATCTGAGAGTCAGGGCTGAAAATGTTGGGATGTCACATGTGCTACCTGTCAGAAGTGACAGTTGGTCTTACGCTTTTTGATGGTGAGCTGGTCCTGGAGGAGAAGTGGAATGTTGTTGCCAATCTCTGAAGCATGGAGGAATCAGAAGAACCTACACCCGAGGTTCACATCGAGGAGGCTGACTTAGACAACAAGACCATTGCCTCCATCACGAAAAACACTGAGAAATTCCTGGATCTGCTGGAAATCGACAAAGGGTTCCTGGATGTTAATCCTGAGCTGTGGGGGATAAACCCCATATACCAAGCTGGGGCAAGGCGAGTAGGTGGCCTTCTTGTCACCAATGACTCTGCGGAATGAGACGTCACTCTGGTGCCAGATTTCGCTAAGAACCCTTGCATGAAGTTGGAGGATGAGCTGCAATGCCTCCTGCATGTTGTCAAAGAGCACCAGAAAATGTGTCCAATTGCCAAGAAAGTTAGCCTGATGAAGTTGAAGCACTGATTACTGATTTGTGTAATATGAAGCAATTTCTCCCATCTATGAAGAAAAGTATAGTGACCGTGACATGAAGATATCGTCCAATCAAAGTGAAATTTCTCTCATTTTGTTTTTGTTGGAAAAAGAAAAGAATAAAGAATTCTGTGTTAACATCATTTCATTTTGAAATTCCATCCCTATTAACGTCACACACCCTAGTCTATATCTATATTAAAATATATTTTACAGCTTTCTGAAATATGTAAAAAATAGATGTGTTATAGATGGTGATTTGATTTTTTTGCTGGCATTGTAAGTCACATAAAATAAGTATATAAGAAAGCACCAATTCCAAACTAATCAGATGGTCTATAAACTGGATCCCATAATCAGAGTATTGTCCAGATAGACTATTGCATGGGAAGTTGGAATGTCAGACAAAGCAATGGTCATAGCTCTTTGAAAAGTTTCCAGGCCATTTGTCACTCTAAAGGGTCATTTTAGAAATTTATAATGTGCCAGATCAATCAACGAGAAATACCTCCCTCAATGCAACCTGTATATTGGATCAGTCAGATTCGGTGTCAGGAATTTATCTTTCTTAGTCATGCTGATAATCAATACAGAGTCTAAGTTTTCCCATCAGGTTTTCAGACAGGAGCAATGGGAGCAGAGTAAGGAGAGAAACTGGGATGAATTATACCAGCACTCTCCAATTCCTTACAGACTTGCTGAACTTCATCAGCAACCGGTGGAGCTAACTGCCAAATGGTTCGAGCAACAGGAGTAGTATCTGACCTGAATCTGGTGTCTGATAGCAGTGGTAGTACCCACATCATGATCACCCTTACTGATTACCACAGGATACTGCAATAACAGATCAGTTAACTGTGATTTTTCAGAATTGCTCAGATTGGACTCACTTAGATGGAATTCATCATATATAGATTCAAATGTCCATTCATCTGGAGAATAATCAGATTCAGACAAACCAGACAAGGAAGCAACAACCCCAGACAAAGTCTCTACAGATGCAGAAGGCAGAAATCTAACAGAACCCAATTTTTGAAATGGTTGGATGACCTGAGGATGGACAGTGTTGTTGAAAACAGGAACCTGCCAGTTTGAGGCAGTTATATTAAGCCTTCCAGGAGAGATCTCCAGTTTGGAACATTCATCTTGATTGAATTTATTAAAACCAAGAGAAACAGGAAAGCCATCCAAGTCTATCTGAACAGATAAGATATGGTCATTCAAGAACCATGATCAATGCAGACAGATTCCTGAGACAGACATTCAAAAGTAACCAACTCAAACAGATATGGGTCCTGAGTGACAGTTATATATGACCCATTTTCAAAAAATAATTACAATTTCCAGTCAACATCAGGTAATAATTTATTTATTCTAAGAAAATCTGCACCCATCTGAAGAGCATGTCCTACTACACCATTGAGTACAATGATGAATGGAACAGGTTTATAAGTATACATCTCAGAAAACTGAATAGAGAAATACATTTGTCCATGAGTTTCGATTTGATTATATCAAATTCCTTTAGTCCCCTTCATATAAGAAGGTTCTCTGGATAAGTGACTACCAAATACCTGTAAAGCTTTCTCAGAAACAATACTTCCACAGGCACCAGAATCAACAAGCATATCAAAAGTCAAATTGCTTGGACTATTACAAATTTGACCATGCACTGTTAGTCTATTGAAGTCAGAAGAAAATGAATTGATATGCAGGATATCACCAGATGGAATTTTATAAGGCAGATCTGGACAAATATTAATTTCATCTTGTATGGCTCAGGTATGCATTCAAATCTGGATTGATATGGTGGAGCACGAATTTCTGCTCCCACAATAATCTCATTCAGAACAAATGCCTGATTATTTTCTGGATTTATTAATTCATTTGACTCCAAGGAACAGCCTTCATCCTCGTAGGGTCCTATTTTATAGCAGGACCAGTTATGGAATTATTTCCCAATGATCCAGGGTCATTTCCAGAAACAGGGCCAGCACTAATTTGGATTAGCTGTCCCAAACGAGTTATGAGGTAAGGAACAATCCCTTAGCCAATGTCCAAATTGTTGGCATTAAAAACAGATGGTTGGCTTGGAAACACTACTCAATCTGATGTCCAAGTTTCTTACAATACCTGCACCGGGCTGGTTGGGAGGTAATTCGATTAGCCAAGCCTACAGATTGGAGTCTACCAGACTGCAGTGAGGTTTGGCTATAATTTCCAGATTGTCCAGAATTGCTATTCAGAGGTTGTCAATTTTGAGAATTTTAAGCAGGGTAACCAGAAGTGAAGAGAGTATTTCTACACTGCCTCTGATTACCAATTTGCTGAGGTTGTGGAAAGGGGCAGAAAAATAATTCCTCAGGCGGAGCAGAAATATTAATTCTGGGATGGAAAGCTGAAGTATGAGTCTGAGGAAAAGCAACTGAATCAGGAATGAATCCATGTCTCAAACCATGTCCAGAAAATTGAGAAGTAGGGATAGCAGGGTGAGACCCATTTTTAGACAGAAGAGTAAAACAATTGGAACACAAAGAGCACCGATCAGAAGGACAAGATGCTGCAGAAATACCTATAACTTCCAAGGAAGAATTGGGAGAATTCGTAACAAGAATGGAAGTATTTGTCAAACTGGTCGAATTGGAGTAGTCTTCGACTAAAGATGCCAATTTGTTCCAGGGTAAGATATTGCCCTCATGTTCAGATTCATAAAGAATCATTCGATCCTGAACTTTCTCAATAACACTTTTAGACAGATTTTTGCAAAATATGTCATACAGAATTGGTAAATTCTCAACATCAGTATTAGGGGACATTTTTTGGCCAACTTCTTTAGCTGGTAAGCAAATGCCCGGACACTTTCTCCTGACTTGTTAATGGCCTCAGAAAATTTCTGGTAATCATATCTCCTAAGTCATCTCTCCTCTACATCTACCCATTTCTAAAATTCATATTGTCAGTAGTCGTCTTCCTAATTTCCTTATACAAGTTCAGAAGTGTTCTCTTCAGGCACTGTTCCAATAAGAAACCTCGCTGGGGATAATTTCCAGGGAACTCACTTGTACAATAAGCCTCAAACTGAGCCAGAAACTCTTGAAAATGAATACCCATAAGAATGGTCATATTTCTTTGATAGTGGAATTTTTGGTTTGGCCTGTTGAGCCATCAAATGGGCCAAAACTGCCAATGTTTGAGAGATAAGCTGTAAATAATCTTCACGCAGTTGTTCAGGTGCAGAATATTCATGATCATTATGATGTGTTGCAGAGGATGCTTTTGGTTTTGCACCTCTAGACACAAAATCATTCTGAGCGGAGAGAGGAATAGGGTCATGGTAGACATTTTTAGCTTCATGAAATGGAACAGATTCAGGAGCAGTGGAAATGCCACCAGAATTCTCAAGATACTGATCAAGAGGTGTTAAAGTGTTAACTGGCGCTTAAGATGCAGGATTTAGAACACTGGACTTAGTGAGAGTGATCGTGAGTTATGGAGGAAAGGGAATGAAAGGTTCAAAAGTTTTTCTGTTGAGAAAGTGTTGAAAGAGATTGAAACAAAAGGTAAACTGTGTGGATAAGTTGAAAGATAAGTTTGAAGGTCCTTTTGTGGTGAGAAAGGTTTGGTCAAATGGGGTAAGTTATGTGATAGTTTGTGAAAGAGAGGATAGAAGTGTTTGATGAATGTAGAGCACATCATCAGTTACTGAAGTGGCGTGAACCTCGTGAATACTTGCTGCAACATCTGGTGAATGAGTTTCTGTTAGAGAGCATCGAAGGTTGTGAAAGGGTGGATGATATAGCTAGTGCGTTAGAGGGGAAGCAGTTATTGTTAGTTGAACATGGTAGGGGGAAGCATAAGAGCAAATGGTCAAGAAAGGATGGAACAGTTCGGTAAGAGTGAAGTGGGAGAGTTTTCAGGATTTTTGCAAGATTGAGATGGAGTATATGATAGAATGTATAGTATTTGTAAGTTTCCTTTGAATGAGTCTATGTTAGCAAGTATAAATAGGATAAGTGTGCAATTGGAGCAAGAGTTGATGACTTCTATCAAAGAATGGGAAGGATTGATGGATGAAATAGAGAAGCTGGTTGAGGATTTGAGTGAGATTAATCAGGGAGTGTAAGATGTATGTGTGAATGAAATGAATGGAGAAGTGGTCACAGACGGACATGAGGAAGAGACTTTACAGAGGTGGTTGTTGGCCCTGTGACTAGGAGGAGAGGCAAAGGGAAAGATTATGACTGGGTGATGCCGAAAGATTTGTGAATGAGTGATGTATGTTATTAAGATAGGGATTGAGACATGGTGAGGTGAGGTGAGGCAAACTTAGGTGAGAGAGATGTAGTAGTTGTTTAGGTAGTCTGCCTCCCCTCACCTCCCCAAATGCCTAATCCCTTTTTTCTTTTTCAGTGTGTCTGGAGCATAGAAGATGGAGAGCAGAGTGGCACTGAAAGTGTGCTAGGCACATAACCCAGAGGTATGTGGATCGAAACCATGCTCTACTAGATCAGCCTGTCCATAGTAATTTTCTAAAAATTTGGGCAGCACTTGAACCAGGTTCTCAATCAATGCATCCCAGTATGACTGGAATTGGAGAAACTTACTTAAACTTGTGTTGTGCACAATGTGAATTGAGGCCTTCTCCTGGCACGCGACTAAGGATCTTGATGGTGCATTTGCCGCTGAAAGACGGCAGTCATATCCTAGGCCTTTTAATTTTAGGGCTAGAAAACTCCTTTGTTAACTTGGTGTAGCACTTGGCCGGTTCTGCTCAAGACACTACCTTGGAGGGGGGGGGGGGGCACCTTTGATTATTCATCATCAAGCCTCTGCTCCCAAAGCTCCTACAGCACTGGGTGCATTGCATTTGGCTTTTTCAAGCCCACTTTGTGTCATGCTGGAACCATGTCAGTGTTTACAGATCACTTCAAGTCCTAGGGGGTGTTCAGCTTCCATCCCGCATCCCATCTGTTTGAATTCACTGGGGCTCTGCCAGGCACTGTATCTGTCATCACTGCCAAGTTGGTTGCAATACACTGCTCGGTATTGGAGATAATGCATCATGCTCTATTCAATTTACCCCCACCCCACCCTTGCAGAGAATTAGCGCACCAGAGAGGCTACGAAGACTAGGCAACCAGACAGGCATTTAGCTCTTCCTCACACTGACTACATGGCAAAAATCAGGTCAGCCTTTCAGACTGCTTGGCAAAGAAGATGGGAGAAAGGAACTTAAAGTTGAGTGCCATTGCACCATGACTGTTCCGATAGAGATACCCCCTAATACTGCAACATCTTAGGTGTTTTTTTTGTTGTCTTCAAATTGGGCACACTTATGGGATGAGTGACCTTTGATGGAGAACACATTACCCTTCTCATTGATTGGATTAGTGAAGTCATTACCACTTGTCCCATGTACTCGGGACAGATTCATGCACACAGACTTGTGAAATATTTGACCTTTTGGCTCTTTTATTTGACTCTTTATTGGATGTTGCATGTTCCTGCACCAGGGGGAGGTGGGCCTCTATACAATGCCAGAATGTGCTTCCTTCTTGTTATTTTCATATTTTTTGTTTTTTTTGTTTCTTTTGTTCTTTTTTTTTGTGAATATAAAATAGCCTAGTACTAGGCTAGAATCATAATTACAGTGACTTATGCTCTTGAAGGGAATCGCCAGATGGGCAAATATAAAAAAGAAACAAACTTTTTCCTATCTCCATCCTGAGTAGTTCTCAAACCGAACCCACCACCCATTATACCCAATTATTAGCAAACTTTGCCCAACTTCAAGCCATATCACCTGCACTCAGGATACCTGAGTGAATAAAAGATATAAAATATGACCCAACCATACTGCCCCTGCTGGAAGCTCCAGCATCCTTAAAAGACTGCCCATCTCATCCTATCCTGTCCTTCCCTCAACCATCCCAGAACCTCTTTTATTATGACCTCAATGAGACCTGGAAAAGACCATGTGATGTAGCATTATTCCTAAGTGTTGAAAGGTTTGATGAAAGACATCCAGCGTGGTGGGGACAAAATAAAGTAAGGAATGCTTTGGGCTTATTTGTCCTTATTGTTATAGTTGCTTTGCCTGTTCATAATGATGTATTGCAAGTCATTTTCATTATACCCCTTCAGAGTGTCTGAAATATATTCTTGAATCAATTGATTTTTGTTCCAATAAATAACTGCAAATAATATGCAATCAACTTCTAGTATGAGAGGCTGGTGACAGGTTGAGTGTTTTATATTTTACTTCATGGTGAAAAATAGCCTCTGAAAATTTTATTCCTGCTTAAATCTAGGGGGTCTGGAAGGCTCTAGCCAAATGTTTTATGAGGGGCATTCTGAAACTAATGCCTCATAATGTTTTATTCCACCCCAATGGATCAGAGGAGATTGCATATAGCAATGTTATAATGACTGGACCTTTGGGCTAATAATCTAAAATTTTCATTTCTCTGTTTCAGATATTGATGGTTTGACAGTCTAAGAAAGCAACCCCTGCCATGGACCTGTGTCAGAAGCAGAGGTACATCATTAAATTCCTCCATGCTGAATAAGTTGAACCAATTGACATTCACCCATGCTTGGTGAACGTTTATGGAGCAGAGGCAGTTCATGTCAGCACAATTAGAAGATGGGTTTGTCGTTTCAAGAGTGGTGACAGATGTGAGTGACCTGCTCAACACCCACTTCTAACTCTCCATGCATTTCATTCACCCTTATCCGCCGATTAGAGCAGATGAATGGATCAAGGCGCACTTCATTTTCTGTAGTTGCGGCTGTGCATGTATGTCTGAAGTGTTATGCTGACATCAACTGTTTTGGCTCTGTAAGTGTTGACCAAGCATTGGTGGATGTTGATTGGTTCAACCTCTTCTGCATGGAGGAATTCAATGATGCATCTCTGCTTCTGACACACGTCCATGACAGGGGTTGCTGTCTTAGACTGTCAAACCGTGAATATCTGCAGCAGAGAAATGAAAATTTGAGGTTATTAGCGCAAGGGGTCAGTCATCATAACAATGCTATAAGCAATCACCTCTGACCCATTGGGGTGGAATAAAAAATTAGGAGGAATTACTTTCGGAATGTCCCTTGTATATCACCTCTCATTCTGAAAAAATATTAAAAATTAGAACTCTGGTAAGTAAGAAAAACTAAAAGAGATCTATTACTGAAATATGGGATTCCTATAGAATATTGTAAATTATGGAGCATACTATAAGATTGTTATTTAGGAGGCTTTTAAATTTTCAAGGAACTTTCATGGAAAGAACTAAAGAGAATTGTACACAGAACAATATGGTATATGGTTTAAGAAGCGAGTCATGCATCTCAAAGGAACCCTGAACAAACCATCATTGTTATAACCGATAAACCCTTTGATGTGAAAATGTCAGACTGAACTGGGGTCTGTATTAGATATATGAGAGAGAAAGTCTTTTCTTAATTATTTTGATCTATATTTTATTTCTATTCTATGTTTAGCAAATACCATTGCCCTTTCTCTATAAATGACTTTAGATTTCTAAGATTTTTTATATGGAGAAAAAACATTTTTAGGATAGTTAGGAGGAAACATTAAAAAAGATTGTAAAGATGCAATGATATGGATGTAGAAATGGTGACTTAAAATATTAACATTATACTTCATTATTCATTTAGTTACATGCAATAATTTTGTTACATAGCTCTTTATGCTCTGTACTTATAATTAATTATTATAATTGAGTAAAATTTTAAATATTTAAATCGCTTTTAAATTTATATAAGGATGCTTGTGAAGAAATCCCAGCTCAGAAGATCAAAGAAGAATTTTTTGAATCATGTGATGAAACTGAGCCAGGATTTATTAGTCAAGAACAAGCAGTTGGTGGTTGTGATGAAATAATATTACAGGATTGTTCACTAAAGGAGGTAATTGTTTCAAGTCTTCCTTTTTGCATGGTTATTGATCATTGAGTATAAATAGAAGCTCTATTCGAATCTCTATTTGATTTATCCATTCAGTTTCTTGGTATCAAATATAATTTGACTCTGTAATTCAAAACATCGATTACTTCTTTAGCAAGGTGTAAGAAACAATTTGGTATGAGTTTTAACACCAATCTGCACACCTTTGGAGGCTTTGGTTATTGGGGACCTGGAGTTTCATCTGTGATCCAAACCATGGCTATATCTAGTATATGGCAGGCATTGAGAAGTTAACTGAATTGGTATCTATTCAGTGACTAACTTGATATGGCTTAACTTTGTAATGGAAGCACCCCATAAGGGGCGCGGCAAATTTTCTTCCTGGTGGCCATGCTGATGGGACTCAGCACCCTGTCTGGCCCCAGCTTAGTCTCTTTTTCTTTCTGACAGCCTACTTTTTACCCTACTTCCTCACTCTCCCTACAACCTCTCCCACAACTTTCTCTGGTTGGCCTCTAATTTCACAGGGTAGATGTTGACCAGCTTCCTCTCACCCAACTATCCTGGATTGGGGCTAAAGGGGGAGGGGACAGCATCCCCCTAACCTCTGAGCTCCGGTTTGGTGTGGGGGTTTTTAACAACCTGATTCATCCCCACCTACACCTCCCTCACATCCCCTTTCTTTCACTTTTAATCTCTATTGATTTTATGCCAAGCCCAAGATGGAGCCACCATACTGATGGGCTGCCAGGCCACTAGGTGGGAGGAGTGGCCTCAAATGGCAGCAGCTGGCTTTTCCGGCCCCATACTCACCCCTTGCAGACTTCGGTTGACCCTGACTTTGCGCATCTACAGGAGTGATTAGTATGGCTGAAGCGGTTACAGTAGTAGCACCTCCGTAGCAGTGGTATGAATGCCTTCACGCGGTAGTGATACTAACCAGCATGTGCCGACTCAGGGAGCTTGTCACAGTTGAACATGATGAAGAGTGTAGGCGTGGGTCTTGAGGCCCCTCCCTGTTTTCTCATCACACGTTAAACCTTGACTGCCCTATAGTCAGCCAGCTCTAAGGTGATGTCATCTATGGAGTAGTCCACAAGTTCTATTGCATAAACTACTTGAAATTCATGTTAGAGTGCAGCATCACACTCACAGGCGTGCCATCTACTGTCTGAAGGGCACTAATCATGGCTGCCTCAGAGAGATTCAACACATTCACCAAAGTTCTCCCATCCGAGAAACGGGTCACCTTTGGCTCTCTACCAATCTAACTAGCTAGAGCTCTCCTCTGATGGATCATGTTGCCCTTAGCCAACATGTTGCCATCAGTGGAGTGAATAACAAGGAAGCGTTTGAAGCCAATGGGCTAAAAAATGCCAGGTAAAAAATGGCTCCCCCCCCCCACATAATCGAGGTGCTTCTCTGCGCACTTTTGGTCTTAGTCTGAGGCTAACCAACCAGGGAAGCAACGAGGCCAGACCTGCTGATCTTGGCGTGGTCGCATACCGAAATGGCAACTGCCCCGTCTGTCTTCGTGGCTCCCACGAAGAGGAGCCCCAAGGCTAATTTGTATTTTTCCTATTCTTCTTTTTCTTACGAGAGGAGTGCAGGGAATGAACCTACTTCTCTCTCTCGCCAGTAGGACCTCTTAGGCCAGATGGTCAGGCCTCGGCAAGATCCTTATCCGAAATGGAGAAGGTTCTGCCAGTTACAGGAGCACCAGCCAGGGGAGGAGATCCCTCTTTTCCTTGTGTGGCCTCAGGCACCCATGCCGTCTGAGGAGGAGCCTACATAGGGGCGGACACAGGTTTTGTGCTAGGTACTGAGTCCAGGTTCGACCCCATGGAGGCTTCTACCATCTGGAGCTGGGTCACCTCTGGGGACGGCCTCCTTGTGGCCATTTATCCCCCCCACCCCCGAGACATCACAGGTGCCATTTGAGGTATCTTTTTTATCTTATCTTTGGCCAGCAAACCGGCATCCTTTGGGAAAGAGAGGAGGGCATGTACAGTGGCCCCCTCTAAGCTCCTTATGCGCGCCCGCAGGATTTGGAGGGTATGGACCGTTTGGGGGGAAAGTCAGGGTTATCCAATGTCTGATTAAGTTGCTGTAAGGCTGCACACGATAAGTCCAAATTCTGTCTGGCCAAGTATGTCAATTGCGGAGAGCCACACCCAGCTTCGAAGCAACTTGGTGTGTATCTCCTTGAGAAAGAAATCCTGGCCATTCAGGCTCAGGATCGCCTCTCATTTCACGAGGCTAAGGACTTGGTCCTGGTGCTACCTGGGACTCCTATGCCTCAATGTTAAGAAAGGCACCCTCTGCTCCTGGACCCTCCAGCCCTACAAGCACATCCATTTCTGTGCCCATTTGGAACCCTTGTGTGGATTCTACCCACCCCGGGCGCTTCCCTGGTAAAGCTGGCAGAACAAAGGACTCACACCAATCCCCGGCTAAAACCACGGCTCCCCTCCCTTCCCCCAGCATGACCATTTCCTGTAAAGAGAAACGGCTGCGCACCTCCACCGTGTTGTTATACTCACAGGAGGCAACACCCCTGAAGAGGGTCGTGAAGCTATCTTCCAGGGTTCCTAAAGCTGTGCCTGAAAGGAGAACAGCACTAAAGGAGCTTCGGCTCCTTTGCCCACATGCAGTGGTAGGCTGGGTGGCTCAGAGACTGTGGATCCTTGAAAAGAGGGACCCCCTTCTCCGAAGCCACCCCGTTCGCCTCAGATTTTGAAGCAGAGGGAGGAAAAGACTCGCCTGTCAAACCAAACCACCTTCAATAAGTCGTTGAAGGCAACAGTGCCTAGAGTTCTGCCTCCAGGAAGCGTACAGCCATTCCCGTGAGTGTCTTCTCTTGGAAGAGGGCCCCCACATCTCAGAGCTAGGCCTGGAGGGAAAATTCCTTCAATGGAATTGCTGCGGACTTGGGGCCAACTGGGAGGAGCTAACATAACATAACATAATTTCATGGATGACAAAAGCCACAAGGGCCTATCCAAGGTCATCCGCCTCCGCCAAAACCCACCCACAAAAAGCACCATTGCCAGGGTAAGACAAAATCAAAGTCCCTTACAATATAATATAACAGATGACAAAAGCCACAAGGGCTCATCATAGGTCATCCGAGTCAAACGGCCTCTTTTTTAAGGCACCCAAACTCCCAGGAAAACTACATCCAGAGGATTGCGTCCAGAAACAAGGGTATCACCAATGAAGGCTTGTCAAGAACTAAATCATGCAGCTATAGATATATATAAACAATATTAATCTATACAAAACTTGGGAACCATCACAACCTTCCCTCCCCATAAACTCATCCAACCTACTCTTAAATACATTTAAATTTGGACTACCTACTACCCTCGGCGGCAATTTATTCCAAAAGTCCACCACTCTATTGGTGAAAAAATATTTTCTTAAATCCAACTTACACCCTTGCTTTTTAATTTTCAAGTGGTGACATCTAGTCCAATTTCCATCATCTAACTCAAAAAACTTGCTAACATCCAATTTATCTATCCCAGAAAATTTTTTAAAGAGCTCAATCATATCCCCTCTCACACACCTCCTTTTGAACGAGAACATATTTAATACCCTCAGTCTATCTATATATTCAAGGTGCCTCAGGGAAGGAATAATCTTTGTTGCCCTCCATGCACTGACTCAAGAAGGTTAATATCGTGTCTAAAATGTGGGGACCAGGCCTGTATACAGTACTCTAGATGTGACCTAACATAAGAGTTATAGAGTTTAAGAATAACCTCCTTACTTTTGTAACTGAGATTTCTCTTAATGAAACCCAGCACTCTATTTGCCATATTTCTTGCTTCAATACACTGCTTAGAAAACCTTAATGACTTATCTATTACTACTCCTAGATCTTTCTCATCCTCTACTGAGCTCAGCCAATGCCCATCCATTTCATAGTTAAATTCTCTATTATCTTTTCCCATGTTAATAACTTTGCACTTATCAAGGTTGAAAGTCATTTGCCCCTTATGTGCCCACGATAACAATTTATTTAAATCCCCCTGCACTTTAAAATTATCATCAATATCTTTAACTACAGCTGCTAATTTGGTATCATCCGCAAAAATTGACACTTTATTATTAACTGCCTCCCCAAGATCGTTTATATAGATGACAAATAATAATGGACCGAGAACTGATCCCTGAGGAACCCCACTGATAACATCCCTCCACTCTGACTTTACACCATTTAGCACTACCCTTTGCTTCCTGTCTTTCAGCCACTCAGCTATCCAATTTGAAACACCCCCACATATCTCAATCATTTTTAATTTATGAACTAGTCTCCTATGTGGTACCTTATCAAATGCTTTACTAAAATCTAAGTAAATTATATCTACATTCTCTCCCTTATCTACTTGATTTGTTACAAACTCCAGAAAGTCTAGTAAATTAGTCAAACATGATCTACCTGATCTAAACCCATGCTGAGCATCGCTGATTAACCCCTCCTTCTCTAGATGTTGGCAAATCCCTTTTTTAACTATTTTCTCAAGAATTTTACAGACTACAGGAGTTAGGCTAACCGGTCTAAAGTTATTTGGATCCTCTTCACTACCCTTCTTTAAATTGGAGACTACATTCGCTCTCTTCCAATCATCGGGTATTTCTCCATATTCCAGTGACCTAGTATATAACTTCTCCAGAGCTATTGAGATACTTTCTACCCCTTCTCTAAGTATCCTAGAATGAATATTTTCAGGGCCGGAGGCCTTGGTAGTATCTAACTCACCTATTAGTCCTTTTATCGTCCTCCGATCCACACTAATGGTAGTAAACACCTCTTTCCTTGACCCATGAGTACTATACGTGAGACTATTTAGTTTATCCTTTGTAAATACTGATGCAAAATGACCATTTAGTACCTCAACTATTTCCTCATCAGTTTCTCTCACAACCCCTTCATATTTGATAGGTCCTATTTTAACTCTGCCAGACTTGTTATTAATTTTATAGTAACTAAAGAACTTTCTAGGATCTTTGTTGCTATCCTGAGCTAATTTAATTTCTAACACCCTTTTGTTCTTCTTTATAATCTTATTTAGCTCATTCCTAGCCATTCTATAATCACTTAAATTTTGAATATTATTTTCTACCTGTAATTTTTTATATGCCCTTTTCTTCTCTGAAATTTTTCTAGCTATCTCCTGATTCCACCATAATGGTTTCCTACTTTTGTTCCTAATGGCCTTCATTGGGATACATTGTTCTTGGACTACATTTATTATATGCTTGAAAGTATCCCACATACCATAAGCATTTTTACCTCTGAATTCTACATCCCATTCTACAAAATTTAGCAAGCTTCGGAGTTTTACATAATCTCCCTTATGAAAATTTGGAACTTTTACAGCATTCTCGGTTATTTTACCCTTTTCAATTCCCAAGTTAAAATGAACTATCTGATGGTCACTATTTTCCAATGCTTCCCCAACAGTCAATTCTCGAACTAAATGATCACTGTTAGAAAGTACTAAATCTAATATATTGTCCCCCCTCGTTGCGTTGGCTCATTAACAAATTGATTAAAAAAATTATCCTCAAAGCATTCTATGAACCTGCCACTTGTTCTATCCCATAAAACTACTATAACTCAAACATTAATTACACCAAAAAATCAAAAAGGTTCAAAACCCCAGTCACCTTCATCAGGTGGAAAGAAAAATTTAATTACTCTTAAACAAATATTTTTCCACCTTTTTATTGGAATCACAAGGGATCTTCTCCAAATGGGAAGAATTCAAACTCCTGCTTCATGATTACAACCCTTGCTGTATAGCTGTGGTGGTCATAATAAAATGTCAATACCTTTCTCTAGGTTTTATTCAACTAACAAAACATCAATACAGTCTGGAAATAAAAGAGAAACAATATAAGTAAACATACCAATTCTAATCAAGTTAACAAGCACAATTAGTTATAAGTAAACAAAATAATGTAGTGTAACCCATTAGGCAATTATACATATAAGGTTACATGAAGCTTAGATCACCACATTCTCCCCTCCCTTGAAGAATCATTGTTCTGTATAGTGAAGATGCTTGTGGCATTCCCACATAGATCGGTGCAGTTGTTCCGGGCCAGCATGCGCAGGGGTGGAGAGTTCATCCCTATGTTGGAGATTGGCTGGAGCAGTTGTTCTGGGCCAGCATGCCCGGAACACCTTCATATCTCCTTCCTTCATGAATATACTTTAATCACCTGCAGCATTGGAAGAATTCAACTCAGATGAATCAACAGTAGGTACCGGAAGAATCTCGACCAAACCAGTCTCTGTAGAAGGATCGACGTTGAGATCCTTTTGCCTCTCATATAATGATACATTACCAGTCGGAGCAAAGTCATGCACTGATATCGTTGATTGGCGTCCATCGGCAAATCTTACATGAGTGTATTGTGGATTTTCCTCTAACAACTGAACCTCATCAACGAGGGTACTATGTGAGTTTTTTTTTGTTGTATTGTTTTAAGTACAAGTGTAGTTATTAGGCCTCCTTGTACAATTTGTTTATTAGGCCTCTTTGTATCATATTAAGTACAAGTGTGGTTATTAAGCCTCCTTGTACAATTTGTTTATTAGTTCTCTTTGTATTATGCATATTAAGTACAAGTGTGATTAGTAGGCCTCCTTGTACGATTTGTTTATTAGGCCTCTTTGTATAATTTTAAGTACAAGTGTGGTTATGAGGCCTTGTACAATTTGTTTATTAGGCCTCTTTAGTATCATTTATTTATTCTCTCTAGTTTATAGATAAATTATTAGTTGGTGATAGGATTGTCTGATTTTTTTTGTATGTATATCTATACTCAAGATTTCAGATATAATTACCCCCATATTATTGTTTGTTTTTTGGTAAGTAAAAGACTGTATATACAATCCGTTTCATTCTCCTTCAATTTCTCATGTCCGAATTAGTGTAGGAAGCGGGTTAGAACGATTGGGATTAGAGCATAGATTTTTGGCCTGCTACATTTGGCGCCCGGTTAGGGATGTGAGATCTCAAAACTGGTAGTATTGTTAGGATTGGATTGCAGTCCACACCCAATTAGAGTGACAGCTAGTTTTGTTGTTTTTTCCCTTTATCTATCATTGTTACTAACCTGGGAGGATGGCTTCTGTGGAAAAGGCCTCCATGATGAGATTGTGAGACTGAGGCTGGAGTTGAGGCAGAAGGAGGAGGAATGTATGATGTTGAGGAGCGTGATTGAGGGATTGAAGAGTGATATGATGGGTATGAATGAAAAGACTGATCGGATGAAGGTGGAAATGGATGAAAGCTAGACAGATCGACCAAAGGATGCAGGACATATATGACATGATGAAGGGGTCAGGACTGGCCCCAGGACCCTCGACTCTGACTCCTGCTCTGACCAAAGGGGAATAGATGAATGGGATGAGTGGAAGTGTATGCGAGTCTAGAGAGGATAGGATGATTATGAATGCCTACGTTTCCATACTCTGAGGCAAAGGTTTTTTTTCTTCTATTTGCCAAGGGATGTGTCCTCAGCAAGTTCTGAGGAGCATCCTTTCCAAACATGAGTGAACCTTTAACATGGATCGATTGTTTACATTTTTATCAAAGACAAATCTCTTAAAGGAAATTTAATATTTTATCATTTTTAGAACCAGATAGACTGGTCGTGTCTTATGATTTGACTTTAATTTTACAGCATTCTAGAGGCATTTATTTTTCTATGTTTTTACTCTCTCCCTATTTTTTTCATATATTTCTTTTAGATTGTTAACCATAGTCTATGTTTTTAAAGAACATTTGAAGTTTTAATGAATCCTTCCTTTCTGAAAATGGCTGCGAGCTTGCCCACTTGGACTTATGCAGCTGCTGTCTGTTTTGTACAATTCCTCCTTCTTTGTCTCCTCCCGTTCCCCGTTAGCTATCTTTTTGCATGAGACCATTTTTGGCATGTGCCCCCTGGCCACCCTCCGGAGCTATAGGGGTTTTGTGACCTCACCACCACGGTATGGGGGCTGGGTAGGAGGATGTGCGATTTACACCTGCCATGATGTCTCTGTTCTTCTCTTTGCTTTAGATACATCCTTTCAGGCAGCAGCTCTGCAACTGCACCTTGATAGGAGCTATACTGTTATTTCCACCGGCAGCCGACTTCGACACGGGGGACTTCCGCTGCATCATGGCACAGTTTCCTGGGCCCTTTCTCTTGCTCGGAGATCTAAATGGTAGACATTCCCCTCTGGGGAGACTATTCTATCAATCCCCGGGGTCAAGTCCTTGCTGACCTGATTGACGAGCTTGAGATGGGTGTCCTAAATGTGGATGTGTTTACGCATCATTGCCCGAGAACCGCTTGATTTTCCTGTCTAGATCTATATTTGTGCTCTCCGGATGCACAGCCCGATTTTCATTGGGGAATGTTCGATGACCTCCATTGTAGTGATCACTTTGCCATTTAAATATCATTTTTTGGGCCGCTGTCGCCCGAGTGCCCGCCCCAATGGTGATTGGCGTGGTGGTCAGCATTTCAGGAAATGACTGATTTCTCTGTCTCAGTTGAGGAGTTTAGGTCGGTAGATGAGGCTGTTGAGTTCTTCTTCGGCAACCTAATCACCGTGGGCCTAACTAATATTCCTAGAACATCTGGCCCTTGCATGCCGACCACTCCTGTGGTGGTCAGCTGAGTGTGAGATGGCCCTTAAACAGAAGTGTTATGCCTACATGCACTATAAGCGCCGCCTGAACGACTTCATCCAAACCAAAGTAGAAAAACAAATTATATATACAGACGAATAAGTCCCCTGGCCCGGCTGGGTTTCTACCTAAAGTGTTGAAAGAAGTTCATGATGAAGTGTCACGACATCTGGGCACAATCTTCAACATGTCAATCCTGATTGGATGCATTCCTGGAGACTGGCGTGAGGCAAAGGTGACTCCTATCCTCAAGAAACGAGGTTCTAGCATACCATCGAACTATCGAACTATTAGTTTAACTTGGATAGTTGGTAAACTCATGGAAAGCATCATGGTAGACAAAATAACGTCATATTTAGATATTTAGAGTCAAACTTGCTATTGAGGAGTTCTCAGCACGGGTTTCGAAGGCAATGGTCATGTCTGACGGATCTTGTGGAATTCTTCCACTTCGTTTTCAGTAAGCACGATCGGGATAAGGCGGTGGATGTTATCTACTTAGACTTTCAGAAAGCCTTTGTAAGTACCACACCACCGCCATCTTCGGAAAGTGCATGTGCTGGGCATAGACGGAAATGTAGCAGGTTGGATAGAGAACTGGCTAAGCAGCAGATGGCAATGGGTGGTGTTGAATGGACAGGCTTCTGAGTGGGTGCCCATTTATAGAGGTGTTCCTCAAGGTTCTGTCTTGGGACCACTATTGTTCATCATCTATGCTAACGACATGGATGGTGACAGGATTGTGAAGATTTCTAAATTTGCCGATGGTAACAAGCTTGGTATGAATGTTGCAAAGGAAAGAAATACTGCCTGCCTACAAGATCTTTTGGAAGATTGGGGAGTGGCCAGACACGTGGCAAATGCCTTTTAACGTGAACAAATGCAAAGTGATGCATATCGGTCACCGAAACCCCCAATCACTGTATATCCTTAAGGGCACTGCTCTTGAATGCACTGATACTGAGAAGGACTTGGGTGTAACTATCACTAGTGACCTCAAGTTCTCCAATCAGTGTATTGAGGTGGAGAAGAAAGCCCAAAGGATGTTAGGTTACATAAAGCGCCAGTTTGGATATCGGAACAAGGAGATAGTACTCTATTTGTACAATTCCCATATCTGACCGCACCTTGAGTATGCCACACAATTTTGGAGTCCTTCAGGATATCACAAAAGATTTGAACTTGTGCAAGCCAGAGCAACCAAACTGATTCCCTCTATCAGACACAAGAGTTACGAAGATAGGTTACAGGAATTAGATTTGTTCTTGTTGGAGATCCAGAGACTGTGTGGTCAGCTTATCAAAGTGTTTAAAATACTTTGAGGCTTTGACAATGTAAACTAGAGGGATATTTTCCAGCTTAGCGAGGGCAGAACTAGAAATCACGGCTACAAACTTGAACTGAAGCGTTACCACCATGATCTGTGTGGGAAATTTTTCACATACAGCATCTGTGGTACTTGGAACGCACTTCCAGTGGAAGTTGTCAACAGCAATTCTGTTGAGAAGTTCAAGTTGAGACCAGACAAAATCTTGCAAAATCGCCGTTTGGGCACTTAAACCATTGTTGGAGTGTTCTTCAAGGGCGTCAATTGACACTTTCGAGGACTGCGCCTGCTCAACTGTCATGCCAAAGGTACCCTCTTTGAATGGATTGTAAGGTCTACTAGGGTACTTCTTTTCCTTCTAAGTCTCTGTAACTCTCTCTCTCTCTACAGCACTTAGAGATATCAAGATTGTTTATGGTAGTAGCAGGTGGAAAGAATTGACTTTCTCCTGCATTCTTAAGCTGGCTTGCTGATAGACCTCCAGCATGCTGACTATGCATTTATGAGTGTTAAATAGTTGTTAGGTAGTCCGTAGGTATATGTCCTGTAAGGTGGTAGTATAAGACCTTAACTGCAAAAATACACAAAGAAAAAGAGTAACAATCTTGTTTTAACTTAGAATAAGATTACCACATCCTTTCAACCATAGAAAATATATGAAAAACCATGAAATAGTATTGAATATGGATGTGTTTAAAAGTAGATGGAGACAATTTCCACCAATTATTAAATGAAGAAAACACTTTGAAAGGAGAGAGGTGATACAGTACTGAATGAATCAAACCAACCAGTAATGAAAGGAATGGGGCGATAGAAGAGAGTTGGTGGCCAGAATGAAACCTGGCAAGGTTACAGGACTAGATGACACACCAAGTGAGGCATGTAGCATTGAAGAACAGGGATATTGATGGGGAAACTTATGAGCAGACACCTTGAAGTTCATGGCCTGGATTATTAAATAGTTTGGCTTTAATTGTAAGGACACAACAGAAGTGCAATTAGGATATTCAGCTGGTAGTGAGATTGACAAAGGACTGAGATCTGTTCATAGGATTATTTTATATCTGTAAATGGCATAAGATTCTGACAAAAGTTTTGGGAGATTGCTAGGAGGAAAAATTATCCCAGAAAGGTATGTTCTAGGATTAGAAGGAATACACAAAGGTGGCCTATTAAAAATTAAGTGGCAATTTACTGTGAAAGTATGGTTGTATCCATGCAGTGCATTTTGCATTCCGATGATATTGTGTATGTTGGGGAAACAAAAGATGAAGTAGCGAAGAAGCTGGAGAGCAGGCGGCAAGCAGTGGGAAGTACAGGAATGCAACTAAGCAGATGGAAAACATATGCAAGGAATCAGCTTTAGGAATAAGTATGCAAGAGGCAGGACTGGATACTTCAAATATCTGACAGCACAGATTGTTACAAACTTTGACAGTGAAGGACAATCAAATCACAGAATAGAAGAATGGATGTGATGTATCTCAATTTGTGTATATATTATAGATATGTTTATTGTAGGATTGTTTTTTGACAAGCCATGATTTTGATGTCTTAAGTAGGAGCTGCATGATTTACTTTTTGACAAGTTGTATGTGGAAGTTTTGTGCTCAGAAGAAGGATATAATTGAAAATAAATAAATGTTAGCTAAAATACAAGTAGCATTGAGATAGTATGATCATGCGAGGAGGAAAGAGAATTATTATTTTGTGCACATGGGGCAGGAAATGAAACTACTTAACTGACTGAGAAAAGAATAACCACATCTGAGGTGGATGAGTTCCTTTGAAGGTCACCCAAGGTAAAGGAGTTTAGAAAAGAAATCTTGTTTAATAGATGAAGATTGAAGAGGCTCATCAAAAACAGAACCCCATATATGAATGGACACCTGGAGCAGAAAATTTATTGAATAAATCGGTTTCATGTGTACAACTTCATGACCTAATACCACCCTATAATAAGGAAAATCTGTGCATGATTTTGGTTAAGAGAGATTTATTCTGAGCCTAGTGAAATTGAGCAGACTCAGGATTGTGAGGTTTCTTAGGTTTAAATGGTATTGGCAATACTGTCCTATTAGGATTGAAGTTGGGAGTCAAAACAGTTATGACTATTTTGAACAAATTAAATAAACGAAACTTCAGTGGTATTAATAATGAGTCAAAAGTTTATACAAAATATACTAAGCAAATTATAAAAGATTAGCATTAAATTTATTTATTTATGCAGATTAATTTTGGACTACTATTATGGTACTTGAATCAGGCTCAGAATTCAGTTTTGAATTACAGATACTTTCACCATTAGATGCTTCATCAGAGAGGATAGCTTTAAGAAAGTGAGGCTTATTAAATGGCTTAGAGTTGCTTTGATAGAGATCATAAATGGGATGGAATGGGTGGTGGGATTAGGAGTCATGGAAATATATGACTGAATGGACTAGAATTTTGCTTGCCATCTGAGTGTGTTTTGGTATACCAAGAGTACATAAAGATTGTTAGGATAAGAGGCAGAAAAGGGGAGTTTGGATCTCTTATCACAGTATGAATTATGAGGTAGGTGTTGTAGAGAGTTCATGATGAGTAGGTATATCTCCTGTATGATCAAAAGATTTTACCATTATATGGAATAAATTGTTAAAATGTTGCAGGAAAAAAGGGCATCTTCTAGGAAGTTTTAGTAATAAATTTCTAAAGAATATTGAAAAATTAAGAAAAATAAAATGATGTGGATGATTTGTAGACCCCTACTACTAGTTACTTGGAATGTAAGGGTTTAGCGTATCTTTTTCTGGTAGTTCTTTTGGTCCCAATTCTCTTATCATATATTGAGTTTAAATCAAATTTGTTAATCAGATATTTGACAGAATCTTACATAGGAACAATATTTGTATTTAGGAAATGTTTGGAGATATTTTAATGAAAGAAGAGATTAAGGAAGAAGATCTGGAAGATGAAAGTCCTCTCCCTGATCAAGCGGAAGAGAGACTCGATTCCGAAGAGGAGAACTCAGCAAATGCCACTTCTGAAACACTAGTACAAAACTGCCTTCAAGAAAAGGTAATTTTTCCCATTTTAATTTGTAGTACCAACTTTAATAATAAATTTTGATGCAATGAAAAGACAGAAATGTGAGGTAAATTTTATGACACTTGCCAAGAACAATAATATAAAATGGTAAATTACATCATCTTATCTATTTTCACCTTAGAGGATAATAGTGAAAGAGTACAGTCAGGTCCATAATAATCAGAGAGAAAACACCGTGCCAACTACTATTGTGTTTTTTGACATACCACCCAAAAATGTATATAAGGAAATTTGCATTACTTGACGCTCAAGTCAGGTAGCGTGGGGTAATAGGAGACTGTAGCTAGTGAGACTAGTTTCAGTTTGATTCTGGGTGCATTTGGAGAGGGGTAATTTTGTGTTATGTGTTTTGGTTATGGGTTGGAGTAAGGACTTGAAATCTGATCAGGTTGCAGCCATAACAGCATTGTTTAATGCAAACAAGTCCAACAAAGAAATGATTGCATTAATCTGCCTGAGCCTTGTAGCATTCAAAGCTGGTGGCTGAAATCATGTAAACCTTGTGATGCCTAACTAATGGTTAACAAGAAAGGGTCCGATAGGTAAATTGAGACTTTTAAGAGGACTTTGTGTTGTAAGAGGCAATTGGAGGGCTGACCCTAGGACTATGGACAAGGAAATCAAGAAGTGACCTCTGCTGAATAAGACTTCTGTTAAAATTATCCAGTGACAGCTCCTTAATTATCTCCATTTCGACCACTGCGCCCCCCTCTGGAAACTGCTTATAAGTTCCTTCCAGAGCAAAAAGTGGGTTACTTTTGTTGAGAAATATTTAGCTTGAGACCCAGTGATGGCACGTGTTGTAGAGTGACGAGTCTACGTTTACCGCTACTGAGCGCCGAGGAGGTAAGGTCAGGGTGAAGCACCGGTCAGATCCTCTTGACTCTAGGTACACTCAAGCTACCATGAAAACCCTGATAGTGTTATTGTTTAGGATTCTTTTTGGTATCATGGAATCAGTAAACTTGTGGGCTGGGAAGACCCCATGAGAAGACTAGCCGGAGAATAGCCGCCCACGGGCACCTCCGCCTCTTCTAAGGAGGTCTCCCCACCACCTATGCTATCTCAGGGGCACCTCTAAGTCTCTTATATCTGACAGGGTGCCCCCCCCCCCCCATGTATACGGGTTCGGGGGCTTCTCCCTTACCCTCTTGTGCACTGTTGCCTTCGGGCAACTCTAGGTTACCCCCTTACTTCCTTTAGTAGAGTTGGCTCGGGGTGAGTCTCCATTTTCTTTCTCAGGGGCCCCCAAGAACACGGCCAAGCAAAAGACACCTTGTTTTCTGCCTACTCGATGTGGTCAAGTGAATCACTTCAACTCCTTTAGAGGGGTGAGAGGGGGCGGCGTGCCCCGGGTTTTACCAAGACACTTCCTCGATCCGATGTTGCTCACGTCAATGGGAGCCAGCATGCCGCTTCCCTTCTCTTTCCAATGGGATGCCTGACACCTTGGCGAGGGTGATAGCTTGTTGAAATCTGCTCCATTGGGACCATGGTCCAGGAGCTGAGACCCAGCCAGATAGCAAGGCCTTCCAAAGAGAACTTTGGCTCGAGTCCCTTCCTACACAAGGTCTACCATGTCTGTTGTCCCATTGGCAGACAAAATTTCCATCTCGGAGAAAGATCTGGCTGAGGCTGGTCCTTCCGGCCTTGGAACACCTTCCGGGGCAAGAGAGAAACGGGTCATTCCCCGCCCTCTCCAAAGAAAAAGTAAAGCAAGAGGAAATCTAAGAGGATAAGGGATTCCTTTCCCTCCTCTTGGGTTCGGTGAACAGAAGAGTTCGCTGCCGCTTCAGCAATCGACTAGTACAAGAGCGGCACTTCCGACCCAGTGCTACTTGGGGTGGGACAGTGATCCGCATTTCAGGAAATTTTTCATTTCTCTGTCCCAGTTGATGAGTTCCAGTCGTTGGATGGGGCTATAGAAATCTCCGGTAACCTTATCGCCGTGGGCCTAACTACTATTCCGACAACGCCTGGCCGTTTTACCCGGTGAGCGCTTCCATGGTGGTAAGCCGTGTGTGAGGCGGCCTCAAAATAGCGGAAGCGTTATGCATACTGCATCGCTTTAACCGCTGCCCGAATGATTTCACTGAGTGAATTCGTAGAGATAGGGCTAGGTTCCGGCATGTTTCGAAACAAGCCCGCCGCTCTTTCTGGCGTGCATACGTGTCTTCACTTAACGGAAATACCCCTCTTAAAAATATGAAGCGAATCAAACAGATTCGGGGTAAGTTCGCGCAGGAGAATGGGACCGAAATCTCGGACCTGGAGTCCGTCACGACCGCTTTCTCATTATTCTCTAGCCTGGAGGCCGCTCCGCCAGCATTCAATGCGAGTCGTGATGTCGCGGAAAGCCGTCGGCTGGACTTTACCCCTAGAAGCGGAGAACCCTTCAACAACAGATTTATATTGATTAAGTTGTGTTCCGTTCTCGCTTCATGCACAGACACCGCCCCTGCTTCGAAACCTGGGTGAGCCAGGCATGGTCTTTTGTTAGATTTGTTCAGCAGAATCTGGGTAGAGGGTATCCTTCCAGACCCCTGACGAATCGCTACTGTGCTCGCTTTTCGCAAACCGGGGAGAGATCACTCTACCCGGGCCGGTTCCGCCCAATTTCTGTAACCTGGGTGTGAAAGTTGCTGGAGAAATTGATAAATGTTAGATTATCCTTTTTTCTGTCTTCTGTCTTCTGCACAGGGAGGCTTCCGCAAATTCCACTGCTCGTCGGATGCTCTGCTCCGACTGGAAAATACCGTCTGCGAGGCCTTCCTTCGTAGACATCACTACGCCACGGTGTTTTTCGATCTGGAGAAGGCCTATGATACCGCATGACGATACGGTATCATGGAGACTCTCCACACGCTGGGGGCGAGGGGACTCCTCTCAATCTTTATATCTGAATTTTTGCGAGATCGTCGATTCCGCGTACGGGTGGGGGGAGCCCTCTCCGGCCCAATGGAGCAGAAAGTGTGTGTCCGGCAAGGAAGTGTTCTCTCTGTTACACTCTTTGCCCTCACCTCGGTGCTGCCGGAAAATGTTCTCGCTACTCTCTACGTGGACGACCTTTCGATCTCTTTTGGCGCGGCCAATATGCTAACTCTGGAGCGTCAACTCCAACAGGCATTGAACTGCGTCTCTCGTTATGCCATATCGCACAGGCTTCGGTTTTTCTTGGCCAAGACTAAGGTGGTACACTTCTGCCGCCATCCACGGCTCCACCCTGACCCAAACTTGTTTCTGAATGGAGTTCGCCTGGAAGTGGTGGGACTCGCTCCGCTTCCTTGGTCTCACCGACGTCTGACCTGGGAGGTTCATATTTGCAGCCTAAAGGGTCTCTTGTACCCGCGCAAAGGATATTTTTCGTTCCGTGACGTTCAGCGCCCTAGGCGCAGATAGGGCTAGTGCTTACTTTTTTATCGAGTTTTATGCATCCAGAGCCGAGCGTGTATTCCGGAAGGTGGATTCGATCCACCACACCGGCCTTCGCCTGGCGACCAGTGCCTTCTGCACGTCTCCCATTAAGAGCCTACTTGTCCCCCGTAAGGGGCGCGGCGATTTGCCATCCTGGCCGCCTTGCTGACGGGATCCAGCGCTCCGTCCGGCCCCAGCTTAGCCTCTCTTCCTTCCTTCAGATAGCCCGATTTCTCCCCTACCTCGTCGCTTTTCATACAACTTCTCCCACAACTTTCTCTGGTCAGCCTCTAATTTCACAGGGTAGATGCTGACCTTCCTTTCAGCCAACCGTCCCGCATCGGGGCTGAGGGGGTGGGGGACAATGTTCCCTAACCCCTGAGCTCCGGTCTGGGGTGGCTGGTTTTTAACAACCTGCTTCATCCCCACCCATACCTTCCACACATCCCTTTTCCTCTCTTCTTCACAACCTATATTTTTTACGCCGTGTCTAAGGTGGAGCCGCCATGCCGATGGACTGCCAGGCCACCAGGCGGGAGGGGTGGTCCCAAATGGCGGCGCCTGGCTCTGCCAGGCCTGTAAGCACCTCTTGCAGTGCGGGCAACTGCAAGAGGTGATGAGCTATTGCGTCCCGTGGCAAAAATAGGGTCACCATGCCCATGGATGAATCAAAAAAACCTCAAACCCATTTAACTCCCCCTTGCTCATCGACGGAGCCGCCCTCGGGCAGCTCCAGCAAAAAAATGGAGGTCCTTTCCCCCTGTGCTTGCACAGGGGACCCTCCATATTTCTTTAACCGGAGAGGAGGCTTACTCCTCTCCTTCGCCTACGGGTGCAGGGGACTCCCCCTTACCCCCTTCTCTGGAGGTGCTTTCGGGCACCTCCCTTTTCCCAGCGGCAGTCCCCTCTTTCCTTTCCAAGGGGACTGCCAAGAAAGCCAGCAGGCAGCCCTTAGCCAGCCGCTCCCCATCGAAGCGGCTCGGTAGGGGAAACCCCCTTAGGGGGGAGAGGGAAGCCAGGCCCCTTCGGTCGCTTCCCTCAAAAGACCTGCTGGCAAGAATTTTAAATCTTGCCGGGGTCAAGGCCTGTGCCTCCCCACACAAGACTGGCGACACTGCCAAGGGGACCTGCGATGTCCTGGGAGGGGATGGCCAACTGGAGGCCCCTCCTGTGATAGACATGGTCCTTGAGGAGACCCAGCCTCAGACGGTAGGGCCTTGCATGGGGGGGAATTCGGGCTCGGCGCCAAGCACCGAACCCGAATCCGCCCCTATGCAAGGTCCTCCTCAAATGGCTGAGGGCTCCGAGGCAGTAAAAGGAGGGGAGGGATCTCCTCCGACAGGTGCCCCTACGACAACCGGGACCTTCTCCATTTCGGAGAGGGACCTGGCTGAGGCTGGTCCATCTGGCCTGGGGGCTTCTGCCGGCGGAGGTGAGAAGCGGGTTCGTTCCCCGCCCTCCTCTCCAAAAAAGAAAAGGACTAAAAAGACGAAAAAGACTCGGGGCTCCTCTCCATCCGCGGGGGCTGCGGGGACGGATGGGTCTGCTGCCACTTTGGTAGGCGACCAAGCCAAGATCGGCAAATCCGGCCCCTCTACCCCCTCGTGTGCGGAGCCCCTGACCAAGACTAAGACCAAGAATGCACAGGGCGGAGCCTCGATGACATCGGGGCCCCTGATTCAAAGGTTACCTGGCGTTTTCGAGCCCGCTGGCTTCAAACGCTTCCTCGTTATTCGCTCCACTGATGGCACCATGTTGTCCAAGGGCAACATGATCCATCAGAGGAGAGGATTAGCTAGTGCAATTGGTAGAGAGCCGAAGGTGACCCGTTTCTCGGACGGCAGCCTTCTGGCGAATGCGGCGAATCCCGCCGAGGCGCCAAGATAAGTGCTCTTCGGACACTTCATGGCACCCCGGTGAGTGTGACGCCGCACTCTACCATGAACTTTGTGAAAGGAGTAGTTTATGCGAGGGAACTCGTTGACTACTCCATTGAGGACATCACCCTAGAGCTGGTCGAACGTGTGATGAGAAAACAGGGAGGGGCTTCGAGACCCACCCCTACACTCTTCGTCACGTTCGACTGTGACAAGCTCCCTGAGTCGGTGCGTGCCGGTTGGTACCGCTACCGCGTGAAGGCATTCGTGCCACTGCTATTACTGTCACCGCTTCGGCCATACGAATCGCTCATGTAGACGTGCAAAGTCGGGGTCACCCGAAGTCTGTGTAAATTGCTCCAAGGTCGCACACGATAAGTCCAAATCGTGTGTGGCCAAGTGTGTCAATTGCGGAGAGCCGCACCCTGCTTCTTCGAAGCAATCTGGTGCATATCTCCTGGAGAAAGAAATCCTGGCCGTTCAGGCCCAGGATAGACTCTCATTCCGCGAGGCTAAGGACTTGGTCCTGGCGCGCCCAGCTCTGCCTGGGACGTCATATGCCTCAGTAGTTCGAAAGGCACCCTCTGCTCCTGGCCCATCCAGGCCAACGAGCACGGTTGTTTCCGCGCCCATTCGGAGCCCTTCTGCGGGCTCTACTACACCCGGGCGCTCCCCTGGTAGAGCTGGCGGCAAAAAGGGTTCACACCCAGCCCTGGCTAAAACCAGGGCTCCCCCCTCTTCCCCCAGCGTGACCGTTTCCCGTAAGGCGAAACGGCCACGCGCCTCCACAGAGTCGTTAGACTCACAGGAGGCAACACCCCTGAAGATGGTCGCTAGGCCATCTTCGGGGGTTCCTAAAGCTGTCCCCCGAAAAGAGGACAGCAACAAAGGAGCTTCGGCTCGTTCGCCCACGCCCCGAGGTGGAGCGAGTGGCTCGGAGACGGTGGTTCCTCGAAAAGAGGGCCCCCCGCCTCCCAAGCCGCAGCGCCCGCCTAAGGTTTCGAGGCGGAGGGAGGAAAAGACTCGCATGGCGAGCCCAACCTCCCCCAATAAGTCCTCGAAGGCGACAGCGCCTCCAGCACTTTGTCCGGCCAACAGCGCCCGGGGTTCTGCCCCCGGGAAGCGTACGGCCATTCCCGTGAGGGTCTTCAATTCGACGAGGGCCTCCGCGTCTCCTCCGAGCTAGGCCTGGAGGGCATATTCCTTCAATGGAATTGCCGTGGACTCCGGGCTAACTGGGAGGAGCTGCGGAGGCTCGTCCCGTTCCCCGTTAGCTATTTTTTTTGCAGGAGACCATGCTAGGCGCGTGCCCCCTGCCTGCTCTCCCGGGGTATAAGGGTCTTGCGACCCCACCACCGCGGGACGGCCGGGCTGGGGGATGCGCGGTTTACACCCGGCATGATGTCTCCGTTCTTCCTTTCTCTTTAGATACCTCCTTTCAGGCAGTGGCTGTGCAGCTGCACCTGGATAGGAGGTATACTATCATTTCTGCGTACATTCCACCGTCAGCTGACTTCGACGCGGGGGACTTCCGCCGCGTCGTGGCACGGTTGCCGAGGCCCTATCTCTTGCTTGGAGATCTGAACGGCAGGCATCCTCTCTGGGAAGATTACACCATAAATCCCAGGGGACAAGTCCTTGCCGATCTGATCGAAGAGCTTGAGATGGGTGTCCTAAACGTGGATGAGTTTACGCATCACTGTCCGAGAACCGCTTCATTTTCTTGCCTTGACCTATCTTTGTGCTCTTCGGATGAACAGCCTGATTTTGATTGGGGGGTGGTCGATGACCTCCATGGTAGTGATAACTTTCCCATTCAAATATCATTTTCAGGGCAACTGCCGCCTGAGAGACCACCTCGGTAGTGCTTGGCGCGGGCGCGGTGGCCTGCATTTCAGGAAATGACTGAATTCTCTATCTCAGTCGAGGAGTTTAGGTCGGTAGATGAGGCCGTTGAGTTCTTCTTTGGCAACCTCATCGCCGTGGGCCTGACTACTATTCCTAGGACGTCTGGCCGTTTTGCACGCCGACCACTCCCATGGTGGTCGGCCAAGTGTGAGACGGCCCTCAAACAGAAGCGTTATGCCTACATGCGCTATAAGTGCCCCCGAACGATTTCACTGTGAATAAATTTCGTCGGCTAGGGCTAGTTTCCGGTATATTTCGAAGCACGCCGGCCGCTCTTCTTGGCGGGCATACGTGTCTTCACTTAACGGGAAGACCCCTTTAGCTGAGGTGTGGAAGCGAGTCAAAAGGATTCGGGGCAAGTTCTCGCAGGACCCCCCTCCCGTTCTCCAGGAGAATGGGACCGCAATCTCGGACCCCGCGTCCGTGGCGGAATCCTTAGCGACCGCTTTTTCCGCATTCTCTAGCCGTGATGCTGCTCCGCCAGCATTCAATGCACGTCGTGATGTCGCGGAAGGCCGCCGGCTGGAATTTACCTCCAGAGGCGGAGAACCCTTCAACGACAAGTTTACTGTGAGTGAGTTGCGTTCCGCTCTCGCTTCGTGCGCGGACACCGCCCATGGTCCGGACCATGTCCCGTACGCCATGCTTCGACACCTGGGTGAGCGAGGCATGGCCTTTCTGTTAGATTTGTTCAACAGGATCTGGGTGGAAGGTCTCCTCCCAAACTCCTGGCGAATCGCTACTGTGCTCGCCTTTCGCAAGCCGGGGAGAGATCACTCTACTCCGACCGGTTTCCGCCCAATCTCTCTAACCTCTTGCGTGTGCAAGTTGATGGAGAAATTGGTAAATGTTAGATTAGCCTATTTCCTGGACAGCGGAGGCCATCTGTCTTCTGCACAGTGCGGCTTCCGTAAGTTCCACTCCACGTCGGATGCTCTGCTCCGACTGGAAAATGCCGTCTGCGAGGCTTTCCTTCGTAGACAGCACTACGCCACGGTGTTTTTTGATCTGGAGAAGGCCTATGATACCGCATGGCGATACGGTATCATGAAGACTCTCCACACGATGGGGGCGAGGGGACGCCTCCCAATGTTTATATCTGAATTTTTGCGAGATCGTCGATTCCGCGTACGGGTGGGGGGAGCCCTCTCCGGCCCAAAGGAGCAGGAAGAGGGTGTCTTCTGCACAGTGCGGCTTCCGTAAGTTCCACTCCACGTCGGATGCTCTGCTCCGACTGGAAAATGCCGTCTGCGAGGCTTTCCTTCGTAGACAGCACTACGCCACGGTGTTTTTTGATCTGGAGAAGGCCTATGATACCGCATGGCGATACGGTATCATGAAGACTCTCCACACGATGGGGGCGAGGGGACGCCTCCCAATGTTTATATCTGAATTTTTGCGAGATCGTCGATTCCGCGTACGGGTGGGGGGAGCCCTCTCCGGCCCAAAGGAGCAGGAAGAGGGTGTCCCGCAGGGAAGTGTCCTCAGTGTCACACTCTTTGCCCTGAGCATCAACGGCATCACCTCGGTGCTGCCGGAAGATGTTCTCGCTACGCTCTACGTGGACGACCTTTCGATCTCTTTTGGCGCGGCCCAGATGCCGACTCTGGAGCGTCGACTCCAACAGGCATTGAACCGCGTCTCTCGCTATGCCGAAGCGCACAGGTTTCGGTTTTCTTTGGCCAAGACTAAGGTGGTGCACTTCTGCCGCCATCCACGGCTCCACCCCGACCCAGATTTGTTTCTTAATGGGATGCGCCTGGATGTGGTTGAGTCGCACCGTTTCCTTGGTCTTGTATTCGACCGACGCCTCACCTGGGAGGCTCATATTCGCAGCCTTAGGGTCTCTTGTACCCGCGCCATGGACATTCTCCGTTCCGTGACGTTCACCGCTTGGGGCGCTGATAGGGCTACTGCCTTACTTTTTTATCGATCCTTTGTTCGCTCGAAGCTCAACTACGGATGCGAGTTTTATGCATCCGCAGCCGAGCGTTTATTGCGGAAGGTGGATTCGATCCACCACACCGGCCTTCGCCTTGCGACCGGTGCCTTCTGCACTTCCCCCATTGAGAGCCTGTTGGTCGATGCTGGGGAGATGCCACTCGCTCTGCGCCGCGTGCAGTGCATCACTCGCCTGTACACGCGAGCCTGGCGCCTTCCTCATTCGCCAACAGCTCTCACTGCATCTGCAGCTGATCTCGGCAGTGCCTATGCCGCCGAGAGACGCCAGTCATACCCTAAGCCCTTTGGGTTTAGGGCTAGTAAACTTCTTCGAGAGCTCTGTATAGCTCTCGGGCCGGTGTAGCCCCTGGTTATGCCCAGGACGCCACCCTGGAAGGTACCACCTTTGACTATTTGTCGTCACGCCTCTGCTCCCAAAGCTTGTACAGCGCCGAGAGTATTGCGTTGGGCATTTTTGGCGTACACTAGAGGCCACGCTGGAACCGTGCCAGTGTATACGGATGGCTCCAAGTCCCATGAGGGTCAGTTTCTACGCTGTATCCCCTCTGTTTGAAGTCAGCGGGGCTCTGCCAGGCGCTGCGTATGTCTTCATGGCCGAGCTGGTTGCAATACAGCACTCGGTACGGCAGATAACGCGACGTGTTCGCTTCGTTGACCGGATTCTGACTGCTCTCGCATTGGAATCTCCACATCCCGTGGTTCATGATATCCATGACGCCACGGTTTTGGCCAGCCGGGTGAATGTCGAGATTATCTTCTGTTGGGTTCCTTGATATGTAGGAATTGCGGGGAATAAGGGCACCAAAGAGTCCGCGAGGACTGAGCGACCAGACCAGCGTTTCGCTCTTCCTCACCTCGATCACGTGGCAGGAATACGAGCAGATCTCCTGGCTGCTTTACAAAAAAAGATGGGAGATGGTCGAAGTGAATTTAAAGTTGCGTGCTATTGCCCTGCGACAATTCCCATGCCCCCCCCCCTCAATGCGGCGATTGCTTCCTTCAGGTTTCTTTCTGTCATCTCCGAATTGGACTCACTCACGGGACACACCGCCATGTGATGGAGCGCTCATCTGCGCCCTATTGTTACGAGTGCGTCGTCCCTCAGACTGTTAGGCACATTCTTGTTGAATGTCCCAGTCTGGGTGATCTTCGCGCACGTTACCTGTCCCGGTACCTGGACGAGCGGGGTCTCTCTCTCTCTTGTCCCTTGTACTCGGGACTGATTCGCGCACACGGAATTTTGGACTGTACGACTTTTTGGAGGAGGCTGGCCTCCTCGACTTCATTTGACTCTTTGTTGTAGGTCGCATGCTCCTGCGCCGGGAAAGGGTGGTCTACACCCGACGCCAGAGCGCGCTTTTTTCTTTTCTTTTTTTTCTATCATTTGTCCTTTTTTATTGTTGGTACTGTTATTTGTTTTCTAATATAGCCTAGTACTAGGCTGTGGTGAGTACAGTGACTTTTGCCATAGTAGGAGATCGACAGATTAGCGCCTAAAAAAAAAAACCTTAATGAGAAAACCCCTATAGGTTAGGTGTAAGCGAATCAAAAGCATTTGGCGCTAATTTTCCCTGCCCCCCACCTTCCTATTTCAAGCAAAATGCTCAAGTAGGCAATCGCCAGTTGGGCTCCCGAAGTGAAAAAATCAAGGAGAATGGGACCGAAATCTCTGACCAGACGTCAATGGCGTAGTCTTTCATGACCTCTTTCTCCGCATTGTCTCCACCTGGGATGCTGCTCCGCCACTATTCACTACACGTCCTGATATCGCTGAAGGCCACGATTCAACTTTACCTCCAGAGGCGGAAAAGCTTTAACGACCTGTTTACATTGAGTGAGTTGTGAGTTACTTTCCGCTCTCGCTTCGTGTGCGGACACCGCTCATGGCTCGGATGATATCAAGTATGCCATGCTTCGACACCAAAGGTGAGCTAGGCAACGCGTTTCTGTTCGAATTGTTCAACAGGATCTGGACAAAAGATTTTCCTCCATCATCCTAACGAATGGCTACTGTGCTCGCTTTTCCCAAATCTTGGAGAGATCACTCTACCCCGGCTGGTTTTCGCCCATTCTCTCAAACTATTACGTGTGCAAGCAGATAGAGAAATAGGTAAATGTTAGAGTAGCCTTTTCCTGGAGAGGGGAGACACCTGGCTTTTGCAAGTTCCACTTCACGTTGATATTCTGCTCCAACTGGAAAATGCTGTGCGAGGCCTTCCTTCGACTAGCCCAGAAGCCATCTCTGAAGCTCTACTCCATCAAGCATTGAACCTCATCTCTCGCTCTACCGAAGTGCACAGCTTTCTGTTTTCCTTGACCAAGACCCAGGTGATGCAGTTTTGACGCCAGCCAGATCTCCACCCCGACCCAGAGTTGTTCCTAAACGGGATTGGCCTGGGAGTGGTGGATTTGCACAGTTTCCATGATCTTGATTTCGACCGATGCCTCACTTGGGAGGCTCATATTCGCAGCCTTAGGGTCTCTTGTCCTCGCGCCATGGACATTCTTCGTTCCGTGACCATCAGCACCTAGGGTGCTAATAGGGCTACTACATTGCTTTTCTATCGATCCTTTGTTCGTTCGAATCATGACTACGGATGCGAGTTTTATGCATCCGCAGCCGAGCCTGTATTACGGAAGGTAAACTCAATATGCATCACACCTGTCTCCGCCTGGCGGCCGGTGCCTTCTGCACATCCCACATTGAGAGCCTACTTGTTGATACTGGGGAGATATCACTCGTTCTGCTCGGAGCACAATGCATTATGCGCCTCTACGTGCGATCCTGGCCCTCCCTCAGTCGCCAACAGCTCTCGCTGCATCCGCAGCCGATCTTGAGTGCGCCTCTGCCGCCGAGATACGCCACTCATACCCTAAGCTCTTTGGGTTTAGGTCTAGGAAACTTTCGAGAACTCGATGTAGCGCTCGTGCTAGTGGCGATTCTGGTTCTGCTCAGGACACCACCATGGAGAGTACCACGTTTTACTATTCCTCGGCACCCCTCTATTCTCAAAGCTTCCACACCGCCGGGAGTTTTTCTTTCGGCCTTTTTGGAGCAAACTTCGTGTCACGCAGGATCAGTGCCCTTGTATACAGATAGTTCGAAGTCCCAGGAGGGGGTCGGTTTCCACGCCGTATCCTCTGCGTTTGAAGTCAGCGGGTGTCTCCCAGTCGCTGCCTCTGTTTCAGATCCGAGCTTGTTGCAATACACCGCTCGTTACGGATTGTGATCTATAGCGACTTACAAAGCCCTTTGAGAGGGGGTCGGCTTCCACGCCGTATCCCCTCTGTTTGAAGTCAGCGGGGCTCTACCGGGCGCTGCGTCTGTCTTCACGGCCGAGCTGGTGGCAATACACCACTCGGTACGGGAGATTACGCGACGTGCCCGGTTCGGAGACCGGATTGTGATCTATAGCGACTCACAAAGCGCCCTGAGTGCTCTCGGGGCATTGGAATCTCCGCATCCCCTGGTTCGCGAAATCCGTGACGCCACGGTTTTGGCGAGCCGGGCAGATGTCGAGATTATCTTCTGCTGGGTTCCTGGACATGTAGGAATTGCGGGGAATGAGCGCGCCGATGAGGGCGCCAAAGAGTCCGCGAGGACTCTGCGACCGGACCAGCGTTTTGCTCTTCCTCACACTGACTACATGGCAGGAATACGGGCAGCTCTTCGGACTGCTTGGCAAAGAAGATGGGAGACAGTCGAGGGGAACTTAAAGTTGCGAGCCATTGCGCCGCGACTGTTCCCATGGACCTATCCCCCAATGCCGCGGCGGCTTCAGGTTGCTTTCTGTCGTCTCCGAATCGGGCACACTCGTGTGACGCATCGCTATCTGATGGAGCGCTCGCCTGCGCCCTATTGCAACGACTGCGTCGTCCCCCAGACTGTTCGGCACACTCTTGTCGAATGTCCCAGTCTGGGTGATCTTCGCGCACGACACCTGTCCCGGTACCGGGATGGGCGGGGTCGCTACCGCCTGTCCCTTGTGCTCTGGACGAGTGCGTGTACTTTGACTGGTGGACTTATTGACTTTTTGGGGGAGGCCGGCCTTCTCCCTTTTATTTAACCCGATTTAATTGTTGTTGTTGTTTTTGTAATTGTTTTTGTTATTGTTATTTCTTTTTATTGTTTTCTGTTTAATTTTTTAAAGTAGCCTAGAACTAGGCTGTTTTTTACGGCGACTTATGCCTAAGTCGGCAGTCGCCAGATAGCCCCTTAAATAAAAAAAAAAAAATACAAAGCCCTTTGAATGCTCTGTGGCCTTTGGAATCTCCAAACCCCCTGGTTTGCGGTATCCGTGACGCTACGGTTTTGGCGAGCAAGCTGCATGTAGAGCTTATCTTCTGGTGGGTTTCTGGACATCTAGGAATTGCAGGGAATGAGGGAACCAAAAAGTCCGAGAGGACTGAGCAACCAGACCCTTGCTCAGCTATTCCTGACATAGGTTAGATTAGAATGACAATCATTGTTGAGCCCAAAAGGCGCCATAGACCGCTCCTGGTTTTTCTTGGTGATTGTTTTTTTACTCAAACCAGTGATTGTGCATACTATAATATATTAAAATTAACTTAATATTTTATTTCCAGATGCAATGTCCGCCCTCAAATGCGAAATAGGCTTCTCTCAGTCTAACTCTGAAACGCTTCTCTTTCATGGAAGAGTAAAGTTCAAGAAGAATTCCTGCTCTACAGAAAATCATTTTAAATATAGTTCCTGTTCCTATGAAGCGATACTATTTGGCAATCTTAAGAGACACGAAAGAACCCACACGGGTGAAAAGCCTTTCAAATGCAGTTTCTGTCCCTATCAAGCAGCGCAAAAGTGGGATCTTAAGAAACATGAAAGAACCCACACGAGGGAAAAGCCTTTCATGTGCGGTTCCTGTCCTTATCAAGCAGCGCAACTCAGTTATCTTAAGCATCATGAAAGAACCCACACAGGTGAAAGACCTTTCAAATGCAGCTCTTGTTCTTATCAAGCGACGCAACTTTGGAATCTTAAGAGACACGAAAAATCCCACACGGGTGAAAAGCCTTTCAAATGCAGTTTCTGACCTTATCAAGCAGCGCAACTCGGTACTCTTAAGCATCATGAAAGAACCCACACAGGTGAAAGACCTTTCAAATGCAGCCCCTGTTCCTACCAAGCGACGCGACTTGGGTATCTTAAGAGACACGAAAGAACCCACATGCATGAAATCCTTTCAAATGCATTTCCTGTCCCTATCAAGCAATAGAAATTGGAGCTCTTAAGGTACATAAAAGAACCCATAATGGCGAAAAGCTTTTCAAATGCAGTTCTTGCCCCTATCAGCCAACACAAATTGGGGATGTTAGAAACATGAAGGAACTCACACAGGTGAAAACTCATTCAAATGCAAATGCTGTCCCTATCAAGCTGCGCAAATTGGAGCTCTTAAAATCCACGAACTCACCCACACGGGTGAAAACGTTTTCAACTGCAGTTCCTGTCCCTATCAAGCAACGGAAATTGGAGCTCTTAGGAAACATGAAAGAACCCACATGCTGAAAAGCCATTCAAATGCAGTTCCTGCCCCTATTGATCTACAATAAGTATGTAAAATGCATTTAATCACTCACTCGAATATAAAACCTTTCAAATACAATTATTGTAAAACACTTGATGAATTCTTCACAGTTTCAGAGATGACTTGTTATAACTGGTGTATTCCTTCCTGACGGGAAGAGGACAACATCGCCTGAATCTGCATCAGATGCTAAATTTAAAATCATACGGCCAACACAAGACGGGGCTAAATACTTGTATTGCATTACCAGGTAGTTTCGTCCCCACCCCCATCGATTGTCTTCTTCCTCAGAAAAAGGTTAAGAATGATATTTGTAGTGTCTTTGTGGCTCTCTGTGCATGCTCTGTACTCATGTGGGTGACACCCCTAACTCCTCGCAGTAAATGGTGTTATTTAATGTTTTCTTTTCCTCCTGGTTATATCACAAATCGGTCAATAGAAACGGCCATATAGGCAGATGAACCGGGCCTCACCTCGAAGTGTTTCCAGAGGTTTTCCGTCAGTGCTACTGCCTTGTCATTAGAGAGGGTGCTCAGCATGCTCATTAGAGCGCATATCGAAGTGAATTTTTATACAAGTCTCCTCCTTTCTCGACCTTAATCTATGGTTTCATTTTTAGTTTATTCATGGTCTTCTCCTCTCCCGCTGTATATCCTTTTTTATTCTTTCCTAAAGTGCGATCGATTGCACATGAGCGTATCTGTGTGATGGGTTGAAGTGTATGACTGAATGAATATGTGAATGCTAGTGCGTGTTCTAGATTTAAGATTGTTTTATTTTTTTGCAATCCTGCTGTACGTGTACTGCCTCAGCAGGGTGCGTCGTTCCGTTGCTAAACCGGTGTTGAGTTAGATGTAGTGGGTGCCCGGACCGCGGCTGACTGGGTGCAATGGTTTTTGCGCTTTCAAAGGGAAATTTCCGAAGGCAGCCTCTCTTTTTTTAAATCGACAAGACTTCTCGTTGAGGGGTGCACAGGCCCCTCCCTCCCTTCCAAGCGTGAGTATCGGGGAAGCGGTTGCGTAAGTGTATTCTTAACTCTGTATCCGCCCTAAATAATATAGTAGTATTGTAGGGGTGCGAAAAATGTATCAGAGAAAAACTCCTTCCAACTCGATAATATAAATGGCCGATAAATTTACCAACCAAAGACGGACTAAAGCCGGTCGTGAGGCTAGAGTATTGGCGTTTAAATCCAACGGTACCGCGTTCGAAACTCAACAGTCCAAAAACTTTTATGAAGATCTGTCAAGAAAGAAGACGCTTGAAGGACCAACTCAACAAGAAATCAGCAACTCAAGATAAATGGACGAAAATGAAAATGCATCAAGAAAGGAGAACGAAGATTAAGGACCAACCCAGCCAAGAAAAAAAGGAAGTCAAGAAAAAGTGAAGACAAATGTTTGAAGGGCCAACTTAAAGAAATAAGTAACTTCAGTTAAGAAAATGCATAATGGAAATCAAGATGAAGAATAATATTGATAAATAAATAAAATGATAATAAGGATATGCCCCTCCCCCCGAAAGTATATGGAGAAAATTAAACAAAATGCCTACTTCGCCGAATTTCTTTTTTACTTCTGGATATAGTTTCTCGTAGCAGATCTGTTTAACTCGGAGATGACCTTGACTTGAACTACCACCGCATTTTGGTCTTAGAACGAAATCCGACATGCCACTATCAAAACAATATTTTATGTCAGGGTGGATTTTGATTGACGCTGCGTCGAACCGCCATTCATGTAGTCCCGTAACGATGGACCCCTGGTTGTGGAGGTCACTTCCCGCCCCCAACATGATTCTCTCCAAGCTGTCACATCTCACCCAATTTAATGGACTATGATATTAAGATGCTTCAGTCAAAGCTGGTTAGCTAGCAGATTAATGATATTCATAGACAAGAGCGAACTGTTGGTGGGATTCAGGTGAACACTCCAACGATGTTCCTGACGTTTGATCATAAAGATCTCGCGACGCATATTAATGCGGGTTAGCAACGAAAACCATTCAAAGTCTATATATCTAATCCGATATGGTGCTTTGTCTGATGTTTGGTCATGTAGTCACTGCCTGTTACCACACCCACGCATACGTGGATTGCGCAGAAACTTACCATGATCATTTCTGTCACCATCCCCCCATCCCCCCCGCCGCTCTCCCAAATGTGGAGAGTCCCATAGGGCTTCTTCAAAGTGCAGCACGTTTCTCTTTGAAAAGGAGGTATGTCCGTAAAGGGCCTGGCGATTTGCTTTCCTGGCCGCCGTGTTTCTGGGACTCGGCGCTTTGTCGGAACTTACCTCATCTTCTGTACTAATTCTCTTTTCTGTCCTCTGTCTCTCCCCTTTTCTAGATTATGGCGTTCTAAGTGTATCAGAGCTGTCCTTCAGAATGCGCGACCCCATGGCTGGGTTCTTCCTGTGCTGGTTGGTGGGAGCCTGACTGGCCATCTTGGGGGTCTTTGCTTTCCCAACTGGTAAATTTCTGAGGCTGGCGGGCCATTTTTAAAACGATGATTGGGTCAGGGGACGACGGGCTTACCCTCCTGGTTGGGTCTGCGCTCCGAGTAGGTGTTGCGACAGAAGACTGATTCCGCGAGTTTGCACCCCGTTTTATACTTTACTCCGGGTTCTTGTCTCAGTCCTTTCAGGTATTACGCCTGTCAGTAAGTCCTCTTTTCTGCGATTGTTAGATCCCTTCGCAGAAGAGATAGATCCTGATTTGGATTATCATCGTTTTCTGGTGCTGAATTCCAGTTCCCGGTCTCCGCTTTCTAAATTGGTCGTGTTTGATGTTAATGAGGAGTTTGAGTCCCACTGTGCTCCCCCCTCCCCCCGCCGTATGTGGGTCCGTGGTAGTGGTGATTTAATGGTTGAGGTATCTTCGCGAGATCAGTGTGTCACCGTGTGGGATTTGTCACCCATTTCGGAGGTCCCAGTTTCGGTTGTGCCGCACCGTCACCTTAAGTTTGTTACGGGAGCGATTCGCTCCAACGAATTACTGGGGTATGATGTCTCGAGACTAAAGGATAACTTTCGTCCCAGAGTGCTCCGGACGTTTATAGGGAGTCTAAGTCTGTTGGTCCCGCTATGGTTCCTCCCAGTACGCTCATCATCACCTTTGAGCGTCAGGATCTGCCCCAGTTTGTTCGTGCTGGTTACCTTCGTGTCTCGTTATGTCGACCTTCCCAGACGTTGTTTTAATTGCCACCAGTTTGGCCCTATGAGCAGCAATTGTAGGCAAGCTCATCGCTGTGTGGCCTGTGAGTTGGCGTACCATTGCCCCTCTTGTGGAAATCATGAATGTTGCGCTTATTGTGGAGGTTCCCATAGCGCGACTTTGCGTTCTTGTTTCGTATTCCTTTTTGAGAAGGATGTCCTGGCTCTTCGCGACTCCCTCATGCTTGACTTCCGTGAGGCCCGTCGTAGTGTGTGGGTACAGCTCACCCCCTCCCGCCGTTTCTTCTCTGACGTTCTCCGGGAGGCGGGTTCCCGCCGCCATACTCCTGGTCGCCCCACTCTGTCTTCTACTCGCGGTCCCTCTGTTGCTCCCTCTCTTTTGCATTTGGTTTCTTCTGTCACGGACCGTGAGACCGACCGGGCTGAGCCGCTGAAGGCTTTCCGGCGGTTCATCCAGGCGTCTGATCTCGCTCTCCCTTCCGTTCCTTTGGCTCAGCGCCACCGGAAGGGTTCCTCCTCACATCGTTCGTAGTCTAAGAGCGCTGCGTCTGATGAGGTTTGTTTGGTCCTCGAATCGGTTGTTGAGGCGGCCTCCGTTTTGATGTCGTTCGCTGGCCTCCCCCGTTGGCATCAACGACGTCATTTTGAAGGCAAAGGTACATCCGGTTCCTTCTTCCTTGCCTCCTACCCCAGTTCCTTCTTCCTTGCCCCTTACTTCTGTGCAGTCTTCGATGCCTCCTACCCAAGTTCCGTCTCCGTTGCCTGCAACCCCTGTTCCGCTTTCCTTGCCTCCTACCACAGTTTTGCCTTCCCTGTCTCCTACATCAACTCCTTCTGACCCAATTCCTTCCTCTCCATCTGACCCTGCTACCTCCTCACCCCTCTGTCCATGTTCTGTCTTCTGTTCCATCTTCTTCGCATCTTACTTCTCGTCCGTCTCTGGTCGAGCTTCTTTTCCCTCCGGGCCATGAGCCGCCCACGTTAGGAGTTCGGTCTGGCAATCCACTTTCGCCTCTCGCCGTTCCTGCTGGCAAGTTCGTGCCGGGTGCGTCCCTGGCTAACCGCGATCGGCCCCTTGTTCCCTCTGGGTCTTCGTCAGTTTCTGTCACTAGAATCTCGTCGTTGATTTCGAGACGACAGTAATGTCTCTCATCCTACCGTGGAATTGTCAATGGGTTCTCCCCTAGTGGGAGGAACTCCAGCTCTTGCTTTCTAGCATTCGGCCCTTGGCGGTCCGTTTGCAAGAAGATAGGATTGGGACTCGTCCTTTCCCGGTGCTTTCCCACTTCCGGGTGTTTAATTCCATCCCCCCTGCTGGAGGCATGTCCCATGGTGTGCTTATCTTTTAATTTCCTCGTCGTTATTTTCTACGCCACTCCCCCCTCCCCCCCGTAATACCTTGCAGGCTGTTGTGCGATGGTTTTTATCTCTAAGCTTTTAACTGTTTGTTCTGTGTACATTCCCCCGGATTTTAATTTGAGTCGGTCTGACCTTTTAGAGCTCACAAGTCAGTTACCTACCCCATTTTTATTTGTGTTTTTAATGCTCACCACACGTCTTGGGATGAAAATGCCCTTAATCTCCGGGGCTGTGTGGTTGAGTCCCTTTTATTATCCGAATCCCTTTGTCTTTTAAATTCCGGCGATCTTACTTCCTATAATATTTAAACGGACAAGTGTTGTAGACTTGTTTTTATGTTCGCCCGACTGTTTCCTCCATTCCTGTTGTCGATTCGGGACGACCTTTCAGGGAGTGATAACTTCCCGATTGTCCTGTCGGCCGCCCTTCTTGGCACATGCCTTTCCTCCCTTACTCGTTGGGATCTGCGACGAGCAAATTGCATTTTGTTCCGGAAATCCTCTTTTATCAATGCCGCCCTGGGTTCCTTCGATACCGTTGATTCAGCGGCTCATATTTTCGAGGCTGCTAAGCGCTTTGTTCCGCGGAGGTGCCCTGGGATTGCGCGTCGGTTATCGCTTCATATCTGTTGGCTCATTCTCGTTATAGGCAGAACTCGACCATCTCGAGTAGGATTGATCACAACCGGGGTCGTGCCATCCGCCAGAGGACCCTCCGTCGTGCCCGCCTTGAGTCTTGGCGCCGATACGTATCTTCCATCTCTTCGTCCACGTCGTTCCCTCGGGTTTGGAAGCGGATCAAGAAGATCCGTCGTCTCTACGGTGGTCATGCTATCCCCACTCTGGATATCGGAGGCTTGCTTGTGTCCGATGGCTAGTTGGTCAGCGATGCTCTTGCTGACCATTTTGCTTCGGTGAGTAGCGCTCGTATCTATCTTCAATGGTTTCTCGATCATAAGGCCGCTATAGAGTCACGCCTTTTAAAATTTACCACGTACGCCACCTACTCTTATAATGCTCTCTTTTCCGTCTATGATCTGCGGGATGCTTTGTCTCACTGTAGTTCCACCTCTCCCGGCTATGATTACATCCACTACGACTTTCTGCGTCGTCTTGATCCCCACTCCGAGTTATTTTTAGTTGACCCTTACAACCTGCTTTGGGCTAAATGGATTTATCTGCATTCCTGGCTTGTGGAGGTTGTTCTACCCTTTCTCAAGCCCGGTAAAGACGGTTTGGACCTCAGTCACTATCGCCCGATTGCTCTTATGAGCTACCTCAGTAAGCTACTCGAGAGTATTGTTCAAGTTCGCTTTACTTGGTTTTTAGAGTCCAACTCGCTCCTCTCTCCATTTCAGTGCAGTTTTCACAGCGGTCTTAGTACTCTTGACCACCTCATCCGTTTGGACGACTCCGTTTTAGAGTCTTTTTCCTCCAGGCATCAGGTGTTGGCGGTGTTTTTCGACATTGAGATGGCTTACGACACCACCTGGAGGTATGGTGTTTTACGTCAGTTATATGATTGGGTATGGGGTTTTTTTTACTGGTTTTTATTCAAGAATTTTTATCGTCCAATCCGTGTTGTGAATGCTTGCTCAGGGTTGCGGGTTCAAGAGGAGGGTGTTTCCCAGGGATGTGTTTTAAGTATGACATGTTGTGCCATTTCTATTAATAGTCTGGTGCTCACTCTTTCGGAGGGGGTTTCGGGTTCTCTCTTCGTGGAATACTTACCGATATTTTGTTCATCTCCCCATTTGCCTTCTGCTGCCCGTCGATTATAGCTGGAAATTGATGTCGTGTCGGATCGTGCTGTCAACAAGTGTTTATATTTTTCGGTAACCAAAACGAAGACCATGCATTTTTATCGTAGTCGTGTGGTCCTTGGCCCCTTCTCCTCTTTTTGAATCGCACGGTGATTGAGTATATCCCCGTTTTTAAGTTCTGGGTTTAACGCTTGATAGCAAGCTCACTTGGGTGGCATATTTGCGTCGTTTGAGGGCTTATCGTTCGAAGACTATGGATTTGCTTCGAGTTTTTTTCCACACCACTTGGGGTATTGATAGGGGCACCTTGTGGTCGCTTTATTCGGCACTAGTTTAATCCCGGTTGGACTACGGTTGCAAGGTGTACTCCAGTGTCTCCTTCGGTCTTGAAGTTCCGTTACCCTGTTCGTTCGCTTGGGGCCCGTATTAGTAGTGGAGCCTAGCGCATCTCGCCTATCCTAGCCTTTTTGTGGAGGGTGGCGTGCTTCCCTTGCGATATCACCGGCCGCAGGTGTACTTACGATCCCTATTTCGTGTTCAGCAGTATCCTTCCACCCCTGTCCATGCGTGCCTTTTTGCCCCGTACTCTTTAGCATCTTTGGATCAGCGGCTATCCTTACCTCGGCCTCTCGGGCTCTGGGTTGAGAACCATCTCACCTCTATGGGTGTTGCCCCATCCCCCCATTCACGCCGTCTCCGTGTTGGAGCGTTCGCCCTCCTGAGGTCTTTTCTGCTTTCTCTCGTTTCGAGAAAGGGTCTACTGACCCTCGTCTATTAAAGTACCTGTTTCTTGGACATGCGTGCTCTCATACGCACCAGCGTTCGATCTATACTGACGCCTGGAAGTCAGACCTTGGTATTGGGGCGGCCGCGGTGTCCTCTACGGAGTTCCTTCGGTCCGCTTTTCCTAAGGGAGCACACCCGTTTTTACTACTGAGTTAACGGCCATTCTTTTGGCTTTTAATTTGATTTTATCACTCAATTCTTCCTGGACTACTTTGGAGGCGTTTCGTTTTTTACGTCTACCCATCCTTTAGTTTTACGGATTCATTCCTAGCTGGTTAGAAATGCCTGCCGTTACAGGGTGGCGGCCTGTTGGGCTTCAGCTCATGTTGGGGTTTCTGGCAACGAAGAGGCTGATCCGCCGCCCTCGAGGTCCCAAAGCCGCCCCTCTGCCCTTTAGGCACTCCTGCCCCGTAATCAGGGCGTATATCTTTCGTTTGTGGCAGGGAGAGTAGGATTCGCCCCTCCCCCTTCTAAGTTGTCCATATATTAAACGTTCTGTCCACCCCTGGTTCTTTAGCTCTCAGCGACTCCGGTCTTGGGAGGTTGCTCTTTGCCGATCGCGAATTGGGCACACGTGACTCACCTATGTCTATTTAGTTTCGGCTGGAGGCCGGGTTGCCCCTGGTTCTCCCTTTTGTGGTGGCGAGTTTTCTGTGGCTCACATCTTAGTGGTTTATCCCTGCCTTTATTCCATTCGAAATTCTTGCTTCTCTACCCTTTCTTGTGTCGTACCCCCTGCTCGACTTAGCTTTCTTTTACCTGAGGATTCCCTTCGTTCGCCATTCCCTTGCATTTTTATCGCGCAGTCGTGTTTTATCTCTTTTGTAAGTTGTCTTTTCATTTATTGTTTTATCTTTTATCTTGTACACTCCCGTCCGGCTGGAGCATGTCATTTGTTAATTGCGCCAGCCGCCCTTGTTTTTAGAATATGTGTCGTGTGCCTATAACTTAAGTGTGTGTTGTGCTGTCTTCTTTTAGTCCTTTGCTTTTCCCCGTTTTTATTAAGTTGTTTTCCATACCCCTTGTGACCAATGTGGGGGCCACCCCGTTTTATCAGTGCTGCCAGTGAGAATCCATCAGGATTGTCTTAGCTTTCCGTGATTCTGCTAAGGTGGATATGCGTGAGGTCCCGATTCGTCCGGGAGAAATTCACTTCCACCCGACCTAAGGTTTTCCGATATCTTACGCACGGCAGCAGACTCTCGTCCCGCTGCTCCACGTATCCCGCATACTACCACATCTGTTCCGTCATCATCCCGGGATGCAGCACCCCCACCCCCCGCCATATAATACTCCTCTTCTACCCAGACCTAAGTCTATTCACCCAGTATACCCACATTATCTCCCTCTCTCTCTATCACTCTCTCTGGGACCGTTTCTGTCATCAAATGTTGATCTCACCGAGGCTGTCTTTCTCGTTGTGAGAGGGGTTAGCCTTGGGGCACTTAAGGGCCCCCTGGTGATATGAACTAGACTTTTAATATACCCTCATCCTTCCCCTATTACTTTCTTTCACTGTCCTTTGTTTCTCCTCCTTCTTTCTACTATCTTGTGGCCCTGGCGGTTACCTGACCTCTGCTTGTGCGTTTGGGACTGATTCTGAATTGTTCTTTTATGAAGGTCGGAGGAGGTCGGCCATTTCCACCGTAGGTTTGTCGTCGGTTTTCGGCGAAGGTTGAGGTGCTGTTGGGCACTAGAAGATTGGTTGATAATGCGATGCGGCGACCTCGAATTGGTTTCTGCAAAGATTTCCCTCTGATGCTCTCGCGTAGTCTCTAACTCGCGCGGTACGAAGAGAATGGTTTAAGGTAAGGGACCAGTTGGGTTGCTGCCCGATCCAAGTGGATTCTAAATGGCAGCTCAGATAAAACGAGTTGAATTAGTTAAATAAGAGGGAGAAGACCACTTTGTGATACAAATGTTAAAACGGAGGGGTGGGGGGGGGGGCTAAAAGATTCCTCTGCCAAAATGAATCGAAGCTCTGAGACGAGAGATAGCTAAAAGGGTCGGGAAATAGGATGACCGAAGAGAGGCAAAATGAGTGCACATACCTTTTGTTCTTCTGGAACACGTAAACATATATAGCGACACCAAGTAAAGGGAGCTAGGATGATAGATAGGTCTGTCGTCGGTTTTCGGCGAAGGTTGAGGTGCTGTTGAGCACTAGAAGGTTGGTTGGTAATGCGAGGGGACGACCTCAAAGAGATTGCTGCGACGATTTCCATCTGATGCTGCGTGAGTCTCTAACTCGCGCGGTATTAAGAGAAGGGTTTAAGGTAAGGAACCAGTTGGGTTGTTGCCCTGTCCAAGGGGATTATAAATCGCATCTCAGATAAAACGAGGTGAATTAGTTATACAAGGGGGGAGAAGACTACTTTGTGATATGATAAAAATGTTAAAACTGAAAGGAAGGGGGGGGGGGGAAGATTCCTCTGCCAAAATGAATCGAAGACGTGAAACGAGAAATAGTTAAAAGGGTCGAGAAACAGGACGACCGGAGAGTGGCAAAATGAGTACATTCTAGTAGAAGGTAAGCACAGATTTGTCCCTACCACAAAAACGGCAGCGAAGGCTGATTTGAGTATCAGCCGAAACAAGCTGACCGTGCGTAAATCTTGTGTGGCCGATGCGCACTCGGCAAAGGGCTACCTCTAAGGACCGTAGTCTTTGAAGGTTCGAAGGCCAAGAGCGAGCAGATATTTTAATTTTATGTAATTTAAATGATGAACATCCATCCTATTGGTTCTGCCACGAATGAAAAATATATTTTCTTATAGGAGGAAAGAAATCTCGAAAATGCAGAGCAGTGTTCTCGGGGGACACATAATAGGCTGAGTGGGCTAGCTGATCAGCCCTTTCGCTGTCTAGGACCCCTACAGGCACGGGGACTCAACAGAATAGAATTCTATATCGGGACGCATTCTGGACTAGACAGTTGCAGATTTATTTGACTATGAGATGGGAAAGTATTAAAAGACTGAATTAACTGTAAAGCACTCCTTGAGTCGGCGAAAATTACGAAATCGGTAAAATATAAAATTTAGATCAGTCTAAAAAAATGGCTGAAAGTTCAGCGGTAACAATAGAAGCTGTCAGAGGTAAAGGTAAGGTTAGAAACTCTCATTAGTAGGTGGCTGCGGCACCCACGCCATTGTCCGACTTGGAACCATCCCTATATAACGGGCAGTATAGAAAGGGGGGGGGGAGGTCGCATGCTGTAGGAACATGCTCTTAAGGATGCAAGGGTACTCGGGCGACTTGTCCAGCATCCACATTCTGGTACAGACGGTGGGAGGTGAAACACGCCAACTAGGGTTCAGCGACGACAGAGGGCAAGGCCTCTTAGATCAGACAAGTTGGAGAGAGGAGTTCCTATCCGGAGGTTCTAAGGGCGGGGTATGGATGTAAGGATGGCAACCTGTCGAATGCCGCCGTTGACTCGGCAGGATACAGGCATCTATAGACCTCCAATACAGGGGCCTGCTGTACACGACAGAGATATCGCATACAGATTTGGAGTCGATAATAGGGAAAAGGGATCACGCTACTCACAGTATAGGCTGATGATGTGGGTGGGGGTGGAGGTAGAGTGACTGGTATTTTGAATGAGAATAGGAGTGGGGATGGAGTTAGGTCTGTGGGGGTTAGGAATAGGAGTCTGACTGAAGTGCTTGTGATGGGTGATTCGCGACTTAGATATTTAGATAGGAAGTTGAATGCAAGTAGATTGAATGGTTTGAGGGTGCGTTTGCCAGGTGCTGGAGTGAGGGATCTGTCTGATAGGTTTGAGGAGCTGGTGTCTGGCCGTGCAAGGGATGTGGTTGTGATTACACATGTAGGAGTGAATGATGTGAAGAAAGTGGATGCATGTGAGTTACGTGAGAGGTACAAGAGGTTGATTGAAAAGGTGAAAGAAAATAGAATGAAAGGTGTTGTGACAGGTGTGCTTCCAAGAATGGATGTTGGGGTAGAATGGATGTCTCGTGCGATTGGGCTGAATGATTATGTGAGGAGGATGTGTGAGATAGAAGGTGTCATGTTTGTGGATGTGTGGGATAGGTTTGTTGGAATGAAAGAAATGTATACGATGGATGGACTGCATTTGAGTAGGAGGGGGGTAGATGTGTTGTGGGAGGAGTATAATCGTGTAATTAGGTCTTTGAAGCGGGAAACTAGATACTAATAGTGGTCAGGGAATTATGAGAGGACATTATAGTACTAAAAGTAGAATGGACTTGGCAGATAACAGAAATAGGTTCCAAGGCGATAGAGGTGAGGTCATTCAGGTTGGAAGAGGTGATTCAGGGATAGAGGGGTTAAATTGTTTCTGTACAAATGCTCGTATTCTTAGAAACAAGAAGGATGTGCTATTTAGTTATATTAGCGATGAGAATATAGATATATTATGTGTTACTGAATCATGGGTTAATGAAATAGAATTTAGTGACACTATAAGTGAATTTGATTTACAGGGCTATAATATGTACATTAGTCAAAGGACAGGTAGGATTGGTGGAGGAATAATTATCTATATAAAAAACAACATTGTTTCAAGTTTAAATACTTCAATAAAGCAGAATGGAGTTGAGTCACTTTAGATAGATATTAGGTTCAGTAAAAATAAAATGGTGCAATTGGTAGATTTTACAGACCACCTGGGCAGACTGATGATATGGATGAACTAATGATAAGGGAAATAATTAAGGGATGTGAAACAGATGGAGTTATTATTGGGGACTTCAACTTAAACTCTGTGGACTGGGAAAATATGATAGGTAAGGATAGAACAAGTGGCCGGTTCATAGAATGCTTTGAGGATAATTTTTTGAATCAATTTGTTAATGAGCCAACGAGGGGGGACAATATATTAGATTTAGTACTTTCAAACAGTGAGCATTTAGTTCAAGAATTGACTGTTGGGGAAAACATAACATAACATAATTTCATGGATGACAAAAGACACAAGGGCCTATCAAAGGTCATCCGCATCTGTCAAAACCCACCCACAAAAAGCACCATCACCAGGGAAGGACAAAATCAAAGTCCCCCACAATATAATATAACGGATGACAAAAGCTACAAGGTCCCATCATAGGTCATCCAAGTCAAACAGCCTCTTTTTTAAGACACCCAAACTCCCAAGAAAACTAAATACAGAGGATTACGTCCAGAAACAAGGGTATCACCAATCAACGCTTGTCAAGAACTAAATCATGCAGCTATAGATATATACAAACACAACCTTCCCTCCCCATAAACTCATCCAACCTACTCTTAAATACATTTAAATTTGGACTACCTACTACCCTCCAAGGCAATTTGTTCCACAAGTCTACCACTCTATTGGTGAAAAAATATTTTCTTAAAATACAACCTACACCCTTGCTTTTTAATTTTCAAGTAGTGACCTTTATTCCGATTTCCATCATTTAACTAAAAAAACTTACTAACATTCATTTTATCTTTTCCTAGAAATTTTTTTAAATAGCTCAATCATTTTCCGTCTCACACAGCTTCTTTTGAATTAGAACATATTTAATACCCTCAGTCTATCTATATATTCAAGGTGCCTCAGGGAAGGAATAATCTTTGTAGCCCTCCGTGGCACTGACTCGAGATGGTTAATATCGTGTCTAAAATATGGGGACCATGCCTGTATACAATACTCTAGATGTGGCCTAACATAAGAGTTATAGAGTTTAGAATAACCTCCTTACTTTTGTAACCGACATTTCTCTTAATGAAACCCAGCACTCTATTTGCCCTATTTCTTGCTTCAATACACTGCTTAGAAAACCTTAATGACTTATCTATTACTACTCCTAGATCTTTCTCATCCTCTACTGAGCTCAGCCAATGCCCATCCATTTCATAGTTAAATTCTCTATTATCTTTTCCCATGTTAATAACTTTGCACTTATCAAGGTTGAAAGTCATTTGCCACTTATGTGGCCACGATAACAATTTATTTAAATCCCCCTGCACTTTAAAATTATCATCAATATCTTTAACTACAGCTGCTAATTTGGTATCATCCGCAAAAATGGACACTTTATTATTAACTGCCTCCCCAAGATCGTTTATATAGATGACAAATAATAATGGACCGAGAACTGATCCCTGAGGAACCCCACTGATAACATCTCTCCACTCTGACTTTACACCATTTAGCACTACCTTTTGCTTCCTGTCTTTCAGCCACTCAGCTATCCAATTTGAAACTTTCCCCCACATATCCCATTCATTTTTAATTTATGAACTAGTCTCCTCTGTGGTACCTTATCAAATGCTTTACTAAAATCCAAGTAAATTATATCTACATTCTCTCCCTTATTTGTTACGAACTCCAGAAAGTCTAGTAAATTAGTCAAACATGATCTTCCTGATCTAAATTCATGCTGAGCATCGCTGATTAACCCCTCCCTCTCTAGATGTTGGCAAATCCCTTTTTTAACTATTTTCTCAAGAATTTTACAGACTACAGGAGTTTGGCTAATCGGTCTAAAGTTATTTGGATCCTCTTTACTACCCTTCTTGAAAATGGGGACTACATTCTCTCTCTTCCATTTAAGAGTAGGTTGGATGAGTTTATGGGGAGGGAAGGTTGTGATGTTTCCTAAGTTTTGTATATATTAATATTGTTTATATATATCTATAGCTGCATGATTTAGTTCTTGACAAGCCTTCATTGGTGATACCCTTGACGCAATCCTCTGGGTGTAGTTTTCCTGGGAGTTTGGTTGTCTTAAAAAAGATGCCGTTTGATTTGGATGACCTATGATGGGCCCTTGTGGCTTTTGTCATCTGTTATATTATATTGTGGTGGACTTTGATTTTGTCTTCCCCTGGCGATGGTGCTTTTTGTGAGTGGGTATTGACAGATGCCGATGACCTTTGATAGGCCCTTGTGGCTTTTGTCATCCGTGAAATTATGTTATGTTAATGCAAAGAGACTTGGGTATCCTGGAAAGTTCTGACCTACAACCTATAATCAGTTCATAAGTCCTAAGAATAAAGTTAATAGGGTAGTGGGATTTATTGAGACGAGTGTAAGTAATAGGAGGCTGATGTTATACTTATACTGTTCTTGGTATTAGTTAGGCCTCATCTTTACTATGCAAGGGGTTTTTGGTCTCCATATTATAGGCTTACATAAATTTCATCAAAATACTCATTAGCAACAGATCTACTGATCCTTACTAGGCTACCAAAGGATTATGGAAAGAAAAGACAAAGTAAAACTGAAGGCAGGTAATTTTCTACAAAATAAGATTGCAAGTTTATTATTTGTTATTTTCCAGCATGGTTTTTTTATGTCTTAACACAAGTTTGGGTTAGGATTTGTGATCATCGATTATCAAGTCTCTCTTTAAATGAACTTATACTAGCTGCATTAACCACAGCATCTGGTAGATTATTTCAGAAGAAGAATTTTGTCTGGTCTGTCCAAAAGTCACTTCCCTCAAGCTTAAGGTTGTGCTCACATTATTCATTCGATATAAATGTTAGAAATTTTGATTTGTTTATATTTTAAAAAATATGAACAATTTTAAATAGCTATCATGTCCTAGTATATGTCTCTCTAAGAGGGAATAGATTTAGAACTTTGACTGTTCTTGAACTTCTTTTTTCTCAAGGTATGAATTATATTGGTCATTCAATGCTGGACTCGCTTCTAATCTTACTGTGTTGCATTCTAGATATGGTACCAAAATTGCGTATAATTAAACAATATTCCAAATGTGACCTCACAAGTAGATTATAAAATGTTAGAATACAACTTTTAGAGTTGTTTTGATATGTACAACCTATGACACCAAGTATCCTGTTTGCCTTTATCACTGCCTCCATGCATTGTTTACTTGATCTAAGATCGCCCAAAATTTTACAGCAAGATTTTTCCATGTTGACATTTGGTATGTTAGTTCTACCCATTTTATTGTTGGTTCTCACATTTTTACCAATGTGGAGGGAGCAGCACTGTGTGACATTAAAATTCATTTGTCATTTGCTTGCCCATTCAACCAGTTTTTGTCTTCTTGAATCAGTTGTAGCGGGCCGAAAAATTTAGACTAACCCCAATCGATCCAACCCGCTTCCTACACTAATCCGGACGTGAGAAATCGAAGGAGAATGAAACGGATTGTATGTACAGTCCTTTACTAACACGAAAAAAAAATACAATATTTACAAAAATATGGGTAAATATGCACCCAATGAGCCTATATATATATATATATATATATATATATATATATATATATATATATATATATATATATATATATATATATATATACTAATCAATCCTATCTTGGAACCAAATCAATCATATACAAAAGGGGACAACCAAAACAAGAAACAACAAAAGAGGAGTTTTCTTACGTGGTACCACGGTTTATTATTTGCCGGCTTCCCCGGGGGAAAATCTTGTTGGTAGTCACTCTTGTGACAAAATTGGGTGTGCGGGGCTTATGGTGCCTGCCACCCCGGAGCTCAGATGTCTTTAAGATCTAGTTAAGTACCATTAGAAGACTTCTGATATCTTCTTTGAATATCTTCAAAGATATTTTCTTACAGTGGCTCTTGCAAAATGCAGGCAATGTTTTTGTTTGATTTGTTCTTTTCTTTTTTTTTTTCTTCTATTCTGGTACTTTAACGCTGTCTCATAAAATCTTTAACATTTAGTAGCTAATAAAAAAAACATGAGATGTTAAATAACCTTATACATACAACATGAAATCAAATACATATGTACAAAAGAAAATATAATAAAAAACCCATTCCCACTCACACACACATTCTTACAGAAGGAGGGAGAGGGTACTTAGAAAAGGGGTGGGAGAATGGCCCTTTTACACACACTCACATTTGCTCCACCACACCCCTCCTTCCTTAAGCCATTCGACCAGCCACTCACTAAACCCTTTCAATCACTCTTCACGGTACCACTTGTGCTCAATCGCACCCTTCTGCACCCATTCACACTCTTCTACTGGTCCCTGGCTACGCGTAGCAATTAGTCGGGGTTGTTCGTCAGTCGTCCTGTCAGTCTCATCGTCACTATTTATCATCTCATCAACCATACTCTTAGCCCTCATTACCAGTTCTCCCATCTCACGACAGAATTCTTTCATACTCTTCCGTTCAGAACCCTCACTCTTCATACCCCCATTCATCAGCTCCTCACTCACAGCTCTCATCCAACTCAAGGTACATTCTTGCGAAACAGACAAGTCACTCACATCCCCTGTATTCTCAACAGGCATACCAGAAACCCCTTCGACTGGTTCCCACCAGAAACCTGAAAAATCAGCCACTTCATCATTCACTACATCAAACTCACCCCTACTATTACCATTCATAAAACCCGAAAAATCAGCCACACTAGGTTCATTCTGCCCAAACACACTATCATTCATACTGTTCCCAAAACCAGAAAAATCAGGCACAGGCAGCTCACTCACCTGTCTACTTATACCAGCCAAATCACTCACCTGTTTACGCAAAAACTCAATCTCCCTTTCAAGATCCCCCATACCAGAAACACTCTGCTCAGACTTACTTTCATTTGTACTTGCATTCTTCCTTTCACCCTTCTTTGTACGCTTTCTACTCCTCGAGACTAAGACTAGCTCTTTCCCAGACAGATCCATACTATCACATTCATTCTCATCATCATGCACTTTACCTCTCTCTCTACACAGTCCATACACTGGATGGCTCACCAGGTAGTCAGGAGGTTCTCTCCATCTCCTTAACTGACTCTGATGAGCCCGCACTCTCTCAGTCATGCCGTCATTCAAACTCTCCAAAACATACGTTACCCCATTTTCCCAAACTCTCACAACTCTATAAGGTCCATCAAACTTCTCACTCATCTTTGATACATTCAACCTACCCTTCACTTCTTTCACCTTCAATACTTTTGTACCTAATTCAAATGAACGAAACCTTTCATGTGCTTCATGCCATACACTCTGCTCACTTTCACTCAAACGAAACCTATCTTTCACTCGCCTTTCAAAATTCATCACAAACTGACATGGGGACATTCCAGTTGCACTATGCACAGTTGAATTATACGCCCACAACACTCTCCCCAGACACACATCCCAGTCATTCACTGTCGTACTCATCATTCTCAACATCTCACACTAGGTTCTTATAGTCCGTTCAGCCAATCCATTTGAAGACGGTACATACAGAGTTGTTCTCACATGCTCCACACCATTCTCTCTCAACATTTGCTCAAACACTTCCCCTACAAATTCAGGCCCATTATCACTCAGACATCTTCTAGGCTTCCATACACACATAGGAAAAAACAACTGCTCAACCACACACGCAACAGTCACACTCCTTTTATCTCTCACAGGCGCTGCATACACAAACTTACTTTTATGATCAACCATAACAACCATACCAACATTCCCAGCACTCGTACGCGGCAAAGACACACAATCAATCACTACCAATTCAAACGGTTCTTTCGCATCAACTTTCAACATCGGTGGTTTCTCTTGCACACCTTGCACCTTTCGCTTCTGACACCTTTCACACGTAGTTGCAACATCATTCACAACAGTTCTCAGAAACGGATGGAACACACGCTCCTTCATACACTCCCACAGCTTAAACTTACCCATATGCCCATAATTATCATGCACAACCTTCACCAGACCAATCATACCAACTAAGGACATCACAGGTACATACATATCATCACCACCTTTCCCATGCCTCACAAAATATACAACATCCATACAAACAACAAAATCCTTAGCATACCTTTTAAAATCACTTAAACACTCTGGCCATTCATTCAAATCAACACGCATCATTACACACCTCTTCAACTCACTAACAAAAGGACACATCTCTTGCATCTCTAGAATATCATCATCACTTAAAATCTCATTCTCATCATCCATGACCAACTCAATCATCCCGCAAAACTTGACAACATTCTTTGCACACTCATTCAACCTCATCACCTCACATTCACCTTTCATAAGACAATCCTTATCAGCATCCAAAGACAAATCATTCAATCTCATAAAGTCTACACCAAGCAAGAAACAACAAGGCATTTGCTCACCTTTCAGAATCACAAAGTCATGCTTCACATTCACACCATTACCCAAACTCACTTTCAGACTAACCTGTTCCCATGCCACTATCAGGCCACTCCCTAATCCACTTATCCGTAACTTCACAGGTTTATGCTCGCAACATTTAAACTCATCATACTTACTCAGAATCCTCTCATTCACTAAAGACACCTGCGCTCCAGTATCAATCAAACCACAGAACAACCTTTCACCAACTTTCACTCTCACTTCCATCATATCAGGTCCACCATGTTCGCAATACACTGAAGGAACAAGCACACCAACATCAGCACTTATATCCACACTGTCATTAACTCCCATATCATCACTCACCACATGACGCTCATCTTCATCCAGACAATCATTCTTCTCTCTTATATATGAACACTTTTCAATCACCCAATTGTAGTGCACACCACTCAAACATTGCAGATGTACCACATTAGGATTCAAACCCTTCATCTTCTCATCCTTGTACACAATCGGCCTCTCACCACCAAAGTGCACATAAACAATCACTCCATACAAACGACTCACTACAATCAACACTTCCTGAAATGGCGGGACCCCTTGCATACACATCGCTCTCAATTCTTTCATGAAGTTCCGCACCTTTGCCATACCAATGCTTTCAGGCTTCCTACACACTTCATTCATTACCTCCTTCCTTAAATCATCCACACTATCGGGCACTCTCACGTCTACTCCATCACTCTTCAAATCTTGCAAACCATTCCATACACTCTCAAACAAGGAATCACCACCACCCTTACTCTCTTTTCCATTCATAATGCCTTTCGGCAAATACTCAGGATCACTCACTCCACACACATTTTCATCATTCGTACCAGGATACCTTGAGTTCAAATCAGCCACTCCATTCCGTTCACCAGGCACATACTCAATCACATAGTCAAAGTCACTCAAATCTTCCAAAGTCCTTGCAATCCTACTATCAGCCCACTTCATACGCTGCAGATACACAAGAGGTTGATGATCTGTTTTTATCACAAACCTCACACTATACAAAAACGGACGCAACACTTTCAAACAATATCTTATCGCAGCCAACTCTCGTTCCACAGTCGAATACTTTCGTTCTGCAACATTCATAGCCTTGGATACATACCCAATTATTCGCCTGACATTCTCTCCATTCAAACGCTGCTCTTGCATCAGAAAACCTCCCATACAATACCCACTCGCATCTGTATACAATTCAAGCATTTTAGCATTTACACTATAATCTGGGTACGCCAATTCAACATCTTCAGCCGCTGCCTCTTTCAGTCTCTCATACGCCTCATTCATCTTATCATTCCACTTGACAACCGTACTACCTTTCTTGCCCATCCACTCAGTCAGAGGCTTACTCACACCAGAACAATCACGTATAAACTTTCGCTGGAACTCAATCAAACCCAAAAAGGACTTCAGTTGCTTCACAGTCACCGGTTTAGGAAACATTCGCACCTTCTCAACATACTTCGGTGATTTTCGCAACCCATTCTCACTCACCATATGCCCAAGGAATTCCACTTCTTTCGCAAACCATTCACACTTCGCCACTTTCACCTTCACACCAACACTCTCCAATGTTCTCAACACATCATTCACCAATCTCATATGCTCCTCAAAAGTCTCAGTCATAATCAAAATATCATCTATAAATGCAATCACATTCTTACTCGCAAACTTACTCAACACAACATTCATTGCTCGCTGGAAGGCTCCGGGAGCATTAGCCAACCCGAAGCTGAGGTTCCGGAACTGGTAATGCCCCTTTGTGGAAGAGAAGGCAGTTACCGGCCGGCTCTCCTCAGCAATAGGCATCTGGTAATACCCCCGTACCAGATCCAGCTTCGTAAACCACTCCATCCCATGCATACTATATACACACTCAGATACCACACACATCGGAAACCTTTCTTTCACAGTCCTTTCATTCACCTTTCGATAATCCACACACAGACGCAATTTTCCATCCGGCTTACATACAGGCACAATTGGACTGTTCCATGCACTCTCACTCTCCTCAATCACCCCCAATTGCTCCAATTCCAAACAATGCTCCTCAATCTCTTCAGCAACCGGACGTGGGAAATGCCTCGGCCGCTGATAGATTGGGGAGTCCTCCTTCAGGACAATCTTGAATTCCGGGAGCTTTGCAACCCCGAAATCCAGATCACCCTTACTGAGGGCTCCCTTTCGTTCAAATATCATTTGATACACATCCTCCCTTTCATACTCAGTCAAACATCCATCCAATTTCACCATTTCCTTCACCTCATTATACATCCATTCACATGTCTTTTCATTCGCAATATTCACCCTGATATCCGTGCTATCATGCATACCTACCTCAGTGACAGTGGAGAGGTGCCCTAGTACATCTCCGACTTGGATACCCCTCACCTGTCCCTTCACCCTGGGGTCCGCCTGCACACATACAAAAGGATCATTCATTCTCATCAAGCCATCAAACACACAAGCAACACGCCTTACCTTATAATATGCATACTTTCCATCCAATATCACGGTGTTCTCACCCACATTTAAACTAACATCCTTACTCCAACTCACTCTAACCGCCACCCTTTCACCCTTCACAAGTCTTACATTCTCCATAGCAGTCACCTCAATACCAGTAAACACACTCCTCAAAACACTACCATCTTTCCCTACATATAACTTATACACCCCATTTTTACCAATCTTTCTCTCAATCTGATCACTTGCAGGATGCACAACCATACGATTCATTTTCATAAAATCATAGCCCAAAATCACACCATACTCACTACTCACCTTATCAATCACCGAGAATTCACATTCATTCATCATCATACCATGCATTCGAACAGCTGACCTTATCATTCCAATCACAGGCACTCTCCTATTACCAATACCTACCAAACTACCCTTGCACTCAGACAGGAGGGCTTTCTCGCTAACCTTGTCATACACATCTTTATACACCAAGCTCGCCTTGCATCCAGAATCTATTAAAGCCAAACACTCAATTCCATTCAATTCCACCTTCACACTCAGACACTCATACTTCCTACCAGACAGCACTTTCACACTCGACAGACTTACCAACACATTACTCACACTCATGCACCCAGAGGATACTTCAGCAGGTACCCTCTTACAATTCAGTTTCCCCGCTTCAGACTTTCCATTCACACCTTGCGCTCTCAGTCTAATCCAACACTTTTCACTTGAATGTCCTTCCATCGCACAATAGCTACATACATTCCTCTGGTCACGACACATCCTCGCATAATGACCAGCCTTTCCACAATTACCACAAGCATACTTCACACTTCCCCCAGCAGTTGCTCCACCATTCAACCTCGGACAATCTTTCTTTAAATGGCCTATTTCTTTACACTCAAAGCACTCTTTCACACTTTCCTGGCAATCCTTTATCATATGCCCTTTCTTACCACAACCAAAACATGCACCAGACGTCCACCTACATTCTGCCAACATATGACCTTTCCTTCCACACCGATGACATTCCACAATCTTTCTCCCACCATTTGATCTCTCGTTTGCTGGGACATACCTCGGTTTCTCTCTCATATATCCGTTCCCACGCTTGAAATTCATCTGTCTCCTTCCATTCGACCACCCTCCATTTACCCATCCATTCTGCCGGCCCAGGAAGTTCGACATCACTCCAGCTGGTGCAGCCTTCAGGGCATCCCTGTAGCTGACATACTGCTGGGGTGGATGAAAGCTCCTGGGCTTCTTACCCCCAACGTTCACACTGTACCATCCATCCTCTTCTAGATCGCTTGCATCATCAAATCGTCCATCTTCCAACAGCTCCAACACATCCTCCCACATCAACCGTTCACCTGTCAGTCTCATTCTCTCCTTTCTCTTTCCACTCAGCCATTCACTCACCTTTCGCGGGATTGTGTCCAAAAACTTCCTCATCAGTGGTTTACATTCATTTACATCATCATCACCATACCTCTTTCTTGCCATACTCTCAAGCCTATGTGCATACATGTTCACACTTTCACTTTTCCCCATTCGAGCCTTCTCAAATTCATTTACCCTTTTATACTTCACACTCTCTTTCATTCGTTTCACCTGTCCAATCATCCGCTTCTTCACCACATTGTACCTTGGTTCCCCCACACTTGTAATCACGCGGAAAAACTCCAATACTTTTCCCTCAAAACATTCCCCCAAAACATTCATCCAGTATCCCTTATTCTCCGGGTACTTGAGCTTACAATATCGCTCAAATTCCCCGAAGAATTCTTCCACACTTTTCCCACCATGTAACCTAAATCTATCTATCTTTGGCACTTCCCTTATCAAAATACCCTTTCCCACATTCACTTCACTCTCACTTGAGCTGCCTTCACTCTCACTCATATCAATCATACCATCACTCTCTCCTTCATCCGAGTACAATGAGTCCACACTCTTGCCTCTTACCTTCCTATCCTTCCCCTTTGCACCACTCTTCCTTCTTCTCTTGCATTCAACTCTCTTCCATTCTCCATCCTTCCTATCACTCATAATCACCCTATCCTCTCTAGACTCGCACACACTCCCATTGATCCCATTAGTCTTATCCCCTTCAGTCGGAGCAGGGGTCAAGGTCGAGGGTCCTAGGGCCGGTCCTGACCCCTTCATCATGTCATACAAGTCCTTCATCCGTTGGTCGACCTGCTTCTGTCTCTCGTCCATTTCTTTCCTCATCTTGTCTGTCTTCTCATCCATACTCATCACATCACTCTTCAATCCATCAATCACGTTCCTCAACATCATACATTCCTCCTCTTTCTGCCTCAATTCCAGCCTCAGTCTCACAATCTCATCATGGAGGCCCTGTTCCACAGAAGCCATCCTCCCAGGTTAGTAACAGCGATAGACAAAGGTGAAAAACAACCAAACTACCTGCCACGCTAATTGGGTATGGACTGCAATCCAATCCCGTCACGCTCCCGGTTTCGAAGCCTCATGTCCCTATTCGGGCGCCAAATGTAGCGGGCCGAAAAATTTAGACTAACCCCAATCGATCCAACCCGCTTCCTACACTAATCCGGACGTGAGAAATCGAAGGAGAATGAAACGGATTGTATGTACAGTCCTTTACTAACACGAAAAAAAATACAATATTTACAAAAATATGGGTAAATATGCACCCAATGAGCCTATATATATATATATATATATACTAATCAATCCTATCTTGGAACCAAATCAATCATATACAAAAGGGGACAACCAAAACAAGAGACAACAAAAGAGGAGTTTTCTTACGTGGTACCACGGTTTATTATTTGCCGGCTTCCCCGGGGGAAAATCTTGTTGGTAGTCACTCTTGTGACAAAATTGGGTGTGCGGGGCTTATGGTGCCTGCCACCCCGGAGCTCAGATGTCTTTAAGATCTAGTCAAGTACCATTAGAAGACTTCTGATATCTTCTTTGAATATCTTCAAAGATATTTTCTTACAGTGGCTCTTGCAAAATGCAGGCAATGTTTTTGTTTGATTTGTTCTTTTCTTTTTTTTTTCTTCTATTCTGGTACTTTAATGCTGTCTCATAAAATCTTTAACATTTAGTAGCTAATAAAAAAAACATGAGATGTTAAATAACCTTATACATACAACATGAAATCAAATACATATGTACAAAAGAAAATATAATAAAAAACCCATTCCCACTCACACACACATTCTTACAGAAGGAGGGAGAGGGTACTTAGAAAAGGGGTGGGAGAATGGCCCTTTTACACACACTCACATTCGCTCCACCACACCGTGCGCGGTCTTTGGATATTTTTGCACACCTGCAGATTTTGGTATCATCTGCAAACATTGATAACTTGTTCATTATTTTGATGTCTATGTCATCAATGTATATAAGCAAGAATACTGGTCCAAGCACTGATCCTTGAGGCATGCCGCTTGTTACTGGAATATTGCTGGAAGAGTTGCCAAAAATTTCTGACTTGCTAAGCAGTTTTCTATCCATTTAAAAACTTTCTCTCCTATACTATGAGCTTTAATTTTGGCAATCATTCGTTTGTGTGGATGACAAAAGCCACAAGCGCCTATCAAAGGTCATCCGCATCTGTCAAAACCCACCCACAAAATGCCTTCTGAAAATTGAAATACACAATATTGGCAGCTCAGTCTTCATGATATACTTTGAATATGTTGAAAGAAATCAAGTAACTTTGTCAAACATGATTATTTTCAACAAAATCCATGCTGGGAATCTTTTCTAAGGCTCTTTGTCTTTAGGTGATCAACAATTTTGTCTCATTATTCTTTCAACTAGTTTTCCAATTACTAAGTTTATAACATAATTTCACTGATGACAAAAGCCACAAGGGCCTATCAAAGGTCATCCATATCCATCAAATCCCACCCACATAATGCATCCATAGGATTTTGTCAGATCATGCATCTACAATATACAATTTAACAATCCATAGGAATGTCCAACCATGCATCTACAATATATAATTTAAAGCCTCCATAGGAGTCTGTCAAAAACAAAATCAAAGTCCCCCAAAATATACAATAAAAAGAAACTGCATACCAAATTAGCAGCTGTAGTTGAAGATATTGATGATAATTTTAAAGTGGAGGGGGATTTAAATAAATTGTTATCGTGAGCACATAAGTGGCAAATGACTTTCAACCTTGATAAGTGCAAAGTTATTAACATGGGAAAAGATAATAGAGAATTTAACTATGAAATAGAGGAGAATTGGCTGAGCTCAGTAGAGGATGAGAAAGATCTAGGAGTAGTAATAGATAAGTCATTAAGGTTTTCTAAGCAGTATATTGAAGCAAGAAATAGGGCAAATAGAGTGCTGACTTTAATTAAGAGAAATGTCAGTTACAAAAGTAAGGAGGTTATTCTTAAACTCTATAACTCTTATGTTAGGCCACATCTAGAGTACTGTATACAGGCATGGTCCCCATATTTTAGACACAATATTAACCACCTCCTCCAGTCAGTGCAACGGAGGGCAACAAAGATTATTCCTTCCCTGAGGTACCTTGAATATATAGATAGACTGAGGGTATTAAATATGTTCTCGTTCGAAAGGTGTGTGAGAGGGGATATGATTGAGCTCTTTAAATTTTTTTCTGGGATAGATAAATTGGATGTTAGTAAGTTTTTTCAGTTAGATGATGGAAATCGGAATAGAGGTCGCCACTTGAAAATTAAAAAGCAAGGGTGTAGGTTGGATTTAAGAAAATATTTTTTCACCAATAGAGTGGTAGACTTGTGGAACAAATTTCCGCCGAGGGTAGTAGGTAGTCCAAATTTAAATGTATTTAAGTTTAGGTTGGATGAGTTTATGGGGAGGGAAGGTTGTGCTGGTTCCTAAGTTTTGTATATATTAATATTGTTTGTATATATCTATAGCTGCATGATTTAGTTCTTGACAAACCTTGATTGGGGATACCCTTGTTTCTGGATGCAATCCTCTGGATGTAGTTTTCCTGGGAGTTTGGGTGCTTTAAAAAAGAGGCTGTTTGACTCGGATGACCTATGATGAGCCCTTGTGGCTTTTGTCTTCTGTTATATTATATTGTGGGGGACTTTGAACATAAGAACATAAGAAAAGAAGGAGACTGCAAAAGACCATTCATGGCCTACACTTGGCAGCTCCTGTTCCAGTCAACACACAAAAGATTTCTTACCAGAGAAAAGTCATCAACATTGTCACCCTTTACAGGAGTTTGTCAGATCTAATCTACAATATACATAAAATGCATCCAGAGGATTATGTCCATTTATGCAACCGCAAAATAATCTCCCCACTCCTTAGAAAAATATATACATATGTACATAAAAAAGTCAGTCCCATCTAGCAGCTTCATTCATATATTTATCTAATCTATTCTTAAAACTAGCCAGAGAGGAGGCTTCTATCACATGTCTAGTGAGCCTATTCCATTCATCTACCACACGATTTGTAAACCAATTCCTCCCAATCTCCTTCCTAAACCTATACTTATCAAGCTTAAACCCATTGCTACGTGTCCTGTCATGTTCACTAAGTATAAGAACCTTACCCAGATCCCCTTTATTATATCCTTTTACCCATTTGAAGACTTCAATCAATTCCCCTCTGACTCTTCTCCTTTCCAATGTATGTAGATTTAGTTTTCTGAGCCTTTCACCATAAGGTAAGTTCCTTAGCCCACCAATCATCTTTGTCATCCTTCTCTGCACAGACTCAAGCAAATCAATATCCTTCCTATAATATGGTGACCAAAATTGTACTGCATAGTCTAGATGAGGCCTAACTAGCGCCAGATACAGTTTTAGAATGACTTCAGCACTCTTATTGCTTACACTCCTCCTAATGAATCCCAATATCCTATTAGCTTCATTCTTAGCATTTAGGCATTGCTTTCTAGGACGAAGGTCTGAACTTACCAAAATACCCAAGTCCCTCTCACAATCGGTCCTCCCTAAATTTCTCCCATTTAATTTATAACTATTCAGTGGATTATTTCTACCTATACTAAGTACACTACATTTGTCTATGTTAAACTTCATTTGCCATTTCTCAGCCCAATTGGACAGAATGGTCAATTCCTCCTGCATTACAACAGCATCAGAATCAGCCCTAATGGCCCTACCTAGCTTAGTATCATCAGCAAATTTACTCAGGTCACTACTTATACCTATGTCAAGATCATTAATATAAATTAAGAATAGCAAGGGACCCAAAACAGATCCTTGCGGAACTCCACTGCTAACACACCCCCACTCAGATTTAACTCCATCTATACTAACTCTTTGCTGTCTGTCACCAAGCCATGACTGAATCCACCTAAATATACTGCCATCGATCCCGTATGCTTTAACTTTGCTCAGAAGCCGTAAGTGTGGCACTCGATCAAAAGCCTTACTAAAGTCCAAGTATAAAATATCATAGTTTTCATCATTATCTGCTGCTTCATACACCTTACTATAAAAAGACAGCAAATTAGTCAGGCAGGATTTACCCTTACTAAAGCCATGCTGTGATTCTTTTATCAACTTATGCTTATCCAAGTGATCCCTAATATTCCTTGCTATAATAGGTTCCATCATTTTCCCTACCACTGATGTCAAACTTACTGGTCTGTAATGAGACATATTTGTTTTATCCCCTTTCTTAAATATAGGTATCACATTGGCTTTCTTCCATGCCACTGGCACAATGCCACTCTCCAATGATTTTCTAAAGATGCATGCTAGGGGCTCACTTAATACATCCTTACATTCTTTCAAAATTCTAGGAAAGACCTCATCAGGACCGGGTGCTTTACTACTTTTGATTTTATCAATTTCCTTTGTCACTATCTCCTTTGTGATCAAGATATCCTTTAATTTCTCTTCATCATTACCCCGAAAGATCATTGACACCTCGGGTATATTTAGAGTATCCTCCTGTGTAAATACTGAGAGAAAAAAGTCATTTAGCATTCCAGCCATTGAGTCCATATCACTCACTAATTCTCCATTGGAATCTATAAGTGGGCCTATTTTATCTCTAACCTTAGTTTTGTATAATTGATAAAAACTTTTAGGATCTTCCTTTGCCCTATTTGCCACTTTAATTTCATAATTTCTCCTTGCTACTCTAACTAACTTTTTAACATCTCTTGCTAGTTCATTATATCTCTGCCTTAAGTGATCCTCTCCATTTTTTATTTTCCTATAAATGCCCTTTTTAATGCCAATATAATGCTTAATTTTATCTGTCATCCATTTTGGTTCATTATTTTTAGTCCTAATCTCCTTATAAGGAATGTTAATCATCTGACCTGTAGTTAATTGCTCAATTATTCTTTCATACTCCTCTTCAATTGTAATCTCTTCCTCCTGGTGATTATTGTCTCCACTAACTGATATCATTGAATCTATTCCTGAATTGATTTCATTGCCTGGTTTCTGTACAACTGCCTCCAGGTAAGTCCTTAGCCCATTATAATTTGCTCTTCTAAAGTCAGGAATTTTAACATTGTTCATGCTACTATCAATACCATTCCATTTCATCTTGAATCTAATTTCACAATGGTCACTATTACCCAAATTTCCTCCAATCTCAGTATCCGTAATAACTTCTTCCCTATTTGTCAGAACTAAATCCAGTATATTATTACCTCTAGTGGGTTCGTTAATAATCTGCCTCAGAAAATTATCTTGGACAACATTCAAAAATTCCTCAGCCTCCTGATCACCCACAAGAGCTTCCCAGTCTATATTTCTGTAATTAAAATCGCCCATTATACACACATGCTTACTTCTACATGCCCGTTCAATCTCCTGCCACAGAAGATTTGAAGCTTCCTTACTAAGATTTGGTGGTCTGTATAATAATCCTATGACAAGCTTGTTTTTACCTTCCTTTACATTTACATTTACCTTCCTTTACCTTGGTGATGGTGCTTTTTGTGGGTGGGTTTTGACGGATGCAGATGACCTAAGTAAGCCCTTGTGGCTTTTATCATTCGTGAAATTATGTTATGTTATGTTATGTTATACTAATAGGGTGGTAGTTTTTGGCACAGGAGCATTATTCCTTTTTGAATATTAGTGTAATATTTGCTATTTTCCAATCGTTTGGTACAACATTTATTTCTAAATTTCTTTTTAATATATGTCTGGGGGAGAGTGATTGTTTCATATATTTCATATAAAATGTAAGAGTGAATACCACCTGGACCAGGAGCACTAATTCCATTAATTACTTTCAGGCCTTCTCTGACTTTGTTTTCAGAAATACAAAAGTTGTTCAGAGGTTGTTTATGTTCTTATGTAAGATGCCACATTTTTTCATAGTCACTTTTTAAATTCTTTTGTTCCAAATTCACATTTTTTGTTTTTGTATATCATTTTATTGCAAATTTTATACACTTTTTTATAGTATAATTATTTTTTTAGCAACATGACTAAAACATAGTGAAAATTAAGATTATGCAAAATTGTATACATTCCTGGGAAAATTTTCTTAGATATTTAAAGTTAATTTGTGACAAAAACAACAAACTACCCCATTAATTTTTATATCATTATATTGCAAATTTTATGTACTTTTAAATACTACATATTTTGTTTTAGCAACATGACTAGAACATAGTGAATATTATGATAATGCCAAATTTTATACATTCATGGAAATTCTCTGTAGATTTTTAAAGTTGATTTGTGAAGAAACTGCAAAACTATAGCATGTGATTTTAAATATTTCCCTAAAAAAAATGGCGCTTAAGAACTGGTTTGTATTTTTAGCATCATTTGAATATAGATTGAACTAAATAACATAGCATTCAGAACACCCTACTATCCCCCCCCTTCCAACTGAGAACAAATCCTATAGTTGATCTTGTTGAAAAATATATGTTTTAGTCCACCATTAACATAAATTTTGATGAACTAAAGAAAACTGATATCAAATGATAACTAAATCACATATGCATATTTTGCTTGTGAATTGATATTGATTGCTTATTTTTAGTAATTCTATATCCATTTATATGATATCAGGTTTCAAGAGAAGGGTTCTGAAAGAACCCCCTATATCTTAAATACAGCACCATAAGTTATGATTTTGGCAGGAATAAAAGAGCTTTTAATGAGCTTTAATTTCATATATGATAATCTTACATAGTTGTGATAATCATAATAAAGTGTCCTTACCTTTCTCTAGGCTTTATTTAACAAGAAAACATCAATACAGTCTGAAAATAAAAGAGAAATAATATAACTAAACATACCCATTCTAATCAGGTTAACAAGCACAATTAGTTATAAGTAAACAAAATAATGTAGTGTAACCCATTAGGCAATTATACATATAAGGTTACATGAAGCTTAGATCACCACATTCTCCCCTCCCTTGAAGAATCATTGTTCTGTATAGCGAAGATGCTTGTGGTATTCCCACATAGATCGGTGCAGTTGTGCCGGGCCAGCATGCGCAGGGGTGGAGAGTTCATTCCCATGTTGGAAATTAGCTGGAGCAGTTGTTCTGGGCCAGCATGCCAGGAACACCTTCATATCTCCTTCCTTCATGAATATACTCTGATCACCTGCAGCATTGGAAGAATTCAACTCAGATCAATCGACAGTAGGTACCGGAAGAATCTCCACCAAACCAGTCTCTGTAGAAGGATCGACGTTGAGATCCTTTTGCCTCTCATATAATGATACATTACCAGTCGGAGCAAAGTCATGCACTGATATCGTTGATTCGCGTCCATCGGCAAATCTTAAATGAGCGTATTGTGGATTTGCCTCTAACAACTGAACCTCATCAACGAGGGGTTCATACTTACTGGCGCGAATGTGACATCGTATTAAGATGGGTCCAGGAACAGATAACCAAGTTGGCAATGAATGGCCACTGGGATATCGACGCTGGTATGAGAAGAGCCTCTCATGTGGTGTAGCATTGGTGGCTGTGCAGAGCAGAGATCCAATAGAATGAAGGGCGTCAGGCAGCACTGTTTCCCATTAACATTCTTGAAGGTTATTGGATGCCAGCATAAGGGTTATGTGCTTCCAGATTATAGCATTATACCTCTCACACTGCCTATTCCCTCAAGGATTATAAGGTGTCATTCGGCTAGTGGTGATGTCTAGATTGTGCAAGAATTAACATAGATCCTTGGCCATAAATTGAGGAACCATGATCCGAATGCAGGTAGGAAGGCATACCAAATATCGCAAAAATCTGATTTATACAATGGATTATAGTACTAGCAGTCATGTTCTGACAGGCAAATGCAAATGGAAAATGAGAATACTCATCCACCACTGTGAGCATTTAGCATTTTCTGGAGTTTGAGGGTAGAGGTCCCTTGAAGTCCAAACTAAGATTTCAAAGGGCTGTGTGGCCTTGATAAGGGAAGTTTGGTGCAGTTTGTAGAACCAAGGCTTCAATCGGGCACACTGAGTGCATTCAGAGCACACCCTCCTCACATCTTCCATGGAATAAGGAAGATTTTTCACTCACAAAATGAGCACCTCTTCTTGCACCAGGATGGCAAAGTCGAGTGTGGAGCTCAGATAGTTTCTCATTATTGACAGTATCTCCACAGTCAGTATGTGAGAGCTTTTCTGCAGGAATATTGTATTTACCAGGATGGTACACAATGTCATAATTGTAGCGCCCCGACTCAATCCTCCATCGTTGAATTTTATCATTCTGATTTATCCAAGCTGATTCATACTGAACATAAAGCTGACAGCCTGTTTGTCCATAACTAAGGTGAAACATCGTCCTGTGTGTCAAGTAATGAGACCACCTCTTTACATATTCCATAATTGCTCATGCCTCCTTTTCTACTGCAGAGCGTTTGCGTTCAGTAGGTGTGAGGGTGCGAGAGAAAAAGGCAATTGGATGGCCTGCCTGATTCAGAGTAGCAGCAATAGCTGTATCAGAGGCATCAGTCATAACTACCAAAGGAATAGTTTCATCAATCGAGTGCACAACAGCCTTCCCAATCTTTTCTTTGAGATCATCGATGGCTTTCAGGGCTTCTGGACTCAGAGAAAAAGTAGGAGTGGCAACAAGAGGTCTGATCTTGTCAGAGAATCGGGAAACCCACTGCGAATAATAGGAAAACATACCAATAACACGGCATAAGGAAGTACAGTCTTTAGGGATCATAATTCCTTTAATGGACGTAAATGTTCAGAATCTGGTTTGAGAGAGTCGTGGGTTAATGTGTAACCAAGAAAATCTATTGATTTTTTTAAATGACAGACTTAGTCTGGTTAAAGGTAAGGTTGTGGAACTGGGCAGCCTCTTGAAGTTTTGCCAAGTTCTCATTGTGCTCCACCTGGGTTTTCCCTGCCATGTCAATATTGTCCACATAAGCATAAGTTGCATGCAGATCGTGTTTGTTGATGATGTTGTCAATAGTCCTTTGGAAGCAAGCAACGCTGTTTGTAATTGATATAGCTTGCCATTTACTTCAAAAGCTTGTCATCTTTTTTGTATAGGTATCTGGTATTAAGCACTTTTCAGGTCCAGTGAACTATAGTACTTGTAATGAGACAGTTCTGTGACAAGGTCGTCTATTCTTGTAAGAGGGTATGCATCCAAACGAGTGAATCTATTAATGGTCTGTCCATAGTCAACAACTAATCTCTTTTAGTGGTGCTTATTCAACACAACCAGAACTTGCACCCTCCATGAACTTATGAACTTCTTATCATCATCCCCAAACCTCCGAGATTTTGTTGCAATGGGCTTGCAATGAGGAGCAAGACTTGAAAAGAGATGAGGTGTATCCACCAAAGCAGACAGTACACTGCAAGTGGCGGGGTCGGAGATATTTTGATCTTTCTTGGATCTGCCAAAGTCCAGAGTAACACTAGAGTGTTGGCTCATAAAGTCTTGACCAAGAAGGATATCACAGCACAAGTCTGGCAGCACAGAAAGCCTTGTATTGTAGTAGCACTCACCTTTCAAATTGATGTCAACCATGCAGCATCCCTTCACAGGAGATGTGAGTGATGAAGAGGACATAGATATGCTTCTAGTTGCTGGAACAACCTTCAACTTGTGCTTCTTGGCTTAACTATGTGAGATGAAAGATTCAGAGCTTGATGTGTCGATAAGAGAAGTCGCTTCATTATTACCAACCAAAACATACACAGTAGCTCGCCGTAGTAGTCCCAAGGAAGAAGCAGAGATTACAGCCAGTGTATAAGACTGAGTGGATGCAGGAGTAGAAAATGTAGTAGACCGGCACACCTTAGCGAAGTACCCCTGCTTATTATACTTATAACATGTGATGTTTCTTGCAGGGCACTGTCCACAATTGTGATGGGGACCACCACAGAAATAGCATCGGGTCTTTAAATTGGCAGCAGCACAGGTCCTTTCAGCAGAATAAGCAGTTTCAGATGTTGTGGGAGCACAGGTCCTGTTAATTGGTGTGAGCAGGCTCGGATGTTGCAGCAGCACTTACACCAGAGACAGTATAACGAGAATAAGACTCTGAGGTCTTCTTAGCAACATCAAGTGCCCTGGTTTGATCAACAGCCATACTTAAGTCCAAAGTTTTGTTTTCAAGCAATCGTTGCCTGATTGTATGAGAGAGCAAGCCATTGATGAAAGAATTCCATATGTAGTCATCCCGATTCTGTGAAGCAGTAGCTGCCTTAAAGTGACAATCCTTGCTGTGCACCTGAGGCTCTTGTAGATACTCATCTATTGTTCCCCCTTCATGCTGCCTACGAGTAACCAATAAATGTCTCGTGAACAATTCATTTTTGGGCTTGATATAGATGTCTTTGAGAAGATCTATAGCTGGATCATAGGTAGTACACTCTGCAATGTAACCATATATGGTTGGAGAACAAAATTGATGAATGTATCCAGCTTGTTAGGATTAAGGCTTGCGATGGATTCCAGGAATGCAGAGAAAGTACGATTCCAGTGATTCTATTCTCGTGCAGCAGTAGGCGAGTTGGGGGATACATCCAGGCGTTCAGGTCTCAGAAATTTATCCATCTTTAGATCAGACAGAGCTTGTTTTTTTTTATGAAGCTACAATAGGGCTCCCACTATTTATTTAAAACACCAGTATAGCCTTTGGATGGACATTGGCGGGATTGTTAGTTGAATAAATTGTGGTAATCATAATAAAGCATCAATACCTTTCTCTAGGCTTTATTCAACTAACAAAACATCACTACAGTTTGAAAATAAAAGAGAAACAATATAAGTAAACATACCCATTCTAATCAGGTTAAGTAAACAAAATAATGTAGTGTAACCCATTAGGTAATTATACATATAAAGTTACATTAAGCTTAGATCACCACAGTAGTATAAAGTTGAAAAAATGGATGTGGTATCCCCTTAAACACCTCATTGCTGTTTAAAAGAATCAGATTGCCATTTTGCATCAATTCCAGGATTGCATGTCCCATGTTATCAGTTTTCTGCTCTCTAAAGAAATTTAGGTGATCATTGATGTCTCCTGGGATAATAATAAGCTCATCTTTTAAAAGATTTAGTTTAGCTTCTATTTATTTCATTGTCTGATTTAGTAACTTTGTTTCTTTCCTAGAATTAGTTTACTTTCTTTTCTGTACAGTAATATTTGCTTCCAATATAACATTTAATGTATTATCACTTTTGTTAATTTCAAATTTGTCATTATTTCTATATAATAAGTTGTTTTTTTTTTTAAATTTATATGATCACCTTGTTTATATTTATTTTTCATTGAATTTGATTTTATCTTTTTATCTTTTTATTTCTGAAAGTAATGTAAGGCGTAAAATTCCCATTTCTTTCAAATGAAGCCTGTGGCCCTTCATTATGTTTCTCTCTGGCAAACTGAAGATTGGTCTCAAACAGCTATTTAAAGTTGCCAGAGGATACAGTGCAATCTGCCACGCTCAGGCAGATCTGGTAAAACTTACTTCAACTACTGGAACCAAGTAGCTGTGAAAAATAAGGTTCAACCTTCACCAGTTATAAAGGCAAGAAAGATAATAATATGCAGGTTAGTTGACCTTTTACCAGCTTGTGAGTGGTAGTGATCGGATGTATTCTCGGTGAGCTCTCTATTCAGTTACGTTTTTTCATTTTAGATTTTTATGTGTAATATATTTAAATTTGTAAAGATAGTTAACTTTGAATATTAGAAATAATACTAAAGGAATTTTTAGTTATATTTTGAAAAGTTTCTCACTATGGCTGTTGCTTTGGATGAAGTGAGTATGCCTTTTGATGTAAGGAGTGTGTATGTAGTTTTCGATTTTTGTGGTGTTAAAAGAAGAGCAAATTTATCTGAATGCCCGGTTTGTTATGTGAGTAGTGAAAATGTGGCTTTGATAGAGGAGGTGAGTCGGTTGCGTGATGAGTGCAAGAGATTAAGTGAGTTGGTGAATGAAGTGAGAAAGCATGTGAGTGTATGCATGAAGAATGTGGCTGAGACCAGGGGGGTGGAAGATAGGCCTAGACTAGGGACTGGAGAGGAAGAAGTGACTGATGTGATTGAATATAGATAGAATTGATAGGTTAAGACAGCTTAGGTGTGTGAGTAAGAGGCACATGGAACCTGTTAGGTTGACTAACAGATGTGATGCCCTGAGAGAGGAAGAGGTTGAGAGTGATTTTTCTGATGTGGTTGTGGCAGAAAGTGAAATAAGGGGTAGTTTGAATCAGAACAAAAGGGAGGGTAATGCTAGGCCTAGGGAGACTAGGAGGATGACTGAGGTGCTTGTGATGGGTGACTCTCAGATTAGATATTTAGATAGGAAGTTGATTGCAAGCAAATGGAAGGAAATGAGAGTTTGTTTGCCGGGTGCTGGTGTAAATGATGTGTCTGAGAGGTATGATAGTCTGGTGATTGGGTGTGAGAGGGATGTAGTTGTGATTACGTATGTGGGAGTAAATGATGTAAAGAAAGTGGGTTCCCTTTGAGTTACGAGAGAAGTACAAAAGGTTGGTTGAAAGGATGAGTGAAAGGTGTTGTTTCAGGTGTGCTTCCGAGATTGGATGTGGGGATGGAATAGTTGTCTCATGCTATTGGACTGAATGAGTATGTGAAAGGCCTGTGTGAGAAGCCAGTCCTAGTGTTTGTAGATTTTGGAATGGGTTTTATGGGAATAAGGCATTGTATGCATTGGATAGACTCCAACTAAGCTGGGCTGGGGTTGACGTATTGTGGCAGGGGTTAGATAATTTTGTTGGGTCTTTGCAGGTGGGAAATTAGTTACTGATAGTGGTCAGGGAAATATAAGAGTACAGGGTGGGGCAGGGAAAGCAAAGAGATGCAGAGGAGATAGAGTGGAAGGTATACATTCTAAAAGAGGTCCTTCAGGGATAGGAGGGCTGAGTTGTCTTTATACCAATGCTCGTAGTCTTAGAAATAAGAAAGACGAGTTATTTAGTTATATTATTGATGAAGATATAGATATAATAGGGTGTAATAGAATCATGGGTTAATGAAAATAAATTTAATGACTATGGGAGTGAATTTGAACTACAGGGTTATGATAGGTACATTAGTCAAAGGAGAGATAGAACAGGTGGTGGGTTGATTACCTACCTTTGTCCGATTCCATCTAGATTAATTCAGCTAACATGGACGTCTGCTGTCCCCAGGCAGCTCCCCCCCACTTACATACTGGCCTAATGAATCAAGAGAGTTGGTGCTGGAGCTGGTGTACCCTGGTGTAAGGGGCTGGTCATCAACTGTGGGCACCCACTTGTCTAATTGGTTCTTGAAGCGCTCTGGTGATATGCCTGTCAGATTCTGCAGTCCTTGTGGGACAGAGTTGAAGAGGAGACGTGCCCCTGTGTAGGTGAAGCTATGATGCACTATGGTCTTCATCCTTTGTGATGCCTTCTCATTCCTCTGCACATAGCACAGGCAACCCCTTCTTGGATGGTGATTCACCTGCAGACCCACATTCAATACCAGAAATAGCATTTCTTCAAATCTAAATAATTCCATAGAGCAAGAAGTTGAGTCACTGTGGATAGACATTAGGGTCAGTAAAAATAGGATAATACACTTGGGAGCCATTTACAGACCACTGAACAGATTGACTGTATTGATGAGCTAATGATGAGGGAAATAAGGAAAGGATGGGAAGTAGATACAGTTATTCTTGGTGATTTAATTTAAATTCTGTGTCTTGGGAAAATATGATAGGAAGGGATAGAGCAAATGTTAAGTTTATAGAATGCTTTCCGGATAATTTTTTGACTCAATTTGTTAATAAGCCAACAAGGAGTGCCAATATCTTAGATCTGGTTCTTTCAAATGATGACCACATGGTTCAGGAATTGACTGTCGGGGAAGCATTGAGAAGTAGTGATCATCAGATGTTTCATTTTAACTTGGAAATAGTGAAAGGTAGAACATTAAAAAAACACAAAAACTCCACATTTTTATAGGGGAGATTATGATAAATTACGAAACTCGTTAAATCAGATTAGGTGGGGTATAGAATTCAGGAGAAAGAATACTTATGAGAGGTGGGACAGTTTTAAGACGATACTAAACATAGTCCAGTAGTAGTGTATTCCAATGAACCCTATTAAGAAGAAATGTAGTAAGCTATTGTGGTGGAATCAGGAGATAGCTAAGAAAATTTCTGAGAAGAAACGGGCATACCAGAGATTACAGAGAGAAAGTACTTTTGACAATTTAAATCATTATAGGTCAACCAGAAATGAGCTAAATATGATTATTAAGGAGAGCAAAAGAGCTGCAGAAATTAATTTAGCTCAAAATAATAATAAAGATTCCCATAATTTTTTTTAGCTATTATAGAATTAATAACAAATCTAACAGTGATAAAATAGGGCCTATTAGATATGAAGGGGTTTTGAAAGAATCTGATGAAATAGTGGAGGTTCTTAATGATCATTTTTCTTCAGTATTTAAACAAGAGAATCAAGATAGATTAATTGATGATAATTCTAGGTCAAGGGAAGTAAGTAGTCTTGAATACCATTAATGTGAACAGGGAAATAATTAAAGGGGTTATATTGGAGTTAAATACTAGTAAGTCATCTAGCCCAAACAACATTCATTCTAGGTTACTCAAAGTCCGTGTAGATAGTATTGCAGTAGCTCTTGAGAAGATATATACTAGATTACTAGAATTTGGAGAAATACCTAATGATTGAAAATTAGTGAATATAGTGCCAATTTTTAAAAAGGGAAGTAAAGAGGACCCAAATAGCTTTAGGCCAGTAAGCTTAACTTCTATCATTTGTAAAATTCTTGAGAAGATAGTTAAGAGGGGGATTTCTGACCATCTAGAGTGTGATAGGTTAATAAATGATGCTCAGCATGAGTTTAGAAGAGGTAGATCGTGTTTAACAAATTTACTGGATTTTATGGATTGTATTACTAAACAATTAGATAAGGGGGAGAATGTTGATGTAATTTACTTAGATTTTAACAAAGCTTTTGATAAGGTTCCACATAGGAGACTAGTTCACAAATTAAAAATGCATGGGATATGTGGTAAAGTTTTGAATTGGATAACTGAATGGCTGAAAGACAGGAAACAGAGAGTTGTGCTGAATGAGTTGAGGTCACAGTGGAGGAACATCATCAGTGGCATACCTTAGGGATCCGTTCTAGGCCCTTTATTATATTATATTCATAGTTTATATAAATGATCTTGAGGAGGCTGTAAATAGCAGTGTCAATTTTTGCTCATGACACTAAATTGGCAGCTGTAGTCAAAGAAGTTGAGGGTAGCTTTAAGGTGCAGACTGACTTAAATAAGTTATTAGCTTGGGCTCAGAAGTGGCAGATGACTTTTAACCTTATAAAATGCAAAGTTCAGGGAATTTAGCTATGAAATGGATTTGCATTGGCTGAATTCAGTTGAGGATGAGAAGGACTTAGGCATAGTAGTAGATAGGTCACTGAAGTTTTCAAAGTTGTGTATTGAGGCAAAGAATAGATCAAATATGGTGCTAGGATATATTAACAGGAATGTTAGCTACAAGAGTAAAGAGGTTATCCTAAAACTCTATAACTCTTTTTGTTAGGCCACATATAGAGTATTGTATAAAAGCATGGTCACCACATTTTAGACATGCCATCAACCTGCTAGAGTCAGTACAAAGGAGGGCAACAAAAATAATACCTTCCCTGAAGCACCTTGAATATGAAGATTGACTGAGGATACTAAATATGATATTTTCTAATTTTTTATTGACACAAACATATAATCATACCAGTATTCTTTTTATTTTATTCTTGGCAAGCATTCCATTAAATTGTTTACCACTTTACTTATAAAGATTTAATAAGTTCATAATTATTTAGTTTATTCCATTCCAGGTCATTTCCTGTTGTTTTTATTATAATTTCTGTTACATTCATATTTATTTTCTTTTTTACCATTTGGCAATATTTGTGGAGTCCTGCCCTCAGGAAGCTTGCAAATTTTAATCAATGATAAACTTTTACAAGATTTGTAAAGTGTTTCAGGAAGGAGATTGTGTCAAGAGAAGGTTGAATTAGTCAAATTTTCCTCTTTTTCCTTATGTTTATTTGTAAGAATAAAAATGAAGCTTTCAAAATAACATATATAGAAAAATAAAGGACTGTTGTGTATAAAACATATTTATACAGCAGAATCTTTTGAGACTATATATAAATATCCACAAAAATAACTTAAGGCAAATTTGGATATAAACATGACTGATCAAAATTTATTTGTGGATGAAATATTGTATAATAAAAAGGTGAGTTACTTGTGATTCTTCAGATATTTACTTTGTTTTTAAGACAGGCTGACTTATTCCTTCGTTAAGTTGCCCTGGCTAAGGTCCATCCCTTAGACTGGGAGCTTCAATGAACAATGAACAGGATAGTGTTCTCCCAGAGATCCAGCTCTCCTTACATTTGTATTTCTTTTTCCCTATATGTTTTTAATTCTTGCAACAGGAGCAAACGTCTTGGTTAGTGAAGTCAGTGCAACATTTATATGTACAAGGAGCAGTCAATAAGTTTTGCAATTCAGATATAAGGAAACAAGATATGAGGAAAAGTGTTTTATTATTTTTTAATATAACTACCCTCGACTTCAATGCACTTGCGCCACTTGTCCTTGAGGCTTCGAATTCCTGACAACCAGAAATCTCCCGACTGCTGTTCAATCCACTCCTGGACGGCGAGCTGGACATCTTCATCGTCCCCAAACCGGCGTCCACGCAGTGCAGCCTTGAGCTGGCGGAATAAAAAGTAGTCGCTAGGGGCCAGATCTGGACTGTAGGGGGGATGGTTGAGCTCCTCAAATCTGCACTCACGCAGGGCAGCTTGTTCAACTCTGGCCTTGTGGACAGGGGCATTGTCGTGGAGAAGCAGGACACTGCGTATCAACTTGCCACGCTGCTTCTGACAGATGCCCTTCTTCAACCCAGCCAGTTCCTTGGCGTAATATTGGCCTGTGATGGTCCTTCCACAAGGCGCATAGTCCACTATCAACACTCCCTCAGAATCCCAGAAGATGGTGGCCATGATCTTCCCGGCTGAGGGTTGGGTCATGAACTTGATGGGGGTCAGAGAGCCCCTGTGCTTCCAGGCCATGCTTTCGAGCTTGGTCTCGGGATCCCATTGATGGCCCCACGTTTCATCACTTGTCACTATGCGTGACTAGAATCCCGCTGGGTCTTGGTTGTACAGGAGCAGCAGCAGGGTAAAGTTGTAAGGCCCACTATATATATATATATATATATATATATATATATATATATATATATATATATATATATATATCTTTGGTTGTGGTTAAAGATAGTTAATATTTTTGAAATTGGGTAAATTTACATATTTGTTTTCTGGGGTTGTGGTTGATTTCTTTTTTGTGTGTAAATTAAATTTAGAAAATACTCTCTCTCCTCAATACCCTCTTCTTGAACCACCGAGTGGACCTTGTCAGGGCGGCGGGAACTTTTGGCTAGGGACTTGCGATCCCGCCGCTACATGGTGATAGGATTGTTTGTTTTTTGTATACACATATATATATATATATATAGTACAGGAAAGAGAAATTTGACGGAATGAGCAATGAGACAAGAAACCGAGTCCCGGCCAGGAATTTCAAACTTTTTTCCCCTGGCGTTATCTCTGTCTTCTCGGTAAAGGATTGCCTTCATTGTGCCGCCCTCTGCTCTCTATGATTCTAGTCTTCTTCTAATGTCCCTTTCTCTTACCTCTAAAAAACTCCTGTTTCTTGTCTCATTGCTCATTCCGTCAAATTTCTCTTTCCTGTACTATATTGTAATATAGTCTGCAATGCAAGGTTTCTGCACCTTTATTTCTGTCTTCAAAATTGTTTTGAAAGGCAGAAAATAAATATGGCGAAAGCACTGTGGTGGTTGTTATCACCCGCAGAACTTGCATTTGCTCCTTCTTCTTTATATATATATATATATATATATATATTTGAGATCTCAAATATATTTACCCCATATTTTTTAGTAAATAAAGGACTGTATATACAATCCATTTCATTTCTCCCTCGCTTTCTCACATCTAACTTAGTGTAGGAAGCGGGTTGGATAGATTGGGGTTAGAGTGTAGGTTTTGTGGCCCACTATAGCTTAAATACAACAAAAATGTGCATCAACTGAGCAGGGCCTCACCAGACCCGGAGTATGCAGTCTCCAGTTAGAAAAGAGCTGCTGAACAAGAAAACAGCAGCAGCTAACAAACCTTGTACCAGCTATGCATCAGCTGCCAAGACAACCCAAATACAACAACCTGCTCCACAGCCTGTCTATCTGCCGAGCAAGATGATCAACAGGCCCGCCAAGAATGGGCGGAACTCCAGGAGATCATGCTCACCTCAACCAATACTGAAGATGTGAAATCCAAGGAAGAAACCAAGAAATGATGGGAGGTCAGCCCAAGCGTACCCACCCAACCAGCTGCTACTTAACAAACAGGTAACCCGTCATCGGCTCCAAGGAGCACACAGGGGGGGGTCTCAAGCTCATGTTGTGTGTACTGCAAGGAGGATGCCTCAGCCCCACTTTTATCTTCATGAGGGATATCCCTAAACCGATTGACAGAAGAACATCCAGCATGTGGATGATATCACCCAAATCATGGTTCAAAGGATCAAATCTGCAAGCATGATGGCTAGAGCCACTCCACAGAAGTGGAAAGAATCTCCAGCTTCGAAAGATGCTGGAAAATCCAGACTAATGTTGCAAAATTAAAGGCAACTGAAAGTGGGAGAAATCAGACTCTCACTCACAATTTAGATGAATACTTGCCAAGTGTGTTTGTACTCAGGTTCAAGGTTGCCAGCACAAGGATTGGCCAGGCAAACACGGAACTAGAGAAGATTAAAAAATTCAGAAATCCTAACTGTGCAAATAATCAGAAATTATATACCAGTTTAGTTAGTTCTAAACTGGTGTATCCTACTATACCGCTCAATGATGCATCATCAAAGAACATGTCAAAGCTTCAGTGGATGCAAAGTCAAGGACTCCAGTTCATCAACAATGTCAGGTGGCAAGACTTCCAGAATTCGAGGAACTTCCATTAAGCGATCAGAAGCACAAGGATTGGCCAGGCAAACACAGAACTAGAGAAGATTCAACAATTCAGAAACCCTAACTGTGCAAATAAGCAGAAATTATATACCAGTTTTGTTAGATCTAAACTGGTGTATCCTACTATACTGCTCAATGAGGCATCATCAAAGAACACACCAATGCTTCAGTGGGTGCAAAGTCAAGGACTCTGGTTCATCAACAATGTCAGGTGGCAAGACTTCCAGAATTTGAGGAGCCTCCATAAAGCGATCAGAAGCAGAAGGAAGTAGATTCAAAAACTACCTTCCCAACACCAGAATGGCTGCACCTGTTCCAAAATACAAATAACTTGAATAATGAAAAAGAGAATAACAAAACGATCTGATAAAAAGAGCCGTAGTGGGACAAACAAGTTTAGGGAAAAAAAGTCAACAAATAATAAAAAAAATAACAAAACTAAAAAAGATCCTGAAATAAAAATAATCGCAGTGTTACACTCTTATCAGATAATGGAGAAGGCTGCTCACCGGGCATCTTTCATTTCTACTACTTCCTTCCTTTTCTCTTTCTTTTGCCCTTCCCTCTCTTCCTTCATTACTCCTCCCCACCTCTTACTCTCTTTCTAAATACAATATAATACAATTTTATTATTTATTGAAGTTTTATATTTCCCATATTCAGGTCTACTCCATTCATTTGATAGAGGTCATGTCTGGCTTCTAATTGATTTCATGTTTTCACGATTCTTATGCTCATTTCATTGAATATATTTTCTAATTTTTTATTGGCACAAAACATATAATCATATCGGTATTCTTTTTCTTTTATTCTTGGCAAGCATTCCATGACCATAATTGATTTGCCACTTTACTTATAAAGATTTAATAAGTTCATAATTATTTAGTTTATTCCATGTCAGGTCATTTCCTGTTGTTTTTATTATCATTTCTGTTTTATCCTTATTTATTTGTTTTTTTACCATTGGGCAATATTTGTGGAATCCTGCCCTCAGGAAGCTTGCAAAATTTAATCAATGATAAACTTATAAAAAATTTGTAAAGTGTTTCAGGAAGGAGATTGTGTCAAGAGAAGGTTAAATTAGTCAAAATTTCCTCTTTTCCCTTAGGATTATTTGTAAGAATAAAAACGAAGCTTCACAATAATATATATAGAAAAATAAAGGACTGTGGTATATGAAACATATTTATACAGCAGAATCTTTTGAGACTATATATAAATATCCACAAAAATATCTTAAGGCAAATTTGGATATAAACATGACTGATAAAACTTTATTTGTGGATGAAATATTGGATAATAAAAAGGTGAGTTACTTGTAATTCTTCAGATATTTACTTTGTTTTTAAGACAGGCTGACTTATTCCTTTGTTAAGTTGCCCTGGCTAAGGTCCATCCCTTAGACTGGGAGCTTCAACGAACAATGAACAGGATAGTGTTCTCCCAGAGATCCAGCAATCTTTACATTTGTATTTCTTTTTCCCTATATGTTTTTAATTCTAGCAAAAGTAGCAGAAGTCTGGGTTGGTGAAACCATTGCAATATTTATATGTATTTAGTTTTGCCAGTGACCATGCTAGAGCCTTGCCAGGGTGACCCATTTGAAGAATGTTTTTTATGGATTGATATTTAATGCATTTGCATTAAAGAGGTGATATGGACCCAAAGATTGGAGGCTATACTATGTCATATGTGTGGATAATGATTGCCCAGTTATAGGGAGGGGAGGTTCCTAAGGGTATCTCAGTATACTATATTCTCTGAGGTTTGGAGATTTTTCTAGGAGGATGCTAATGGTCTGACCTATAATCCTATATGTGTAGTTTTGATTACATATATTATGGATGAATTATGTTGGGCAGTGTGAAGATATTTACTTTGTTTTTAAGACAAGCTGGTTAATTACTTAGTTAAGTTGCCCCTGGAAGTATGAAGATTTGATTGAGCAAGTAAAGTTGCAGGAAAAGTTTAGCGAATGTGTGAAGCAAAAGCTTTATAGGACTCAAGAGTTGCCTTGAGAGTCAAGGAAATGAGGACTTGCTTGAGTTTATGATTGTTTTGACTGCTGGCAAACCAATTTATCAAAGGCTTCATCAATTACCTCCCCCCGTAGCTCAAAGATTGAGGAATTGGAAAGATTAAGTGTGATTCAACTAAGTGTGAGTGATTGGTATATTACAATTTTGCCTGCGCAAAAGCAAGATGAAAGTCTATGAGTTGATATTCGATGCAAGATCAGGTTGTGGATGTGGTTGAAAGCAAGCAGGAGATTACGTATGTTTCATAAGCATTTGGTGGGGCAGAGTGTATGTATTTGACAATCAAAATAGATTTGGCTGCATTATGTTTCTGTGTCAAGTCATTTCAGCCACTTTGGATGGATTACGATATATTGTGTGAACAGATCATCAGCCATTAGTACATTTGCAATGTCCGAGGTTAGTGAATAATAGACTTGCAAGGACAATGGAATATTTGAGTGATTTTGATTTTATAGTTGAGTATTTGTCAGGTGAAAGGAATATGATTGTTGATTTGATGTCATGGTTGCTAGAAAGTTTAAATGAGAGTGAGATTGTAAGTATAAATCCTGAGTATTTGGCAACAGGTCTAGTTATATGAAGGAAATAAAAAGTTTTAGGTGATTCTATATACAAAAGTGTGTTGTACAGCTTGCAAGAAGTTATGAAAGATGGATTGCATGAGAAGGTGTCAGAAAGTGTGGATATATAACAAAATAATGTTATAGGAGTAGTGTGTAAGAGACTGGAACAATTAGGAATGGAGAATATGAGTAAGTTAAGGAAATAATGGAGAAGTATGTGTTTGCCATGAGTGATGATCTTTCAAGAAGAGTTAGTGATAGTAAATTGTTTAGCATGACGTTGTATATGTATCATTGTGTAGAAAATGTGGGATGAATCGTTGTTAAAGTTGTAGACACAGAAAGTGGGCGTGATTTGCATCCTCAATTTTTGAGTAGAGTGCATTACAATTGATTGATAGAAAAGAAAAATTATCTAAGAAATTTCAGAAATGAAGTTGGCAAAGAAGTTGTTCTTGTTTGTGAAGATGAAGGTTTGAATGCTGCACAAGTGTTTGTTGAAATTATGAAAATGTGAGTATGGGATGGAAGAAAGAATGCATGTCATCTTGACTATGAATGGAAAGATTCATACAGATGCTCAGATTTCTTTGCTGAGTGTGAAAGTGATGCAATGTGCTGACAATAAGAGTTGGAATGTTCCTAGAAGAGGTGTTACAGTTTTGATAAATGGAGAGATTTTAGCAGGGGGAAGTTGAATGATGTATTGTATAAATTTGTTGTGTTAAGTGAGTATGAGTTACTGTATTGTTTTCTGTTGGCAATCATTTTTTTGCATAAGAATAAGATTTCAGTGGATGTATGTAATTAATGTTTAATGAAATATGGTGTAGCAGTTGGGAATTTGCAGAGTGGGCTTGTAGGTCAACTACTGAAGATATAGAAAGAATGCAAGAGTTATTTATTTCTGATGAGCTGTGAATTGAAAGATGGTGTGATGGCCAGTGTTCCTGTTGATGATAGAGAGTAGCATATTAAAAGAGGTAAGAAGGTTTGCTGAAAAATTTGTATGCAAAGGCGTAGTATATTTTGTGTGATGTATATATTCTGGTGTTTTCTGTGTTTGGTACAATTGGAATGGTGAAGATTGTGCATGACAGATTTGGACATATGGGTCAAAATAAATTGTGGGAGTATATGAATGGAAGTGTATTAGTCCCTTTTTGAGAAAGATTTGCATGGATGTAGTGACCACATGTAAAGTCTGCCAGAAAAGAAATTATCAGAGAATATATGTGCCCCACTAGTATTAAAGTTAAGTGTGAATGTACCTTTTGAAATTGTAATGATTGATTGTGTGTCTCTTCTGTCATTGGTGAGAGGGTATATAGGAATAGTGGTGAGGGTGGATTATAAGATTAAATTTGGGTATGTCACACCTGTGATGAATAAATTATATTTGAGTGTTGCTCTAAAGTATTGAGTGAGAGACTATTGCCCATGTGCATATGTTTAAGTGTGCATGATGTTGAGTGAAGATGGACATGAGTTTGTATGGCATGGTTTTGAGGAGATGTTGAGTGAATGGGGGATTGATCGTGTGTGAACAATACCATATGTACCTATCGGGAATGGTTTGGCTAAAAGAACTATAAGAACCTCAAGTGAGATGTTATGATTAATGGTGAAAGATTGGAGAGAATGGAATGAATGTTTAGGAAGAGTACTTTGGTTGTAAAATGTGACAATGCAATACATGATAGAAATGTCACCATGTAAATATTTGATAAATTTTGAGAGAATGTTTTGACCACACATGGGACTTAGTGAAAGTGATTGTGAGTTATTTAGAAAAGAAAATGAAAGATTTGAAAGTTCCTTCGGAGATAAAGTGGTGAAAGTGATTGAAATAAAAGGTAGACTGAATGTGGATGAATTGAATTTAGAATTTAAAAGTCCTTTTGTTGTGAGAAAGATTTGATCAAGTGGAATAATTTATGTGATAGTGCATGAAAGACAGGATAATAATAATAATAAATCCTTTATTTCCAATATTTGCATTGGCTATTCTACAAAAATAATCATTAATATACAATTACATTAGGTTTAAAATTATAGCTAAAATAGTGTCACAGAAACAATATATAATAGAGTCTAAACTGCAATAAATAACATCAACATAGAAAGTAAAAATATATTATTATGCATGTCATGAGACCAATTTCTAATAGGTATCACTGGAATTGTAGTATTACAAAATATCGCGAATGATGGATTCCATTAATTTACCCACAATGGATTTTAAACTTATAGGTCGATAATTGGTCAGAAGTTTCTATTTCCCTTCTTAAAAATAAGATTTAGATTCCCTAGCCTAAAATCTAATGCCACAACATCTTCTAAACATTAAAGAATTTGTTTAGCGGTCCCACTAACAAATTTCAAATTTCTTTTAAACGCACCAACTAGATTAAATCAGGACCTGGTGATTCACTTGAGTTTAACTTACTGATATAAAAATCTATTTCTGCTTCAAAGAATTCAATATAGCTTCAAAGATTATGCTCGTTAAAGTTTATCACATGGTTCATTCATTGTATATTAAGCTCATCTTCCTTTATAAATATCAATGCAAAAAAGTAAATATATTGGCCACCTTTTCTATATCCAAAACTGTTATTTTCATTTTAAATAGGTCTTATTGTTTCCTTTATTTGGTTTCTATTGGATATATGATCAAAAACATCTTATGGTTATACTTACTTTATTTGGCAAGTTTAATTTCATATTTTCTTTTAGTGCTTCATATTTCCCTCTGGCATTCCCTTCGGATGGCTAAGTAAATTAGATTATTTTTTTCCCATGAGTTATGCTTGTATGCACAGTTCCTATCCTTCAAATTGACTTTAATATCATGGTTCCCCTATTTTAGTTTACTTGAGGTATTTCATTTGTTTTTTCTTGAAATGAATTGCTCATCTAATTCTCCTAAATGCTCAATGAAAAAGGACTAGGAGACTGATTAGCATTTCCAAATATTGAGTCCCACTTGATATCTCTAAACTTGGGGATGAAGCCATTAAAGTCTGCACATTTAAAATTTGGCACTTTAATATTATTTTCCTGGTTATGATTTATATTAATATTGAACTGTATTGATTTTTGATTGCTGGAAGCTATACCTTCTCCAATACTAATACCTGAGATAAAATTAACATTGTTAGTTAGAATTATGTCAAGGATATTTTTCCCTTAGATTGGTTTATTGTTTAATTGTGTTAAATAGTTTTCTTCCATGAACTCCCCATAGCATCTGCCCCTCCGTGCCTGATTTAAATACTTCATAGTTAATATTTCTATAATTTAAATGCCAAATTAATAAAGTGCAATTATTTTTAATGTTACTTCCATCAATGTTATATAATTCCTGTTGTGGTGAGGGTCTATACACTAGAAAGATATTAATTGGAAAACCATTAAATTTTAGTTTGGCTCTTATCACCTCAACTTCTTTGGGACAGTCAACTTAAATTTCCTGTTAAGCTTATATGATTTTTTGGTGTACAGTAGTACTCTTCCACCCTGTTCATGTATACAGTCTTTATTAACTTGCTTATACTCTAGTAGTGCAATTTGCTGATATAGTCTCTCTTAGATGTCTCCACCCATGATTCCGTTATTGTTATAATATCAAAGCTTTGTAAGTGCACTAAACATTTAAATTTGGTGAGCTTGTTTCAAAGACTACGCACATTTTAGTAGTAGATATGTAAATTTATTTTTCAAAAGAGTACATTATTTTTACGGCATAGTGAGCCACTCTCCCTATGTGCTCTCTACTCTCTGATGCTCTTCTGCCTGAAATTTTACAATTGAATTATTAATTATTCTTCTAAGCCTTGCCTCACCCACCACATTTAGATGGAGACTGTCTTGCCAGAATAGTCCCATTTCTATGTAGAAATCATCCCATAAATCGATCTCTTTAGCTGGTGAAGAACCTTAAGAGAGTTGTTAATATAGGATGCTCTTCCATAGAAAACATTCACTGCACCTATTCTGGAAAGGATACCTGTAAACACCACATTACCACACTTTTTCCAGCTTCCTTATCAGTAGAGGGTACCTTGTTAGAAGTTCCATGGGCCTTATAGATAACAAATTATTAGTACTGATATATATTATTTAAGCTGTGTCTTGTGTATTTTGGCCTGTAAAATCTTCCATTGAATCAACCAGATCCTCAACTCTTCCATCAGTATAACAGTAACTCCATTTGGTTGGTTTTCTGCCACAGAATTCTTAAGTTGGCCCTTAAGATTTTTTATATGGAGAAAAAACATTTTGGGGATAGTTGTGGAGAGAGCAATAAAAAAGATTCTGTGAAGATGCATTGATATATGTAGATGTTGAAATGTTGACTTAAAAAATAACATTATAATTAATTATTCATAATTGGTATGCAATAATTGTATCACATGGTTCTTTTTTGCTCTGTACTTAAAATTAATCATTATAATTGAGTCAAATTTTAAATATTTAAATCACCTTTTATTTATATAACGATGCTTGTAAAGAAATCTCAGCTCAGATATCAAAGAAGAATTTTTTTTAATCATATCCCCATCTGGCACCAGCATAGTCTCTTCTCCTTCTTTTAGATAGCCTGCATAGAACCTCTCCCACAACTCTCTGGTTAGCATCTAATTTCACAGGGTATACGCTGACCAGCTTCCTCTCACCCATCCATCCTGGATCGAGGCTGGGAGGGGAGGGGCAATGACCCCTCATCCCTGAGCTCTGGTCTTGGGTGGTGGGCTTTTAGCAACCTGCTTCAGCCCCACCTACACCTTCCTCACATACCCCTTTCTCTCTCCTTTCAATCTCTATCGCTTTTATGCCCAGCCCCCGATGGAGCTGTCATGCCGAAGGGCTGCCTGGCCACTGGGTGGAAAGGTGTGGTCCTAAATGGTGGCAGCTGGTTCTGCCACCCCCGTGTTCACCTCTTGCAGAGCGGGCCACTGTGGGGGCTGATTAGCGTTTGCATCCTGCAAAAAGACCAGGGTCACCATGCCCATGAATGAAAAAAAAATATCTCCCCTTTTACTCCCCCTTCACCAGCAACGGAGCCACCTTCGACAACTGAGGAAACTGGAGGTCCCCCGGCTTCTGCTTTCGCAGGGGACCCTCCAAAATGCTTCGAACAGAGATGAGGCTTCCTCCTCTCCTCTGTCTATGGGTGTAGGGGACTTCGCCTCAGCCTCTTCTCTTGGTGCCCTCGGTTGCAGCAGTCTCCCCTTTACTTTCTAAGGGGACTGCGAAGAAAGGTAGGCGGCCTATAATTGCCCGCTCTCAGCGGGAGCGGCACGCATAATGAACTTAAAGGGGGTCATGATACATGCTCCCCCGCTCCTTCCTGAATAAGGACACACTCACCAGTGGGATCTGTGATGTCCTGGGGGTGGGGGGATGGCCACATGCAGGCCCCCCCTTGAGATGGACATGGTCCCTAAGGCAACCCAGCCCCTGAAGGTAGGGCCTTCCATGGGGGCGAGCCTGGGCTCCGTGCCATGCACTAAACCTGAGTCCGGCCCTGTGCAAGGGCCTCCTCAGATGGCTTGGGTCTCCCCTGTAAAAGCCAAGACCTTCTCCATCCTGGAGAAGAATCTTGCTGAGGCCGGTCCATCTTGCCTAGGGGCTGCTACCGGCGGAGGGGAGAAGCGGGTTCATTCCACGCCCTCCTTTCCTAAAAAGAAAAAGAACCGGAAAAAGACGAAGAAGACTCGGTGTTGCTCTCCACCCGCGGGGACGGACGGCACCGCTGCCGTTTTGGTAAGCGACCAAGCCAAGATCAGCACGTCTGGCCCCGTTACTCCCCTTTTCGGGGATCCGAGACGAAGACGAGAACTGCGCAGAGCAGAGCCTCGATTACGTCGGTGCCCCTCATTCAGAGGCTACTTGGAGTTTTTGAGCCCGCTGGCTTCAAGCGTTTCCTTTTTATTCGCTCCACTGATGGCAGCATGTTGTCTAAGAGCAGTATGATCCATCAGAGGAGACCTCTAGCTAGTGGGAATGGTAGAGAGCCGAAGGTGAACCGTTTCACGGACCAGAGCCTTTTTTGCGAATGCGTCAAATCCCTCCGAGGCAGCCATGATTAGTGCAGTTCGAACACTTGATGGCACGCCTGTGAGTGTGACGCTGCACTCTACCATGAAATTCGTGAAAGGAGTAGTTTATGTGAGGGAACTCGTGGACTACTCCATAGATGACATCAAGGTCAAGGTCGAACATGTGTTGAGAAAACAGGGAAGGGCCTCGAGACCCACCACTATGCTCTTCGTCACATTCGACTGTGACAAGCTCCCTGAGTCGGTGCGTGCCGGTTGGTATCGCTACCGCGTGAAGGCATTCTTGCCACTGCCGTCGAGGTGCTATTACTGTCACCGATTCAGCCATACTAATCGCTCCTGTCGACATGCAAAGTCGGGCTTAACCGAAGTCTGTGTAAGTTGCTCCAAAGCCACACACGATGTCAAAATTGTCTGTGGCCAAGTTTGTCAATTTTGGAGAGCCGCACCCCGCTTCTTCGAAGCAATGTGGTGCGTATCTCCTTGAGAAGGAAATCCTGGCTGTTTAGGAGCAGGAGTGTCTCTCATTTCGTGAGGTTAAGGACTTGGTCCTGGCGTTGCCCAGGACGTCCTATACCTCAATGTTGAGGCTCATGGCCCCTCCAGGCCTACGAGCAAGGTCGTTTCCACGCTCATTCGGAACCATTCTGCGGGTTCTATTCACCCCGGGCGCTCTCGTGGTAAAGCTGGCGGCACAAAGGGTTCACACCCAGCCCCGGCTAAAACCAGGGCTTCTCTCCCTTCCCCCAGGAAAGGGAGGCTCCACCAAGTCGTTACACTGACAGGAGGCAACTCCCCAGAAGATGGTCGTGAGGTTATCTTCCGGAGTTCCTAAAGCTTTTCCCCTTCCCCTCCGAAAGGAGGTCAGCACTAAGGGAGCTTCGGTTCCTTCGCCCACACCTAGTGGTAGGCTGGGTGGCACGAGGATGGTGGATACTTTAAAAGAGGGCCACCCCCACCTCAGAAGCCGCTCCGATCGCCTAAGGTTTCGAGGGGGAGGGAGGAAAAGACTCACATATTGAGCCCAACCTTCCCTAATAAGTACTCGAATGCGACAGTGCCTTCAGCGCATTGTTCGACCAACATTGCCTGGAGTATGGCCGTTTCCGTGAGGGTCTTCTCTTCGAAGAGGTTCCCCGCGTCTCCTCGGAGCTATGCCTGGAGGGCATATTCCTTTAATGGAATCGCCACAGACTCCGGGCCAACTGGTAGGAGTTGCGGAGGCTCGTCTCCTCACGTTCACCGTTAGCTATCTATTTGCAGGAGACCATGCTGGGCGCATGCGCCCTGCCCACCCTCTCGGGATGTAAGAGTTTTGCGACCGCACCACCACAGGATGGAGGACATGTGGGAGGATGTGCGATTTACGCCCGCAATGATGTCTCCGTTCTTCTCTTCGCCGCTTTAGATACCTCCTTTCATGCAGTAGCTGTGCAGCTACACCTGGATAGCAAGTATACTGTTATTTCCGCGTACATTCCACCGTCACCCGACCTGGACTCGGGGCCTTCCACGGTTGCCGCGGCCCTTTCTCTTGCTCGCATATCTGAATGGTAGGCATGCCCTATGTGGAGCTATCTGATTAATCCCCAAGGTCAATTCCTTGCCGACCTAATCGACGAGCTGGAGATAGGGGTCCGAAATTGATGAGTTTACGAATCACTGCCCGAAAACCGCTTCATTTTCCTGCTTCATCTATCTTCGTGCTCTCCGGATGTACAGACTGATTTTGGATGTGAAGTGGTCGATGACCTCCATGGAAGTGATCACTTTCTCATTCAAATATCGTTTTATGTGCCGATGCCGCCCGAGAGCCTACCCTGGTGTACTTGCCGCTGGCGCGTCAGTCCAGAAGTTAGGTTGTTAGATGAGGCTGTTGAGTTCTTCTGCATCCTCATCGCCGTGTGCCTAACTACTATTCCTAGAAGGTCTGGCCGTTATGCACGCAGACCACTCCGGTGGTGGTCAGCAGAGTGTGAGACGGCCCTCAAACAGAAGCGTTATGCCTACATCCGCTATAAGCGCCGCCTGAACCATTCACCTTCGGTCGATTTCGTCGGGCTAGGTTCCGGTATTTTTCCAAGAACGCACGCCACTCTTCCTGGCGGGCATACGTGTCTTCACTTTACAAGAAGACCCCTCTAGCAGAGGTGTGCGTGAGAGTCAAAAAGATTCGGGGCAAGTTCTCTCAGGACCCCGCATCCGTGGCAGAATCCTTAGCGACATCTTTCCCCGCATTTTCTAGCCGGGATGCTGCTCAGCCAGGATTCAATGGGGGTACCGATGTCGCGCAAGGCCGCCGACTAGACTTCAACTCAAGAGTCGGAGAACCCTTCAACGACAGGTTTACTCTGAGTGAGCTTCGTTCCCCTCTCGCTTCGTGCGCGAACACTGCCCCTGGTCCGTAAGATGTCCCGTACGTCATGCATCGACACCTAGGTGAGCGCGGCCTCGCCTTGCTGTTTTTTGATCTTGAGAAGGCCTATGCTACGGTATCATGGAGAGTCCCCACACGATGGGGGCGAGGTGCCACCTCCCAAATCTTTATATGTGAATTTCTGAGAAATCTTCGATTCCGCCTACTGGTGGGGGGAAGCCCTCTCCTGCCATATTGAGTAGGAAGAGACTGTCCCGCAGGGAAGTGTCCTCAGTGTCACACTCTTTGCCTTGAGCATCAATGGCATCGCCTCGCTGCTACCGGAAGATGTTCTTGCTATGCTCTACATGGACGAACTTTCGATCTCTTTTGGCGCTGCCCAGATTCCAACTCTGGAGCGTCGACTCCAACAGGCATTGAACCGCGTCTCTCGCTATGCCGAAGCGCACAAGTTTCGGTTTTCCTTGCCACGACCAAGCTGGTGCACTTCTGACGCCATCCACTGCTCCACCCTAACTTGTTTCTTAATGGGGTACGCCTAGAAGTGATTGAATCGCACCGTTTCCTTGGTCTTGTATTTGACCGACGCCTCACCTGGGAGGCTCATATTCGCAGCCTTAGGGTCTCTTGTACCTGCCCCATGAAAATTCTCCGTTGCGTACCTCTTATATGCATATTCTTCGTTCTCCGACGTTCAGCGCTTGGAGCGCTAATAGGGCTAATGCCTTACTTTTTTATCGATTCCTTGTTCGTTCGAAGCTTGACTACGGATGTGAGTTTTATGCATCAGCAGATGAGCGTGTATTGCGGAAGGTGAACTCGATCCACCACACGTGCCTTCGCCTAACGACCGGTATCTTCCGCAATTTCCCCATTGAGAGCCTAATGACAGATGCTGGTGAGATGCCACTCTCTCTGCGCCGTGCACAGTGCATTATTCGCCTGTACGCGCGTGCTCGGTTCCTCCCTCAGTCGCCAACAGCTTTCACTGCATCCGAAGCTGATTTCGACGGTGCCTATGCCGCCGAGAGATACCAGTCATACCCTAAGCACTTTGGTTTTAGGGCTAGGAAACCCCTTCGAGACCTCGGTATAGCTCTCGGGACGGTGGCGCCCCCTATTGTGCCCAGCACGCCGCTCTAGAGGGTACCACCTTTAACTATTTGTTGCCACGCCTCGGCTTCCAAATCTTCTACAGCGCCGGTAGTATTGCGTTCGACCTTTTGCGGTCTTCATGGCCAAGCTAGTTGCAATACACTGCTCCGCACGCGAGATTACGCGACATGCCCGGTTTGGAGGTCAGATTGTGATTTATAGCGATTCACAAAGCACTTTGAGTGCTCTCGGGTCATTGGAATCTCCGCATCCCTTGGTTCGCAATATCCGTGACGCCACGGTTTTGGCGAGATTATCTTCCTGCTAGTTTCCTGGACATGTAGGAATTGTGGGAAATGAGGCACCCAAAGAGTCCGCGAGGACTGGGCGCCCACGAGCGTTTCGCTCTTCCTCACACTAACTACATGGCAGGAATACTTGCTCCCTCTAGGCGGCTTTTCAAAGAAGATGGGAAACGGTTGAAGGGAACTTAAAGTTGCGTACTATTGCGCTGTAACTCTTCCCATGGCCCTACCCCTCAATACCACCACGGCTTTAGGTTGCTTTCTGTCGTCTCCGAATTGGACACACTCGCGGGACGCATCGCCATTTAATGGAACGCTCGCCTGCGCCCTACTGTGAAGACTGTGTTGTCCCCCGGACTGTTCAACACGTTCTTGTAGAATGTCCTATTCTAGGTGATCTTCGCGCATGTTACCTGTCCAGGTACCGGGACAGGCAGGGTCGCTACCCCTTGTCCCTTGTACTCGAGATGGGTTCATGCACACAGACTTGTCGACTCTACTTTTTGAGGAGGCTTGCCACCTCCTCCTTTATTTCACCTTTTTTTAGGCCGCATGTTCATGCGACTGCCCCGAGAGAAGGCAGGCCTAACCCCGACGCCGGAGTGCACTTTCATCTTGCCTGTTTGCTTTTGTCTGTTTTTATTTTTCTTTATTTAGCCTTTGTCCTTTTTCATCGTTATTTACGTACATATTGTTATTTGTTTTTAAATATAGCTCAGTAGTAGGCTGTGTGTAGTACGGCTACTTATGCCCACGTATGCAGTCGCCAGATGGGCTCTTAAAATTTCTATTTTTAAATCCAAAGGAAGATTACTAGCATATAATGGGTTAAAATCTTGTGATCACTTAAATTGATGGACATCTTTGTTGCCTGCAGGGCATTTACAATGTCCGACATTTGGTAATAATTTGTGCGGGACAAAAGTTACAATAATGCTAAAATGCGGGACAGTCCGGCAAAATCCAGTATGTCTGGGAAGCCTATGTATTGGCAATAATGTCCTATCAGGATTTCAATTAGGAGTCAAAGCAGTTTTGATTCTTTTGAACAAATTAAATTAAAGGAAACAGTTTAATTGTATTAAAGTTATGTATTTATGCAGATTACTTTTGGACTAATTTTAAGTTACTTGATCAGTCTCAGAATTCAGTTTGAAATTAGAAGATATTTTCACCATTAGATGCTTCATTAGAGAATATAGCTTTCACAAAGTGAGGCTTATTAAATGGCTTAAAAGTTTCTTTGATGGAGATGATAAATGAGATGGAATGGGTGCTGGGATTTAGAGTCGTGGAAATTCATGACTGAATGGAGTAGACTATTGCTTGCTGTCATACTGTGTTTCGGTATACAGAGACTACATATAGATTTATTGGGGGGGGCAGAAAATAGGTTTTTAACCTTTCTCACAGTATGAATCAGGAGGGAGGTGTTGTAGAGTTCATGATCAGTACGTATATCTCATGTATGGTCAAAAGATTTTACCATTATATGGAATAAATTGTTAAAATGTTGCAGAAAAAAAGGGGAATCTTCTAGGAAGTTTTTAGTAATAAATTTGAAAAATTAAGGAAAATAAAAGATGTGGATGATTTGTAGACCACTAATACTACTTGCTCGGAAAGTAAAGGTTATATCTTTTTCTGGTAGTTTTTTTAGTCCCAATTCTCTTTCATACATTGAGTTTAAATAAAGTTTGCTAATCAAATATTCTACGGGATCTTACATAGGAATATATTTGTATTTAGGAAATGTTTGAAGATATTTTAATGAAAGAAGAGATTAAGGAAGAAGATCTGGAAGATGAAAGTCCTCTCCCTGATCAAGAGGAAGAGAGACTCGATTTCAAAAAGGAAAACTCAGCAAATGCCACTACTGAAACAGTAGTGCAAAACTGCCTTCAAGAAAAGGTAATTTTGAACATTTTAATTTGGAGTACAAAATTTAATAATAAATTTTGATGCAATGAAAAGACATGAAACCTGGGGTAAATTTTAAGACACTTGCCAAGGACAATAATATAAAATAGTATATTACATCATGGTAGTTATTTTCAACTTGGTGAATAAGAGTGGAAAAGTGTACAGTGAGGCCCATAATAGTCCACGAAAAACACTGCCAACCACTAAGGCGTTTTTTTACATAGCACCCAAAAAGATGTATAAGGAAATTTACATTATTTAACCTCCAAATCAGGTAGGGTGGGATAACAGGATACCAGAGCTTGGGGCGTTCCTTAATTTTTGGTAGTGCATTAGCATTCTTCCGGCTGTGGTTAGTGCATTCCTCAATTTTTTTCGCTTGGTGACTTCCTGGTTTAGTGCTCCAAAACTATTAAAGCATCCCTCAAAAAAAGTAGTTCTTTCCTCGAAAAACTTGAAAAAAAGTAAAATAAACACGGTGTTCCTCAAAAACACTACTGTCCGCATGAAAAGAACTATTCCAGAACTTAAAAATAAAACATAATACAAGGTAATAATACATCAGAGCTTCATACATTAAAATATATGTATATTTTAGACTTTTTACCAGTTTTTCTGACTATATCACATAAAAAATCACTAAATCAAAAATATCACTTAATTATTAGACTTACTGTAGTATTCGGGACTGTATTTTACTGCATTTCAATGCATTTCACTGTTTTTAGTGTATTTGATGAGTAGATGCCTAGTTTGTAAACATTTTCATTATTCATTATTTTGTATTACACTAATTTATTAAGTTTATTTTACTTTAAATCTGACACAACGATTCAATTTTCATTATTGTACATAAAGATTAAAGACCTCTCAAGTTACAACACTTCTTAAAGTTTTTAAAGAATTAAAATTACTGCTGCCCCACCTTTTCCCCAAGGAGTTGCATGTTGCCCCTCACAAACACCAGCTGTTCAAAGTTAATGTTGCTCAGGTTGGATTTCTTTGCCCTCAAAATGTCTCCCGCTGAGCTAAACAGCCTCTCCACAGCAGCTGAGCTGGGAAGATGAGTATTGTATTTTTTAAAGAGGCCCAGCCATGCGTCCATTTAGTGGGTGGGGAAGAGGTCCTGGCTGAGAGGGACACCCACCATCGCTCTCTTCCACTGGTCCAGGATCTTGATGACCGTCTCCTCCACTTCCTCCCGCCGCCTCACCTCCGGCACTGCAGCATTGGAGAAAGAGCAGGTGGAACTGGTCCACCTCCTCCTGCCTCTCCTTAACGTCCACTACCTCTGTCACCTCCTCCACGATGCGCTGCTTGATGTCCACAGCCTCGTCCGGGCTGAAGTGGTTCACCAGGGACATGATGTAGTGTGGGTGCAGGGCAGTGGCCTTAATGACGTCCTCCTTCTTCAGCCTCGCGACAAACTTGCCATAGTTCCAGTGGCTGGCGCAATACTTTTCTATTATTTGTCAAACAGTTCCCTGCTATCGTTTCTCACTTTTGAGGGAAAGCTTCCTGCCTAAATGTAAACGACAATGTTGCCGCGTAGTGAATATTGTCTTTGTTGTTGCCATTGAAAACGTTAAAATAATAATCGTTTCGGAACGCAGGAACGCTTTAAAATTTCTTGCGGTGCGTTCCCCTTACTTGCGTACGCAAGAACGCACTAAAGGAACGCACTTACCCAACTCTGCAGGATACTGCAGGTAGCAAGACTAGTTTCAGTTTGCTTCTGTTTCTCATAGTTAGATGTGTGCTTTCAGAGAGGGTTAATTTTGTGTATTGTCTTTTGGCTATGAGTTAGAGTAAGGACTTGAAATCTAACTAGGTTGTAGCTATACCATCATTGTTTTATGCAAACAAGTCCAACAAAGATATATTGCGCAAAGCGGACTGAACCTGTGTATCATTCAAAGATGGTGGCTAAAATCATGCAAGACTTGTGCTACCTAGGTAGGTAAATTGAGATCTCGAAGAGGACTTTTACTTTTGTAAGAGGCAATTGGAGGCGGACCCTATGATTCCGGACAAGGAAATCAAGAAGGATTGACCTCTGCTGAAGAAGACTTGTGTTAATATTATTCTGTGATGGCTCCTTAACGATCTCCATTTCAACCACTGCGCATGCCTCAGAAAACCGCTTCTAAGTTCCTTCCAGGGCAAAAAGTGGATTGCTTTTGTTGAGAAATATTTAGCTTAAGACCCAGTGGTGGCGCGTGATTAGAGTGGCGAGGCCACCTTTAATGTTAATGGGTACCAAGGGGATAAGTTCAGGCTGAAACACCGGTCAGATCCTCTCGACTTTAGGTACACTCAAGCTACTATGAAAACCATGGTAGTGTCATTGTCTGGGATTCGTTTTGGTCCACTGAAGCAGCAAACGGTTGGGCTTGGAAGACTACTTAAGTGGACTGGCCGGAAAATAGCCGCCCTCGAGTACCTCTGCCTCCTCTAAGTAGCCCCCCCACCTTCCTATGCTGTTTCATGGGCACCTCAAAGTCTCATCTAACTGACGGTATTTCCCCCCCACCCCCACACACTAGATACGGATTCGGGGCTTCCCTCTTACCCCCTCTTGCACAGTTGCCTTTGGGCGACTCTAGTCTAGTGGCGACCCCCTTATACTTTCTCAGGTGCCTTCTGAAGATTCTCTCCAATTGTCAAGTTTGAAGGTTACCTCCTTAATTCCTTTGGTAGAATTGGCTCCAAGCAAAACTCCACTTGCGGTAGGTCTCCATCTTCTTTCTCAGGAGCCTGCCAAGAACATGGCCAGGCAAAAGACGAGCCGCATTGGTTCTCTGCCTACCTGATGGTGTCAGACGAACCACTTCAACTCCTTTAGTGGAGTAAGAGGCGGCAGCGTATCCTGGGTATTGCCAAGACACTTCCTCGATCCGATGTTGATCACTTTAATGGAAGCTAGCATGTCAACTCCCCTTCTCTTTCCAATGGAGGTCTGCATGCCGACCCGAGTGACGTCATAATGGGCCATAGGCCCAAGGAATCCCTGCTCTGGGTGCCTGAAACTGTGGTTGGGGTGATAGCCTGTTGGAAGACCCTCCCATTGGTAGAGATAGTCCAGGTGGTGAGACCGTCCATAATTGCAAGTCCTCCCAAAGAGCGAACTTTGGATCGACTCCGCCCATCTGCAAGGGCCACCGAATACTCACCAGGAGAGGAGGGAGCCCCTGCCGTGTCTGTTGCCCAGTTGACAAACAAAATCTCCACCTCGGAGAAAGATCTGGCCGAGACTAGTCCTTCCGCCCTTGGAATACTTTCCGGAGGAGGCGAGAAACCGGTCATTGCCCCCCATTTCCAAAGAAGTAAAGCAAGATGAAATCAAGGAGGACAAGGAATTCTTATCCCTCTGCTTTTTTCCAGGAACAGAGGAGTCCGCTGCCTCTTCGGCAAACGACTAGTAGAAGAGCGGCACACCCGCCCTGATGCTGCTTGGGGCGGGACAGTGATCCGCATTTCAGGAAATGGCTGATGTAGTTCCAGTCGTTAGATGAGGCTGTGGAATTCCCAGGCAACCTCATCGCCGTGGGCCTTTCTACTATTCCGCGAACGCCTGGCCCTTTTGCCCGCCGAGCGCTTCCATGGTGACTAACCCAGTGTAAGACGACTCCCAAATAACGGAAGCGTCACGCATACTGCATTCGCTATAAGCACCGCCTGAACGATTCTACTTTCTGTGAGTTTCGTCGAGATTGGGCTAGGTTTCGGCATGTTCGAATTGCGCCCACCGCTCTTCCTGACGTATAAACGTGTCTTCACTTAAAGGAAAGAACCCTCTTGAAAAGGTGTGGAAGCGAGGTAAAAAGGATTTGGGGCAAGTTTTTGCAGGATCCCCTTCCGTTCTCCAGGAGAATGGGACCGCAATCTCGGACCCTACGTCCGTGGCGGAGTCCTTCGCGACCGTTTTCTCCGCATTCTCTATCCGGGATACTGCTCCTCCGGAATTCAATAGGCGTCGTGATGCTGTGGAATGTCGCCAAGTAAACTTTAACTCCATAGGTCGAGAACCCTGCAAAGACAGGTTAACATTAAGTAAGTTGCATTCCGCTTTCCCTTCATGCGGCCAGTAAGGGGCACTGCGATTTGCTTTCCTGGTCGCCTTGCTTCCTCACTTACCCTACAACATCTCCCAAATTAGTGGTCGGTCACTAATTTCGCAGGGTAAACACCCACCAACTTCCTTTCACCCAGCATTCCCGGATATGGGCTTAGGGGGTAGGGAACAATGCCCCCTACACCCTGAGCTCAGGTTTCGGCTTGTGGGTTTTTAACATCCTGCCTCACCCCATCCTTCCTCGCATACCCTCTCTCTTTTCACGGTATATTAATTTTACGCCCAGCCTAAGGTGGAGCCGCCATGCTGATAAGCAGTCTTGCACCTGGCGAGGGTAGTGGCCTCTCATGGCGGCAGCTAGCTTTGCCGGGTCCGTATTCACCCCTCGCAGAGTGGTCTATTGCGATGGGTGATTAGTATTTGCATCCCATAATAATAATAGAGCCTCCATGTCCATTCATGAGGATGTCGAGATTATCTGCTGTGTTCCTGGACATGTAGGAATTGCGGGAAATGAGAGCGCCAAAGAGTCCGCTAGTACTGGGCGACCAGGTCAGCGTTTTGCTCTTCCTCGCACCGATTACCTGGGAAGAATACAGTTTGCTTGTCAAAGAAGATGGGAAACGGTTGAAGGGAACTTAAAATTACTTTCTATTGCGCCGCAACTCTTCCCATGAAACTACCCACCAATGCCGCGACGGCTTCAGGTGGCTTTCTGTCGTCTCCGATTTGGACACACTCGCGGGACGCACTGCCATTTGTCGGAGCGCTCGCCTGCGCCTTACTGCAACGCCTGCGTTGTCCCCCAGACTTCGGCACAATCTTGTTGAATTTGCCAATCTGGGTGATCTCGGCGCACGTTACCTGTCCCGTACCTGGACGAGCGGGGTTGCTACCTGTTGTCCCTTATACTCGGGATCGGTTCGGTCACACTGACTTTTAGACTTTACCACTCTTTGGAGGGGGCTAGCCTCCTCGGCATTATTTAATCCTTTTTGTAGGTTGCATGTTCATGCGCTATGGGGGGGGGGGTGCTACCCCCGACGCCGGAGCGCGCTTCCTTGCCTTTTTGCTTTTTATCGTTGATTTTGTTTTTTAACCTCTGTTCTTTTGTAGTGTTTTTATTTTTTAGTTACATATTGTTATTTGTTTTTTAATATAGCCTAGTAGTAGACTGTGTCTAGTACGGCGACCAATGCCTAGGCAGGCAGTAGACCGATGGGTTCGTTCCTAAAATTTTAAAAATGTTTGTTTTTAATTACTTTTTTAATCTAGATTAATATTAGGCCCTGCGTAATTTAGGGCTACCTTTGCCTTTGTAGGCCCTTAAAATTAAAAAAAAAAACTACCCCAACTGCTTGTTACCCACACCTACAGGAACATTCTGGTCTCATACCTAGCCTCTTCCATATGTATAGTTTTTCTTTGTGTGGTTGTTGGAGTGCATGACTGGGCCACTGTGGTCGTTTTTGCACGCTGTCTGGTTCCTTGATAGTTGATTTTGTGATCCGGCCCTTCACAATGCGTCGGTGGTCCAATTTCATTTTTGTCGCCCCTAAATCGGACACACCATGGGCACACTGACATATGTTAGCGGAGTTCACTGAAACTTTACTTGGTTGAATGTCCTATTGTGGAGGAGGTTGTAAGTGACGCCCATTCGAATATCAAGCCAGGTAAGATCACCACAACCTGTCGCAAGTTCTGGGCCGGAACTCCTGCAGACCGAATTGTAGAGTTTGGGTTACAGGAGCGCCCCTCTATGCCCTTTTTCCGGTTTGTCTGTCTGTTGTTTTATTGATTTTACTTTTTTTTTGCCTTTTATTGCAGCCTAACAATGGGCTAGTTTTAATTTCGGTAGCTGTGCTTTTGATGACTATTTGGAATTGAAGATTGTCTATTTTGATCCCTTAGTGAGTATTAATGGGATACATGATGAATACAAGATACTCGTAATTCACAATATATTTAGAATGACAATGGTTGTTGATCCCAAAAGGTGCCGTAGGCCGTTTCCGGTTCCACCTTGAGATAGTGTTGTTTGTTTACAACAGCCAGTGATCATGCATATTATAATAAAATTAACCTCATACTTTATTTTCAGATGCAATGTACGCCTTCAAATGTCGAAATTGGCTTCTCACAGTTTAATACTGAAAGAGTTCTGATTCGCGGAAGAGGAAAACTTAAGAGGAAGCGACGGTCTCCTGAGAATCATTTCAAATGCAGTTCCTGTCCATATCAAACAGCGCATCGGCGTGATCTTGATAGACATGAAAGAATCCACACACATGAAAAGCCTTTCAAATGCACCTTTTGTCCCTATCAATCCGCGCAAAGTGGGGCTCTTAAAATCCACGAAAGAACTCACACGGGTGAAAGACCTTTCAAATGCAGTTCCTGTCCCTATCAATCAGTGCAAAATGGGGATCTTAAGAAACATGAAAGAACCCACACGGGTGAAAAGCCATTCAAATGCATCTCCTGCCCCTATCAAGCAACGGAAATTGGAGCTCTTAAGGTACATGTAAGAACCCACACGGGTGAAAAACCTTTCAAATGCAGTTCTTGCCCCTATCAAGCAGCGCATATTGGGAATCTTAAGAAACATGAAAGAACCCACACAGGTGAAAAACCATTCAAATGCACTTCCTGCCCCTATCAAACCGCCCAAAGTGGTGCTCTTAAAATCCACGAAAGAACCCACACGGGTGACAAGCCTTTCAAATGCAGTTCCTGTCCCTATCAAGCAACAGAAATTGGAGCTCTTAAGGTACATGTAAGAACCCATAATGGTGAAAGGCCTTTCAAATGCAGTTCTTGCCTCTATCAAGCAGCGCATATTGGGAATCTTAAGAAACATGAAAGAACCCACACAGGCGAAAAACCATTCAAATGCAATTCCTGTCCATATCAAGCCGCGCAAAGTGGGGCTCTTAAGAAACACGAAAGAACCCACATGGGTGAAAAGCCATTCCAATGCAGTCACTTCCTGCCCCTATCGATCAACAAGAAGTAATCTTAAAATGCATTTAATCACACACTCGAATATAAAACTTTTCAAATGTGATTATTGTCCCTATCAATGCAACTCCATATATTATTTTTAAAAAACATTTAATAACAAAACATTCCTAAGGAAATTCTTCAAGACTTGATCGAACTAGTTTCTTCCTTCCTAGCGGAAAGAGACATCGCTTGAATCTGCATCTGATGCTAAATTTGAAACATTATGGACACCACAAGACGGCGCTAAATACTTGTTTCACTACCAGGTATTCTCGCACCACTTCCATCGCTTGTGGTCTTCGTCAGACAACGGTTAGAAATGCTATTTTTGGCGTAATTGTGGCTCTCTGCCTATTCTCTGTCCTTCGCAGTAAATGGTATTATTTAACGTTTGCTTTTCCTAGGTTATATCCATAAGTGGACGCGATAACCGGTAAATCGATAAATCCAAAATTATAATACAATATTGATCATTGACTATATATAGCGTTATTTTATATTACAATAGTAAAAATATTTGAATACTGTTGTTTAGTTTCTTACCTGGTGAGACTCTCCTTCATCTCCTCATAGGTTTTGAAGATCCTCCTCACAGCTAGGACCTACATATTTCTGCCTCCAAGGCACGCGCGGCTCGCTCCTGTGCTAAACTGGAATTAAAAATAACTGAAATTATCGATTGTCGCTGGTTCAGAATCAAAAGTATCAGCGATACCGATTAATCGATAACGCGGAAAAAATATCGAATAACCCGATATCGTTATCGCGATAACGTCCACCTATGGTTATAGGAAAAATCGACCAATAGCAACCGACTCATAGGCAGATGAGTCGGTTCCATCTTGCACGGTGGTTTTAATTCTTAAATTTGACAACTCGCGCTTGTTGTGAGCATTCGTTCCCGGAAAGCTATAGGCTCCACTTAACTCCCCCTTTTCACGGCTGTTTCTTGAAGGAGCCCCCGAAAAGCTCAGGTCATTCATTGCTCAGGGTGACAAAATAAAACACTTTGAGGTATTTTCCACATTAAAGGTTTGGACAAGATTGATAAAATTGGGGTATGCTAAGATGTATAGGAGGGTTAATCGATTTGGGGCTCAGAACCAGAAGAGCGCTTATCTCTCCTGCCCCTCATCCCCCTTCTTTCTGCTGGGTGACCATGTCCCGTGTTTCATCCTCACAAGTTGATCATGGTCTGACCCTCGCTTTCCTTTTGGATTTGTTTATGAACTTCTCGTCGGACCTGTCGAAAGGGAGGCCTACGCGGCAGCTTCTATCTCAGCCTCAAACGTAAATTTCCGTCGTAACTGAAATCGCCCTCGCAATATTGCTTATTCATCTAATGCTCATTTGCACCGACAGTCGTCAAAACCATATAGTAGATCTACTTAACATCCTACCTTTCCTTTTGGTCTCGCTATATCTCTCTACGCCCTCCATACCCTGTAAAGGGCACGGCGATTTGGCTGCCGTGTTGACGGGACTCTGCGCCCCCACTTTCTCACCCAACCATCGGGGGAAGCAACGCCCCCTCACTGCTGAGCTCAGGGTTGGGGTGTGGGTTTTTAACAACCTGCTTCACCCCTACCCTCATCTTCCTCGCATACTGTTTCTTTATTTCCGCAGACTATTACTTTTACCCTGAGACCAAGGTCGAGCCGCCATATTGATGGGTTGCCTGGTCAAGGGGCAGGAGGTGTGGCATCTAAAGGCACCAGTCGGCTTCAACGCCCTCTTACTCACACCTCGCAGAGCAGGCCACTGCATGGGGTGAGTAGCGTTTGCGTCCCGCGATAATAAAAGTGTTCCCATGCCCATCAATAAAAACTTTAAAAAAAACTCTTGGTCACCCGACCCTTGCTTCCCTACTGGATACAATCACAGACTTCTCTTCGGACCAAGTGAGATCGAAACTTACGCGATAGCCTCTATCTCACCCTCAAACGAAAATCGTAGCAGCAACCACTTTTAAGTCGTCGCTTCACAATAACAACTAACCTTCTAGTGCTCAGCAGCACCTCAACCTTCGCCGAAAACCGAAGACAAACCTACATAGTATCCTAGCTCCCTCCGCTTGGTCTCGCTTTGTATCTCTACATGTTCCAGAAGAACAAAAGTTATGTGGTTTACACACTACTACGCCTTAAAAGAAATTTTTCCTAAATCCACCCCTGCCTTCTCAATTGCTCAATCACACGCAGAGATAATACTCCGAGATACCACTGAGTCATTTTCCCAACGCATGCTTAGCCTGCAATCTCTCGGCCAGTGATAAGAACTTATTTAATGTCAGGACTTGCACGGTCCTAGTGGATAACTTCTTCCAAGGACCTGTCTCCACAGACTAATTTATCGCTTCCGTCATCAAAGAAGTCTTCTCCGACCAACAACATAATGTTGAGTGAGTCAGTATTTTTAAAATGCCATATTCTCGTCTTCCACTCCATTCAGGGTTGCCAAGATAACTCTAAAACAACAAACACTGCCAATGTTTATAAAACTTGCAGGAACACGTATACGAGTTCAAGAAGAACTCCCCATCCCACTTCAGTCCCGTAAATGCAGCAGATTCGCCAACTCTGCAAAATATTGTAAGAGCACTGGGAATCCGTGCTTTCGATGTGGACAATTGGGACACAATGCCCCAGGTTGCATAGAAGAGACTCAATGCTTCAACTGTGGTGGTCCACATCATGCCCGCCACAAGAAGTGCCCCCACTACCTCTATCACCAGGATATCCGCGTTCGGTACATATGATCTGGTATCTCTAGACGGCAAGCAAAACTAGACATGCGTGAAGAAGGTATCACACTGTCAAAACCCAACTTTTCCGCTGTGCGAATAGTGCCTTAGCATTCACAGCACTCTACTCACGTCTAGTAAATAAGCGCTCAGGAATGACCTGCCTGTAGCGGGCCGAAAATCTAGTCTCTAACTCCAATCGATCCAACCCGCTTCCTACAGTAATTCGGACGTGAGAAATCGAGGGAGAAGTGAAACCGATTGTATGTACAGTCCTTTACTTAACAAAAAAATATGGGGTAAATATGCACACAAAAATATAGATAGCTAGAAATCCTCCCATACAGTACCCACTCGGATCCGTATACAATTCAAGCATCTTAGCATTCAAACTCTAGTCCGGGTATGCCAATTCAACATCTTCAGCCGCTGCCTCTTTCAGTTTATCATGCGCTTCATTCATCATATCATACCACCTAACAATCTCATTTCCTTCTTGTACATCCACTCAGTCAGAGGGTTACTCACACCTGAACAATCACGTATAAACTTTCTCTGAAACTCAATCAAACCCAGAAACGATTTCAGTTGCTTCAAAGAGACCGGTTTCAGAAACATTCGCACCTTCTCAACATACTTCGGCCACTATCGTAACCCATTCTCACTCACCATATGCCCAAGGAATTCCACTTCTTTCGCAAACCATTCACACTTCGCCACTTTCACCTTTACACCAACACTCTCCAACGTTCTTAACACACCATTCACTAATCTCATATGCTCCTCAAAAGTCTCAGTCATAATCAAAATATCATATATAAACACAATCACATTCTTACTCGCAAACTTACTCAACACAACATTCATCGCCCGCTATAAGGCTTCGGGAGCATTAGACATCCCGAAGCTGAGGTTCCGGAACTGATAATGCCTTTTTGTAGAGGAAAAAGCAGTCACCGACCGGATCTCTTCAGCAATGGGCGTCTGGTACCAAATCCACTTTTGTAAACCACTTCAGCCCATGCATACTCTACACACACATCGGAAACCTTTCTCTCACAGTCCTTGCACTCACCTTTCGATAATCCACACACAGACGCAATCTTCCATCCGGCCTATGTACTGGCCCAATCGGACTATTCCATGCACTCTCACTTTCTTCAATCACCCTCAATCGTTCTAATTCCACACACTGCTCCTCAATCTCATCAGCAACCGGACGAGGGAAATGTCTCGGCCGCTGATAGATTGGGGTGTTCTACTTCAGTATAATCGTGAATTCCGGAAGCTTCGCAACCTCGAATTCCAGATCCCCCTTAATGAGGACCCCCTTTCGTTAAAAAAATTCTATACACATCATCCTTTTCGTATTCAGTCGAACATCAATCCAATTCCACCATCCTTCCCACTTCATTATACGTCCATTCACACGTGTTTTCATTCGCAACATTTATCCTGACATCCGTGCTATCATCCCTACCTACCTCATTGACAGTGGAGAGGTGACCCAGTACATGTCCGACTTGGATCCCCCCAACCTGCCCTTTCACTTTGGGGTCCACCTGCACACATACAAAAGGGTCATTCATTCACACCAAGCCATCAAACACACAAACAAAACGCCTTACCTTATAACACGTATCCTTCCAATCCAAAATATACAGTGTTCTCACCCACATTCAAACTAACATCCTTACTCTAACAGATCCGCTTTCACTCTTCACAAGCCTACACTCTCCTTTGCAGTCACCTCAATACCAGTAAACACACTCCTCAAAACACTACCATGATTCCCTACATACAACTTATACACCCCATTTTTACCAATCTTTCTCTCAATCTGATCACTCGCAGGAGCAGAATCATACGATTCACTTTCATAAAATCATACCCCAAAATCACACCATACTCACTACTCACATTATCAATCACAGAGAATTCACACTCATTCATCAAAATACCATGCATTTGAACAGCTGACCTTATCTTTCCAATCACAGGCACTGTCATATTGCCAATCCCTACCAAACCAACCACCCTTACACTCAGACAGGAGGGCTTTATCACTCAAGTTGTCATACACATCCTTATAGACCAAGCTCGTCTTGCATCCAGAATATATCAAAGCCAAACACTCAATCCCATTCAATTCCACCTTCACATTCAGGCACTCATACTTCCTACCAGACAGCACTTTCACACTAGACAGACTTACCAACACATTACTCGCACTCAAGCACCCAGAGGATACTTTACCAGGTTCCCTCTTACAATTCAATTTTCCGCTTCAGACTTTGCATTCACACCTTGGGCTCTCAGCCTAATTCAAAACTTTTCACTCGAATCTCCTTCCATCGCACAATAACTACATACATTCCTCTGGTCACGACACATCCTTGCATAATGCCTGGCCTTTCCATAGTTACCACATGCAAATTTTCCACTCCGATCGTCCCCCAGCATTTGCTCCACCCTTCAAATTCAGATAATCTTTCTTCAAATGGACTCTTTCTTTACATTCGAAGCACTCTTTCACACTTTCCTGGCAATCCTTTATCATATGCCCCTTCTTACCAAACCTAAAACATGGACCACACCTCCACTTACATTCTGCCAACATATGTCCCTTCCTTCCACACCTACAACATTCCACAATCTTTTTCCCACCATTTGGTCTCTCATTTGCTGGGACATACCTCGGTGCTCTCTTATATACCCATCCATGCGCTTACCACTCATCTGTCCTCTTCCATTTGTTCATCCTTCATTCGCCATCCAGTCTGCGGGCCTAGGAAGCCCGACATCACCCCACCTGGCGCAGCCCTCAGAGCATCCCGATATCTGGCATACTGCTGGGGTGGAGAAAAGGTCAATGGGCTTCTTACCCCCAACATTTACACTGTACCATCCATCCTCTTCTTATTCACTTTCCTCATCACATCGCCCGTCTTCCAAGAGCTCCAACACATCCTCCCACACCAATCGTTCACCTGTCAGCCTCATTCTCTCCTTTTTTTCCCATTCAGCCATTCAGTTACCTTTCGCGAGACCACATCCAGGAATTTTCTCATCAATTGTTTACATTCATTCACATCATTATCACCATACCTCTTTCTCGCCATACTCTTAAGCTTATGTGCATACATGTACACACTTTCACTCTTCCCCATTCGAGCCTTCTCAAATGCATTCACCCTTTTATACTTCACACTCTCTTTCATTCGTTTCACCTGCCCAATCAATCTCTCCTTCACTACATCATACCTCGGTTCCCCCACACCTGTGATCACACGGAAAAACTCTAATACTTTTCCCTCCAAACATTCCCCCGAAACATTCATCCAATATCCCTTATTTTCCGGGTACTTGAGCTTACAATATCGCTCAAATTCCCGGAAGAATTCTTTCACACTTTTCCCACCATGCAACCTAAACTTATCTACCTTTGGCACTTGCCTTATCAAAATCCCCTGTCCCACATTCACTTCACTCTCACTTGAGCTGCTCTCACTCTCACTCCTACCAATCATACCATCACTCTCTCCTTCATCCGAGTACAATGAGTCCACAGGCTTCCCTCTCACCTTCTCATCCTTCCCCTTTGACCTAGTCTTCCCTCTTCTCTTGCGTTCCACTCTCTTCCATTCTTTATCCTTCCTATCACTCACAATCATCCATATCCTCCCTAGACTCACACACACTCCCATTGAACCTATTAGTCTTATCCCCTTGGGTCGTTGCAGGGGTCAGGTTCGAGGGTCCTGGTACCGGTCCTGACCCCTTCATCATGTCATACAGGTCCTGCATCCTTTGGCCGACCTGCCTTTGTCTTTCGTTCATTTCCACCTTCATCCTGTCTGTCTTCTCATCCATACTCATCATATCACTCTTCAATCCCTCAATCACGCACCCCAACATCATACATTCCTCCTCTTTCTGCCTCAACTCCAGCCTGAGTCTCACAATCTCATCATGGATGCCCTGTTCCACAGAAGCAATCCTCCCAGGTTAGTAATAAGGATAGAAAAGGGGGAAAAACAACTATTCAACCTGTCACTCTAATTGGGTGTGGACTATAATTCAATCCTAACAATGCTCTCTGTTTCGAGATGTCACGTCACTATTTGGAGACCAAATGTAGCAGGCCGAAAATCTAGACTCTAACCCCAATCAATCCAACCCGCTTCCTACACTAATTTGGATGTGAGAAATCGAGGGAGAAATGAAACGGATTGTATGTACAGTCCTTTACTTACTAAAAATATATGGGATAAACATGCACACAAAAATATAGATAGCTAATTTTCCTAAATACACAATTAATATTATCAGATGAACACTAATCAAAATTTATACAAAAAAATCCAACATTCAATTAGACTATATTTTCTAAAGAAGATACTCTAAGTGAAACAACAAAAAAAAAATATCCGCCAGGCCAATATCAACCAACCGATAACACAGTGTACAAGAATTCAATAACAGGAGGCCTAAAGCAAACAAGAGGCTTAAAGCAAACAAGAGGACCAAACAAAAAGGAGAAAGGGGTCACGTGTTACCTAGGTGGGTATTGGCTTCTCAAACGTTTAAAAAAAAATAAAAACCGGCGCCTCCGAGCTCATACAATATTGCGATCTGGTCACGTATTGAAGCTATCAAAGCTCTATCTGTCCTGGCGCGAGTTTTAATCTCTGGTTCGTAATCTCAACCCTACACTCTCTGCCACTCCTTGCAAATAGTGGCGATTAAGTTTACTGGAGTGGTGTTTCGAGAAACTATTTAACATTTAGATGAGGAAGAGAAAAAACATATTATACAAAACATGAAAATCAATTTATATTATATATAAAAAGACCATTGTGAAAAGGGGTGGGAGAATGGCCCTTCACACACACTCACATTCGCACCACCACAACCCTCCACCAGCCTCTCTATCTCCAATGGTTGCCCCTCCCTTGAAACAACATAACAAGGAAGTTTTGCGAACACACCCAGCTACGCCTTCGCAACAAAGTGAAACAATAAAAGAAGCAATATCACCTCCCAATAATAATGGAACACAGACCATCTCTCCCCGCCAAAGAGTGCCACTCTCGCCCGAAGTACATGTAATTCACCAATCTTTAAGATACGAGTGTCCCCTTAATCGCCGGAAGAAACATCGAAGAGGCAGAGATGGAACTCAATCACTTCCCTTCCCCTTATATGTATCAAATCATGAAGCCACCCATGTACCACCTACAACTAAATCCTCAACGATCCCGCACGATGATGAAGTTATCGATCGTCTACCTAGCCAAGTGCTTGCCTCTACTAAGGGCCTGATGAATGTGAAAGCTGTTCTTTCCCTGAGTAAGCTGCTGCTCAGTCCCTTTCACGGCAGACTATCACAACCCAATGTCACCCCCTACAATGAATCCCTTACTTCCCCGCGGGCCAATCAACGAAAATCGCACCAGAATCGAGGATGACGCCCCCCTCCGTCGCCTGGAGTAATGAGCTCTTCAGAAGAAACGTGGTTTTACGAAATTAAATCATATACCTAGTATAGCCCCTCGCAAAGCAGACTCTCCAACAAAATATCTTCACCCGACGAGAGAGTTCTTGTAGACCTCTTCGGATAACAGCACTTGGATATCACCATGCTTAAACAAAACCACCGAGTCGGCCCTAACTACTGACCCTTGTATTCATGTGATCACATGGCTGACTCATTACCTTGCCTTATTTCCTTCGTACCACCTAACCACACACCCCTGATTACAGCATGATTTGCCTCCGGGTTGTACAGCTGCCAATATAGCATCTTACATCCCGACACCTCCTCTCCAGATTCTTCCCCGCCCACCAAGAAAACTACCCACAAATCGATACCAAACCCTTCAACCAACGCTCCTGATGTACCCACAAATAATGTATTGCCACCTCTCTGAGCACGCCAGGACCAAAACGGATGAACCATATTCCTGCATCTTTTCCTAACCCGACCTTTAACGTCCAACGTCTTCAACCTTTTGTCTGACATTGAATATCCGCGGAGATTAGGTCAATTATAGCTGGCTGCAGGCATTCTTAAAACAGTCCCCGTAAGGGTCATGGCAATTTGTCCTCTTGCCCGCCGTGCTGACGGGACTCATTGTCAAGTTGGTTGGTGGGTACTTGAGCCAGAGTGGTGTCCTTGGGAGTCTACACTTTCCCAAGGGGTAAATTTCCGAGGCTGGCCGTCCATTTTTAAAACGATGGTTGGGTTAGGGGTCGACGGGCTTACCCTCCTGGTTGGGCCGGCGCTCCAAGTAGGTGTCACGACGGTAGGCAGTGACCGCGTTGTGCGAGTTCACACACCCTTTCACACTTTACTTTATAGATCTCTTGTTAGATCCTGATTTGGAGTATCTTCGTTTTCTGGTGCTGCATTCCAGTTCCGGGTCTCCGCTTTCTAAATTAGACGTGTTTGATTTGAATGAGGAGTTTGAGTCCCGCTGTGGTGTGCCCCGCCGTATGTGGGCCCGTGGTAGTGGCGATTTAGTGATTCAGGTATCTTCACGAGAGCATTGTGGCGCCGTGCGAGATTTGTCCGCTCCTTCGGAGGTTTCGGTTGTGCCCCCCAACCCCTAGCCTTAATTTTGCTAAGGGAGTGATTCGCTCCAACAAATTACTGTGATATGATGTCTCGAGACTAAAGGATAAACTTTCGTCTCAGAGTGCTACGGACGTTTATAGGGTGTCCAAGTCTATTGGTCCCGCTAAAGTTCCTACTAGTACGCTCATCGTCACCTTTGAGCAATAGGATCTGCCCTAGTTTGTTCGTGCTGGTTATCTTCGTGTCCCGCAAGGGCGAGCACCCCAGACGTTGTTTTAATTGCCACCGATTTGGCCATATGAGCAACAATTGTAGGCCGGCTCGTCTCTGTGTGGCCTGTACGTTGGCGTACCATGGCTCATCTTGTGGGAATCATGAATGATGCGCTAATTGTGGAGGTTCCCATCGTGCGGCTTCGCGCTCTTGTCCCGTATTCCTTTTTGAGGAGGTCCTGGCTCTTCGGAACTCTCTCAGACCTGACTTCCTTGAGGCCCGTCGTAGCGTGCGGGGGCAGCTCGCACTCTCCGGCCGTTGCTTCTCTGACGTTCTCCGGTAAGGGGGTTTCCACCGTGCGACTCCCGGACGTCCCACTCCTTTGTTTTCCCGTCGCGGTCCCTCTGTTGCGCCCTCTACTTTGCTTTTGGTCTCTTCTTATACTCTGCCCTCCTTTGCGAACCGTGAAACCGACTGAGATGAGACGCTGGAGGATATCTGGCAGTTCCTCCAGGCCTCTGCCCCCGAAGTTCCTTCCGTTCCTTTGCCTCAGAGCAAACGGAAGGGTTCCTTCCCACCCCGTTCGGTTGGAGTCCAAGAGCGCTGCCTCTATTGCCTCTATTGAGGATTGTTTGGTCCTCGAATCGGTTGTTAGGGCGTCGTCCGTTTTGATACCTTCTCCTCTCTCGTTTGCATCACCGATGTCATTGTGAGGGCGGAGGATTATCCGGTTCCGTCTTTCTTGCCTCCTACTCCAGTTCCTTCTTCCTTGCTCCTTACCTTTGTTTAGTATTCCATGCCTCCTACCCCAGTGCTGTCTCCCCTGCCTCCTACCCCAGTGCTGTCTCCCCTTCCTCCTACCCCTGTTCCTTTATTTCCTTCTGACCCTTGTTCACTCCTCACCCTCTGACCTTGTTCCTTCCTCTCCATCTGACCCAATTCCCTCCATAACCTCTGACCCTGTTCCCTTCTCACCATTTGTCTTTGTTGTGCCTTTTTTTCCATCTTCTTCGCATCTTAGTTCTCCTCCGTCTCTCTCTCATCGCGATTTGTCCCTTGCCCTTCTGGGTCTTCTAGTCGTCGTGAACTTTCGACGGTTTCTGTCACTAGAATCCCAACATTGGTGTCGACACGACAGTAATGTTTGTAATCCTACAGTGGTATTGTCGAGGGGTTTTCCCCAAGTGGGAGGAACTCTAGCTCAGGCTTTCTAGCGTTCGGCCCTTAATGGTCTGTTTTCAAGAAAATATGCTTGGGACTCTCTCCTTCCCGCTATCGCACTTGCGGGTGTTAATTTCCACCCCCTCCCATGCCGGGGACGTGTCCAATAGTCGTGCTTCTTTTTTAATTTCCTCATCACTATTCTCTGGCGACTTCCCCTGCGTACTACCTTGCAGGCTGTTGCTGGGAAGGTTTTTATTTCTAAACTTTTAACTTTGTTCTGTGTACAACCCCCAGATTATAATTTAGGACGGTTTGACCTTTTAGAGTTCACAAGTCAGTTACCTACTCCGTTTTTATTACTTGGTGATTTTAATGCTCGCCCCCTGTGAGAATCTCTGCTTCTGCAAAGATATTAATTTCCAGGGCGGACTGGTTGAGTCCTTCTTATTATCTGATTCCCTTTGTCTTATAAATTACGGCGATTTTACTTCTTACCATGTTCAAACGGATTCTTTTAGTGCTGTAGACTTGTCTTTATGTTCGCCCGGCTGTTAACTTGAGTTCCGGTGGTCGATTCGGGACGATCTTACTTTGCCTGTCAGTTGGCCCATTCCTGTTATAGGCGGAACCTGATAGTAGGGTCGATCGGAACCGGGTTCGTGCCAACTGCCAGAAGACCCTCCGTCGCGCCCGCCGTGAGTCTTAGCGCCGGTACGTATCTACCATCTCTTCGTCCACGTCGTTGACCCGGATTTGAAAGCGGGTCAATAAGATCCGTGGTCGCTACGCTGGTCATGCCATCCCCAATCTGGATAGCGGATTCTCGCTTGTGTCCGATGGCCAGTTGGTCAGCGAAACTCTGACTGACAATTTTGCTTCGGTGAATAGCTCTCGTATCTATCATCGACGATTTCTCGATCTTAAAGCCGTTATAGAGTTTCGCCTTTTGGATTTTACCACATGCGCCACCTACTCTTGGAATACTCTCTTTTCTGTCTATGAGTTTCGGGATGTTTTGTCGTTACGTTGGTCATGCCATCTCCACTCTGGATATCGGAGTCTCGCTTGTGTCCGATGGCCAGTTGGTCAACGAAACTCTGTCTGACAATTTTGCTTCGGTGAGTAGCTCTCGTATCTATTATCGAAGATTTCTCGATCGTAAGGCCGTTATAGAGTTTCGCCTTTTAGATTTTACCACGTGCGCCACTTACTCTTATAATACTCTCTTTTCTGCCTATGAGTTGTGGGATGCTTTGTCTCATTGAAGCTCCACTTCTCCCGGTGATAATTGCATCCACTACGACATTCTCCGTCGTTTCCACTCCCACTCTGAGTTATTTTGGGTTGATCTTTACAACCTGCATTGGGTCAAAGGGTATATCCGTCTTCCTGACGTGTGGAGGTTGTTCTACCCTTTATCAAGCCCGGTAGGAACGATTTGGATTATAGTCACTATCACCTGATTACTCTTACGAGCTGCCTCAGTAAATTATTCGAGAGGAAGGCTCAATTTTGCCTCACTTGGTTTTTAGAGTCCAACTCGCTCCTCTCTCCATTTCCGTGCGGTTTTCGCAGCGGCTGTATTACTCTTGGCCATCTCATCTGTTTGGAAGACTCCGTTTTAGATGCTTTTTTCTCCAGGCATCAGGTGTTAGCGGTTTTTTTCGACATTCAGAATGCCTACGATACCACTTTGAGATATAGGGTTTTACGTCATTTATATGATTCGGGTTGAGGGGCTTTTTACGAATTTTATTCAAGAATATTTATCGTCCTGTAATTTAAAGGCCGTATTGGAGATGCTTTTTCAGGCCTGCAGGTTCAAGAGGAGGGTGTTCCCCAAGGGTGTGTTTTGAGTGTGACATGTTTCACCGTTGTCATTAATAGTCTGGTGTCCACTCTTCCGTAGGGGTTTTTGGCTTCTCTCTTCGTGGATGACTTGGCGTTATTTTGTTCATCTCCCCGCTTGCCTTCTGCTGCCCGTCGATTACAACTGACAATTGTTGCCGTGTTCGGTCGTGCAGTCTCCAAGGGTTTCCGTTTTTCGGTCACTAAAACGGCACGATGAGTGAATGTGTCCCCATTTATAAATTCTTGGGTACAACGCTTGATATCAAGCTCATTCGGGTGTCCCATTTGCGTCGCTTTATGGCTTCCTGTTTGAAGGATATGATTTGCTTAGGGTTTTATCCCACATTACTTGGGGTAGTGTTAGGCACACCTTGTGGTCGCCTTATTCGGCGCTGATTCAATCCTGGCTAGACTACGGTTGCCAGCTGTACTCTTAAGCGTCTCTTTCGGCCTTGAAGTTAATTGACTTTGTTCTTTCACTCGGGGCCCGTGTTAGTAGTGGAGACTTTCGCACCTCGCCTATCCCCAGACTCTTTGTGGAGGGTGGTGTGCTTCCCTTGCGATATCACCGGCTGCAGGTCTGCCTGCGATCGCTGTTTCGAGTTTAGCAGTACCCTTCATCTCCAGTCCAGGACTGCTTTTATATCTCGGCCTTTTCGGCATCTTTTGATCTGCGGCCATCTTTATCCCGGCCTCTGGGGCTCAGGGTTGGGGGACCATCTCGCCTCCCTGGCATTTCGATAGAGGGTCTACTGACCCCCTTCTATTAAAGTGCCTGTTTCTTGTACATGCGTGTTCTCATGCGCACCAGCGTTCCATTTATATCGATGACCGAGAGTCAGACCTTTGTGTTGGGGGCGGCCACGGTGTCCTCTACGGAGTCCCTTCTGTCCGCTCTCCCTCCTGCAGCATCGTTTTTACCGCAGAGTTGATGACCATTTTTTTGGCTTCTAATTCGATTTTATCCCTCAATTCTCCGGAATTTATTGTTTTTAGCGATTCTCGGCCTGCTTTGGAGGCGGTTCGTTTTTTTTACGTCCACCCACCGTTAGGTTTTACGGATTCGTTGCTGGCTGGTTAAAAATTCCTCCCCTTACAGGGAGGTGTTTTCTTGGGCTTCGCTTATGTATGGGTTCTGGGCAATGAGTTGGCCAATCGGCGGTCAAGTACGGCTGCCCTCGAGGTTCCGGATGTCGCCCCTTTGCCCTTAAGGGATTCTTACCCCATAATCAGGGCGTATATCCTTCGTTTGTAGCAGGGTTTGTGGGATTCGCCCCCCTCCCTTTCCTCCCTTCTACGCTGTCCCTTATTACACGCTCTGTCCGTTCCTGGTCCTCTAGCTCTCAGCGACTCCGGTCTTAGGAGGTTGTTCTTTGCAGGTTGCGAATTCGAAACATGCGACTCACCCATGGCTATTTAGTTTAGGGTGGAGGCCGAGTTGCCCCTGGTTGTCCTTTTTGCGGTGGCGATCTGTATGTGGCTCACATCTAGGTAGTTTGTTCCCGCCTTGCTTTTCTTCAAAATTCTTGCTTCCCTACACTTTCTGGCATCGCCTTCCCTGCTCGACTTCTCTTTATTTTATCAGAGGACTCCCTTCGGTTGTCCTCCCTCCTAACATTTTTATCTCAATGTGACGTTTTATCCTTTTTATAAATTCTTTTCATTTTTGTGTTTAGGTTTATTGTTTTATCTTTTATCTTGTGCCCTCCCCTGCGGCTGGCGCAGGTTATTTGTTTATTGCCCCTACCGCCTTTGTTTTTAGAATGCGTGTTGTATTGACGTAATTTAAGTGTACGTCTTTGTGTGTTGTACGGTTTTTGCTAATCCTTTGCTTTTCCCCATTTTTATTGAGTGTTTCCCACGCCTCTTCTGACTTTTTTCGAGCGACCCCGTTTTGTAAATATGTAGATTACCGACTCGGCCGAAAAAGTGGGGGTTTTTGGTAAATATTTTCGTTCACCCCTACTGGAATATTCATACGCGTTTGAGTCGTCTGACGTCAGACCCCACCCACACCCCCGTTATAATTCGCAAAATAATTAAACGTGCTGACATGATTTGGTTAAATCATTCACCTCTGTAAACGTTAGGACATTAGTATATAAACAATTAGGATTATATACTGGGGGGCTGTGCCCCCCAGACCCCCCAATTTAATGAAATTCAAGATCATCGTAGTGTGTTCCCCATATTGTGTTTAGCCCCACACGAGCCGTCCCCTTAAATGTACTCCAAAAACATGAATCAGAGATGGTGTTGACGTATCTGATTAGCTCCGCATAACTAATATTTCATTAACTAAATCTTTCTATATATATTTTTAGTAATTAAGGTTTGCTGCACTTATTTATAATTGGGAGCTTATACAGGCCTACTGATTTCCGGTAGGTCTTTTGAAATGGAGGATGACCCCGATGGGTCTCCTCCTGATAATATAAATCTTCGATTCAAATACTTAATAGTACCTGTAAAAGAAGATGATAAATTTAATGACAAGCCCCTTCAATTTAGTATTGCCCTCAAAAACAGTAATTTACTTAATGATATCCAACATCATGACGTAACTTTTACTGGGCGTACAAAAAATTGCATTATTAGTACCAGTACTAAGATGAAAAATATATTCTTATTTAGTGCAGGTTTCTTACTAGGTGAGTGGAAAGTAACTTGTAAATTACTATCAGATCTTCCAAAATCCTATGGGGTTATTGGCCCAATTGCTCTAAATGAGAATGTAGTGGAAATAAAGAATGAATTAATATCTAAAGGCTACCCTATACTATCAATGTCTCGTATCAATAAAAGAATAAAAAAAGATAACACTCCAACACAATTTATTGAAATTGACTTCTCAGTTGAAAATAAGCCAACTATAATTAAAATACTGTATACAAGTTTCCATGTAAACGATTATACTCCACTACCGATACAATGCTTTAGATGTCAAAAATATGGATATACATATAATTCCTGTCGATTAAGAGCAAAATGTCTAATATGTAGACTGCCTAAGAGTCACTTTAAAATGCGCAAATTGCAACTTGAACCATGTATCAACCTTCAAAGGATGCAAAGTATACCAGGAAGCTAAGAAAGTTGAAATCATAGCAAAAAAGTTAAATATTAGTTATGAAAGTGCTAAAACACAAATAAAAGAAAACAATAATAAACCTTATAATATAAACTCTTATCCATCCTCTATTTCCAAGGAAACTGCTGCAATTATCCAAAACCCACAAGAAGTTAACCAAGCTAGCTATGTGCATATCTTAAAAACTAACCTACAAGATAGAACCATCAATAATAATACAGCAAATGGCAAATCAATTCACCACCAAACCTTGATTAATAACCCTAATCCACTTGTTTATGATAAGACAAACGATCCAAATTTTCTTACTAATTCAAATACATCCTCTACTGACCCCCTCAAAATTAGTAATCATCAAAATAATGCAAATGATACACATATTTACAACTTTCTCTTAATTGCTTTGCTTAAAAGACTCTTGGGACAGAAGGAATTCAAAGAAGCATTAGTTGAAGCAAAACAAATGCAACAAGAAGCTATACACTCTCAATCTGCTGATACAACGCTTAATAATGAAACTCAACTAATATTAGGTGAAGAAGGGAATAAAAATCAGGAAATGCTCACTGAAGCTGATAATCAGGGCAAAACTATCAGGCAAGACACAAGTATTCCAAAACCTAGAGAAAATAAACTAAACATCACTATATCTCATAAAAATGTAGCCCAGATAAAAGTAGACAAAAACCTCCCATTGTTGAAACAAATGATGCAGTTAATTTCAAAGGTAAAAATAAAACCCCCGTAAATTCTGAACCTGAAAAAAATAAAAGAAACGGCAAAACTAATAATCCAAACCTAATCAAATCAAATAAAAGACCCGTTTGTAGTGCACCTGAACCTATAAGTAAAAAAGCCAAGTAAAATGGATAATAAAACAAACAAGATAAAAATTTTGCAATGGAATTGCTAGAGCTTATTTTCTCATCTATCGGAATTCAAAGTTTACTTATATGCTAACAAACCCCACTTGTGTTGTATATGCGAAACACGATTGGGCATCAAATCAAATGTTAATTTTATTAACTATGCAATTTTTAGAAGAGACAGAGATAGAAGGGGTGGAGGTATAATGATCTTAATTCGCAAAGACATTATCTATAAAATAATAATTTAAATGACTATATAAACAGAGCCCTTGAAGCTCAGGCTATCAGAATTTATCTAGAAAATAATAATGCTGTAGATATACTCAATTTATATAATTCCCATGCAAACAATTCTATTGAACAAGAACTGTAATTCTATACATCTCAACTAGGTAATAAATTAATTATTCGTGGTGATCTAAATCAAAGACACCCCGCATAGGATAATCATCTCAAGTGTGAACCTCTACAACAAGCAACCGCTTTCAATAATTATATTACCCAATCAGATCTTACTATAGCACTCCTCTAGGCTTAAAACAAGATATGACCTAAGAAATAACTCTTACTCAACTATTGACCTTGCTTTAGTATCAGCAATTTTTTTGGATAAAACTGAAATAAACTTGGGTAGAGATCTCGGCTCAGATCATATCCCAATCCTTATCCATTTATCTGAACTAATAACTGTATCTAACATAGTAAAAAGACCAGATTGAAAGATAAAAAAATAACAAATGGTTAGAATGGATAACTAATTTTACTTCCATTCAAGCAGACATATCTCAAAATCCACTTGAAGAATTGGATGAAATAATATAAAATATAATAGAAGCCAGCAAATTAACTTTCAAACTTAGTATTAAACCTAAAAGCACTAAATATAACAATCCATTGGTGGACAGAAAAATGCAGCAAACAAGTGGCTCTGAGGCGGAAGGCTAAACGTACCTTGAAAGAAACTTCACTCCACAGAACACCATAGCCTTTAATAGACAAAAAGCTATAGCACAAAGGACAATTAGAAGAGCCAAAAAAATATCTTTACAAAAATTTATTTCTAATATAAACTTTAGAACCCCAATTCAAGATATCTGGTTCTTTTTTAAAAAGTTCAGAGGCACTTATAGAGAACAAACATTTCCTCTTATTCATAATGGTAATCCAGTGCTAGGTGAAAAAGAAAAGGCAAATATTTTTGGACATAATTTTGAAGATATCGTTAAAGATGGAGATCCAGTTACTTTAAACGAACAACAAAATAAACTGATCAGTGATGTTACAAAAGACTTATCAGAAGATTTTAACAAGGAATTCACTTGGGAAGAATACATTGATAGCTTAATCAGCATCTCAGAAAAAGGAGGAAAAGCCATGGGATCTGACTTAATACATAAAGCATTCCTAACAAATCTTCCACCAGAATATAACCAGAAAATCTTAAAAATATTTAATAGCTGCTGGTCACTAGGTAAATTCCCATTCACATGGAAAGAAACATTATTGATACCCATAAAAAAAACCTGATCTTGATCCTGCAAATCCAATTATAGTTGAGTGCGGACGGACGTGCAATAGAAGCTCCCTACAAATTCTGTGTTTTGAATGATTTTTGTGAAACTTGAACACGATTTGTGAACAAAGAAAAGGAATTTAGTTATTGTTGAAGCGAATGTGATATAAACGGACAGTATTATTTTGCCACGAAGACCCAAATTTTTACCCTGTTTAAAAAAAAACACTGCCACAGCGACGTCGAAACAAAAGGTAAACAAAGACTCAAGATGGCGGAAGGTGGACGCTGTCACGCTAACGTGAGTACGCTTAAAATCGAATGTAATGGCAAAAGAAATGCCACAAATAATCAGAAGGACATGGATAAAGATAACACTATCCCTAAAGGGGAAGCATATAATTGCAGTGAATGTGGTGAGTTGGTAAAAGAGAGTGACAAGGCCATAGAATGTGAAATATGTGTACTCTGGTTCCACACAAAATGCGCAAAAGTTTCTGACAGCCTGTACCAAGTATTAACAGATGAACCAGACGAATGCCACTGGTACTGCCAAAACTGCAAAAGGGGGGTGAAAAAGCTCTACCAGAGTATAGTAGCAATGACAGGTGAAATACATAAGGTAAATGAGAAAATAAACCAAGTGAGCCAAGAACTAAGTGATGTGAAGATGAACCTAGGAGAGAAAGTGGGGGAACTGAGTGACAACAACATCTCTTTAGAAGCCAGAATTCTTCGACTAGAGGAAACACAGCAGTGCTTAGAGGTAAACCCGCAACAGACAGGGCTTGGTAGATTAACTGAAGAACAGCTAATTGAGCAAATAGTCAGCAAAACAACTGACACAGTAACAAAATCATTGACTGACAAAGTAGATCTGAAATTGAATGAGAAGGAAGACCAAGAAGCTAGGAAATTTAACCTTATCATACATAATCTACCTGAGACAAACTCGAAGGAGGGTGACATAAACAGGGTAACCGAACTTATTCAGGAAGAGTTTAAACTTAAGATCAACATCAATAATGCACAAAGGATGGGAAAGCCAAACTGTGAACGTGCCCGACTACTCAGGATAACAATGGCCAGCTTAAGTGAGAGGAAGCAGATATTGATCAAGGCCAAAGAATTACGTAATAGCTCGCACCCTATCCACAACCAGATTTGTATACGTCCTGACCTAACCAAGAAACAATTGGAGGAGTCAAAAACTTGAGGGAACAACTGAAGGACCAACGAGTAAAACAACCAAACAAAAAGTGGATAATAAGAAAGGGAAAAGTGGTGGAAACAAGCGAACAGAACTAAGAATATCCTATACCAATACAGATAACTCACTTATGAACAAATAGGACGAGCTCTGTGCTTTAGTAAATGACAAGCAATATGATGTAATACTAATAACAGAAATTAAACCCAAACATGGGGAAGTGCCAGAGTTATCTGTTATGCAAATTCAGGGATACGATATATTCACCAGTGATTTATATGCAGAAAATACCAGAGGGACATGTATATATGTAAGATCTACACTTAATGCTAAACAGATCAAGCCACCAATGGACTCATTCCAAGACTGCACATGGGTAACTATACAGGGAAGTCACAACAACAACTTGCTTTTAGGGGTCATCTATAGATCCGGTTCGCCTCTACTTGCAACTACACGACACACATCGTTACATGATACTCTCAGGTGGGCAACTAACAAACGGAAAACTCATCTACTCATCGCCGGAGATTTTAATCATCCGAGCATCACCTGGAACCCATCACCTCAAACGCCGAACATAGAAAATCCAGACAATCCTGCATCCAGATTCGTTGAATGTGTACGAGATATATATTTACATCAGCACGTCACCCAGCCAACCAGATATAGAAATGAGCAGACTCCAACATTAGATGATCTTGTGTTTAGTAATGAGCAAGAAGTGATTGAACAACTAATACATCATGAGCCACTAGGAGCAAGTGATCATGCCAGATTGGACTTCAAATTCATCTTCTGCACAACACCTCAGGAAAAGATGAGGACAATATGGAACTATGAAAAAATGAGAGAAGATCTAAGCATTGAATGGGACGAATTGCTCGCGGGCAAGTCAACACAAGAAGCCATTGATATACTACAATCAAGAATCATGAAGGCAGTGAGGGATCATATACCAACAAAAAATTTAAAGAGTAAGAACAAACCACTATGGATGAACAAGGATGCCTTCCGCGAAGCTAGGAAAAAGTACCACGCATGGATAAGATATCTGAATACAAAGAGCAAACTTGACTGGATAGCTTACACAGAAGCTAGAAATTCAGCTACACATGCATCAAGGCAGGCCCGTAGGAATTTGAAAAAAAATTAGCAAAGGAGGCCAAGACCAATAACAAAGCCTTTTGGAACTATGTCAACAACCGCAGGAAAACTCGAACTGACGTAGGTGACCTTAAGGATACACATGGTAACTTTGTAAGTGACGATAAGGATAAAGCCGAAACACTAAATGAGCAATACTTTAAGACTTTTACACAAGAGGACAGAAGTAACATTCCAGACTTTAAGGCTAAACCTCTCCAGTATGAGGCACTAGGAACAATAGAAATTACAGAGAGCATGATTTTTAAGCAACTGAATTCACTTCGAACTGATAAATCTCCAGGGAACGACGACCTACACCCTAGAGTTCTTAAAGAAGTAGCAAAGGAAATAACCAAACCTCTGACAGCAATATTCCAATCCAGCATCACCAACTCCGAGCTTCCAGAACAGTGGAGGGAAGCGAACATCACTCCCATTTACAAGAAGGGAAATAAGGCTGACCCAGCCAACTATCGCCCAGTATCTCTAACCTCAATAATGTGCAAGATGCTAGAGAGAATTATCTCAGACGCAATGATACAACATATCAAAGCCAATAATCTTAGATGTGTCCAACAACATGGTTTCTCTAAGGGAAAATCCACAGTAACAAATCTCTTAGAAGCGCTGGATATATGGACAGAGGCTCTCAGTCACTGCTTACCAGTGGATATCATTTTCCTGGACTATGCAAAAGCATTTGACACAGTCCCACATGAAAGACTACTTAGAAAAGTGAAGTCACTTGGTATTGTCGGTGACCTCCTGCAGTGGATCCGTGGTTTTTTGACTGAGCGTAGGCAAAGAGTGGTAGTAAGTGGTACAGCATCATGTTGGAAACCAGTTACAAGTGGCATACCACAGGGATCTGTGATGGGCCCCCTTCTCTTTATGATATTTGTCAGTGATATACCTGACAAACTACAAAACTTCATATCGCTCTTTGCAGATGACACAAAGATATATGCAGCTGTCCAAAACTGTGAAGGCAACTCCCATACTAACTGTTTACAGGCAGACTTGAAAATGCTACAAGAATGGTAAGTTAAAATGCAAATGAAGTTCCACCCTGATAAATGCAAAGTAATGCACATGGGAAATAGCAACCCCCAGCACAAGTACAAAATGACAAGAGATGATGGAACAGATCACACACTACAGAACACCACGGAAGAGAAGGACCTGGGAGTCCTTATTGATTGCAATCTAAGCTTTAGTAACCACGTCCAAGCTCAAGTCAACAAAGCCAACAAGATACTTGGGGCAATTAAGCATACATTCCAATATCTAGACAAAGATGCCTTCCTCTCCCTGTACAAGAGTCTTATTCGACCCCATCTGTAGTATGCATCAGTAATCTAGTCTCCAAAAACTAAAAGAGACAGAGATATGGTGGAGAGGGTACAGCATAGAGCAACACACATGGTTCACAGTATCTCTCATCTCTCCTATTCAGAGAGACTAAAAGCCCTTAATCTACCTACCCTGTACTTCAGAAGACAGAGGTCAGATGTTATGCAACTATATAAGATTTCACATGGGCATGATGAACTGCAAATAGGAAACCACTGTAAGCTGTGTGACAGGTCAATGTTTGCTCTGGGTCTCTCGACTAACACAAGAGGACACTGCTTTAAATACCAAGTGCAAAGCTCGTCTGGTCCAAGAGCCAATTTCTTCCCGACAAGAGTCACTTCAATGTGGAACAAACTCTCAACAGAAACTGTAACCAGCAAAACTGTAAATATCTTTAAGTCAAGATTAGAAAAAGAATGCAAAAACCACAAAGACCTACACAGTTATATATTCACATATTGAAAAATCCATTCTGCATACATCAACTAAAAACAACAGTACAGAATCATTACCCAAGAGGGTACATATCGACCGGGATTCAAGGTAAATTCAAGGTAAATATAGATTAATTTCCTTACTCTCTATTTTGGGAAAAGGCTTTGAGAAAATGATTTACAATAGACTTTATTGGTTTCTTGAAAAAAATAACAATAAAATCCTTCCAATGTGGTTTCTGTAAGAAACACAGCTCAATTGATCAACTAGTGAAATTAGAAAATTTTATTAGGATAAATGTAAAACAAAAAAAGCATGTTATAGCGCTATTCCTCGATATCAAAAAAGCATTTGATCTGGTCCCACATCTGGCCCTAACATACAAACTTGCAAAATCTGGTGTAACAGGAAGACTATTAACTATTCTAGTCAATTATCTTAAAAATGGATCATTTAAAATCTCCATTGGAGAATTCTTATCAGACAGCTTTAAATTTGATAGAGGAATACCACAAGGTTCAATATTGTCACCTATTCTATACACTATTTTCAACAATGACATGCCTCAATTAATAAACTGCAATATATCCTGTTTTGCAGATGATCAGGCAATATACACCAGTGGGAACACACTACAGGAAGCTGAAGAAAATCTTGAAAGAGCCGTTAATAAAATAAAAGATTTCTGTGACACATGGGGAACTACAATTAACATTAATAAAACTAAACTAATGTATTTTACAAATCAAAGAATACTTAGAACACCATTTATATCAATAAATAACCAAAGAATAAAAGATGTTAAAGAAAATAAATTTCTAGGTCTCTTTTTTGATGCACCTTACTTGACCTGGAAATGTCATATAAATTACCTTGTATTAAATTGCCAAAAACGCCTGAATATACTGAAATCTTTCAGTAAATTATCATACGGAGCTAACCGAAAGTCATTACTTATATTTGTCAATGCATATATTATCAGCAAGATACAATATGGATGTGAAGTTTATGATTCCGCCTGTAAAAAAAGCAACTAGATGTTATTGTTAATACAGGAATTAGAATTGGCATTGGAGCAATGAGGTCTTCTCCCATTGCCTCTCTTTATGGTGAAACTTGTATGCTACCACTTCAGTATCAGAGATTTTTTGTTAGCATGAAGTACTTTTTAAAAATACTCTCATCACCAAATAACCATATTTTGAAAGAAAATTTCAATATTCACAAAAAAGCTGTCACAGAAGTTATGTGGACTACCCGAAACAAACCGCCTTATTACTATAGAGCTATCAATCTATGTAATAAACTTGGCATAGACCACTTCATATATAGGGAATCCTATATCAGTAATATACCACCTTGGAAAAACATGAAATTACCGATACAATCGAATTTACCACTAACTTACCCAAAATCAATGTGAAATATTAGCAAAACACTAATAGAAGATTACAATCAACAACAATTTTACCGGAATCCAAAAAATATTTATGGTTGGATCTAAAGTACTCTTAAACGATAAATACTCATGTTCAGCTGCTATCTTTATTCAAGACTCTGGTCAGTGTTACTCTTGGAAATTGGATGGAGATCATACCGTACTTTTCACTGAACTATTTGCCACTAAAAAGGCACTTCGTCATTGCAAAAACTACTCTGCCACATCTGCTGTTATACTTACTGATTCACAATCTAGCCTCTATATATTAAAAGACCACAGGACAAGCCAAACATACTCAAACCTAGTTAATGAAATAATATCATTGTGGTATTCCCATCATAGCAACAATCATAAAATATATTTCCAATGGATACCTTCTCACATAGGGATAGTGGGAAATGAAAAAGCAGACCTATTAGCTAAAGCCTCCCACAATTTTAATAACATTGAAACCACTCCATTCTTTAAAAGCGAAATTTTAAACTTATTAAGAGAAAAGATACAAAAGAATACTCACTTTGGTGAAATAAAAAACAAATTCAATCATTGGCCATGGTCATTTGATAAACAAAGGAGACTCAAAACTGCACTTGTCAGACTGAGATCAGGACATGTAGGCTTAAATTGCTACCTAAACAAAATTAAGTTAAAAAACTCACCAAATTGTGATCACTGCAATTTACCTGAGACAGTAAAACATTTTCTATTAGAATGTTCCACTTATAATATAAAAAAACAAAAAATGATAAGCAATCTAAGCTTACTGAATATAAAAAATATAACTCTCAAAACCCTTTTGGGAGGAGGTGGTTTCAGCCCACATACCCAAGAAAAGATAAAAAAAATACTTCTTAAATTTTTTGCTTCTAGTAGAAAATTATCAAAATTATAAAACTAAAACTGCTTAAAAATACTAAATATATTACTATTATAGGTACCTAGTATATATACTCCAACTTGATTATCACAATAACTATAAATAACTCAATATCCATAAACTAAGTCTGCTTGATCAGTCACTATTTTACCTTAATTACCCGATTAACAAATTTAACTTGTCTATAAATACCTACGTAAATGTTACCTTTGCCGAAATCCAGTCAAGAACATATTCTGGTTCAAATATTAAGGATACTAACAAGGTTCCACTTCTTTTCTGAAGCCCTATGGAGAGGAGCCCCATAGGTGAAGATTGGTGTGGGTTTCTATTCTATTAACTATAACTATCACTTTCAATTATCTCAGGAACCAGATGTAACTCAAAATTAATAAATATCTTTAAACTTATTTATACAGGTATTCACCTTTATAAGAGAAATCGATAAGATTTTACATATTAAAATAAATTAATAAGATAAAAAAAGTAAAGAAAAGAGAGAATCATTAGCTCACCTAATTATAATATAAACTCATAATTATACCAATTATATAGTGCAGGAAACTGTGTAGTGTCTAACTCTCTTAGACCCACTATCATTAACACACCTCCAAAAAAAATGCGAATTAATGAAGAACAAATAGAAAATACTGGTCTGGTGGGAAGACATACTCCATCAAAGAGGAGTGAACCTCTCCACGAAAGGGAACCCCCCCCCCAAACCCCTGAATCATTTTGGAACACGGATGAAATAGTATGTCCCATCGTTCGAGTCGCTAATCAACATATTTACCCCCAGTTTTAACAGTGCTGCCATTAAGAATCCATTAGGACTGGGCAGCTGCCACCTGGTTTTTCCCTTAAACTTAAACAGTGAAGCAGAGTGAGCCGTTTGTACTTTTAAAAGTATTTTAAAACCCACTCAGTTAAAAATCATTTTACCTAGCCTTGTTGGGTTACCATGCAACACTCCTTATGTACTTAAAAAGAGTTCTTCTGAATTGTTAATGGCTAGAATTTTACTGTCAACCATCATTCAAATCCCGGAAAAACTTAATCCTAAGCTAATTAATGATCAAAAGCTTCGGTATAAAAAGATATGCCGATACCCAGAGTGAGTGAGATATTCGGAATTTTCCAAAAGACAAGAAGTATATCAAGTACAAAAGAGAAGATGCATGGTGGTGGGCAACACTGCGCTTAGAAGATATCAGATAAAAAGGGCCTTATTGATAAATATTTACAAACCCATAGACAATTAGTTATAATATACCTAAAATTTTATACTCCCATTGAGGAAATTCCTGCTATGGTCTTTAATCAAGCAAGAAGCAAGTATTTAGGCGAGAAAAATCCACAGGGTCGCATTTGATAATAATAAAAGGTAATACTTCAGATTAAGAGCACACGGTAGGTGGCGCTGTTAGTAGGCTACAAGAAGTATATCAAGTAAAAAAGAGAAGATGCATTGTTGTGAGCAACACTGCGCTTAGAAGATATCAGATAAAAAGGGCCTTATTGATAAATATTTACAAACCCATAGACAATTAGTTATAATATACCCAAAATTTTATACTCCCATTGAGGAAACTCCTGCGCTGGTCCTTTATCAAGCAAGAAGCAAGTATTTAAGTGAGAAAAATCCACAGGGTCGCATTTGATAATAATAAAGGGTAATACTTCAGATTATAGGCACACGGTAGGTGGCGCTGTTAGTAGGCTACAATTTTGGGCTACAATATATGTCTTATGATGTCAGACAGTAGCTTCAGATGTGACCAATCACGTTGTTATATTGTTTGGGGGGGTTTGTAACCTTTATTTTGTAGTATTATATGTAATCCTTCAGATTAAGGGCACACGGTAGGTGGCGCTGTTAGTAGGCTACAATATATGTCTTATGATGTCAGACAGGAGCTTCAGATGTGACCAATCACGGCGTTATATTGTTTGGGGGGGTTTGTAACCTTTATTTTGTAGTATTATATGTAATCCTTCAGATTAAGGGCACATGGTAGGTGGCGCTGTTAGTAGGCTACAATATATGTCTTATGATGTCAGACAGGAGCTTCAGATGTGACCAATCATGGTGTTATATTGTTTGGGGTGGTTTGTAACCTTTATTTTGTATTATTTGCTAAATATCTGTGCATCTGCTCGTTTATAGTTTTTTCTAAGTTAGGTAAGCTTTCTTGGTCTTTTATTGTTTTTTCCTATTTTTTTGTTTCACTGTGAATGATAACAGCTTTTTACTTGCAACGTCATAACTATAAATAGGACCTGCTGCACAAATCTTTCGTTTTTGTCATGCTCTAGTTGTGCTTCTTCGTAATTTAAATTCAGGTTTTTTTTGCATAACCTGAAAAACTTTTGGATTTTTTAGAGGCGCATAAACTAATTTAGAGAACTATAGAATGCCCGAAATGCAGTTCAAATTTAAAATTTTCAGAAAATTTAATGTTTTATTATGATAAAATATATGTAAATGAAAACAGTAAGCAACAGCGGTGCCGTTTCAAACAATTAGCGCATAGGGGTACATTTTTTGCAGGTTTCCATTTCATAATTAATCCTTTTATGTAAGTAAGTATTGTTTGTCATTAGGTTACCAGTTTTTTTTATGCCAGTAAAAAACTGTTGTCGTTTGCAGCGAAACAAAAAATATGAAAAATAAAATTGGAAAAAAAACTGTAAATTTAAGGGGACTGCTTGTGGGGAAGATATCACTGTGGAAAGACCACCCTACAATGATCATGAGTTTCAATCAATGGGGGGGGAGGGTCTGGGGGGCTGTCTATATACTCTTATACAAAAAAATATAAAGCCGTGATTGGTCACATCTGATGCTACTGTCTGATGTCATAAGACATATTGTAGCCCAAAATTATAGCCTATAAACAGCGCCCCTAAACTAAAGTGTTACCTAATAAAATATCTCACCTTTTTTACATTTAACTATATTTAACATTCTTTTCACTTGGCCTAAATACTGATGGTAAACAGAGAGAATAAAGGTTTATTTTCTCTTCATCAATATCTTAGTGCTCAGAGATTCGATCAGATGTTAGTATTACTCTGGACCTCATGTAGGAGCTTTGATTACTCTTCCAAACCATATGTCCTTGAGCAGGTTTGCAATTCATTCCTCCTCCCTCTTTTTCCTCACCTCATTTGCAGAACTTGTGCACATTATCAGCTTCAATGCCTTCAGCATGACTTAAAGCTATATTTCTACCACCAGTCTTTTCACTTCATCTTTCTTTGTTGTTTTATACATCTTTGCATGATATAATTTCTTGAAAAAAATGGTAAACATGAAGAGTGGCGGCGTGCCTGAAAAAGTGTATTTTTTTGGCATGTATGTTTCGTTCACTGGTCCATGCATATTCATGCATGTTTGGTTAAATAAAAACGTTAGAACATTATTCTATAAACAATTATGATTATATACTGGGGGGCTATACCCCCCAGACCCACCCCCCCATTGTTTGAAACTCAGGATCATCGTAGGGTGTCCCCCCACAGTGTTTAAACCCCCCATGAGCAGTCCCCTTGAATTTACTCTAAAAAGGTCAAACATATTGGAACATGGACAAAATAGTTTACGTCCCATCGTTCGCGCCACCGATCATAATGTTTATCAAAAAAAGAACCCTTATTTTTCTTTGGTGACAATTATCTGGCAATAGTTGTGGGATCTTACCCTCAATGGTCATTATGGTGAACTCTTGCAAAAATTAATCAATAATAAACTTTTACAGATTTGGAAAGTCTTTAGGAAGATGTGGCAAGAGTAAGGTTGAATCAGACTCAAACTTATCTTTTTTTCCTTAGGGTTATTTGTAAATTAAAAAGAAAGCTTGCAAAATAATATCAAAAGGTAAAGGACTGTGGTATCTGAAACATATTTATACAGCAAAATCTTTTCAGACTATATAGAAATATCTACAAAAATTCCCTAAGGCAAATTTGGATATTAACATGACTAATAAAAATATATTTGTTGATGAAATATTGGATAATAAAAAGGTGAGTTACTTGTGATTCTTCAGATATTTACTGTGTTTTTAAGACAGGCTGACCTATTTCGTAGTTAAGTTGCCTCTGGCTAAGGTCCATTCCTTAGAATGGGAGCCTCAATAAACTCTGCCAACAGGATAGGGTTCTCCCATAGATCCAGCTCTCCTTCATTTGTATTGGTTTTTCCTGTATTTTTTTTTCATTTTGAATACAAGGGGAGAAGTCTGTGTCCTTTCAAGCCAATACAATATTTGGTTACATTTAGTTTGGTAGTAACCACACAAGAGCCTTGCCAGTTTGACTCATATATAACATGATACAGTGACTTATACCCAAGTAGGCAGTAATCAGATGGGCTCCTAAAATAAAAAATAATAAAATTTATGTATGACATCAACGTTTCTTATGGATTGATATCTAATGCAATTGCATTAGAGGTGATGTGGACCCAGAGATTGGAGGCTCTGCTGTGTCATGTGTGTGGGTAATGGTTGCCTGGTTATAGGGAGGGGAGGTTTCTTTATATTATATTCTTTGAGGTTAGGGGATCTTTCTAGGAGGATGCTAATGGTCTTGCCTATAATGTTATATCTGTAGCTTTGATTACATTTGTTATGAATGAATTTTATTTTTTGGCCACAGGTCAAAATAGTGTTTTATTTACACTTTTTTGTTTTAGGTTCCAAGTAGTTTAATGGGGTGCAGAAAATGAGTAGGGTTTTTATTTCTCTTGTAGTGTGGTGAAATCAGGGGATGTATATAAGTCTGTGTGCCCAAACATTAGAGGTATTAATCAAATGAGGGATAAATTTATTGCTATAGAATGTGGTTCCTGTGAGTGCTTTGAGCATCTTCATTTTGGGTTTGCTTTTTTGTCAATACGTTGTTAAGTTAGCAAGCTAGTTATGTACCCAATTGTAGTGGGTGGTCCCGGTAACCACCTGAACAAAGGTCCTCTCACTCACTCGTGAGACCCTGCCCGATCGGAAGGAGGCTCAAGGAAACACAGATACTTTTTTTGTTTATTATGTTAATTATATACATATATATCCATCACCCAATCCTATCTGTAAATATATACAATATATAATTTCTCTCCCTCTCTGGGATCTTTTCTTCAGGGGTTGTTTCCAGAGAGGCTCTGGCCTTCTCGTGGCGAAGAGGATCAGCCCTCGGCCCCTTAGGGGACCCATGGTACTGCCAACAAGACTTTTAACATGCTTTCTTTCTTTCTTTCCCTATTATGTTCTTCCACTGCCCTTTATTTCCCCCCTCTTCCTTCACCTATCTAGTGGCCCTTATAGATACCCGAACTCTGGTCGTCTTATGGATTGATTCCAAATTGTTCTTTCATAAAGGTGAAAGAGGCTGGGCATCTCCACCGCCTTTGTCTACCACATGCCCAAGGAGAAACCCATCGTTGGCCCCTTTTCTCCGTATGTAGAAGGACTCAGGCAGCCTCCTAGGTTTCTAAAGATGGTGTGTTGGATCTGTATCCATTCCCCAAGAGTACATACTGGACGTAATTGATTGTATAGTTGCAGAAGTGCTGGGCTCTTATAGACCTCCATGGTAGGGAGTCCCGAGGGAAAATGCGAAGATTTTTTTTCTTTCTGCAATGGCTAGCTTGTTGGACCCCTATTTCAATGAAGTAGACCCAGATCTAGATTATCCTCACTTTCTTGTCATGAATTTACCATCCGACACCCCACTTGCAAAAGTCGTTGTGTTTGACGTCAATGAATCTTTTGAGTCCTGCTGTAATGAACCCTGCCGGATATAGTCAAGAGGTAGTGGTGATGTCATAGTCAAGGTGTTATCCCACTCTCAACACAAGCTTGTGCGAAATCTATCCTCGATAGCTGAAATTTCAATAACTGTCTCACCCCATCCGCGTCTGAATTTTGTCAAAGGTTTCGTCTGTTCAAACAAACTAAAGTACTATGACCCCACCCGCCTTCAGAGTAAGCTTAGTACCCAATGTGTCACACATGTACACAGGGTAACTAAAACATTAGGCTCCACTAGAGTCCCAACCGCCACACTGATTTTAACATTTGAACAACAAGAACTGCCACAGTATATTAAAGCTGGGTACCTTCGTGTCCCAGTAAGTCCCTACATCGAACTACCCAGACGCTGCTTCAATTGCAATCAATTTAGACATGTTGGCACCCTCTCTCATGCATGAATTGTAGCTCTGACTACCATGGCCCCGAATGCACCAAAACACACCACTGTGCCAACTGTGGAGGTACCCACAGTGCTGTGTCAAAACTCTGCTTTATATTTTTATATGAAAAGGAGGTGCTCACTTTGCGCGACTCCCTATGTCTAGATATAAGCGAGCCTGAAGCACTTCATCCTACATCTACTCGCAGCATCAGAAACATTCAGAATATGCAGTTGAAGCATCGCTCTCACACTGAGATACCCAATGTAGTCCTCCTTTCTCCAGCAGCTCTAGCTGGGAGAGATGCTCAGGGTGAGACACTTGAAGACATCAGACACTTTTTGAAAGAATCCTCAACATCGACCAGTGAAAGTTCATCCTCCTGGCCCTGAGACCAAAAGCCCAGTGGTAAGAGGAAGGATTCCTCACCTGGGTCATCGACCACCAATAAGTGGGTAGCCTCTGGAGCTGACTCGGCCGAGCCCCGGGATTCTTCAATGAACTCCTTCCCTATGGCTGAACATTCTATGCCCTTAAGTCCGTCCCGCCCTTCACAGGACTTAGGCCCCATCCTGATCCACACACCTCGCTCAGATCACCTGTTCGTTCTGCTCACCCTTCAACCCATGATCCGATGGAAACAGTTGATACTCCAACATCACCAGTTGTGGCAGTTGGACAAACTCTTCAGACACCAAAAATACCGTCGACCAATGAGTCCGGATCTACCGGCTGAAAATACCTTCTTGATCTTCCTTTTCCACCAGGATATGAGCCCGAATTACAATCAAGGGCCTCGGTCAGTTCTCTAAAACCCACTAAAAGAGCCCCAGTTACTGCTCCCTCTAGGATTTCTTCCCCTGCAAAAGCAGGCTCCTCAAAATCAGCTCTCCGTCTACCAAGCTCTTTGGGACGAACCTCAAATACAATATCGGCCTCAAAAGAGAAAAAGATATCCACACTGGTATCTAATCGTCACACATAATATCTTACATTTTACAATGGAATTGCCAAGGCATTCTTCCAAAGTGGCAAGAACTGAAAATTCTTTTGATGACTATCCACCCCGCTGTTATTTGTCTTCAGGAGAATAAACTGGGTATACAGCCCTTTCCACCGGTACCCGGATTTCTTACTTTCAATTCTATTGCTCTTGCTGGAAGCTCCTCTCATGGGGGGTGTCAATCATGGTATCTTCATCGCACCATGTTTCTCCCATCACCCTACATACTACCCTCCAAGCTGTTGCTATGAGGGTTTTTCTTACTAAGCTTTTTACCGTTTGCTCTATTTACCTACACCGTTGTTTATCATTGTCAAGACCCGACCTTTTAGAACTTATAGACCAGTTGCCATCCCCATTCTTATTACTAGGAGATTTTAACGCCTGTCACCCATACTGGGGTGACATCACTCGAAATGCCAAAGGCAGTGTTTTAGAGTCTCTTTTATTATCTGACTTTCTTTGTGTTTTAAATACTGGCGATTTTACCTCTTATCATGTCCCGACAGACTTTTTTAGCTGTCTTGACCTGTCTGTTTGTTCTCCAGATTGCTAAACAGAATTTCAATAGTCAATTCTTGATGATCTCCATGGGAGTGACCACTTCCCTATTGTCTTGTCGGCTCTTCAAGTTAGCACTCATACAACCATGCCCCTTAAGTGGAACTTAGGTCATGCAGATTGGGAAGGTTTCCAAGAGGCATCCTTCACAAGTGCATCTTTAGGGACCTTCAATGGAGTGAACGTGGCAGTAGAATACTTTACAGCGACTATCTACAATGCAGCAACATAGACCATCCCATGGAGGCGACCCGCCATGGGCCGCTCAACCGTGCCCTCGTGGACCTCAACGTGTGCAACAGCTATCAAAAATTACAAGTTAGCCAATGCCCAATTCCGAAAGAACCCAACTTTGTGCAACAAGGTCGACCGAAACCGAGCTTGTGGAATTCACCAAAGAACCCTTCATCAGGCTCGCCAAAATTCATGGTGCTGTTATGTTTCATCAATTTCCTCTATAATACCTACTGCTAAGATCTGGAAGAGGATTAATAAGATCAGGGGCTGTTATGCTGATCATCATACTCCCACACTTAACTTAGACGGTTCCTTGGAGAATGACCGTAAGGTCTCCTAGGGTACTTTCTTTCCTTGTAATGCTTTTGCTGACCATTTCCTCCCTGTCAGCAGTGTCAGGCGTTATGATAAGGCTTTTCAATCCTACAAATCAAAGGAAGAATCTCATTCTCTCAACTTCACAACAAAATTTAACCTTCCATATACTTCCCCTGGCATTGACGAGATCCATTTCAATATGATTTGGCACCTATATCCACACTCTACTCTCTTCTTACTTGATTTGTACAACCTTATATGGGTGAAGGGTTTTTACCCCTCATCTCAACACAACCACCTTGTCGTCGGTGAGAGAGCTTGCGTGATCTGCCTGAGTTAAGCTAGCTAAGCTGGGGGACTTTTAGTCCGGTAGGGTCACCCATGCCAGTAAGGTAGCTGTAGTAGGATGCAGACTAATGGTTGTCAAACTTCTCTACCACTTCTTTGATGCGTCTCCTTGCATCCACCTACCAATCTCTTCGATTCTGTTAGTACTAAGTTTCACCAACTCTCTTCAACTGTCAAAAAATCAAAACAAAAATCCAATAACAAAAAAAAACCTTCATCTCTATTACACATAAGTTGTTTATTAATAAGGGCCTCACCAGCTCCCTTATGCCGCGTGAGAAGAGAGGCTTTGGAACCTCTTTAAATAATGCCTTGGAGCACTCATAGGTTACAAGAGACTGAGATTGAAGGAATCTTAGGCGTTTGGGGTACGATTAATGGAGAAATGCTAGGTACCCCTTAAAAGCTTTCTCCTAACGTGTAATTGCCTGACCAGCTCCCTGTGACCGCTACTTGGTGAATAAAGGCTCAACTGATCTTTGGAGAGAGAGCTTTTGTGCCTTGCTGGTTGCCAGATCAGCTAAAGATCTCGGATGAAGTCGTGGGCACTTAGCTTTACTATTTGCCTCAAGTCTGGCCGTTTTTAGTTGATTAGTAGGGCTTAGTAGGAAGACAGTTACACCTCAAGCACCCCTGTCGAAAAATCAGAGAACCAGTTCACTGGGGCTCTCGTGCTGCTCAGTTGGGAGCTGCGGCACGATTGGGGACGTCCGGCCCAGGGGAGACCTTAGGGTTGGTGTGCTTGATCAAAGGGTTTCTGTTCGCCGAACGACCGAAAACCTCCTGGAAATAGGCGGATGTGATTAGTGCGAGAGAAAATCACAACCAAAAACCCCTTTTTTAATGCGTATGGTCCGAGATTTTTGTAACATGGCGAAGAAGAATGGTCCTCCGTTTCGAAAGCTAACCTGCAAAATATGCAAAGTCTATAGATGGAGTGAAGACTTCGGGGGAAGGAGTTGCAAGGAACTCACAGATGGCGTCAGTGTCTGTGACTTCTGCGAACTCGAGAAGCGCCTGGGCGAGAGCATCACTCAACTGAGAGAGGAGAACTCCCTCCTTAAAAGGGAAGTTCAACTCTTAAAAACAGAGAGATGCAGATGCTCAGGCGAGAAGGCTCTCGACGTCCAACAGCCGATTTCTTCTGCTGAAGGGCTTCCTCAACGAGCCAAAAAGAAGAAAAGAAAGAAGAAAGAAGAGAAAGTAGAAATAGAAGAAGAGAAAGTAGAAAGAGAAGAAGAGAAAGTAAAAGGAGAAGAAGAGAAAGTAGAAAGAGAAGAAAAGAAACTGGAAACAGAAGAAGAGAAAGTAGAAGCAGAAGAAGAGAAACGGAAAACAAACGAAGAGATAGCAAAGGAAGTCAAGAAGAAGAATAAGAGGAAGAATAAGAAGAAAAAAAAATTAGAGATACAAGAGGAAAGCGGCAAGTCGCCTCCGAAAGGAAAGACTAAGTCCGCCGTCAAATGTGCAAGAGTCACCCTTATTGGTGATTCTCAAGCGCGGGGTCTGAAGCCCCTGCTAGCGGCCCGCCTTCGCACAAGCGTTAAGGTGAGCTGCATCCCAGGTTGTGGGAATAAGCAGGTAAGAGCTGAGGCCGAGAAGTCTCAGATTTCAGAGACTTCAGTCGTTGCCCTTATGGTAAGTGGCAACGACCTCTACCTCAGAGGAGATAGGGTAGGCCCTACAGGTGAAATTATGAGGACAGTTATGGGCGCTGTCGACGACTGTGGACTGAAAACCCGCAGACGCGTCGTGGTGGGGATGCTCCCGAGGTGGGGTCCAAGCCGGACTGCCCACTTGAGGAACATGTCGCTAAACAGGCGCCTTGCAGACCTCTGTACAGCTGAGGGTGTCTTTTTTGTGGACCCGTACGCCGTGTTCTATGGTAGAAAAGACCTCTACCAAAGGGACGGGGTGCACCTCTCCTTTAAGGGCAAGGCGTTCCTAGCCAACCTCATCCAGGATGTCGTCGAGCGCACCCAAAGGAGTGTCCGGCCCATTGGGAAGGCGGACGTACGCCAGTACGCCCGAGTCACTCCCCAAACAACCTTCTCGGAGGTTGTCAAAAATGGTGCCACCACGACAAACAAGAAGCCGGGAAACGGAAGAGTATAGGGAGTCCTACATTAGGGGACTCCCTGAAAGTTCTTCTGTTCAATGCGAGGTCAATCAGGAACAAGTTTCCTGAGCTCCGTGGCCTCGTAGCGACGGAAGAACCCGAAATGGTAGCCATAACAGAATCGTGGATAAAAACCTCAAACCGAGACTGTGAAGGCGAATTCACGGTTCCTGGCTACCAACTCTTCCACAAAGATAGGCCAGACAGAGAGGGTGGCGGTGTAATGTTGTATGTCAAGGATACAATCAAATCTACGAACTCCAACGTTATATCCGACCACGAGCTCCTAGGCGTTGACCTAGAGATCGGTCCTGCCAAATACAGGACCCTGCTGCTTTACAGACCCCCTTCCCAACCTGTTGAGAAGGACAGGGAACTGTACCAGCTGCTGGGTGAGCTGGTTCAAGGCAGAGTGTGCATCGTTATGGGCGATTTCAACAGCCAAGTTGACTGGGAAACCAGAGCAGCCTGTGGCGAGAGCGCACTACTCCTGGAGTTCGCCAACAACGAGTTCCTCACTCAATGGGTCAGAGAACCGACGAGAGGAGACAATATCCTCGACTTGGTCTTCACCTCTGAGGATGATATCGTTGAAGATATCTCTGTAGGCGAAGAACTCGGTGGCAGTGATCACCAGCTAGTTAGATTTAGCGTCAAGATCCCGAAGGTAAGGTCTGTTGCCAGTCAATCAAAGAAACTTGACTTGAGAAGAGCAGACTTTGCAAGCCTTCGAGCTGGACTGACTGACGTCAGGCTAGAAGTGTGCGATGCCGTTGAAGACTCGTGGAATAGTTTCATAACCACATTCATGAGTCTTCAATCGCGTTTCATCCCTCTGAAATGCCCCCGTCTGTCTTCTGTTCAACCTAAGTGGTTTAATCGAGAAATCGGCCAACTGCTTAGGGAGAAGAGAAATGTGTACCGGCAATCGAAGATCTCGGGTGACTTTGACGAATACCGGAGGCTAGCCAGGAGAGTGAAGTCCAGCATAAGGGCAGCTAAGCGGTCTGAGGAACTCCGAGTGGCGAGACTCTGTAAAGAGAATCCCAAGGAGTTTTTTGGATATGTGAACAGCCGTAAACCAATCCGTCGAACGATTGGCCCTTTGAGGAATGAGGAGGGGACATTAAAGCATTCAGATGCAGAAAATGCTAACCTCCTCAACGACTACTTCTCTTCAGTGTTTACTGAAGAGTGTGGTCCCATTCCCCAGCCGACGGATTCCTACTCGGGGAAAAAGCTGGAGGCAATGGACTTCACCGAAGGAGAAATAAAGAAAAAGATCGCTGACCTAAAGACGAATAAGTCCCCTGGACCGGACGGGTTTCTACCTAAAGTGTTGAAGGAAGTGTGCGATGAAGTATCACGACATCTGTACGCTATCTTTAACATGTCAATCCGGACCGGATGCGTTCCTAGAGACTGGCGTGAGGCGGAGGTGACTCCTATCTTCAAGAAAGGAGACCGAGACCAACCATCGAACTACCGACCTATCAGTCTGACTTCGATAGTCGGTAAACTCATGGAAAGCATCATGGTGGACAAAGTGACGTCGTATTTAGAGTCAAACCTGCTACTGAGGAGTTCCCAGCACGGCTTCCGAAGGCAACGGTCATGCCTGACGAACCTTGTGGAATTCTTCCACTTCGTTTTCAGTGAGCACGATCGGGACAAGGCGGTGGATGTGGTCTACCTAGACTTTCAGAAAGCCTTTGATAAGGTACCACACCGCCGCCTTCTCCGGAAAGTGCGAGCGCTTGGCATAGACGGAAAGGTAGCCGGCTGGATCGAGAACTGGCTAAGTGGCAGACGGCAACGGGTGGTGGTAAATGGACAGTCTTCTGAGTGGGTGCCCGTTACTAGCGGGGTGCCTCAAGGTTCTGTCCTGGGACCACTACTATTCATCATCTACGTCAACGACATGGACGGTGACATGGTTGCCAAGATTTCCAAATTTGCCGATGATACCAAGCTTGGTATGAATGTTGCAAAGGATGGAAATACTGCCCGCCTGCAGGAAGATCTTGGGAAGATTGGGGAGTGGTCGGACACGTGGCAAATGCCTTTTAACGTGGACAAATGCAAAGTGATGCATATCGGCCACAGAAACCCCCAATCTCAGTATATCCTTAAGGGCACTGCTCTTGAATCGAGTGACACTGAGAAGGACTTGGGTGTAACAATCACTAGTGACCTCAAGTTCTCGAAACAGTGCATTGAGGCGGAGAAAAAGGCCCAAAGGATGCTAGGCTATATTAAGCGCCAGTTTGGTTATCGGAACCAGGAGATTGTACTGTGCCTGTACAACTCACTTGTCCGACCGCACCTGGAGTATGCCGTACAATTTTGGAGTCCTTCATTGCGAAAGGACATCGCGAGATTGGAACGCGTACAAGCCAGGGCAACCAAGCTGATTCCCTCTATCCGACATAAAAGTTATGAGGATAGACTAAGGGAATTAGATCTGTTCTCGCTGGAAACCCGTAGACTGCGTGGTCAGCTCATCGAAGTTTTCAAAATACTTCGAGGGTTCGACAATGTTGACTACCGGGATATTTTCACACTGAGTGAGAACAGAACGCGCAATCACGGCTTCAAACTTGAACTGAAGCGTTACAACCGCAATCTGTGTGGAAATTTTTTCACCTACAGTATCTGCGGTAAGTGGAACGCACTTCCAGTGGAAGTTGTCAACAGTGAATCTGTTGACCAGTTCAAGTCAAGACTAGACAAGGTCTTGAAAAGTGGCCGTTTAGGGACGCAAAACAATTGAGCAGCCTTGTGCCCGCTCGATTGCAAGTCCAATGGTACCCTCTTTGAATGGACCGTAAGGTCTCCTAGGGTACCTTTTTTCCTTGTTGTTACTTCCCTTTGTCAAACCAAGCATTGACGGGTCAGACACAGATCACTACCACCCTATAGCTCTCACCAGCTGTTTGAGTAAGTTGCAGGAAAAAATGGTGTTGGAGCACCTAAACTGATTCCTAGAAACCAATCACCTTCTCTCTCCATTTCAATGTGGCTTCCGCAAAGGTCATAGTACCCTTGACCTAGTAGTACATTTTGAGGGATCGGTCCAGAAAGCTTTCTCATTAAAGCACCGAGTCCTGGCCATATTTTTTGATATTAAGAAAGCCTACGACACATGGAAATACGGCATCTTGAAGCAGCTATACATCTGGGGGCTGAGAGGCCTTTTACCTTCACTTATTCAAAGTTTTTTTAGCATCTCGATCCTTCAAGGTACGCATACTCTGACCTGCAACCCCAAGAGGAGGGAGTTCCTCACGGCAATGTTTGAAGTGTCTTATGTTTTATAATTGCTATCAATGATATTATTTCGTCTCTCCCAGAGGGTGTATTGGCAACTCTATTCATCGATGTTTTAGCACCATACTGTTCCTCACCTCGCCTTCCATCAGCAGCGCGTCGGCTACAACTGGCGGTCGATCCAAAAGAGCACAACTTAAGGGATTCCGCTTTACTAAGAACAAAACCAAAGCAATGTATTTCCACCGAGGCAGAGGGGTTCTTGTTCCGCCATCTATCTCCCTACAAGGCGAAGATATAGAGTTTGTCTCTGAGTTTCGGTTTCTTGGCGTAACTCTCGATCCAAAGTTATCCTGGTTACCACACCTAGGCTGACTTCGATCAAGCTGTCTGCAGGCTCTAGACATTTTGAAAGTCCTCTCACACACGTGGTGGGGCAGCGACCTACAAACATTGTGGACATTATACATAGCCCTCGTCCAATCCAAATTGGATTATGGCTGTCAAATTTACTCATTGACTTCCCCTTCAGCCCTTAAAATGCTGAACCCCATTCGAAACTTCAGAGTTGGCCTTTCTAGTGGAGCCTTCTGTACTTCTCCTGTCAACAGCCTTTACTGCGAAAGTGGTGTACTCTCTTTGCCCTACCATAGACTTCAAATCTGCATGCGATACCTCTGCTGAGTACAGCAAGCCCCTGTATCAGAAGGCTACAGATGCCTGTATGCTCCCAAATCAACTGTGGCATATGATAAGTTGCCATCTTTACCCCGCCCCTTGAACCTTCGCATAGGAGATAATCTCTCTAACCTGGGAACTCCAAGGGTCCTTACCCTTCCATCCTTACTGACCCACATGTATGTACCAACATGTGGAGCCTGGAGAAGTTCTCCATGGACCCTCACATCATTAAGAACTTGTTCTTAGAGCATTTGATCTCACACAAACAATGCTGCCCACTATACATGGATGGCTCTAAGTCGGACGATGGCATGGGTGCTGCACCCATCTACCCAGAAGGAGAATTCCGTACTTTATCTTTGCTGCCAGCAGCATCCATTTTTACCGCTGAACTTTCAGCAATCCTTTTAGCCTTTAGACTCAAGGAGTGTTTTACAGTCAGTTAGATCTTTCAATGCGTCCCACCCCTTAGTCACAGAAATTTGCAACTGGCTGATCCAAAATGCATCCTGATATAGAATTATTTTTTGCTGTGTGCCGTGGCATGTGGGGGTCCTGGGTAATGAGAGGGCTGATTGGCTGGCCCACTCAGCACATTCTGTATCCCCTGAGAACTCTGCTCTGCCTTTTAGGGACTACTTTCCTTTAATAAGAAAATATATTTTTCAACTGTAGCAGAATTAATGTGATGCCTGTTCATAATCCAAACTATACAAAATTAAAAATTCTATTCACTCTTGGGCCTTGAGCCGTCATAGAATGTGGTCATTGGAGGTGGCGCTTTGCTGAGTTTGCATTGGCCACACAAGACTTACTCACGGCCATCTTGTTTCGGGTGATGTTCATATCAGCCCTTGCTGTCATTTTTGCGGTAGGGTACAATCGGTTGCCCACCTTTTATTGAATTGTAGCCATTTCGCCATTCTCCGGTTGTCCTGTTTGCCGACCCTTTTAACTATTTCTCAACAAACCCGTCTTCGATTCATATTGGCAGGGGGAATCTTTTAACTAGTTGTTTTTTAAATTTTTGTTACAAAGTGGTCTCCTTCACCTTTTATAGATTATTTGCCTTGTTTCATCCTAGCTGCCATATAGAATCCACTTGGATTGGGCAGCAACCTATTGGTTCCTTATCCTAAACCTTAAACCTTATAATTTCTAATCATGCATTATTTAAAAAATACCCAAATATAGCAAATATTGGAAAAAATATGAAACAATAACACAAATACATGTACAACTAAAGTATATATATATTGGTAATAAATTCCAAGTATATATATTTATAATATATATATATATATATATATATATATATATATATATATATATATATATATATATATATACATATAAATATATTAGGCGAGGGGGCGATTTGCTGGTGTGGCGCAACTTAATTTTTAATATAAAGTCAATGACTAGAAGATTTCGCCTCGCTACCAAATCGCCCCATCGTATAATATACAATCACTATGGAAATGATTTATTCCAAATTTTTCACTCGTTCCATCGCAAATTGAAGCGACTTTACTATACTTTAAATTGTACAGAACCAGAAGATGAGCACACAATCTCAAAAGGTTGTTTTGAATTAATGGATTTAGAAAAATGATTAGATTATTTTTCATCATTGGCTAAATATATATATACATATAAAATAAGCCTTTTTATACAGCACCTAATATGTATGCCCCCCCCCCCCCCAATGATCGATCAGTCAGTATAAAAAACCTTTAATTGAGCCTATCACTTTTTTATAAAAAATATATTGTTTCCTGTGTGAGCTTGAAGTAAATGAAGAGCACGAAAAAAGCTAAGTAAGATATGATAAATTTTATATAGTAGCTCCCTGAATAATTGGAAAGGTTCAACAAAGATAAAAAAGTTGAGAGAAACAGTGAGTATAGGTTTATGTTTGTGGCTCTGTAGGGAAAATCAGGAGTTGTTACTGATTTTGAATAATCTTGTATGTGAATTTGCCTATCTGGTAACAATCAAATTTTGCATTTACTTAAATTTTGTTCCACATTGTTAGAGTTAGCAAGTCTGCTGATTGTTTCTCACAATTTATTGATCTTTGTTTTGTGGATTATGTTGTGTGTTGCATTTTAATGTGTTATTTTAGGGTCATGGTTGTCTTCGTTGGTTGTCCCTGGTTTTACTGAACTAGTCTAATTTCTAGTGAGAAGATTGGGCTTTAGTTCCATCAAGAAACCCTGAATATGATACACAATTCCTTTCAAGTTATGTTTCTCACACCCACTCTTTTCCCATCTCCACTTTGAGTAGCTCTCAAACCAAACCCACCATCCATTTTATCCAATTACCTAGTACAACCTGGCCCTCCTGACTTCTTGATGTATTGCAAGTCACTTTCCCTGTAAGGGGCGCGGCGATTTGCCATCATGGCCGCCATGCTGACGGGATCCAGCACTCCGTCCGGCCCCAGCTTAGCCTCTCTTCCTTCCTTCAAAACACTTGTTTTCTCTCTTTTCACACAACCTCTCCCACAACTTTCTCTGGTCAGCCTCTAATTTCACAGGGTAGATGTTGACCTTCCTTCCAGCCAACCGTCCCGCATCGGGGCTGAGGGGGTGGGGGACAATGTTCCCTAACCCCTGAGCTCCGGTCTGGGGTGGCTGGTTTTTAACAACCTGCTTCATCCCCACCCATACCTTCCTCACATCCCTTTTCCTCTCCTCTTCACAATCTATATATTTTACGCCGTGTTCAAGGTGGAGCCGCCATGCCGATGGACTGCCAGGCCACCAGGCGGGAGGGGTGGTCCCAAATGGCGGCGGCTGGCTCTGCCGGGCTTGTAAGCACCTCTCGCAGTGCGGGCTACTGCGAGAGGTGTGCGCTATTGCATCCCGTGTTAAAAAAAGGGTCACCATGCCCAATGATGAAGATATAAAAAAAAAACCAACCCCCAACTTCCCCAAGAACAACCGAGCCGCCCTCGGGCAGCTCCAGCAAAAAAATGGAGGTCCTTCCCCCTGTGCAAGCACAGGGGGGAGGACCTCCATATTTCTCTAACCGGAGAGGAGGCTTACTCCTCTTCTTCGCCTACGGGTGCAGGGGACTCCCCCTCACCCCCTTCTCTGGAGGTGCTTTCGGGCACCTCCCTTTTCCCAGCGGCAGTCCCCGCTTTTCTTTCCAAGGGGACTGCCAAGAAAGCCAGCAGGCAGCCCTTAGCCAGCCGCTTCCCATCGAAGCGGCTAGGTAGGGCAAACCCCCTTAGAGGGGAGAGGGAAGCCAGGCCCCTTCGGTCGCTTCCCTCAAAAGACCTGCTGGCAAGAATTTTAAACCTTGCCGGGGTCAAGGCCTGTGCCTCCCCACACAAGACTGGCGACACTGCCAAGGGGACCTGCGATGTCCTGGGAGGGGATGGCCAACTGGAGGCCCCTCCTGTGATAGACATGGTCCATGGGGACGAATTCGGGCTCGGCGCCAAGCACCGAACCCGAATCCGCCCCTATGCAAGGTCCTCCTCAAATGGCTGAGGGCTCTGAGGCAGTAAAAGGAGTGGAGGGATCTCCTGCGACAGGTGCCCCTACGACAACCAGGACCTTCTCCATTTCGGAGAGGGACCTGGCTGAGGCCGGTCCATCTGGCCTGGGGGCTTCTGCCGGCGGGGGTGAGAAGCGGGTTCATTCCCCGCCCTCCTCTCCAAAAAAGAAAAAGACTAAAAGGACTAAAAAGACGAAAAAGACTTGGGGCTCCTCTCCATCCGCGGGGGCTGCGGGGACGGATGGGTCTGCTGCCACTTCGGTAGGTGACCAAGCCAAGATCAGCACATCCGGCCCCTCTACCCCCTCGTGTGCGGAGCCCTGACCAAGACTAACACCAAGAGTGCACAGGGCGGAGCCTCGATGACATCGGGGACCCTCATTCAGAGGTTACCTGGCGTTTTCGAGCCCGCTGGCTTCAAACGCTTCCTCGTTATTCGCTCCACTGATGGCACCATGTTGTCCAAGGGCAACATGATCCATCAGAGGAGAGGATTAGCTAGTGCAATTGGTAGAGAGCCGAAGGTGACCCGTTTCTCGGACGGCAGCCTTCTGGCGAATGCGGCGAATCCCGCCGAGGCGGCCAAGATAAGTGCTCTTCGGACACTTCATGTTACCCCGGTGAGTGTGACGCCTCACTCTACCATGAACTTTGTGAAAGGAGTAGTTTATGCGAGGGAACTCGTTGACTACTCCATTGAGGACATCACCCTAGAGCTGGCCGACCATGGGGCGGTCAAGGTCGAACGTGTGATGAGAAAACAGGGAGGGGCTTCGAGACCCACCCCTACACTCTTCGTCACGTTCGACTGTGACAAGCTCCCTGAGTCGGTGCGTGCCGGTTGGTACCGCTACCGCGTGAAGGCATTCGTGCCACTGCCGCGGCGGTGCTATTACTGTCACCGCTTCGGCCATACGAATCGCTCATGTAGAAATGCAAAGTCGGGGTCACCTGAAGTCTGTGTAAATTTCTCCAAGGTCGCACACGATAAGTCCAAATCGTGTGTGGCCAAGTGTGTCAATTGCGGAGAGCCGCACCCTGCTTCTTCGAAGCAATGTGGTGCATATCTCCTGGAGAAAGAAATCCTGGCCGGTCAGGCCCAGGATAGACTCTCATTCCGCGAGGCTAAGGACTTGGTCCTGGCGCTCGGCTCTGCCTGGGACGTCATATGCCTCAGTAGTTAGAAAGGCACCCTCTGCTCCTGGCCCATCCAGGCCAACGAGCACGGTTGTTTCCGCGCCCATTCGGAGCCCTTCTGCGGGCTCTACCCAACCCGGGCGCTCCCCTGGTAAAGCCGGCGGCAAAAAGGGTTCATACCCAGCCCCGGCTAAAACCAGTGCTCCCCCCTCCAACGAGTCGTTAGACTCACAGGAGGCAACACCCCTGAAGATGGTTGCTAGGCCATCTTCGGGGGTTCCTAAAGCTGTCCCCCGAAGGAAGACAGCAACAAAGGAGCTTCGGCTCCTTCGCCCACTTCCCGAGGTGGAGCGAGTGGCTCGGAGACGGTGGTTCCTCGAAAAGAGGCCCCCCCGCCTCCGAAGCCGCAGCGCCCGCCTAAGGTTTCGAGGCGGAGGGAGGAAAAGACTCGCATGGCGAGCCTAACCTCCCCCAATAAGTCCTCGAAGGCGACAGCGCCTCCAGCGCTTTGTCCGGCCAACAGCGCCCGGGGTTCTGCCCCCGGGAAGCGTACGGCCATTCCCGTGAGGGTCTTCAGTTCGAGGAGGGCCCCCACGTCTCCTCCGAGCTAGGCCTGGAGGGCATATTTCTTCAATGGAATTGCCGTGGACTCCGGGCCAACTGGGAGGAGCTGCGGAGGCTCGTCTCGTCCCGTTCCCCGTTAGCTATCTTTTTGCAGGAGACCATGCTAGGCGCGTGCCACCTGCCCGCCCTCCTGGGGTCCAAGGGTCTTGCGACCCCACCACCCCGGGATGGCCGGGCTGGGGGATGCGCGGTTTACACCCGGCATGATGTCTCCGTTCTTCCTTTCTCTTTAGATACCTCCTTTCAGGCAGTGGCTGTGCAGCTGCACCTGGATAGGAGGTATACTATCATTTCTGCGTACATTCCACCGTCAGCTGACTTCGACGCGGGGGACTTCCGCCGCGTCGTGGCACGGTTGCCGAGGCCCTATCTCTTGCTTGGAGATCTGAACGGCAGGCATCCTCTCTGGGGAGATTACTTCATAAATCCCAGGGGACAAGTCCTTGCCGATCTGATCGAAGAGCTTGAGATGGGTGTCTTAAACGTGGATGAGTTTACACATCACTGCCCGAGAACCGCTTCATTTTTTGGCCTTGACCTATCTTTGTGCTCTTCGGATGCACAGCCTGATTTTGATTGGGAGGTGGTCGATGACCTCCATGGTAGTGATCACTTTCCCATTCAAATATCATTTTCAGGGCAACTGCCGCCTGAGAGACCACCTCGGTTGTGCTTGGTGCGGGCGCGGTGGCCTGCATTTCAGGAAATTACTGAATTCTCTATCTCAGTCGAGGAGTTTAGGTCGGTAGATGAGGCCGTTGAGTTCTTCTCCGGTAACCTCATCGCCGTGGGCCTGACTACTATTCCTAGGACATCTGGCCGTTTCGCACGCCGACCACTCCCATGGTGCTCGGCCGAGTGTGAGACGGCCCTCAAACAGAAGCGTTAGGCCTACATGCGCTAAAGGCGCCGCCCGAACGATTTCACTGTCGCTGAATTTCGTCGGGCTAGGGCTAGGTTCCGGTATATTTCGAAGCACGCCCGCCGCTCTTCTTGGCGGGCATACGTGTCTTCACTTAACGGGAAGCCTCCTTTAGCTGAGGTGTGGAAGCGAGTCAAAAGGATTCGGGGCAAGTTCTCGCAGGACCCCCTTCCCGTTCTCCAGGAGAATGGGACCGCAATCTCGGACCCCGCGTCCGTGGTGGAATCGTTCGCGACCGCTTTTTCTGCATTCTCTAGCCGGGATGCTGCTCCGCCAGCATTCAATGCACGTCGTGATGTCGCGGAAGGCCGCGGGCTGGACTTTACCTCCAGAGGCGGAGAACCCTTCAACGACAAGTTTACTGTAAGCGAGTTGCGTTCCGCTCTCGCTTCGTGCGCGGACACCGCCCATGGTCCGGACGATGACCCGTACGCCATGCTTCGACACCTAGGTGAGCGAGGCATGGCCTTTCTGTTAGATTTGTTCAACAGGATCTGGGTGGAAGGTCTTCTCCCAGACTCCTGGCGAATCACTACTGTGCTTGCCTTTCGCAAACTGGGGAGAGATCACTCTACTCCGACCGGTTTCCGCCCAATCTCTCTAACCTCTTGCGTGTGCAAGTTGATGGAGAAATTGGTAAATGTTAGATTAGCCTTTTTCCTGGACAGCGGAGGCCATCTGTCTTCCGCACAGTGCGGCTTCCGCAAGTTCCACTCCACGTCGGATTCTCTGCTCCGACTGGAAAAAGCCGTCTGCGAGGCTTTCCTTCGTAGACAGCACTACGCCACGTTGTTTTTAGATCTGGAGAAGGCCTATGATACCGCATGGCGATACGGTATGATGGAGACTCTCCACACGATGGGGGCGAGGGGACGCCTCCCAATGTTTTTATCTGAATTTTTGCGAGATCGTCGATTCCGCGTATGGGGGGGGGAGCCCTCTCCGGCCCAAAGGAGCAGAAAGAGGGTGTCCCGCAGGGAAGTGTCCTCAGTGTCACACTCTTTGCCCTGAGCATCAACGGCATCACCTCGGTGCTGCCGGAAGATGTTCTCGCTACGCTCTACGTGGACGACCTTTCGATCTCTTTTGGCGCGGCCCAGATTTTAACTGGAGCGTCGACTCCAACAGGCATTGAACCGCGTCTCCCGCTATGCCGAAGCGCACAGGTTTCGGTTTTCTTTGGCCAAGACTAAGGTGGTGCACTTCTGCCGCCATCCACGGCTTCACCCCGACCCAGATTTGTTTCTTAAAGGGGTGTGCCTGGATGTGGTTGAGTCGCACCGTTTCTTTGGTCTTGTATTCGACCGACGCCTCACCTGGGAGGCTCATATTCGCAGCCTTAGGGTCTCTTGTACCCGCGCCATGGACATTCTCCGTTCCGTGACGTTCACCGCTTGGGGCGCTGATAGGGCTACTGCCTTACTTTTTTATCGATCCTTTGTTCGTTCGAAGCTCGACTACAGATGCGAGTTTTATGCATCCGCAGCAGAGCGTTTATTGCGGAAGGTGGATTCGATCCACCACACCGGCCTTCGCCTTGCGACCGGTGCCTTCCGCACTTCCCCCATTGAGAGCCTGTTGGTCGATGCTGGGGAGTTGCCACTCGCTCTGCGCCGCGTGCAGTGTATCACTCGACTGTACGCGCGGCCTCGGCGCCTCCCTCAGTCGCCAACAGCTCTCACTGCATCCGCAGCTGATCTCGATGGTGCCTTTGCCGTCGAGAGACGCCAGTCATACCCTAAGCCTTTTGGGTTTAGGGCCAGGAAACTCCTTCGAGAGGTAGATGTAGCTCTCGGGCCGGTGGCGCCCCTGGTTTTGCCCAGGACGCCACCCTGGAGGTTACCACATTTGGCTATTTGTCGCCACGCCTCTGCTCCCAAAGCTTGTACTGCGCCGGGAGTATTGCGTTCGACCTTTTTGGAGCACACATCGTGTCACGCTGGTACCTGGCTAGTGTATACAGATGGCTCCAAGTCCGAAGAGGGGGTGGGCTTCCACGCCGTATCCCCTCTGTTTGAAGTCAGCGGGGCTCTACGAGGCGCTGCGTCTGTCTTCACGGCTGAGTTGGTGGCAATACACCACTCGGTACGGGAGATTACGCGACGTTCCCGGTTCGGAGACCGGATTGTGATCTAAAGCGACTCACAAAGCGCCCTGAGTGCTCTCGGGGCATTGGAATCTCCGCATCCCCTGGTTCGCAATATCCGTGATGCCACGGTTTTTGCGAGCCGGGTGGATGTCGAGATTATCTTCTGCTGGGTTCCTGGACATGTAGGAATTGCGGGGAATAAGCGCGCCAAAGAGTCCGCGAGGACTCTGCGACCGGACCAGCGTTTCGCTCTTCCTCACACCGACTACATGGCAGGAATACGGGCAGCTCTTCGGACTGCTTGGCAAAGAAGATGGGAGACGGTCGAAGGGAACTTAAAGTTGCGTGCCATTGCGCCGCGACTGTTCCCATGGACCTATCCCCCAATGCCGCGGCGGCTTCAGGTTGCTTTCTGTCGTCTTCGAATCGGACACACTCGTGTGACGCATCGCTACTTGATGGAGCGCTAGCATGCGCCCTATTGCAACGACTGCGTCGTCCCCCAGACTGTTCGGCATATTCTTGTCGAATGTCCCAGTCTGGGTGATCTTCGCGCACGATACCTGTCTCGGTACCGGGATGGGCGGGGTGGCTACCGCCTGTCCCTTGTACTCGGGACGGGTGCGTGCACCATGACTGGTGGACTTATTGACTTTTGGGGGGAGGCCGGCCTTCTTCCCTTTATTTAAGGTTCCTTTTTTTTAAGGTTCCTTTTTTTTATTATTGTTTTGTTTGTAGGTTGCACTCTCCTGCACCGGGGTGAGGGGGACCTCCCCCCGCTGCCGGAGATTGCTTCGATTGTTAAGTTTTTCCAATTTATATCATTGTTAAGTTTTCATATTTTTACTTTAAAGTAGCCTAGTTCTGGGCTGTCGTGTTTTTCGGCGACTTATGCCCAAGTGGGTAGTTGCCAGATGGGCTCGATAAAAAAAAAAAAAATTCAAGTCACTTTACTATGTCCCCCTCAGAGTGTCTGAAAATATATCCTTCAATCACTTGGTCTTTGTTCTAATAAATAATAACAAATAATACACAATCAACTTCTAGTATGATAAGATAGTGACATGTTGAATGTTATATATTTTTACTTGATGGTGCAAAATAGCCTCTGAAATTTTTTATTCATGCTTAAATCTATGGTGCTTGTAAGGCACTAGCCAAACGGCTTACATCAGCTTTCATTCTGAAAAATATATTAAAAATTAGAACACTTACAAGAAAGAAAAACTAAAGTTTAATTTCTGGGATAGTAGATTACTATTGAATAATGTAAATTATGAAGCATACTAGAAGATTGTTAGTTAGGAGGCTTTTAAATTTGCAAGGAACTTCCATAGAAAGAAGTAGAGAGAATTATACACAGAACAATATGGTTTAAGAAGTAAATATTGTATCTCAAAGGAGCCCTAAACAAACCATCATTGTTATAACCAATAAACCCTTTGATGTGAAAATGTCAGGCTGAGCTGTGGTCTGTATTAGATATATGAGAGAGAAAAAGTATGTTTTTTAATTATCTTTATCTATATTTTATGATATTAGTACATACCAATACGATCCCTCTATAAATAGCTTGAGATTTCTAAAAAAAATTATAGTGGGAAATTTTTTTTTCTATTTTGATGATAGTTGTGTAGAAAGCAATAAAGTAAGATTTTGAAGCTCCAATGATATGGATGTTGAAATGATTTGACTTAAAATATTAAATTTTACTTCATTATTCATTTTGTTGCATGCAATAATTTTTTACATAGCTCAGTACTTATAATTAATCATTATAATTAAGTAAAGTTTTATTTATCTAAAGTGCCTTTAAATTTATATAAGGATGATTACAAAGTAATCCCAGCTCAGAAGATCAAAGAAGAATTTTTTGAATCGTATGATGCAACAGAGACAGGATTTATTAGTCATGAACAAGCAGTTGGTGGTTGTGATGAAATAATATCACAAGATTTGTCACTAAAAGAGGTAATTATGTCCATTGTTTTTTTTTTTTTGCATGGTTATTGATCATCAAGTATAGATAGCAGCTCTATTTGAATCTGCACTGAATTGCTCCATTCAGTTTCTGGGTATCAAATATATTTTGACTCCGGGACAGACAGAGCCACTGTCATTTTGGTATGAGACTAAGCCAAGATAGACTTGTCCAAGACCCAGTGCTTCCCTAGGTGGGGAGTCCTTGACTAAGTGCTTGGAATGTAAGAATTAATGTATTTTTCTCAGGTAGTTCTTTTGGTCCGAATTAATCAATTAAATCCCAGTTAATCAAATATTCTACATGATCTTACATAGGAATATATCTTTATTTAGGAAATGACTGAAGATATTTTAATGAAAGAAGAGATTAAGGAAGAAGATCTGGAGGATGAAAGTTCTCTCCCTGATCAAGAGAAAGAGAAACTCTATTCCAAAGAGGGAAATTCAGCAAATGCCACTTGTGAACCAGTGGTACAAAACTGCCTTGAAGAAAAGGTAAATTTTCCCATTTCAATTTGTAGTACCAAGTTTAATAATAAATTTTTATGCAATGAAAAGACAGAAATGTGGGTTAAATTTTATGACACTTGCCAAGGACTAATATAAAATGGTAAATTATATCATTTTATCTATTTTCAACTTAGAGAATAATAGTGTACAGTCAGGGCCATAATAATTAGTGAAAAAAAACAGGGTTTTGGAGCCAGGGAATTTTACTGAATGGGAGTCCCAGGCGGACCCAGTAACCTTGAAATCACGGATCCTTGTTCTGGCTCCAGGCAATATTTTAATACATATTGGCAATATTGTATTTATATTGTAATTTGTAGACTTTGGTTCAAATTCTTTTATGCTAACTAGATTTACATAGTTTACCTGTATAGCTATAGATAGGTCCTTATTTAATTAGATTAAATTACTAACTATCCTATGCATCTAGGTAACTAACTAAATAATTCCTAATAAGATTGGGACTTCTGAATTGTTTTAATCTTTTAGCCAATTACCTGTATTGCTAAATTTCATTTTTTTATTATTTTCAGATTCTTTGTAATATATTAATTCTTTAATTGCAATTATTAGTCCATGACCCTTAATAAGTCTGATATATTCAAGTATTTTACTGAGAGTTCAGATAATAAACTATATTTGTGTTTGTGAAGTTTCTGATGCTTCAGGAAATATTTCAATGTGTGGAGCTACTAAAATGGCAAAACCTCAAACCAAAAAGCCAGATGTCTCTTCAAGAGCATATAATTTGAAAAGACACTTGAGTCAATTACATCCTGAAATACTAAAATTGCTGGAAGAAAAGAAGCAAATGCTTTAGTTGTCAAAATCTAATGCTTCCAGAAGTATTCAAACTAATCAAATCAGCAAGATATTAGAATATCATAATTGAGTTACCTGTAAAAAATTCTATGCCTTTATCAATGTTTGGAAAGCCAGCTATGCACAACCTATAGAAGAAATGGCTAAGAAATTCAAGATTTGTCTTGATAAAGACAACATGCATGATTTAGTTACTGATAGATACAAAGAAGAAAAATTTGCTCTTGAAGAGCAATTAAAAGGACACTTCATATAGGCTGAACTACAATACAAACCCATTATTTTGCCAGCATGGGCATGAGCCGACACATTGGCACAAGGATTGGACACGCAAACAAGGAACTAGAGAAGATTCAACAATTTAGAAACCCTAACTGTGCAAATAAGCAGAAATTATATACCAGGCCAGTTAGATCTAAACTGGTGTATCCTGCTATACTGCTCGTAGAGGCATCATCAAAGAACATGTCAATGCTTCACTGGGTGCAAAGTCGAGGACTCCGGTTCATCAACAATGTCAGGTGGCAAGACTTCCAGAATTCGAGAAGCCTACGTGAAGCAATCGGAAGCAGAAGGAAGTAGATTCAAAAACTACCTTCCCAACACCAGAATGGCGCACCTATTCCAAAATACAAATAGCTTGAATAATGAAAAAGAGAATGACAAAACAAATTGATAAAAAGAGCCTGTAATGGGACAAACAAGTTTAGGAAAAAAAGTCAACAAATAATAAAAAAATAACAAAATAAAAAGATCCTGAAATAAAAATGATCCCACAGTGTTACACCCTTATCAGACAATGGAGAAGGCTGCTCACTGGGCATCTTTCATTTCTACTACTTCCTTCTTTTTCTCTTTCTTTTACCCTCCCCTCTCTTCATTACTCCTCCCCACCTCTTACTCTCTTTGTAAATACAATACAATACAATTCTATTATTTCTCTAAGTTTTATATTTCCTATATTCAGGTCTACTCCATTCATTTGATAGAGGTCATGTCTGGCTTCTAATTGATTTCATGTTTTCACGAATCTTAAGATTATTTCATTGAACATATTTTTATTGGCACAAAACATATAATTATACCAGTATTCTTTTTTTCTTTTATTCTTGGCAAGCATTCCATCATAATTGGTTTACCACTTTACTTATAAAGCTTAGTGTATTTTGTGTGATGTATATATCTTGGTGTTTTCTGTGTTAAGTACAATTGGAATAGTGAAGATTGTGCGTGACAGATTTGGACATATGGGTCAAAATAAATTGTGGAAGTTTATTAGTCCCTTTCTGAGAAAGATTCTCATGGATGTAGTGACTACATGTGAAGTCTGCCAGAAAGGAAATTTTCAGAGAATGTATGTGCCCCACTAGTATTAAAGTTAAGTGTGAATGTACCTTTTGAAATTGTAACGATTGATTGTGTGTATCTTCTGACATCAATGAGAGGGTATGTAGGAATAGTGATGATGGTGGATTATGAGATTAAATTTGGGTATGTCACACCTGTGATGAATAAATTATATTTGAGTGTTGCTAGAGTATTGAGTGAGAGACTATTGCCAATGTGCATATGTTTAAGTGTGCATGATGTTGAGTGAAGATGGACATGAGTTTGTATGGCATGGTTTTGAGGAGATGTTGAGTGAATGGGGGATTGATCGTGTGTGAACAATACGATATGTACCTATCGGAAATGGTTCGGCTAAAAGAACTATAAGAACCTCGAGTGAGATGTTATGATTAATGGTGAAAGATGAGAGAGAATGGGATGAATGTTTAGGAAGAGTACTTTTGTTGTAAAATGGACAATGCAATACATGATAGAAATGTCACCATGTAAATATTTGATAAATTTTTAGAGAATGGTTTGGCCACACATGGGACTTAGTGAAAGCAATTGTGAGTTATGTAGAAAAGAGAATGAAAGATTTGAAAATTCCTTTGGGGATAAAGTGCTGAAAGTGATTGAAGTAAAAGGTAGACTGAATTTGGATAAATTGAATTTGGAATTTAACCCCTTCACTATGATGATGAAACTGCTTTCGTCATGCCTACTGTTGCGCATGTATTCGATGACGAAAGGGTTATCATGAAGAAATAAATGATTGTTTTTTGTTTTGTAATTTTGCCGGAGTATGCTATGAACATTCCTGAGCATTACTCAAAGTGTCTGTCTTATAATGACATCATTCTCAACTGACCAATAAAGACACTTTTTAGGCGGGGTTTGTTTATCCCCTCAAGGTGAAACCATCTTCTATGCCATTTGGAAATTACTTGTGATTGATTGCATAATATATATAGCATAAACTTTTAATTTTATTGTATATTTTGATGTCTTCAAGCGATTGTGATAATTATAAAGATATTGACTTCCAATCCATGGAGAGTATTGGTTGGCCTGATTCACCAGGCCTATGCTCAGTTGAAAATTTCAAAATATTTCATAGTAGGCCTACTAAATAAACATTGCATTTAGGTGAGTAAGCAATAGGTCATTTTTTTTTTTAAGATATTCTCAACATAAACAAACATCATAAGAATAGGCAAAATTTAAACATAATATGAATAATGCAATAAATACCAAATTTAAATTTAAATAAAATGTTGTATACAGCACCGTATGCAAGCGCCACAGACTTGTGCAGAAGGGGTTAAAAGCTCTTTTGTTGTGAGAAAGATTTGATCAAATGGAATAACTTATGTGATAGTGCATGAAACACAGTATAATAATAATAATAAATCCTTTATTTCTAATATTTGCATTGGCTATTCAACAAAAATAATCATTAATATACATTTACATAAGGTTTAAAATTATAGCTAAAATAGTGTTACAGAAATGATATATAGTAGAGTCTAAAACTGCAATAAATAACATCAACATAGAAAGTAAAAATATATTGTTATGCATGTCATGAGACTAATTTCTAAGAGCTATCACTGGAATTTTAATATTGCAAAATATCGCGAATGATGGATTCCATTAATTTACCCACAATGGATTTTAAACTTATAGGTCGATAATTGGTCAGAAGTTTCTATTTCCCTTCTTAAAAATAAGATTTAGATTCCCTAGCCTAAAATCTAATGCCACGACATCTTCTTCTAAACATTAAAGAATTTTGTTAGCGGTCCCACTAACAAATTTCAAATTTCTTTTAAACGCACCAACTAGATTAAATCAGGACCTGGTGATTTACTGGAGTTCAACTTACTGATATAAAAATCTATTTCTGCTTCAAAGAATTCAATATAGCTTCAAAGATTATGCTCGTTAGAGTTTATCACATGGTTCATTCATTGTATATTAAGCTCATCTTCCTTTATAAATATCAATGCAAAAAAGTAAATATATTGGCCACCTTTTCTATATCCAAAACTGTTATTTTCATTTTAGATAGGTCTTATTGTTTCCTTTATTTGGTTTCTATTGGATATATGATCAAAAACATCTTATGGTTATACTTACTTTATTTGGCAAGTTTAATTTCATATTTTCTTTTAGTGCTTCATATTTCCCTCTGGCATTCCCTTCGGATGGCTAAGTAAATTAGATTTTTTTCTTCCCATGAGTTATGCTTGTATGCACAGTTCCTATCCTTCAAATTGACTTTAATATCATGGTTCCACCATTTTAGTTTACTTGAGGTATTTCATTTGTTTTTTCTTGAAATGAATTGCTCATCTAATTCTCCTAAATGCTCAATGAAAAAGGACTAGGAGACTGATTAATATTTCCAAATATTGAGTCCCACTTGATATCTCTAAACTGGGGGATGGAGCCATTAAAGTCTGCACATTTCAAATTTGGCACTTTAATATTATTTTCCTTGTTATGATTTATATTAATATTGAACTGTATTGATTTTTGATCGCTGGAAGCTATACCTTCTCCAATAGTAATACCCAAGATAAAATTAACATTGTTAGTTAGAATTATATCAAGGATATTTTCCCCTTGGATTGGTTTATTGTTTAATTGTGTTAAATAGTTTTCTTCCATGAACTCCCAATAGCATCTGCCCCTCCGTGCCTGATTTAAATACTTCATAGTTAATATTTCTACAATTTAAATCTCTAATTAATAAAGTGCAATTATCTTCAATGTTACTTCCTTCAATGTTATATAATTCCTGTTGTGGTGAGGGTCTATACACTGCAAAGATATTAATTGGAAAACCATTCAATTTATTTTGGCTCATATTACCTAAACTTCTTTGGAACAGTCAATTTAAATTTCCTGTTAAACTTATATGATTTTTTGTTGTACAGTTTTACTCTTCCACCCTGTTCATGTATACAGTCTTTATTAACTTGCTTATACTCTAGTAGTGCAATTTGCTGATATAGTTTCTCTTAGATGTCTCCACCCATGATTCCATTATTGCTATAATATCAAAGCTTCGTAAGGGCACTAAACATTTAAATTTGGTGAGCTTATTTCAAATACTATGCACATTACAGTAGTAGACATGTAAATTTATTTTTCGAAAGAGTACATTATTATTACAGCATAGGGAGCCAATCTCTATGTGTCCTCTACTCTCTAATGCTGTTCTGCCTGAAATTTTGCAATTGAATTATTAATTATTCTTCTAGATGAAGACTGTCTTGCCAGAATAGTCCCATTTGTATGTAGAAATCATCCCATAAATCGATCCCTCTAGCTGGTGAAGAACCTTAAGAGAGTTGTTAATATAGGATGCTCTTCCATAAAAAACATTCGCTGTACCTATCCTGGGAAGGATACCTGTAAACACAACATTGCCACACTTCTTTCAGCTTCCTTATCAGTAGAGGGTACCTTGTTAGAAGTTCCATGGACCTTATAGATAACAAATTATTAGTACTGATATATATTATTTAAGCTGTGTCTTGTGTATTTTGGCCTGTAAACTCTTCTATTGAATCAACCAGATCCTCAACTCTTTCTTCAGTATAACAGTAACTCCTCCATTTGGTTGGTTTTCTGCCACAGAATTCCTAAGTTTGCCCTTAAGATTTTTTATGATAGTTGTGGAGAGAGCAATAAAAAAGAATCTGTGAAGATGCTTTGATATATGTAGATGTTGAAATGGTGACTTCAAATATTAACATTATAATTAATTATTCATAATTTGTATGCAATAATTGTGTCACATAGTTCTTTGTGCTCGGTACTTAAAATTAATCATTATAATTGAGTAAAATTTTAAATATTTAAATTATATTTTATTTATATACAGATGCTCGTAAAGAAATCTCAGCTCAGAAGATCAAAGAAGATTTTTTTTAATCATATCCCCTTATGGGGTGTGTTGATTTGCCTTCCTGGCCACTGTGCTGACGAGAATCAGCACCTTGTATGGCCCCAGCTTTTTCTCTTCTCCTTTGTTCAGACAGCCTGCATAGAACCTCTCTCACAACACTGGTCAGCCTCTAATTTCACAGGGTAGACGGCGACCAGCTTCCTCTCACACATCCATCCTGGATCAGGACTGTTAGGGGAGGTGACAATGACCACTCAGCACTGAGCTCCGGTTTGGTGGTGGGCTTTTAACAACCTGCTTCAGCCCCACCCACACCTTCCTCACATACCCCTATCTCTCACTCTTCAATTTTATGTCAGATGGAGCTGCCATGCGGAAGGGCTGCCTGGCCACTGGGCAGAAAGGTATGGTCCTAAATAGTGGAGCTGGGTCTGCCGGCTCCATGTTCACTCCTTGCAGAGCAGGCTACTGTGGGGGGTGATTAGTGTTTACATACCGCAAAAAGACCAAGGTCACCATGCCCATGAATGAGAAAAATAATTATTTCCCTTATATTCCCCCTTCACCAACAATGTACCTCCGAGAAACTGGTGGTCCCCTCCCCCTTCTGCTTTTGCAGGAGACCCTACAAAACGCTTCAACTAGACACGAGGCTTCCTCCTCTCCTTTGCATATGGGTGTAGGGACTCCCCTTTACCCTCTTCTCTGGAGTTGCCCTCGGGTGCAGCAGTACTCCCTTTACTTTCTAAGGGGACTGCCAAGAAAGGCAGGCAGCCTATAATCGCCCGCTCTCGGTGGGATTGGCACAATAGAACCAAACCCCTTTGTGAGAGGAGGGAAGATAGACCCCATCAGCCTCTTCCTTCTAAAGACTTGCAAGCTCGTATAATGAGCTTAGAGGGGGGCGCCATACATGCCCCCCTCTCCTCCCTGACAAAGGACACACTGACCAATGGGATCTGTGATGTCCTGGGGAGGATGGCCCCATGGTAGCCCGCCTGAGATGGTCATGGTCTCGAAGGCAACCCAACCCCAGATGGTAGGGCCTTCCATGGGAGCAAACCTGGGCTTGGTGCCAAGCACTGAACTTGAGTCTGCCCTTGTGCAAGGTTCTCCTCATACGGCTCGGGTCTCCAAGTCCAAGACTGTACAAGAAGAGGAGGGATCTCCCATCCCCCGGCTGGTGCCCCTTTGAAAGCCAAGACCTTCTCCATCCCAGAGAAGGATCTTGCTGAGTCCGGTCCTTCTGGCCTAGGGGCTGCTACCGGCGGAGGGGAGAAGCAGGTTCATTCCACGCCGTCCTTTCCTAAAAAGAAAAAGAACAGGAAAAAACTAAGAAGACTCGGGGCTGCTCTCCATCGGCGGGGACGGACGGGGCCGCTGCCATTTCGGTAAGCTACCAAGCCAAGATCAGCACGTCTGGCCCTGTTAGTCCCCTGTTTGGGGAGTCCCAGACAAAGACGAGAACTATGCAGAGCGGAGCCTCGATTACATCGGAGCCCCTCATTCAGAGGCTAATTGGAGTTTTTGAGCTCGCTGGCTTCAAGCGTTTTCTTGTTATTCGCTCCACTGATGGCAGCATGCTGTCTAAGGGCAACATGAGCCATCAGAGGAGAGCTCTAGATAGTGTGAATGGTAGAGAGCAGAAGGTAACCCGTTTTGAGACGGGAGCCTTTGGCGAATGCGTCAAATCCCTCCGAAGCGGCCATGATTAGTGCAATTTGGACACTTGTTGGTGTGACGCCGCACTCTACCATGGAGTTCATGAAAGGAGTAGTTTATGTGAGGGAAATCGTGGACTACTCCATAGATGACGTCAAGGTCAAGGTAGAACATGTGTTGAGAAAACAGGGAGGGGCCTCGAGACTCACCTCTATACTCTTCGTCACGTTCGTCTGTAACAAGCTCCCTGAGTCGGTGCGTGCCGGTTGGTATCGCTACCGCGTGAAGGCATTCTTGCCACTGCCGTGGAGGTGCTATTACTGTCACAGATTCAGCCATACTAATCGCTCCTGTCGACCTGCAAAGTCAGGGTTACCCAAAGTCTGTGTAAGTTGCTCCAAGGCCGCACACGATAAATCAAAATTGTCTCTGGCCAAATGTGTCAATTGTGGAGAGCCGCACCTGCGTATCTCCTTGAGAAGGAAATCCTGGCCGTTCAAACTCAGGATCGTCTCTCATTTCGTGAGGCTAAGGACTTGGTCCTGGCGTGCCTGGCGCTGTCCAGGATGTCCTATGCCTCAATGTTGAGGCTCATGGCCCCTACAGCCCTATGAGCACAGTCGTTTCCGCGCCCATTCAGAACTCTTCTGGAGGTTCTATCCACCCCGGGCGCTCCCGTGGTAAAGCTGGCGGCACAAAGAGTTCACACAGAGCCCAATCTAAAACCAGGGCTTCCCTCCCTTCCTCCAGTGTATCCGTTTCGCGTAAGGCGAAAGGGCCACGAGCCTCGGCCAAGTCGTTACACTCAGGGGAGGCAACACCCCTGAAGAGGTTCGTTCAGGACACCTTCCGGGGTTCTTAAAACTGCCCCCCGAAAGGAGGGCAGCAATAAAAGAGCTTCGGTTCCTTCGCCCACACCCAGTGGTAGGCTGGGTGGCTCAGGGATGGTAGATACTTGAAAAAATGACCCCCCACCTCCGAAGCGGGGCGCTCGCCTAAGTTTTTGAGGGTGAGGGAGGAAAAGACTTGCATATTGAGCGCAACCTTCCCCATTAAGTTTTCAAAGGCGACAGTGCCTTCAGCGCATTGTTCGGCCAACATTGCCTAGAATTATGCTTCGGGGAAGCGTATGGCCATTCCCATGAGGGTCTTCTCTTCAAAGCGGGCCCCGCGTCTCTGAGTTAGACCTGGAGTGCATATTCCTTCAATGGAATTTCCGCGGACTCCGGGCCAACGGGGAGGAGATGTGGAAGCTCGTCTCCTCCCGTTCCCCGTTAGCTATCTTTTTGCAGGAGACCATGCTGGGCATATGCTCCCTGCCCATCCTCCCGGAATATAAGGGTTTAGCGACCGCACCACCACGGGATGGAGGCAGGGCAGGAGGATGTGAGAGTTACGCCCGCCATGATGTACCCATTCTTCTCTTCGCCGTTTTAGATACCTCCTTTCAGGCAGTAGCTGTGTAGCTACACCTGGATAGGAAGTATAGTTATTTTGCATACATTCCGCCATCAGCTGACTTCGACGTGGGGCCTCCACCAGGCCGTGGCACGGTTGCCAAGGCTTTTCCTCCTGGTTGGATATCTGAATGGTAGATACCACCTCTGGGGAGACTATCTGATTAATCCCTAAGGTCAAGTCCTTGCCGATCTGTTCGGCGAGCTGGAGATAGGGGTCCGAAAATTGGATGAGTTTACGAATCACTGCCCGAGAACTGCTTCATTTTCCTGCCTCGATCTATCTTTATGCTCTCCGGATGTACAGCCTGAATTTGGATGGGGAGTTGTCGATGACCTCAATGGTTGTGATCACCTTCCAATTCAAATATCATTTTCTGTGCTGCTGCCACCCGAGAGCCTGCCCCGGTGCTGCTTTGCGCTGGCGCATCACTCCAGGAGTTAGGTCGGTAGATGAGGCCGTTGAGTTCTCCGGCAATCTCATCGCCGTATGCCTAACTACTATTCCTATAAGGTCTGGCCGTTATGCACGCAGACCACTCCCGTGGTGGTCAGCAGAGTGTGAGACGGCCCTCAAACAGAAGCGTTATGCCTACATGCACTATAAGCGCCGCCCAAACGAGTTCATTGTTTGTCGATTTCTTTGGGCTAGTGCTAGGTTCCGGTATATTTCGAAGCACGCCCTCGCTCTTCTTGGCGGGCATATGTGTCTTCACTTAACGGGAAGCCCCCTCTAGCAGAGGTGTGGGAGAGAGTCAAAATGATTCGGGGCAAGTTCTCACTTTCTCCGCATTCTCTAGCCGGGATGATTCTCCCCCAGCATTAATTGCGCGTCGTGATTTGCGGAAGGCCACCGACTGGTCGGAGAAGCATTAAACGACATGTTTACTCTTAAGTGTTTACGTTCCGCTCTCGCTTCGTGCGCAGACACCGCCCCTGGTCCGGACGATGTCCCGTAGGCCATGCTTTGACACCTGGGTGAGTGAGGCATGGCCTTTATGTTTTTCGATCTTGAGAAGGCCTCTGATGCTGTATCATGGAGAATCTCCACACGATAGGGGCGAGGTGCCACCTCCCAAATCTTTATATGTGAATTTTTGAGAGATCGTCGATTCCGCATACGGGTAGAGGAAGCCCTCTCCGGCCCAATGAAGCAGGAAGAGGGTGTCCCACAGGAAAGTGTCCTCAGTCTCACACTCTTTGCCCTGACCATCAATGGCATCACCTCGGTGCTGCCGCATGATGTTCTCGCTATGTTCTACGTAGATAACCTTTCAATCTCTTTTGGCGCTGACCAGATGCCAACTCTGGAGCGTAGACTCAAACAGGCATTGAACTGCGTCTTTCGCTATGCCAAAGCGCACAGGTTTCGGTTTTCTTTGGCCAAGCTAAGGTGGTGCACTTCTGCCGCCATTCACGGCTCCGACTTTGACCCGGACTTGTTTCTAAATGGGGGCACCTGGAAGTGGTGTTCCGCACATTTTCCTTGGTCTTATATTTGAACGATGTCTCAACCGGGAAGCTCATATTCGCAGCCTTAGGGTCTCTTGTACCCCCGCCATGCATATTCTTCGTTCCCTGATGTTCAGCGCTGATAGGGCTAATGCCTTAATTTTTAATGATCCTTTGTTCGTTCGAAGCTCGACTACAGATGTGAGTTTTATGCATCAGCAGCTGAGTGTGTATTGCGGAAGGTGAACTCGATCCACCACACGTGCCTCGCCTGGCGACCGGTGCCTTCCGTACTTTCCCCGTGCCTCTCTCAATCGCCAACAGCTCTCATTGCATCCGCAGCCGTTTTCAACGGTGCCTATTCCGCCGAGAGACGCCAATCATACCCTAATCACTTTGGATTTAGTGCTAGGAAACTCCTTTGATTTTTTCGGTATAGCTCTCGGGCCGGTGGCGCCCCCCAGTTGTTCCCAGGATGCCGCCTTGAGGCTACCACCTTTGGCTATTTGTTGCCGCGCCTCTGCTCCCAAAGCTTGTACAGCGCCGGGAGTATTGCGTTCGACCTTCTTGGAGCAGGCACTGCGTCTGCCTTCATGGCCGAGCTGGTTGCAATACACCACTCAGCACGGGAGATTACGCAATGTGCCCGGTTCGGAGACAATATTGTGATTTATAGCGACTCACAAAGCGCCTTTGTTTCTCTCGGGGCATTGGAATCTCAGCATCCCGTGGTTTGCAATATCTGTTATGCTACGGTTTTGGCGAGCCGGGCGGATATCGAGATTATCTTGTACTAGTTTCCTGGGAATGTAGGAATTGTGTGGAATGGGGCACCCAAAGAGTCTGTGAGGGCTGGGTGACCAGACCAGCGATTCACGCTTCCTCACCAAATACATGGCAGGAATGCAGGCTTCCTCTTGGTGGCTTTTCAAAGAAGATGGGAAACGGTTGAAGTTACTTGCTATTGCATCGCAACTCTTCCCATGGACCTAGCCCCCAATACCGCGATGGCTTCAGGTTGCTTTCTGTCTTCTCCGAATGGGACACACTCGCGAGACGCACCGCCATTTGATGGAGCGCTCGCCTGTGCCCTACTGTGAAGACTGCCTTATCCCTCAGGCTGTTCGGCACATTCTTGTAGAATGTCCCATTCTGGGTGATCTTCGCGCATATTACTTGTCCACGTACCGGGACAGGCGGGGTCGCTACCCCATGTCCTTTGTACTCGAGATGGGTTCATGCACACAGACTTGTCGACTCTACTTTTTGAGGAGGCTTGCCACCTCCTCTTTATTTCACCTTTTTTTAGGCCGCATGTTCATGCGACTGCCCTGAGAGAAGGCAGGCCTAACCCCAACGCGTGAGCACACTTCCATCTTGCTTGTTTGCTTTTGTCTGTTTTTATTTTTCTTTATTTAGCCTTTGTCCTTTTTTCACATTATTTACTTACATATTGTTAATTGTTTTTAAATTAGCTTAGTAGTAAGGGTTGTCTAGTACGGCGACATATGCCCACATATGCAGTCGCCAGATGGGCTCTTAAAAATAAAAATTTTAATCCAAATCAGGATTACTAGCATATAATGGGTTCGAATCTTGTGATCACTCAAATTGATGGACATCTTTGCTGCCTGCTTTGCCAATGCATAGCATTCACACTGTCTGATATTGAGTAATGATTTGTGCAGGACAAAAATTCCAATAATCCTAAAATGCCGGACAGTCTGGCAAAATCCAGTATGTCTGGGATGCCTATGTATTGGCAATAATGTCTTATCAGGATTGAAATTAGTAGTCAAAGCATTTTTGACAGTTTTGAACAAATTAAATTGAAGGAAACAGTTTAATTGTATTAAAGTTATGTATTTATGCAGATTACTTTTGGACTAATTTTAAGCTACTTGAATCAGGCTCAGAATTTAGTTTGGAATTACAGATACTTTCACCATTAGATTCTTCATTAGAGAGAATAGCTGTACAAAGTGAGGCTTATTAAATGTCTTAGAGTTCCTTTGATGGAGATCATAAATGAGATGGAATGGGTGCTGGGATTTAGAGTCATGGAAATTCATGACTGAATGGAGTAGACTATTGCTTGCTGTCATACTGTGTTTCAGTATACAGAGACTACATATAGATTTATTGGGAGTGGCAGAAAATAGGTTTTTAACCTTTCTCACTGAGTGAATCAGGAGGCATGTGTTGTAGAGTTCATGAATTGTACGTATATCTCATGTATGGTCAAAAGATTTTACCATTATATGGAATAAATTGTTAAAATGTTGCAGAAAAAAAGGGGCATCTTCTAGGAAGTTTTTAGTAATAAATTTGAAAAATTAAGGAAAATAAAAAGATGTGGATGATTTGTAGACCACTAATACTACTTGCTCGGAAAGTAAGGGTTATATCTTTTTCTGGTAGTTTTTTTTGGTCCCAATTCTCTTTCATACATTGAGTTTAAATAAAGTTTGTTAATCAAATATTCTATGGGATCTTACATAGGAATATATTTGTATTTAGGAAATGTTTGAAGATATTTTAATGAAAGAAGAGATTAAGGAAGAAGATCTGGAAGATGAAAGTCCTCTTCCTGATCAAGAGGAAGAGAGACTCGATTTCAAAAAGGAAAACTCAGCAAATGCCACTACTGAAACAGTAGTGCAAAACTGCCTTCAAGAAAAGGTAATTTTGAACATTTTAATTTGGAGTACAAAATTTAATAATCAATTTTGATGCAATGAAAAGACATAAAATGTGGGATAAATTTTAAGACACTTGCCAAGGACAATAATATAAAATGGTAAATTACATCATGTTAGTTATTTTCAACTTAGATAATAAGAGTGGAAGAGTGTACAGTGATGCCCATAATAATCATCACTTGCCCAGCTCTGCAGGATACTGCAGGTAGCAAGACTAGTTTCAGTTTTCTTCTGTTGCTCATATTTAGATGTGTGCCAAGTACTATGGCATTTTTTGACATACCACCCAAAAAGGTATATAAGGAAAATTACATTACTTGACCCACAAGTTAGGTAGGGTGGGTTAACAGAATACCAGAGCTGGGTGCGTTCCTTAATTTTTGGTACTGCATTAGCATTCTTCCCGCCGTGGTTAGTTCGTTCCTCAATTTTTGACGCTCAGTGCGTTCCTGCCTTAGCGCTCCGAAACTATTAAAGCGTCCCTCAAAAAAAGTAGTACATTCCTCAAAAAACTTGAAAAAAGTAAAAAAAAACACTGCATTCCTCAAAAACACTACTGTGCATATCAAAAGAACTATTCTCCAACTCAAAAATAAAACATAATACAAGGTAATAATACATCAGAGCTTGATACATTAAAATATATGTATATTTCAGACTTTTTACCAGTTTCTCTGACTATATCAGACAAAAATTCACTAATTCAAAAATATCACCTAAGTATTAGACATAGAATTTAAACTGTATCTTACGGTACTTGACAAGTAGACAGTTTCTAAACATTTTCATTATTCATTATTTTGTATTACAGTATTACACCAATTTATTAAGTTTATATTACTTTAAATCTGACACAACGATTCAATTTTCATTATTGTACATAAAGATTAAAGACCTCTTCAAGTTGTTAGACTCGCAGGAGGCAACACCCCTGAAGTTGGTTGCTAGACCAACTTCCGGGGTTCCTAAAGCTGTCCCACGAAAGGAGGACTGCAACAAAGGAGCTTCGGCTCCTTCGCCCACGCCTATTGATGGAGCGAGTGGCTTTGAGACGGTGGTTCCTCGAAGCCGCAACGCCCGCCTAAGGTTTCGAGGCGGGGGAGGAAAAGACTCGAATGGCAAACCCAACCTCCCCCAATAAGTCGTCGAAGGCGACAACGCCTTCAGCGCTTTGTCCGGCCTACAGCGCCCGGGGTTTTGCCTCGGGCAACTGGGAGGAGCTGCGGAGGCTCGTCTCGTCCTGTTCCCCGTTAGCTATCTTTCTGCAGGAGACCATGCTAGGAGATGCTCCCTGACCACTCTCTCAGTGTATAAGGGTTTTGCGACCCCACCACCACAAGATGGCGGCCGGGCTGGGGGATGCGCGGTTTACACCCGGCATGATTTCTCCGTTCTTCCTTTCTCTTTAGATACCTCCTTTCAGGCAGTGGCTGTGCAGCTGCACCTGGATAGGAGGTATACTATCATTTCTGCGTACATTCCACCGTCAGCTGACTTAGACGCGGGGGACTTCCGCCGCGTCGTGGCACGGTTGCCGAGGCCCTTTTTCTTGCTTGGTGATCTGAATGGCAAACATCCTCTCTGGGGAGGTTACTCAATAAACCCCAGGGCACAAGTCCTTGCCGATCTGATCGAAGAGCTTAAGATGGGTGTCCTAAACGTGGATGAGTTTACGCTTCCCTGTCCGAGAACCGCTTCATTTTCTTGCCTTGACCTATCTTTGTGCTCTTCGGATGCACAGCTTGAATTTGATTGGGGGTGGTTGATGCCCCCTATGCTAGTGATCACTTTCCTATTCAATTATCATTTACAGGGCAACTGCCACCTGAGAGCCCACCTCGTTGGTGCTTGGCGCAGGCGCGGTGGCCTGCATTTCAGGTAATAACTGAATTTTTTATCTCAGTCGAGTTTAGGTTGGTAGATGAGGCCGTTGAGTTCTCCGGCCTGACTATTCCTAGAACCTCTGGCCGTTTTGCACGCCGACCACTCCCATAGTTGTCGGCCGAGTGTGAGACGGCCCTCAAACAGAAGCGTTATGCTTACATGCGCTATAAGCGCCGCCCGAACGATTTCACTGTCGCTGAATTTCGTTGGGCTAGGGCTAGGTTCCTGTATATTTCGAAGCACACACGCCGCTCTTCTTGGCGGGCATACGTGTCTTCACTTAACGGGAAAGACCCCTTTAGCAGAGGTGGGGAAGCGAGTCAAAAGGATTCGGGGCAAGTTCTCGCAGGACTCCCCTCCCGTTCTCCAGGATAATAGGACCGCAATCTCGGACCCCGCGTCCGTGGCGGAATCCTTTGCGACCGATTTTTCCGCATTCTCTTGCCGGGATCCTGCTCCGCCAGCATTCAATGCACGTTGTCATGCCGCGGAAGGCCGCAGGCTAGACTTTACCTACAGATGCGAAGAATCCTTCAATGACGGTTTTACTGTGAGTGAGTTGCTCTCCGCTCTCGCTTCGTGCGCGGACACCGCCCATGGCCCGGACGATGTCCCGTACGCCATGCTTCGACACCTGGGTGAGCGAGGCATGGCCTTTCTTTAGATTTATTCAACAGGATCTGGGTGGATGGTCTTCTCCCAGATTCCTGGTGAATCGCTACTGTGCTCGCCTTTCGCAAGCCGGGGAGAGATCACGCTACTCCGACCGGTTTACGCACAATCTCTCTAACCTCTTTCGTGTGCAAGTTGATGGAGAAATTGGTAAATGTTAGACTAGCCTTTTTCCTGGACAGCGGAGGCCATCTGTCTTCTGCACAGTGCGGCTTCTGTAAGTTCCACTCCATGTCGGATGCTCTGCTCCGACTGGAAGGTGCCGTCTGCGAGGCTTTCCTTCGTAGACAGCACTACGCCACGGTGTTTTTTGATCTGGAGAAGGCCTATGATACCACATGGCGATACGGTATGATGGAGACTCTCCACACGATGGGGGCGAGGGGACGCCTCCCAGTCTTTATATCTGAATTTTTGCGAGATCGTCGATTCCGCGTACGGGTGGGGGGGGGAGCTCTCTCCGGCCCAAAGGAGTAGGAAGAGGGTGTCCCGCAGGGAAGTGTCCTCAGTGTCACACTCTTTGCCCTGAGCATCAATGGCATCACCTCGGTGCTACCAGAAGATGTTCTCGCTACGCTCTACGTGGACGACTTTTCGATCTCTTTTTTTGCGCGGCTCAGATGCCAACTCTGGAGCGTCGACTCCAACAGGCATTGAACCGCGTCTCTCGCTATGCCGAAGCGCACAGGTTTCGGTTTTCTCTGGCCAAGACTAAGTTGGTGCACTTCTGCCGCCATCCACGGCTTCACCCCGACCCAGATTTGTTTCTTAATGGGGTGCGCCTGGATGTGGTTGAGTCGCACCGTTTTCTTAGTCTTGTATTCGACCGACGCCTCACCTGGGAGGCTCATATTCGCAGCATTAGGGTCTCTTGTACCCGCGCCATGGACATTCTCCGTTACGTGACGTTCAGCGCTTGGGGCGCTGATAGGGCTACTGCCCTACTTTTTTATCGATCCTTTGTTCGTTCGAAGCTCGACTGCGGATGCGAATTTTATGCATCCGCAGCCGAGCGTTTATTGCGGAAGGTGGATTCGATCCACCACACCGGCCTTCGCTTTGCGACCGGTGCCTTCCGCACTTCCCCCATTGAGAGTCTGTTGGTCGATGCTGGGGAGATGCCACTCGCTCTGCGCCGCGTGCAGTGCATCACTTGCCTGTACGCGCGAGCCCGGCGCCTCCCTCAGTCGCTAACAGCTCTCACTGCATCCGCAGCTGATCTCGAGATTATCTTCTGCTGGGTTCCTGGACATGTAGAAATTGCGGGGAATGAGCGCGCCGATGAGGGCGCCAAAGAGTCCGCGAGGACTCTGCGACCGGACCAGCGTTTCGCTCTTCCTCACACCGACTACATGGCAGGAATACGGGCAGCTCTTCGGACTGCTTGGCAAAGATGATGTTGTTTTATTGATTTTACTTTGGGGGGGGGGGGCCTTTTAATGCAGCCTAACAATGGGCTAGTTGGAATTTCGGTAGCCGTGCCTTTAATGACTATTTTAGAATTGAAGGTTGCCTATTTTGATTCCTTAGGGAGTAGGAGTACCTGAGCATTTCCTTGTTTGTTATTTCTTGATGTTTATCATTAAATTAATTATTTTATTTATTTTTTGGTGGCTCTACCCTAATTGGTGAGAATGAAGTGTAATGCTAATCTAAAGTATGGGAAGATGGGCTATTACTAAATTGTACAATCCATATTTCATTTATTTTGGGGATACATTTTGAATACGAGATACTCGTAATTCATATATATTTAGAATGACAATGGTTGTTGAGCCCAAAAGGTACCATAGGCCGTTTCCGGTTCCACCTGGGGATAGTGTTGTTTGCTTACTCCAGCCAGTGATCGTGCATATTATGATAAAATTAACCTTACGGTTTATTTTCAGATGCAATCTCCTTCAAATGTCGAAATTGGGTTCTCACAGTTTAACTCTGAAAGATTTCTGATTCATGGAAGAGGAAAAATTAAGAAGAACCGACGCTCTCCTGAGAATCATTTCAAATGCACTTCCTGTCCCTATCAAGCCACGCAAAGTTGGGCTCTTAAAGTCCACGAAAGAACTCACACAGGTGAAAAACCTTTCAAATGCAGTTCTTGTTCCTATCAATCAGTGCAAAAGGGTGATCTTAAGAAACATGAAAGAACCCACACGGGTGAAAAGCCTTTCAAATGCAGTTCCTGCCCCTATCGAGCAACGGAAATTGGAACTCTTAAGGTACATGTAAGAACCCACACGGGTGAAAAGCCTTTCAAATGCAAATCTTGCTCCTATCAAACAGCGCATATTGGGAATCTTAAGAAACATGAAAGAACCCACACAGGTGAAAAACCATACAAATGCAACTCCTGCCCCTATCAAACCGCCCAAAGTGGTGCTCTTAAAATTCACCAAAGAACCCACACGGGTGATAAGCCTTTCAAATGCAGATCCTGTCCCTATCAAGCAACAGATATTGGAGCTCTTAAGGTACATGTAAGAACCCATGATGGCAAAAGGCCTTTCAAATGCAGTTCCTGCCCCTATCAAGCAACGGAAATTGGAGCTCTTAAGGTACATGTCAGAACCCACACTGGTGAAAAACCTTTCAAATGCAGATCTTGCCCTTATCAAACAGCGCATATTGGGAATCTTAAGAAACATGAAAGAACTCACACAGGTGAAAAACCATTCAAATGTACCTCCTGCCCCTATCAAACCGCCCAAAATGGGGCTCTTAAAATCCACGAAAGAACTCACACGGGTGAAAGACCTTTCAAATGCACTTCCTGTTCATATCAAGCCGTGCAAAGTGGGGCTCTTAAGAAACACGAAAGAACCCACATGGGTGAAAAGCCATTCCAATGCAGTCACTTCCTGCCCCTATCGATTAACAAGAAGTAATCTTAAAATGCATTTAATCACACACTCAAATATAAAACTTTTCAAATGTGATTATTGTCCCTATCAATGCAACTCCATATATTATTTTTGAAAAACATTTAATAACAAAACATTCCTAAGGGAATTTCTTCGCAGACTTGTTCAAACTAGTTTCTTCCTTCCTAGCGGAAAGAGGACATCGCTTGAATCTGCATCAGATGCCTAATTTGAAACATATGGACACCACAAGACGGCGCTAAATACTCGTTTGACTCCTAAGTAGTCTCTCACCATCTCCATCGCTTGTAGTCTTCGTCAGGCAACGATTAGAAATGCTATTTTCGGCGTAATTGTAGCTCTCTGCCCATCCTCTGTCCTTTGCAGTAAATGGTATTATTTAACGTTTTCTTTTCCTCTTGGTTATATCACAAATCGAGCAATAGCAACCGACTCATAGGCATAGGAGTCGGTCCCATTTGCACGGTGGTTCTAATTCTTAAATTTGACAACTCGCACTTGTGAGCATTCGTTCCCGGAACGCTATAGGCTCCAATTAACTCCCCCTTGAAGGACCCCACCGAAAAGCTCAGGTCATAAAAGAAACTGACGTATTTTCTACATTAAAAGTTTGGAAAAGATTGATAAAATTGGGGTATGTTAAGATGTATAGGAGGGTTAATCGATTGGGGGCTCAGTACTAGAAGAGCGCTTATCTCTCCTGCCCCTCATCCCCTCTTTCTACCAGGTGACCATGTCCCGTGTTTCATCCTCACAAGTTGATCACGGTCTGACCCTCGCTTCCCTTTTGGATTTGTTTATGAACTCTTCGGACCTGTTGAAAGGGAGGCCTACGTGGCAGCTTCTACCTCAGCCTCAAAAGTAAATTTCCGCCGTAACTGAAATCCCCCTCGCAATATTGCTTATTCATCTAATGCTCATTTGCACTGACAGTCGTCAAAACCATATAGTAGATCTACTTAACATCCTACCTTTCCTTTTGGTTTCGTTATATCTCTCTACGCCCTCCATACCCTGTAAAGGGCACGGCGATTTGGCTGCTGTGCTGACGGGCCTCTGCCTCCATTCCGGCCCCAGCTTAGCCTCTTATTTCTGACACCCTGTCTCGTTTCCCATAACCTCTCACAGGGTAGATGCCGACCAGCTTTCTCATCCAACCATCCTCAATTTTGAGCTCAGGCTTGGGGAAAGGGATTCTTAACAACCTGTTTCGCCCCCACCCTCTTCTTCCTTGCATGCCGTTTCATTATTTCCGCAGACTATTACTTTTATCTCGACGCCAAGGTCGAGCCGCCATGCTGATGGGTTGCCTGGCCACTGAGCTTGAGGTGTGGCCTCAAAACTCGCCGCCCTTATATTCACCCCTCGCAGAGCGGTCTACTGCGCGGGGTGAGTAGCGTTTGCGTCCCGAGATAATAAAAGTGTCTCCATGCCCATCAATTAAAACTTAAAAAAACCTCTTGGTCACCCGACCCTTGCTTCCCCACTGGATACGATCACAGACTTCTCTTCGGAACAGGCGAGATCGAGGCCTACGCGATAGCCTCTATCGCGCCCTAAAACGGAAATCGTAGCAGCAACCACTTTGAGGTCGTCGCCTCACAATATCAACTAACCTTCTAGTGCTCGATAGCACCTCAACCTTCGCCGAAAACCGACGCCAAACCTACATAGTATTCTAGCTTCCTCCGCTTGGTCTCGCTATGTAGCTTTGCGTGTTCCAGAAGATAAAAAGTTATATGGTTTATACACGTACCACGCCTTAAAAGAAATGTTTCCTAAATCCGCCCCTGACTTCTCAATTACTCACTCACACGCGGAGATAATACTCCGAGATACCACTGAGTCATTTTCCCAACGCATGCTTAGCCTGCAATCTCTCGGCCAGTGATAAGAACTTATTTAATGTCAGGACTTGCACCGTCCTAGTGGATAACTTCTTCCAAGGACCTGTCTCCACAGACTAATTTATCGCTTCCGTCATCAAAGAAGTCTTCTTCGACCAACAACATAATGTTGAGTGAGTCAGTATTCTTAAAATGCCATCTTCTCGTTCTTCCACTGCATTCAGCCTTGCCAAGATAACTCTAAAACAACAAACACTGCCAATGTTTATAAAATTTGCAGGAACACCTATACGAGTTCAAGAAGAACTCCCCATCACACTACAGTGCCGTAACTGCAGCCGATTCGCCCACTCTGCGAAATATTGTAAGGGCACTGGGAATCCGTGCTTTCGATGTGGACAAGTGGGACACAATGCCCCAGATTGCATAGAAGAGTCTCACTGCTTCAACTGTGGTGGTCCATATTATGCCCACCACACGAAGTGGCTTCACTACCTCTATCACCAGGATATCCGCGTTCGGTCCATACGATCCGGTATCTCTAGACGGCAAGCAAAACTAGACATGCGTGAAGAAGGCATCACACTCTCAACACCCACCTTTTCCGCTGTGACGAATGGTGCACTTAGCATTCACGGCACTATACCCACGTCTTGTAAATCAGCGCTCAGAACTGACCATCCGACACCAGCCTCTCTATCTCCAACGGTCGCTCCTCCCTTGAAACAACGCACGAAGGAACCTTTGCCAACACACCCAGCTAACCCTTCGCAACAAAGTGAAACAATAGAAGAAGCAATATCGCTTCCCAATCTTAATGGAACACAACCCATCTCTCCGTCGAAGAGTGCCCCTCTCGCACGAAGTACATGTGATTCGCTAATCTTCAAGATACGAGTCTTCCCCTAATCGCCGGAAGAAACATCGAAGAGGCAGAGATGGAACTCAATCACTTCCCTCCCCCTTATATGTATCAAATCATGAAGGCACCGATGTACCACCTACAACTAAATCCTCAACGATCCCGCACGAGGATGAACTTATCGATCGTCTACCTAGCCAGGTGCTTGCCTCTACTAAGGGCCCGATGGCTGTGGAAGATGTTTTTTGTCCCGAGTAATCCGCTGGCCGATCCCTCTCCGCAGGTTATCACTACCTAATGTCGCCCACGAAAGTGAATCCCTTAGTCCCCCGCGGGCCAATTGTGAGGGAGGTGGAGGTTTCAAGCGCTCTCTCTCCGATTCCTCCTCTTAGAACCCCTGCAACTACAATCTCACCAGAATCGAGGTTCCCCCCCACCCCTTCGCCTGAGTAATGAGGTCTTCAGAAAAAACGTGGTTTTACGACATTAAATCTTATACCTTGTATAGCTCCTCGCAAAGCAGACTCCGACAAAATATATTCACCTGACGAGAAAGATCTTGTAGACTTCTCGCTCGCTAAACCACATGGAATCGGTACACCAGAGACCCCTCACTGTTCCGATATCAGCACTTGGATATTACCATGCTTAAATAAAACCACCAAAGCCGCCCGAACTGGTGACGTCATGTGATTAGCTGGTCGACTCACCATCTTGCCTTATTAGTCTCGTACCACCTAACCGCACCTCCCTGATTACAGTATGATTTACCTCCGGGTTGTACAGCTGCCAATATAGCATCTTACATCCCGACACCTCTCCAGATTCTTCCCAGCCCACCATGAAAACTACCCACCAAACCCATTAACCCACGCTCTTGATGTACCCACATATAATGTATTGCCCTTTCTCTGAGCACCCCAGCACCAAAACGGATGGACCATACTCCCCCCTCTTTGCCTAACCCGACCTTTAACGTTCCAACATCTTCAACCTTCTGTCTAACATTGAATAACCACGGAGTTCGGGTCAATTATGGCTGGCTGCAGGCCTTCTTAAAACAGTCCCCGTAAAGGTCACGGCGATTTGCTCTCTTGCGCCCCGTGCTGACGAAACTCGGCACCAAGTCCAGCTCCTCCAGCTTGGCATTCTTTTTCTTCCGCTAACCCTTCGTCTTCTGTACTAATTCTCTTTCACCCTGATCGTCCTTCCATCTACGTTTGTTTGGCGATCGTGGTGTATCAGAGCTGTCCGTCAGGGGGGCGCGATCCCATGGCTGGGGCCTGCCTGTGTTGGTTGGTTGGTGGGTGCCTGAGCCAGATTGGTGGTCTTGAGGATGGGGGGGGGGGCGGTCAACGTTTTCCCAACCGGTAAATTTCCGAGGCTGGCCGGCGATTTTTAAAACGATGGTCGGGGCAGGGGTCGGCGGGCTTACCCTCCTGGTTGGGCCGGCGCTCCGAGTAGGTGTCGCGACTGTAAACAGTGACTGCGTTGTACGAGTTCGCACACCCTTTTACACTTTACTTTATAAATCTCTTGTTAGATCCTGATTTGGATTATCCTTGTTTTCTGGTGCTGAATTCCAGTTTCGGGTCTCCGCTTTCTAAATTAGACATGTTTGATTTAAGTGAGGAGTTTGAGTCCCACTGTATGTGGGACCGTGGTAGTGGCACTTTAGTAGTTGAGGTATCTTCAGGAGAGCATTGTCGCCGTGCGAGATTTGTTCGCTCCTTCGGAGGTTTCGGTTGTGCCCCACCCTCGCCTTAATTTTGCTAAGGGAGTGGTTCGCTCCAACGAATTACTGTGATATGATGTCTCGAGATTAAAGGATAAACTTACGTCTCAGAGTGCTACGGACGTTTATAGGGTGTCCAAGTGTATTGGTCCCACTAAGGTTCCTACTAGTACGCTCATCGTCACCTTTGAGCAATAGGATCTGCCCTAGTTTGTTCGTGCTGGTTATATCCGTGTCCCGTAAGGGCGAGGACCCCAGATGTTGTTTTAATTGCCACCGCTTTGGACATATGAACAGCAATTGTAGGCAGGCTCGTCGCTGTGTGGCCTGTACGTTGGCGTACCATGGCTCCTCTTGTGGGAATCATGAATGATGCGCTAATTGTGGAGGTTCCCATCGTGCGGCTTCACGTTCTTGTCCAGTATTACTTTTTGAGGAGGAGGTTCTGGCTCTTCGTGACTCTCTCAGACCTGACTTCCTTGAGGGGGCAGCTCGCACTCTCCAGCCGTCGCTTCTCTGACGTTCTCCGGTAAGGGGGTTCCCACCGTGCGAGTTCCGGACGTCCCACTTCTTTGTTTTCTCTTCGCGGTCCCTCTGTTGCTCCCTCTCCTTTGCCTTCGGTTCCTCCTTTGCGTCCTCTGCTTTGCCTTTGGTCTATTATTATGCCCTTTCCTCTATCGTGGACCTTGATACCGACCGAAATGAGAAGTTCGAGGATATCTGGCAGTTCCTCCAGGCCTCTGCCCCCGAATGTCTTTCCGTTCATTTGCCTAAGCGCAAACGGAAGGGTTCCTCGTCACCCCGTACGGAGTCCAAGAGCGCTGCCTCTTTTGAGGATTGTTTGGTTCCCGAATCGGTTATTAGGGCGTCGTCCGTTTTGATACCTTCTCCTCTCACGTTGGCATCACCGATATCATTGTGAGGGCGGAAGATTACCCGGTTCCGTCGACCTTGCCTCCTACCCCAGTTCCTTCTTCTTCGCTCCTTACCTCTGTTCTGTCTTCCATGCCTCCTACCCCAGTTTCGTCTCCCTTGACTCCTACCACAGTTCCATCTCCCTTGCCTCCTACTCCTGTTCCTTCCTCTCCTTTTGACCGTGTTCCATCCTCACCATTTGACTCTCTTCCTTCCTCTCCATCTGACCCAATTCCTTCCATAACTTCTGACCCTGTTCCCTTCTCACCATCTGTCTATGTTCTGCCTTCTGTTCCATCTTCTTCACATCTTAGTTTTCATCCGTCTCTCTCTCATCGCGATTTGTCCCTTGCCCTTCTGGGTCTTCTAATCATCGTGAACTTTCGACAGTTTAAGTCACTAAAATCCCGACAATGTTGTCGAGAAGACAGTAATCTCTGTCATCTTACAGTGCAATTGTCAAGGGGTTCTCCCCAAGTGGGAGGAACTCCAGCTCTTGCTTTCTAGCGTTCGGCCTTCGGTGGTCTGTGTAATATATTGCCTATACATGGTTGTTTACTTGTATAGGATTCGACAGTGTATGTATATATATATATATATATATATATATATATATATATATATATATATATATATATATATATATATATATATATTCTTACACATACATTTTTCCCTATATTCCAAATTACCCGAATTCGTGGAGGAAGAAGAGAGATGCGCCAACTTCTCCACGCTGTACCCGCTCCGATCAACATGTGACCAAAAACTCCAACTCTCTTATTCCTTACTATATATTTCTAATTCTATATTTAAGTACTAAATTCCTCTTATTTACATTTGAATTTTTATATAATTAGGTGTCATCCTACATTATATTGGCGACGAGGTCGTTCCCACGGGAGGACGGATCTGTATTTCCATACATTTCGTCAAATTACACTAAGTTAGGCTTATTTTGATCTCCCCTAGCATAGGTGCAAATAAATCCCATTTCTACACCCATTCTGGCCGAATTTCTTTTGTCATTCTTCAGTTCAATGTTCATTTTAGATTCTTCAGTTATTTCTTTGCTTAAATATTCTAAAAATGTCGCCATATAACAAATATTCAAAACACACTGGGGTTTGTTGATTCGAATAAATAAAAAAATGGAAATTATTTAACACAAATGTATCTTTGTTTCACAGTTCATAAAATCGACGACCCAGACAAATTGCCTATTTTATTAACTCTTATCGGTGCTGAGATGTTTTCTCTGCTTTGCGATCTCATTTCTCCAAATAAGCCCCAAAACAGTACTTTTAATGATGTCATCAAAACCCTTAAAGATTATTTTAAGCCACGTGCAAACATTGTTGTTGAACGTTTTAAATTCTTTGAGCATCTACAACTAAGTGGTGAATCAATCTCAGACTATGAAGCTGCCCTCCGAGGCTTAGCCTCCAAATGCGATTTCGGCAACATGCTACAAGATCTACTAAGGGACAAATTTATTTTTAGGCTTACACAATAAACGAACACAAGAGGAGGTGCTCGCTAATGCATCTTGTACTTTCCCAATGGCCTTACAAGTAGCCAAGTCTAAGGAAACGGCTTCTAGGCAAGTAAACATTTTCCAAAAATACACTACGGGAAATAATTCCAGAATTTCAAAGTTAGGTGGTGAGGATAATTCCGCATATAACACTTATCGTCAATCTTACAACTCTACACAACCTAGTACTACTTCTTTGAATTTTAATTCGCAGCACCGGCAAAACCCAAATGCGCAAAGTTATCAGTCCTTGCCTAAATCCAGCTGCAAAGGTTGTGGGAAACCACATTGGCGTTCAGTGTGTCCTAATAGAAACTCAAAGTGTTGGAACTGTGGCATGGTGGGTCACATATGATCGGTGTGTATGCAACGCCAGCAGTACATACTGAATACTACTTCAAATGCAGGTGACGCAGCTATACTAGTGGACCTTCTTCTTGACGGATCAAAGATTTATGGTGGGTCACATATGATCGGTGTGTATGCAACGCCAGCAGTACATACTGAATACTACTTCAAATGCAGGTGACGCAGCTATACTAGTGGACCTTCTTCTTGACGGATCAAAGATTTCTTTTGAGTTCGACACGAGTGCATACACATCCATCATGCCCGAAAACATTTTTCGTTCACATTTTCAAAATAAATTACCTCGCAAAGTGAATACTCCTTTGAAATCTTACGGGGGCACTCCGCTTAATATTGTAGCTAGCTGTGAAGTTAATGTTCAAGAACCCAATTCCATAGCTACCCACCCCTTGATTTTAACAATTGTAAAAGAACGAGGACGGCCCCTGGTGGGCCGAAACTGTATTCGGGCACTGAATCTAGACATTGCTGCCATTTCTAGTGCAAATTTCATTTCTTCTTGTTCTCCAGAGGACGAACAATCCATTGCAACGCGTTACCCGTCTTTATTTCAGGAGGGTAACGTTCTTCTTAATAAATTCCAAGTCCATATTCATATTTCTACTGATGTTCAACCTAATTACATGAAGGCTCACTCAGTGCCTTAATCACTCCGCACTAAGGTAGACCAAGCCTTAGATTTACTTCTTGCTCAAGTCATCATTGAGCCAGTCTCAAACTCGAGATGGGCTTCACCTATAGTACCTGTACTCAAACCTGATGGTACTATCCGCATTTGTGGAGACTATCGTTCCACAAATAAAGCTGTTTTAGTGGATACTTACCCTTTGCCTAAACGAAAGGAACTTTTTAGCTCATTGGCTGGAGGTAGATGGTTCACTCAACTTGGCATGAGCCAAGCTTATGCCCAGTTGGCTTTAGACGAAGAATCTCAAGCCATTACTACTATTACTCAAGCCATTACTACCATACTCTGTTATGGTATTTCTGCTGCTCCTGGAATCTTCCTGAGAGCTATGGATCAACTTCGTAAGGCAATTGATGGAGTACTTTGCTTTTTGGATGTTATACTCAGCACTGGTGCAAGTGCTCAACAACTCAATAGTCGAGTTGACGCAGTCCTCCACAGACATCAAGATGCTGGTCTAAAACTGAGACATGACAAATGCAATTGGGATCTAAAATCTATTTCATATTTGGGCTATGTTATTGACTAAGAAGGCAATCATCCAGCCCAGTAAAAGTTGGATGCCATAAAAAGTGCACCAACTCCCAATGATGTTACTTCATTACAAGCTTATTTAGGACTTTAGAACTTCTATAGGAAATTTCTGTCTAATGCTTCTACATTTATGGAGCCGTTAAATCGTCTTTTACGCTCCAACACTTCATCGTTACTACCTCTTCTACTACTACTGCTTCCACAGTTGCTATTTTGCGTTCCATTTTCGCGCTTTGGGGGTTGCCGTCGTCCTTGTTTCGGACAATGCTTCTTCATTCACTAGTTTTGCCTTCTAGAAATTCGTCTCTCATAACGGTATCCGTCATATTACTTCTGCGAATGGTTTGGTAGAGAACATGGCTAAAAGCTTCAAATCCGCATTGTTTCGTTCCACAGGGGAGGAAATCCAGACAGTTTGGGCCAAATTTCTCTTTCGCTATCGAGTTACTCCACACAGTACAACGGGTAAATCACCAGCAGAACTTCTGTGAGGTCGGAGATCTCGTACTATTTTTGATTTGCTATCTCCATCTGACAATCTGAGAGACAGAGTCATTACAAAACAACAAAATCAGAAATTCTACCGCGATCCACTACGACCGCGAAACCCTGATTTGGTTCCTGCCACACCCGTTATGATCTGAAATTACACTCTTGGTGGTCCTTTATCGGTTCCTGCCACTATTTGTGTACGAACCGGGCCTGTATCATACAAATCTATGACACCTGAGAAGACTTCACTTAGTTCACCTATGGTTACAAATGAGCCGTTAAGTGATCTTGCACCCAGTTAAAAAAACTCCACCTACACATTCCTCACCATCGGCACTCTAGAGTCTCAAACCCGCCGGATAGGCTAGATTTATAGGGCAGTGTAATATATTGCCTATACATGGTTGTTTACTTGTATAGGATTCGGCACTGTATATATATATATATATATATATATATATATATATATATATATATATATATATATATATATATATATATATATATATATATATATATATATATATATATATATATATATATATATATTCCTACACATACATTTTTCCCTATTTCCAAATTACCCGAATTCGTGGAGGAAGAAGAGAGATGAACCAGCTTCTCCACGCTGTACCCGATCCGATCCGATCAACATGTGACCAAAAGCTCCAACTCTCTTATTCCTTACTATATATTTCTACTTCTATATTTAATTACTATCTACCTTGTGTGAAATCCCGTATGAGTAGTATAAGAATTCTAATTAATTCCTCTAAGCCTCAGTACTTTCTATTTCTCCTTAATTGTGTTATAATGAATAAAACTACCTTAGGCTAGCAGACGACCAATCGAGTAGAAACTAAATTTCTCGTATTTCCATTTCAATTTTTATATAATTAGTTATTATCCTATATTATAGTCTGTTTGCAATAAAATGAGCTTTGGGCTCGCCCCTTCCCGGCACTTCCGCACTTCCGGGTGTTTAATTCCATCCCACCGTTCGGGGGCATGTCCCATGATGGTGCTTCGCTTTTAATTTCCTCTTCGCTATTTTCTGCGCCACTTTCCCTCCGTAGTACCTTGCAGGCTGTTGCTGCAAGGGTTTTTACTTCCAAGCTTTTAACTATTTGTTCTGTATACATCCCCCCTGATTTTAGTTTGAGTTGGTCTGACCTCTTAGAGCTCACGAGTCAGTTACCTACCCCTTTTTTATTACTAAATGTTTTAATGGTCGCCACCTGTGAGAATCTCTGCTCCTGTAAAGATATTAATTCCAGGGGCGGAGTGGTTGAGGGCCTCTTATTATCTGATTCCCTTTGTCCTATAAATTCCGGCGACTTTACTTCTTACCATGTTTAAACGGATTCTTTTAGTGCTGTAGACTTGTCCTTATGTTCACCCGACTGTTAACTTGATTTCCGGTGGTCGATTCGGGACGACCTTTACGATAGTGATCGCTTCCCGATCTTCCTGGCCCGTGCCTTCCCCTACTTTCTCTTTAGGTTCTGTGATGCTTCCTATATTGATGCCGCCCGGGTTTCCTTCGATATCGTAGATTCAGCGGTCTCATATTTTACTACTCATATTTTCGAAACTGCCGAGCGCTTTATTCCGCCGAGGTTTCCTGTAGCGGGGCGCTCAACCGCCTCCTTGTGGTCGAAGGATTGCGCTCGAATATTTCTGCCTGTCAGTTGGCCCATTCCCATTATAAGCGGAAGCTAATATGGACGATCAGAACCGGGTTCATGCCATCCGCCAGAGGACCCTCCGCCGTGCCCGCCGTAAGTCTTAGCGCCGGTACGTATCTTACATCTCTTCGTTCACGTCGTTGACTCGGATTTGAAAGCGGGTCAATAAGATCCGTGGTCGCTACGCTGGTCATGCCATCCCCACTCTGGATATCGGAGTCTCGCTTGTGTCCGAGACTCTGGCTGATAATTTTGCCTTCGTGAGTAGCGCTAGTATCTATCCTCGACGATTTATAGATCATAAGGCCACTATAGAGTTTCGCCTTTTAGATTTTACCACGTGCGCCACCTACTCTTATAATGCTCTCTTTTCTGTCTATGAGTTTCCGGATGCTTTGTCTCATTGTGGCTCCCCCTCTCCCGGTGATAATTGCATCTACTACGACTTTCTCCGTCGTCTCCATCCCACCCTGAGTTATTTTGGGTTGATCTTTACAACCTGCATTGGGATAAAGGGTCTATCCGTCCTCCTGACGTTTAGGGGTTGTTCTACCCTTTCTCAAGCCCGGTAGGAACGGTTTGGACCCCAGTCACTAACGCCTGATTGCTCTTACGAGCTGCCTCAGTAAGTTATTCGAGAGGAAAGTTCAATTTAGCATCGCTTGCTTTTGGAGTCCAACTCGCTGCTCTCTTCCTTTCCGTGCGGTTTTCGCAGTGGCTGTAGTACTCTTGACCAACTCATCCGTTTGGAAGACTTCGTTTTAGAGGCTTTTTCTCCAGGTGTTCACGGTGTTCTTCGACATTCAGAAGGCATACTATACCACCTGGAAATATGGTGTTTTACGTCATTTATATGATTAGGGTTGAGGGGCTTTTTACGGGTTTTTATTCAAGAATTTTTATCGTCCCGTAATTTTAAGGTCCGTATTGGAGATGTTTTTTCATGCTTGCGGGTTCAAGAGGAGGGTGTTTCCCAGGCGAGTATTTTACGTGTGACATGTTCCGCCGTTGCCATTAATAGTCTGGTGTCTCCTCTGTCAGAGGGGGTTTTGGCATCTCTCTTCGTAGATAACTTGGCGTTGTTTTGTTCATCTCCCCACTTACTTTCTGCTGCCCGTCGATTACAACTGGCAATTGATGCCGTGTTATATCGTGCTGTCTCCAAGGGTTTCCGTTTAATGGTCACTAAAACAAAGGCCATGCATTTTTATCAGGTTCGTGCCGTCCTTACCTCCTACCCCCTCCCCTCTTTTGTGACGGCTCGCCGAGTGACTATGTCCCTATTTATAAATTCTTGGGTTTAACGCTTGATGGCAAGCTCATTTGGGTGTCCCATTTGCGTCGCTTGATGTCTTCCTGTTCGAAGGATATGACTTGTTTAGGGTTTTATCCCACGGCACTTGGGATAATGCTAGGCGCACTTTGTGGTCGCCTTATTCGGCGCTAGTGCAAGCCTGGCTAGATTACGGTTGCCAGGTATACTCTTCAGCCTCTCTGTCGGCCTTGAAGTTAATTGACTCTGTTCGTTCGCTTGGGGCCCGTGTTTTAGTGGAGACTTTCGCACCTCGCCTATCTCCAGACTTATTGTGGAGGGTGGTGTGCTTCCCTTGCGATATCACCGGCTGCAGGCCTGCGATCGCTGTTTCGTGTTCATCAGTACCCTTCATCCCCAGTTCATGAGTCCCTTTTTGTCCCGTCCTCTTCGGTATCTTTTGATAGGCAGCCATCTTTATCCCGGCTTCTGGGGCTCAGGGTTGGTGAACATCTCACCTCCCTGGGTGTTCTCGGGGTGTTGGCCCTCCTGAGGTGTGTACTGCTTTTAGGCATTTCGATAAAGAGTCTACTGATCCCAGTCTATTAAAGATCCTGTTTCTTGAACATGAATGTTCTCATACGCACCGGCGTTCCATTTATCCTGACGACCTGGAGTCGGACATTGGTGGTGGGGCGGCCGCGCTATCCTCTACGGAGTCCCTTCGGTCCGCTCTCCCAACTGTAGCATCGTTTTTCCCGCTGAGTTGACGGCCATTCTTTGAGCTTTTAATTGGATTTTATACCTCAATTCTCCAGAATTTATTGTATTTAGCGATTTTCGGCCTGCTTCGGAGGCGGTTCATTCTTTTGCGTCCACCCACCCTTTGCTTTTACGGATTCGTTCCTGGCTGGTTAGAAATACCTCCTGTTACAGGATCTGGTTTTATTGGGCTTCAAAGTATGTTTGGGTCCCGGGCGACGAGGAGGCCGATCGGCTGTCCCGTTCGGCCGCCCTCGAGGTTCCGGATGCCGCCCCTCTGCCCTTTAGGGATTCTTACCCCATAATCAGTGCGTATATCTTTCGTTTGTGGCAGAGAAAGTAGGATTCGCCCCCCCCCTTCCCTCCCCTTGTAAACTGTCACTTATCAAACGCTCTGACCGTCCCTGGTCCTCTAGCACTCAGCGACTCCGGTCTTAGGAGGTTGCTCTTTGCTGGTTGCGAATTGAGCACACGCGATTCACCCATTGCTATTTAGTTTCGAGGGGAGGTTGATTTGCCCCTGTTTGTCCCTTTTGTGGTGGTGAGCTCTCTGTGGCTCACATTTTAGTAGTTTGTCTCCGCCTTGCTTCCCTTCGAAATTTTGTTTTCCTACCCTCTCTGGTCTCGCCCTCCCTGCTCGACTTCGCTTTCTTTTTTGCAGAGGACTCCCTTCACTCGTCCTCCCTCCTTACACTTCTATCACCAAGTGGCCTTTTATCCATTTTATTAATTGCCTTTCCATTTTTGTGTTTACGTTTATTGTTTTATCTTTTGTCTGCCACCCTTCCGTGCGGCTGGTGTATATCATTTGTTTATTGCCCATGCGGCCCATATTTTTAGAATGTGTGATGTATGCCTGTAATTTAAGTGTGCATTTGTGTTTGTTGTGCTGTTTTCTTTTAATTCTTTGCTTTTCCCCATTTTTATTTAGTGTTTCCCACGCCCCTTATGACCTTTTTCGGGCGACCCCGTTTTATCAGTGCTGCCAGTGAGAGTCCATTAGGATTGGGTGGCTGCCACCTCGTTTTCCTTAAACTTAAACTCTTAAAACAGTTTTTCCCTCAAGTGATTTTCCCAGTGAAACTAAGCTCCAAGACCCCTTTTACTTTTCTCCTGCCAGCTACACCTAGGTCAGCCTTATACAACCCAAAGTTTATGGTAACGTCCTCCTAGTCTTCACCAATATAACATCAACCACTATCCCCCTCGGCACAAACCTTAACGCCGTCGCAATTCACCTTCACCGTTGTACGTTCTTAACTGTGTGCTCAATATACTTCCCATCTTCCAAGCCAATCACCTTAGCTTTCTTGAGCGAACTTGCCTCCTAACTCCCGAAACCATTCCTTTTAACTGGAGGCTTTAATGCCCCAAACCACTATTGGTACGATGCCATAAACAACACCAAATGAGATGCTGTACTATATGTAGTCTTACAACAAGATCGAAAGGTCCTCAACGACGAAGCCATTACCCATTATCATCCTCAGACAGACTCCTTTACCCACAGAGATCTCTGTATGTGCTTTGTGTAGAGTACGGCCAGATCCGAGACCTAGCTTATTTTGGGCTATTTTGGGCTACTTTTCGTTGTTACTTTTTCTGAGATGAAATCGATGAAGTTTATGGCGATTTTCGCTTCTATACTGGGGGACTGTGCCCCCCCCCCCTCAAAAAAATTATTGAAACTCGAGGTCATCGTAGGCACATCCCCGTGACGAGCCGTCCCTAACAACGAGTCGACGCTCAAAATAATCGGTAATACTTACATCAGACAGAAAGGTGGGTAGAGTTTACCGGCAGCGAGCCAGAACTCGTGGAATCTCTCATTTTCGTCGGGAAATCTTTTGAGGAATAGAGAGTTGGTGAGATATCCGTCCATATGTTCCTCTCTCCGCCCATAATGGGGAACATTGTCTCTCGTACCCCGCCAAACTCTTTCTATATTTTGCGTGCTAGAACCAGTTTCTGGATCCACGAAATTCTGTGAGTGGTTGACGGTTAGATGTTCGTATCCTTCAGATGACAAATTTGAATAGGCTGCCCATACATCAGATACGACTGTCGTTCCCGGCAAAATCCAATTTTTTATCGCCGCGAGGATGGTTTCGTGATTTCGATTTTCAACCGAAACAATGAAAATTTTCTTCGTTTCACGTTCGAACCCTCCAAAACACCACTGCCCTTCCACTACAAGGACGGGTCGGTAGAGTTTACCGGCAGCGAGCCAGAACTCGTGGAATCTCTCTTTAACGTCGGGAAATTTCTTGATAAAAAGAGAGTTAGCGAGATATCCGTCCATATGTTCCTCTCTCCGCCCATAGTGGGGAACATTGGCTCTCGTATCCCGCCAAACTCTTTCTATATTTTGCGTGCTAGAACCAGTTTCTGGATCCACGAAATTCTGTGAGTGGTTGACGGTTAGATGTTCGTATCCTTCAGATGACAAATTTGAATAGGCTGCCCATACATCAGATACGACTGTCGTTCCCGGCAAAATCCAATTTTTTATCGCCGCGAGGATGGTTTCGTGATTTCGATATTCAACCGAAACAATGAAAATTTTCTTCGTTTCACGTTTGAACCGTCCAAAACCCCACTACCCTTCCAATACACGGCCGCAGTTATATTTGCGCTTGCCAAATTTTGCCTCATCGGTTTCGACTGTTTTCCCGGGACCTCCAAGCGGTGTAGAAAAATTTTCGAAATAATGTAAAAGAACTTCCCGGCAAAAACTAAACCAATCCACGAGGGTTTTCGACAAACGCCCGTATGTGAAGTTACTACCCTCATAGGTACCCTATTCACAATGAACCAAAAGACGACCGCGACAATGTTCTCGATTGAGAGGCACGACCCAGCGAAAAAAAGTGCTTTTCCGAGCCGTCGATTTAAATTTACAGGGTTGGCTTTTGCCGTCATTGTCAATACACGATTTATCGCACCGAAACACCCAAATTTTGTTCATTCTGAGCGCTGCTTTACCATTAGAACACTCGCGTGTAGATTTGAATAGCCCATGAGCTTCGAGAAACGCAACACATTTATCGTTATCGGTTAAAACAGCACCTAAACGGTGAAAATTTAACAAAGACACTACGCAGGAAAATGACATTTTGACGAATGGCCCCCCAAAACGCGTGGGTGTGCGTTTAAATACGACCCGTGCGGCCGGAAAAGTGTTGACTATTTTTTTACCGAAATTGAGAATTTGTGTTTCTTGAACTACACATATATAGTAATAAAAACATTAATACTGAATGCATCAAAAATTGAGAATTTGTGTTTCTTGAACTACACATACATAGTAATAAAAACATTAATACTGAATGCATCCTTTTGGAACAATAATAAAAATGAAGGTCGTAAAAAAACTTTTTAAAAAATCAAAGAAGACAAATCAATACGGAAAATAATAAAAGTCGTTTTTTCGTCAGAATTAAGAAGTAAGGCTTCGTTAACAAAACCGAAATATGGTTTAATCGAGCATTAAACAATGGAAAATCAGGGAACAAGTAATTAAAAAGACTAAATAATGTCAGGCATAGGGTAAGTAGGATATATAGAAAAGAAATAAGGGGAAAACATCTAAAATAAATGAAAAACCTAGTTTGGATAAATATAAAAAGCACAAAAGCCTTGAAAAAAATAGAGCTTTCTGATTGGTCAATGACGAAACTGAATACAGATCTGTGATTGGCCAGTGCGATAGCAGGAAAACACTGAAAAGTAGCCCAAAAAATAAGCTAGAATCGCATCCGGCCATACTCGCAACATTTACCCAATTAACTTCCCGCCCGATCAATTCTTCAGACTATTTCATGATCTGTGTGGAAGTGATCATTACGCCCTGTTCCATGATCTACTCCCCCTTTTCATCATCTCCCCAAGACCGTATTGGGCCTACCAGAAAGCTGATTGGGTAGCTTTTGCAACGTCGTCCTCTTCCATAAATGTGTCTGATGAAACAACAGACGGTACATTCCGCTTAAAAAAAGTTTGTTGAGATTTTTTCAGCAACAGCCCACAAACATGTTCCACTTTGCAACGCTCGACTCAAACCATCGGTCGCCTGTTGGAACAAAGTGTGTAGCACTGCTAAGCGCGAACGAAATAGGCTCCATCGCACCTTTCGAGATAATCCCTGCACGTCTTACATAAACTATAAAAGACAATGTGCCCTCGTCTACCGGACTTTCCGCAAGGCAAAATGACACTCGTGGATTCAATATACATCATCCATCTCATCCCGCACCCCTCTAGCCAAGGTCTGGCAAAGAATACATAAAATCCGCGGCTCCTCAAGACACTGAACCTCCGTCATAATGGCAACCTAGTCAGTACTCCCCAGAACGTTACACAGCTAATTGCGAACACGCTCAGCTCAATCTCCCATGGATCCCTCCTCCTTGAATTCAACCGACATCAACCACTAATAGAATCACAACCATTAATGTTTGAAACATCCAGAAAACTGTACTACAACTAACCTTTCTCGATGAAAGAACAACAGGAGGCACTCTCATCGTGTAAGAACTCCACTCCTTCAGACGACTTAATATCATACACACTCACCTAACCCTATAATGTTGATCCCTTCAGTGCCTCTTGAGGATTTTTAATGATATTTTCCTCTCTGAAACTTTTCCCCAGCACTATCCTCACTTTCCTCAAACCAGGAAAAGACATTTTCGATCCGATAAATTACCGGCCAATTGCACTTACCGCGTGGCTATGCAATTTGCTCAAGCGGATGGTGAACGCCCGCCAAATGAGGTATCTTGAAAAACAAGAGCTTCTTTCTGTGTCTTCCCCCACTATACGGCGGGCGGCGATTTGCCTTCCTGGCTGCCATGCTGACGGGACTCACCGGCCCGTCCATCCCCGTCCCCTTGGCCTCTTCTCTTTCTTTCTGACAGCCTGTGTTTTTACCCTACTTCCTCACTTTCCTTACAACCTCTCACACAACTTCATCTGGTCGCCCTCAAAGTTCACAGGGTAGACGCCTACCAACTTCCTCTCACTCAACTATCCCAAATCGGGGCTGTGAGAGGAGGGGACAATGTTCCCTCACCCATAAGCTGGGGTCTGGCGTGGTGGATTTTTAGCAAACTGCTTCACCCCCGCCTTTATTTTCTTCACATCGCCTTTTTTTTCTTTCAATGTCTAGTTTTTACGCTATGCCCAAGGTGGAACCGCCATGCTGATGGGCAACCAGTTCACTAGGCAGGAGGAGTGGCCTCAAATGGCTGCAGCTGGTTCGGCCGTGCTCTTGATCACCCCTCGCAGAGAAGGGTACTGCGTGGGGTGATTAGCGTATGCATCTCGTGGCATAAACAGGGTTACCATCCGCCATGATCTAAAAATAAAATAAAAGTACTCTCCGAGTACTGACGAGGCCTCCTGACGACGTGACCGGAGTGCGTGACAGTGCCATTGGTTTGGTTGCGGGTACGGGGACACAGATTTGCTGTGGCAGTGGCAGTGCCATTAGCGTTGAACGAGGCACTGGCACGAGAGAAGGTAGATGGGGCGAAGGTGATCCGCTTGTTGGTTCCTTCCGAAATGGCGTCAAGCGGGATGTGGGAGTCTTGAGTCCCGTTGTCCGCTGATGGAGTGACAAGTGGGGGAGAGATTATCGTCTGAATAACCAATTCTGTCGACGAGGGTTCCTGCAACAAAGGAGGAGGAGGAGGCGGCAGCAAAACGGAAGGTGGAGTTGGAGAAGCAGTAGTAGTTAAAAAAGTGGGGTTTAGGTTGTTTTGGGGCAATTACTGTACCATAAAGGGGTATAGTAGGAGGAGAATGAGGTGATTGGGGTTCTAGACGAACAGTTTCGGTATAAGCGGGTTTCAAGCGTTGCCAGAGCACTATGTGAGTGCGAGCGAATTTATGGCGTATTGTCAGAGAACTATGTGCGTGCGAGCGAATTTATGGCGTGTTGCCAGAGCACTATGTGAATGCGAGCGAATTAATGGCATGTTACCAGAGCACTATTTGAGTGCGAGAGGATTTATGGCGTGTTGCAAGAGCACTATATGAGTACTGAATGTAATGGCGTGTTGCCAGAGCACTATGTGAGTGAGATGATTGATGACGTGTTATCAGAGAACTATGTGAGTGTGAAAGAATTAAGGGCGTGTTGCCAAAGAACTATGTGAGTGCGAGCGAATTTATGGCGTGTTGCAAGAGCGAAATGAGTGCAAGCGAATTAATGGCGTGTTGCCAGAGCACTATGTGAGTGCGAGAGAATTGATGACGTATTGTCAGGGCACTATGTGAGTGCGAGAGAATTGATACGATATGAATTGAGGATTGAGTGTGAGTCAGTGCAAGTGAGGACCTGCCTGAATAAGTGAAGGGAGGGGCAGGTGGTAGATGTTGACCCGTTTATTGCCAATTGTTATTTGTTGTTAATCCTTTGAGATGCTAGTTTAAAGGATGTGAGGTGTTTGTCGTTTGTTAATCCCTTGAGATGTTAGTTTAAAGGATGTGAGGTGTTTGTCGTTTGTTAATCCCTTGAGATGCTGGTTTAAAGGATGTGAGTGTGAAAGAATTAATGTCGTGTTGCCAGAGCACCATATAAGTAATGAATGCAATGGCGTGTTGTCAGAGCACTATGTGAGTGGGAAAGAATTGACAACGTAGCACTGTATGAGTGCTGAATGAATTGGTGCGATATGCATTGGGGATTGAGTGTGGGGCAAAATTTAAGTGAGGATTGAGTGTGGGTCAGTGCAAAAGTGAGGACCTACCTGAATAAATGAAGTGAAGTGCAGGTGGTAGATGTTGACCCGTTTATTGTTGATTGTTATTTGTTAATCCCTTGAGATGTTAGTTTAAAGGATGTGAGGTGTTTATCGTTTGTTAATCACTTGAGATATTAGTTTAAAGGATGTGATGAATGGATTTATGGCGATATCAAATGAGGTTGAAAATTTTGCTGTCTCTCACCTCTTGCATCAGGATGCCCTCGACGGTTTCTCTTACGTGAACCAGAGCAGGACCTGCGCCTTCGATCGCCAAATTCGAGTCCGTGCTCACTCTGTGGTTCCCGCTGCAGCTTAAAGCGCTGGATGTCGGCTTCCATCCTCCGTATAGAAGCCTCAAGGTCTCTCGATAGGGAAGATGGAACCCTTGAAAGCTCGGCCCGTTCGTCAGAGCAGCTCGACGTGCCTCGAACCTGCGAAATTGAAGCATTGTTAAATGGGCCATGAGTTTGGCCGTTGCTCCAATTCACATAAGGACTTTTATACAATTTATCTGCGGCTGCAGCAACCTCATCAATGCTCGTGGGGTTCGAGCTTAGGATTAATGGCCTGATTCCCTCGAGGACTCCTCTCGTGAAAATTTCGCTGAGGAGAGGGCTAAAAAGTTCGATTTGAGCACCTTCCATCCTGATAAGGTCCTTCAAATGAGTTAAAAAGGAAGTAGGACTCTTACTCCCATTTCCTGAGTATTCAGGAGCTCTCTCAGGTCATCTATTTTGGACCTACCATATTTATTGAGAAAAGCCTCCTTCAGGCGGTCTAAAACACAAGCCTGTTCCCCGTTAATTAAAACTTCCCTAAATTAAATAAAGGTACTTATGGGCAACCGCTGGATTATTGCTGCTACTTTCTCCTCGGTGATGTTCTGTGGTTTAAGGAGGAGGGATGATACTTCCAACAATGCAATTGGGTTTGCAGGATAATACACAGGAAGAGAGAGGTACGCATGTGGTTGTCTATGCACGGACTGTGGCTTTGATGCAGACGGTTGGTCATGATGAGGTTGGGCGCTAACTGATGTCCTTAGTTGGTGTGTTTGGTCCATCATAGTCACTTTTATGTATACTTGTACCAGTTGAATGAAGGTGTTGACGTGAGAAGTAGCTGTGGCTGTGTGCACGTGTGTGTGTGTGTGTGTAAATTAGTCACGAGCACAGAAATATGAAGAAATGAAAAATAATTGAGAAATAAAGGAAATTGTCCATTCGTTGAATATAGGGGATATTATTAAATTAAAATGACGTGAATTATAATATTTGGAAGAATGATGTTAAAGATAACACGCGATAAAAAAAAATGAACACGTGAATGAAAAATGCTCAAGCGAGGCTTTGGGACAAATTGACGCGTGGAGTCAAGAATTATTTTAACGTTTAAACTTATTTATTGATTGATGGGAGATTACTAAACTTTGGGCACCACTTTATAGTATATGGTTATTCATGTGATTTACTTTCTGTTAATAAATCAGCCTAAATAGCGTTTCAAAAACCATAACTATAAACTTGTTTGATCAAAGTTGTCGGATGATAGTTTTTAGGCCTAAGGCGACAGTTGAATAAATTTTGAAATAATGAACTGGGTTATAAGAAAAATAATTAAACAAATATAAATATATTCATAACTTCAACGAATGTACAATGAGATAAGTATATTAGGTATACAATGTAAGGGGTTTTGAAAGAATCTGATGAGGAAATAGTAGAAGTCCTTAATGATCATTTTGCTTCAGTATTCACAGAAGAGAAACCAGTTAGATTAATTGATGATAATTCTAGGTCAAGGGAAGTAGTGATAAATTCTATTAATATAGACAGAGAAGAAATTAAAGGGCTTATAATGCAGTTAAATACTAGTAAGGCATCTGGCCCAGACAACATTCATTCTAGGATACTCAAAGAAGGTGAAAGTATTGCAGTAGCTCTTGAGAAGATATTTATTAGATCACTAGAGTCTGGAGAAATACCAAATGATTGGAAATTGGCAAATGTAGTTACAATTTTCAAAAAGGGAAGCAAAGAGGACCCAAATAACTTTAGACCGGTAAGCTTAACTTCTATAGTCTGTAAAATTCTTGAGAAGATAGTTAAGAACGGAATTTCTGATCATAAAGAGAGTAGCAGGTTAATTAATGATTCTCAGCATGGTTTTAGAAAAGGTAGATCGTGTTTAACTAATTTACTGGATTTTATGGATTATGTAACTAAAGAATTAGATAGGGGTGAAAAAGTTGATGTGATTTACTTAGATTTCAGCAAAGCTTTTGATAAGGTTCCACATAGAAGACTAGTTCATAAATTAAAGCTGCATGGGATATGTGGGAAGGTTTTAAATTGGATAACTGAATGGCTGAAAAATAGGAAACAGAGTTCTATTGAATGGAGTGAGGTCAGAGTGGAGGAATGTTATTAGTGGCATACCTCAGGGATCAGTTTTAGCCCCTTTATTATTTTTAATCTATGTAAATGATCTTGAGCAAGGTGTAAATAGCAAAGTGTCAATTTTGGCTGATGACACTAAATTGTCAGCTGTAGTCAAAAAGGTTGAGGGTAGCTTTAAAGTGCAGGGTGACTTAAATAAGTTGTTAGCTTGAACTCAGAAGTGGCAGATGACTTTTAACCTTAATAAATGCAAAGTTATTAACATGGGGAGAGATAATAGGGAATTTAGCTATGGGATGGATGGGTATTGGCTTAATTCAGTTATGGGAATAAGGGTTTATATACGATGGATGGACTCCATCTGAGCAGAGATGGGGTTGAGGTTTGGTGGTGGGAATTAGATAGTGTTATTAGGTCTTTAGAGGCGGGAAACTAGGTTTTGATAGTGGTCAGGGAAATTTTATGGCTCAAGGTGAGGCAGGGATAGGAAGCAAACACAGATTTGTAGAAGGTAGGCAGGATAATGGAAGTGCTTTAGGGTTAAATTACTTGAGTAGTGATAGTTGTCAGGAAAATACAAGAGGACAGGGTCGGGGAAGGAGATGCAGAGGAGATAGGCCTTCAGGTGCTTCAGGGATAGGTGGGCTGAGTTGTCTTTACACAAATGCTCGTAGTCTTAGAAATAAGAGGGATGAATTATTTAGTTATATCATTCATGAAGATATAGATATTTATAGTTGAATCATGGGTTAATGAAAATATATTTAATGATAATGTCAGTGAATTTGAACTAGAAGGTTATCCTATGTACATTTGTCAAAGGAGAGATAGGACTGGTGGTGCATTGATTATTTATATTAGAAATAGCATTTCTTCAAATCTAAATAACTCTATAAAGCAAGGAGAAGGCGAATCATTATGGATAGATATTAAGGTTGGTAAAAATAGGAAAATACACCTGGGAGCTTTTTATAGACCACCGGACAGTCTGATTGCATCGATGAGTTAATGATTAGGGAAATAAGTAAAGGATGCAAAGAAGATACAGTTATTCTGGGTGACATTAATTTAACTTCTGTAGACTGGGAAAATATGATAGGAAGAGATAGAGCAAGTTGTAAGTTTATGGAGTGTTTTGAGGATAACTTTTTGACCCAATTTGTTAATAAGCCAACAAGGGGTGCCAATATATTAGATCTAATTCTTTCAAATGATGATCACTTAGTTCAAGGATTGAGTGTAGGGGAATCATTGGGAAACAGTGATCATCAGATGGTTCAGTTTAATTTGCAAATAGTTTAGGGCTGATTCTGATGCTGTTGTAATGCAGGAGGAATTGACCATTCTGTCCAATTGGGCTGAGAAATGGCAAATGAAGTTTAACATAGACAAATGTAGTGTACTTAGTATAGGTAGAAATAATCCACTGAATAGTTATAAATTAAATGGGAGAAATTTAGGGAGGACCGATTGTGAGAGGGACTTAGGTATTTTGGTAAGTTCAGACCTTCGTCCTAGAAAGCAATGCCTAAATGCTAAGAATAAAGCTAATAGGATATTGGGATTCATTAGGAGGAGTGTAAGCAATAAGAGTGCTGAAGTCATTCTAAAACTGTATCTGGCGCTAGTTAGGCCTCATCTAGACTATGCAGTACAATTTTGGTCACCATATTATAGGAAGGATATTGATTTGCTTGAGTCTGTGCAGAGAAGGATGACAAAGATGATTGGTGGGCTAAGGAACTTACCTTATGGTGAAAGGCTCAGAAAACTAAATCTACATACATTGGAAAGGAGAAGAGTCAGAGGGGAATTGATTGAAGTCTTCAAATGGGTAAAAGGATATAATAAAGGGGATCTGGGTAAGGTTCTTATACTTAGTGAACATGACAGGACACGTAGCAATGGGTTTAAGCTTGATAAGTATAGGTTTAGGAAGGAGATTGGGAGGAATTGCTTTACAAATCGTGTGGTAGATGAATGGAATAGGCTCACTAGACATGTGATAGAAGCCTCCTCTCTGGGTAGTTTTAAGAATAGATTAGATAAATATATGAATGAAGCTGCAAGATGGGACTGACTTTTTTTATGTACATATGTATATATTTTTCTAAGGAGTGGGGAGATTATTTTGCGGTTGCATGAATGGACATAATCCTCTGGATGCATTTTATGTATATTGTAGATTAGATCTGACGAACTCCTGTAAAGGGTGACAATGTTGATGACTTTTCTCTGGTAAGAAATCTTTTGTGTGTTGACTGGAACAGGAGCTGCCAAGTGTAGGCCATGAATGGTCTTTTGCAGTCTCCTTCTTTTCTTATGTTCTTATGTTATGTTCTTAAACTACAAAAATTCCAAATTTTTATAGGGGAGATTACGATAAATTAGGCGGCATGCTAAATCAGATTAGGTGGGATATAGAATTCCATGGAAAGAGTACTTATGAGATGTGGGATTTTTTTAAGACTATAATAAACATGGTTCAGGAACAGTGTATCCCGATGAAGTCTATTAGGAAGAAATGTAGGAAACCATTATGGTGGAATCAAGAAATAACTAATAAAGTTTCAGAGAAAAAAAGGGCATACCAGAGATTACAAAGTGAGAGTAGTTTAGATAATTTAAACCATTATAGGTCAACCAGAAATGAACTAAATAAGTTCATTAAGAAGACCAAAAGGACAGCAGAAATTAATTTAGCTAAAAATAATAATAAAGATCCTAAAAAATTCTTTAGCTATTATAAAATCAATAATAAATCTAACAGTGATAAAATAGGGCCTATTAAATATGAAGGGGTTTTGAAAGAATCTGATGAGGAAATAGTAGAGGTCCTTAATGATCATTTTGCTTCAGTATTCACAGAAGAGAAACCGGTTAGATTAATTGATGATAATTCTAAGTCAAGGGAAGTAGTGATAAATTCTATTAATATAGACAGAGAAGAAATTAAAGGGCTTATAATGCAGTTAAATACTAGTAAGGCATCTGGCCCTGACAACATTCATTCTAGGATACTCAAAGAAGGTGTAGAAAGTATTGCAGTAGCTCTTGAGAAGATATTTATTAGATCACTAGAGTCTGGAGAAATACCAAATGATTGGAAATTGGCAAATGTAGTTCCAATTTTTAAAAAGGGAAGCAAAGAGGATCCAAATAACTTTAGACCGGTTAGCTTTACTTCTATAGTCTGTAAAATTCTTGAGAATATGGTTAAGAAGGGAATTTCTGATCATCTAGAGAGTAGCAGGTTAATTAATGATGCTCAGCATGGTTTTAGAAAAGGTAGATCGTGTTTAACTAATTTACTGGATTTTATGGATTATTTAACTAAAGAATTAGATAGGGGTGAGAAAGTTGATGTGATCTACTTAGATTTCAGCAAAGCTTTTGATAAGGTTCCACATAGAAGACTAGTTCATAAATTAAAGCTGCATGGGATATGTGGGAAGGTTTTAAATTGGATAACTGAATGGCTGAAAAATAGGAAACAGAGAGTTGTACTGAATGGAGTGAGGTCAGAGTGTAGGAATGTTATTAGTGGCGTACTTCAGGGATCAGTTTTAGGCCCTTTATTATTTATAATCTATGTAAATGATCTTGGGCAAGGTGTAAATAGCAAAGTGTCAATTTTTGCTGATGACACTAAATTGGCAGCTGTAGTCAAAAAGGTTGAGGGTAGCTTTAAAGTGCAGGGTGATTTAAATAAGTTGTTAGCTTGGGCTCAGAAGTGGCAGATGACTTTTAACCTTAATAAATGCAAAGTTATTAACATAGGGAGAGATAATAGGGAATTTAGCTATGAGATGGATGGGTATTGGCTTAATTCAGTTGAAGATGAGGAGGACTTAGGAGTAGCAGTAGATAGGTCACTGAAATTTTCAAAGCAGTGTATTGAGGCAAAAAATAGAGCAAATAGGGTGCTAGGTTACATTAAAAGAAATGTTAGCTACAAGAGTAAGGAGGTCATCCTTAAACTATACAACTCTTATGTCAGGCCACATTTAGAGTACTGTATACAGGCATGGTCACCACATTTTAGACATGATATAAACTTATTAGAGTCAGTACAAAGGAGGGCAACAAAAATAATACCATCCCTGAAGCACCTTGAATATGAAGATAGACTGAGGGTATTAAATATGTTTTCATTTGAAAGAAGGTGTGTGAGGGGAGATATGATTGAGCTTTTTAAAATCTTTTCCTGGGATGGATAAATTGGATTTCAGCAAGTTATTTGAGTTAGAAGGTAGTAATAGAACTAGAGGCCACCACTTAAAGATTAAAAAACAGAGGTTCAGACTGGATGTTAGAAAATATTTTTTCACTAACAGAGTGGTGGATTATTGGAATAGTTTGCCACCTGAGACTGTAAACAGCCCAAACTTGAATGTTTTCAAGCGCAGATTGGATGATCATATGGGGATGGAGGGTTAATTTCTTACTTTTTGGTATGTGGATATGTTTCTTGACTCATTCCTGTGGATGCAGTTTCTTTTTATTGTATATTTTGGCGGACTTTGATTTTGTTTTTGACGGACTCCTATGGAGGCTTTACATTATATATTGTAGATGCATGGTTGGACATAATCCTATGGATTGTTAAATTGTATAGTGTAGATGCATGATCTGACAAAATCCTATGGATGCATTATGTGGGTGGGATTTGATGGATACGGATGACCTTTGATAGGCCTTTGTGGCTTTTGTCATCCGTGAAATTATGTTATGTTATACTGTAAAATATGATTTACAGTAACAAGATGCGAAGAGAATTGAAGTATGTGAAATAAATATGAAATAATATGGTGTAATAATAATATATTGACTATGCCTCCACAATACTTCTACCAAACAGGAGACTTAATCCTCATCTATGTGTACTGGTGCAGCACCCCCTCAATCACACAAGGCAACTTCTTTAAAGTGGCATTATTCCCGTTATTTTCCAAAGGGACAGCCAAGAAAGCATGCAGGCGGCCAATAATTGACCGACATGATAGAGTAAGCCCCCTTAGATGGGCGAGGGAAGACAGGGGCCATTGGCCTATGCTCTCTAAAGACCTCGGGCGCACATATTGAGCTTACAAGGGTTACCGTACATTCGCCCCTCTCTTTCCCAAAGGATGCCGGTTTGCTGGAAAGTCGAGATGAGCAAAGGTACCTTACATGGGACCAGTGTTGTCTTGCAGGTGGTGGGCATATAGAGTTATTCCTGAATTAAACATTGGTCCCTGAGGTGAATCAGGCTGAGACTGTAAGATTCTCCATGGGTTGAACCCAGGCTCAGTGCCAATCACAGAACCCGTGTCAGCCCCTAAGCAGCTCATCTTCAGACGGCCTGGGACCCTGAGGCCTCACAAGAAGATGGGGGGATCTCCTCTCACAGTTGGTGTTCTTGTGATAGGCAAGAACCCTTCTGCAGGTTCTTCCCATCTTGGGCGCTTCCCTGGTAGAGCTGGCGGCATATTGGGTTCTCAAACAGCCCCCGCCAAAACCAGGGCTCCCCCGTTCTTCTTCCAGCATGACCGTTTTCCGTAATGTGAAACGGCCGCGTGCCTCCACCGAGGTGTTAGACTCACAGGAGGCAACACCACTTAAGTGGCTCTGAGGCCATCTTCGGGGGTTCCTAAAGATGGACCCCCGAAAGGAGGAAGGCACTAAATGCGCTTCGGCTCCTACACCCACACCCAGTAGTAGTTGGGTAGCTCAAAGACGGTGCATCTCCAAAAGTCGCGGGGAACTTCCGCCGCGTCGTGGCTCAGTTGCCAAGGCCCTTCATCTTGCTCTGAAATCTAAACTAGACACCCCATCTGTGGAGACTACTTGATTAATCCTAGGGTTCATGTCCTTACTAACCTGATCGAGGAGCTGGAGATGGGTGTACTTTATGTGGATGAGTTTACACATCATTGCCCGAGAACAGCTTCATTTTCTTGCCTTGACCTATCTTTGTGCTCTCCGGATTCACAGCCTGATTTATATTGGGGGTGGTCGATGACCTCCATGGTAGTGAGCACTTTCCCATTTAAATATTAGATTTCAGGGAAGACCGCAAACTATTGGAATCGGTTCAAAGAACTTGGACGCATCATGTGGATGGTATGGCTGGTTTAAATTATAATGAGAGACTTCGCATACTAAATCTTTAGTCAATTAAAGGTCGTCTTCTCTGTGCTGACCTGATAAAATGCTGGAAAATATTTCATAATGAGAGTAGAATTCAGCCTGGAGATCTCTTTGTCCTTGCCCTCTGTCAGGCTAATCGTGGTCATATCTTCAAGGTCGTACACCAATATTCTAACTTAGAGCTTAGAAGAAGATTTTTTAGTAACAGTGGAGAAAGAGAATAATCAGAGCTTAGAAGAAGATTTTTTAGTAACAGTGGAGAAAGAGAATAATCTACCAGAGGAAGTAGTCACTAAATCTACAGTTAATTCTTTTGAATCAATATTACATAATCACCTAGAAGATCTATTCTCATATGATTAATAACGTGAAAATAACCTAGGTTTAAATAGTTGCGGCAAAGGTATACTATCAGCTGTGATACATTAATTATTATGGTAACACTTCAGTTTTGGGGGCGCACGGTAGGTGGCGCTACAATTTTGGGTGCACGGTAGGTGGCGCTACAATATATGTCTTATGACATGAGATGGTAGTGTCAGATGTGAACAATTATGGCATTATATTTTTTTGTATATGAGTATATACTGGGGGGCTGTGCCCCCCTGAACCCTTCAATTAATTGAAACTAAGGATCATCGCAGGTTGTTTCCCCACAGTGATATCTTCCCCACGAGGTGTCGCCTTGAATTTACTGGCTCCCCCCCCCCCCCCCAACAGCTTTTTACTGGCAGAAAACCCTAACTTAATAACAAACAATTCTTACTTTTATAGATTTCTTGATAACTTTATGCGCCTCTAGATAATCTAAAAGTTTTTCGCGATTATACAAACTAAAGCTGAATTCGAATAACAAAGGAGCACATGGAGAGCACGAAAACACAATAACGGAAAAGAAAAACATTTGCAAAACGGGTCCTATTTATAAGCTACGATGTTGCCAGTAAGAAGCTGTTATCATTTGCAGCAAACAAAAAATACAAAAACAAAACAATAAAAGACATCAAGAAACCTTACCTAAATTAGAAAAAACTATAAACGAGCAGATGCGCAGATATTTAGTAAATAATAGACTAAAAGTTACAAATCCCAAAAATAACAACAAAAATATAACACCGTGATTGTTCACATCTGAAGCTACCGTCTGACATCATAAGAGATATATTGTAGCCCAAAAGTGTAGCCTACTAACAGCGCCACCTACCGTGCACCCCGAATCTGAAGTATTACCTAATAAGACTGTAAGGTAAGGTTGACATGCCAATGTCAACAAGTTGAGTGTGTTTCCCTGGATTTTTGTACCAGTTGTTCGTTTGTTTATTTTATGTTGCCTGTAAGGTAAGGTTGACATGCCAATGTCAACAAGTTGAGTGTGTTTCCCTGGATTTTTGTACCAGTTGTTCGTTTGTTTATTTTATGTTGCCTGCTAAATCCTACCCTAAATTTAATTATATCTATTTAAAAAAAAATAAAACATTAGGTTATATCCAATATCCCTACTTAACTGCATTGTCAGTAGCGATTGGACCTTCTCTCAGCAATGTTTTTTGTAGTTTTTTTCCGGTGTAATATATTTAAGTTTTGGAAGATAGTTAACATTAAGTGTTAGACAAAATATTCAAGGAATTTTTAATTATATTTTCAATTAAATCGTGAAATGGCCCCCATTTGTTTATTTTTCAGGGTGGCTTAATTTTCTCTTTCCGTTTTGCTTACACTTTTTTTATTGCTTAATTAAAGGGTTTTTAAAAGTTTTCTCTGTATGGCTGTTTCTTTGGATGAACTGAGTATTCCTGTTGATGTAAGCAGTGTAAATGTAGTTTGTGCTTTTTGTATTGAAAGAAGAGCAAATGTACCTGAATGCCCCTTGTGTAGTGACTCTTACGAATGTGGCTTTGGTAGAGGAGGTGAGTCAGTTGCATGATGAGTGCAAGAGATTAAGTGAGTTGGTGCATGAAGTGAGAAGGGATGCGAGTGTATGCATGAAGAATGTGGCTGGGATCAGGAGGGTACAAGATAGGCCTAGACTAGGAACTGGAGAGGAAGAAGTGACTGATGTCAGTGAAGATGAATGGTAGGTGAATATGGATAGAATGGATAGGTTAGGACAGGTTAGGTGTGTGAGTAAGAAGGACATGGAACCTGTTAGGTTGACTAACAGATTCAATGCCCTGAGAGAGGAAGATGTTGGAAGTGATTTGTCTGATGTGATTGTGGCAGAAAGTGGAATAAGTGGTAGTTTGAATGAGAACAGGGGGGAGAGTGAAGCTAGGTCTAGGGAGACTAGGAGGATGACCAAGGTGCTTGTGATGGGTGACTCTCAGATTAGATATTTAGATAGGAAGTTGAGTGTGCGCAAATGCAAGGTAGTGAGAGTTTGTTTGCCGGGTGCTGGTGTAAATGATGTGTCTGAGAGGTATGATAGTCTGGTGTCTGGGTGTGAGAGTGATGCAGTTGTGATTACACATGTGGGAGTATAATGAAGGTGTGTTCATGTAAGTTATTGGAGAGGTACAAAAGGTTAGTTGAAAGGATGAGTAAAGGTAGAGTGAAAGGTGTTTCAGGTGTGCTTCCGAGATTGGATGTGTGGATGGAATGGTTGTCTCATGCAATTGGACTGAATGAGTATGTGTGACGGCCTGTGTAAGGGGTCAGGATTAGTGTTTGTAGATCTTTGGAATGGGTTTTATGGGAATAAGGCATTGTACGCATTGGATGGACTACATCTAAGCCGGGCTAGGGTTGATGTGTTGTGGCTGGAGTTAGATAGTGTCATTGGATCTTAGCAGGCGGGAAACTAGTTACTGATAGTGGTCAGGGAAATATAAGAGTACAGGGTGGGGAGGGAAAGGAAAGAGATGCAGAGGAGATAGAGTGGAAGATACACATTCTAAAAGAGGTGCTTTAGGGATAGTAGGGCTGAGCTGTCTTTATACAAATGCTCATAGTCTTAGAAATAAGAAAGATGAGTTATTTAGTTATATTATTAATGAAGATATAGATATAATAGGTGTAATAAAATCATGGGTTAATGAAAATAAATTTAATGACAACATGAGTGAATTTGAACTACAGGGTTATGATATGTACATTAGTCAAAGGAGAGATAAGACTGGTGGTTGGTTGATTATTTATATCCGAAATAGCATTTCTTCCTCTTGAAATTTAAATAATTCTATAAAGCAAGGAGAATTTGAGTCACTGTGGATAGTTACTAGTGTCAGTAAAAATAGGATAATACATTTGGGAGCCTCTTACAGACCATCCGGACAGACTGATTCTATTGATGAGTTAATGATCAGGGAAATAAGTAAAGGGTGTGAAGTAGATACAGTTATTCTTGGTGACTTTAATTTAAATTCTGTGGACTGAGAAAATATGATGGGAAGGGATAGAGCAAGTTGTAAGTTTATAGAATGCTTTGAGGATAATTTTTTTACTCAATTTGTTAATAAACCAACAAGGGGTGCCAATATATGAGATTTGGTTCTTTCAAATGATGATCACTTGGTTCAAGAATTGACTGCATTTTGTGGGTAGCTTTTGACAGATGCGGATGATCTTTGATTAGCCTCCATAGGAGTCTGTCAAAAACAAAATCAAACTCCCCCAAAATATACAATAAAAAGAAACTGCATCCACAGGAATGAGTCAAGAAACATATCCACATACCAAAAAGTAAGAAATTAACCCTCCATTCCCATATAATCATCCAATCTGCGCTTGAAAAAATTCAAGTTTGGGCTGTCTACAGTCTCAGGTGGCAAACTATTCCAATAATCTACCTCTCTGTTAGTGAAAAAATATTTTCTAACATCCAGTCTGAACCTCTGTTTTTTAATCTTTAAGTGGTGGCCTCTAGTTCTATTACTACCTTCTAACTCAAATAACTTGCTGAAATCCAATTTATCCATCCCAGAAAAGATTTTAAAAAGCTCAATCATATCTCCCCTCACACACCTTCTTTCAAATGAAAACATATTTAATACCCTCAGTCTATGTTCATGTTCAAGGTGCTTCAGAGATGGTATTATTTTTGTTGCCCTCCTTTGTACTGACTCTAATAAGTTTATATCATGTCTAAAATGTGGTGACCATGCCTGTATACAGTACTCTAAATGTGGCCTGACATAAGAGTTATATAGTTTAAGGATGACCTCCTTACTCTTGTAGCTAACATTTCTTTTAATGTAACCTAGCACCCTATTTGCTCTATTTTTTGCCTCAATACACTGCTTTGAAAATTTCAGTGACCTATCTACTGCTACTCCTAAGTCCTCTTCATCTTCAACTGAATTGAGCCAATACCCATCCATCTCATAGCTAAATTCCCTATTATCTCTCCCTATGTTAATAACTTTGCATTTATTAAGGTTAAAAGTCATCTGCCACTTCTGAGCCCAAGCTAACAACTTATTTAAGTCACCCTGCACTTTGAAGCTACCCTCAACCTCTTTGACTACAGCTGCCAATTTAGTGTCATCAGCAAAAATTGACACTTTGCTATTTACACCTTGCCCAAGATCATTTACATAGATTATAAATAATAAAGGGCCTAAAACTAATCCCTGAGGTATGCCACTAATAACATTCCTCCACTCTGACCTCACTCCATTCAGTACAACTCTCCGTTTCCTATTTTTCAGCCATTCAGTTATCCAATTTAAAACCTTCCCACATATCCCATGCAGCTTTAATTTATGAACTAGTCTTCTATGTGGAACCTTATCAAAAGCTTTGCTGAAATCTAAGTAGATCACATCAACTTTTTCATCCCTCTATAATTCTTTAGTTACATAATCCATAAAATTCAGTAAATTAGTTAAACACGTTCTACCTTTTCTAAAACCATGCTGAGAATTATTAATTAACCTGCTACTCTCTAGATGATCAGAAATACCCTTCTTAACCATATTCTCAAGAATTTTACAGACTATAGAAGTTAAGCTTACCGGTCTAAAGTTATTTGGGTCCTCTTTGCTTCCCTTTTTGAAAATTGGCACTACATTTGCCAATTTCCAATCATTTGGTATTTCTCCAGACTCTAGTGATCTAATAAATATCTTCTCAAGAGCTACTGCAATACTTTCTACACCTTCTTTGAGTATCCTAGAATGAATGTTGTCAGGGCCAGATGCCTTACTAGTATTTAACTGCATTATAAGCCCTTTAATTTCTTCTCTGTCTATATTAATAGAATTTATCACTCCCTCCCTTGACCTAGAATTATCATCAATCAATCTAACTGGTTTCTCTTCTGTGAATACTGAAGCAAAATGATCATTAAGGACCTCTACTATTTCCTCATCAGATTCTTTCAAAACCCATTCATATTTATAGGCCCTTTTTTATCACTGTTAGATTTATTATTGATTTTATAATAGCTAAAGTATTTTTTAGGATCTTTATTATTATTTTTAGCTAAATTAATTTCTGCTGTCCTTTTGGTCTTCTTAATAATCTTATTTTGTTCATTTCTGGTTGACCTATAATGGTTTAAATTATCTAAACTACTCTCACTTTGTAATCTCTGGTATGCCTTTTTTTTCTCTGAAACTTTATTAGCTATTTCTTGATTCCACCATAATGGTTTCCTCAATTTCTTCCTAATAGACTTCATTGGAATACACTGTTCCTGAACCATGTTTAATATAGTCTTAAAAATATCCCACATCTCATAAGTATTCTTTGCATGGAAGCCGATATCCCACCTAATCTCATTTAGCAAGCTGCGTAATTTATCATAATCACCCTATAAAAATTTGGAATTTTTGTGGATTTTGTCGTTGTTCTACCCTTCGTCAACTTACAGCTGATGAGGACTTAAATGTGGCTGGATGTAACTGAGCTAATGGCCTGGCATGCATTCAAAGATATATGCAAAGTACTTCTGAGAAAGCACTAAGGGACCTAGCAAGAGCGTATAGTAGAGACCCTAATCAAGTGCTACCAAGATCTCGGATGCAATATGTTACTGAAGATAGTTTCTTGATTTTCATCTGTCCTTCTTCCCAGAGAATGCAGGAGATGTGAAGCATGAACATGGAGCAAGGTTCCATCAAAATATAGCATCAATGGAAAACAAGTATAAGGGAAAATCGAGCCCTGCTATGCTGGCGGACCTTTGCCTGCAACCTGGAGCGTGACACACCTCAGAGTTTTTACAAATAAAGTTGTAAATACTAAAATGTAGGTTAATACATTATATATTTCTAATAAACAAGCTGTTTCGTTATATATTCATGAATTAATTACAATGGACACATTTAATCTAACTTTGCGAGCGAAATACATTAACGCTATCATGGAAATTGGTATAAATTGCATAGTTATTAAATTGTCAGTTTTGTATGAAGAAGCATATATAAGAAAGCCTTCATTCAAAAGTGTTTTTGGAAGATTTTTTAGGAATCAGTGTATATAGGAAAGTTTTATTTTTTTTTTTTTTTTTCAGAAAGCCACATTGTTAATTGGAACCACACCATATTGTATTATATATCATTGTGAAATAAATCTTTTCTGAAGTAAAATCTGATATGGACATTTTATGTTCAAGGGCACACATACTGACATGACAAAGAGAAGTGATTGCACCATATGACTGAGACATCAATTGGGCTTGTTACTAGAAGGAAGGGCAGAATGCTGGATTACAAAAGCTTTGTGAGTGTTATGAGTGAATAAAGTATGTTTGTGAAGGTAAGGATTGAGGCATGGTGAGGTGAGGTTAACTTAGGTGGGAGGGATGTAGTGTTTGGAATTTTCCTCCCCTGACCAATATAATTGCCTGATCCCTTTCTTCTTTCTCAGGGATAGCCAAGGGATGGGGAAGCAGTGATCTGGATGGAAGACCCGATTGGATTTTCATCATGCCGAGCATTCATTTCCTTCTCTCCCCAGATGAATTTTTCAGAATAATAGCTCTGAATAAAAGACAGTTTATAATCAAAAAGTGGTATCAGTGTTAACAAATTTGGCAGAGGTGTTTGATTGTGGTAATGAATCCATGATTCAAGATGTCCTCTTCATTCCAGCTCCTTAGCACCTGTGAGTGCTAATTCATCTAGTTTGGAACTGCCCAACATCCATCCTCCCAGTTTGGAGTGAATTGACAAGGATGGTAATTTCATCAAGACTGTGGAGCCCCCCTCCAATGGAGGATAAACCCTAGGGCTAGTATGGCCTAGAACTTTCCCCATTAAAATATTGCACATGTCAGCATGGGCTCCGCCCCACAAGGGGATGCCGGTTGAGAGATGGATGACCATCCTGCAGCTGCATCGGGAGGCTTTTTGCATGCCCTCCTGGCCCCAGCACACCCCTTTCTACTAAAACCCTCCACTGTCCCTCTTTCCAAACTCCCCTACTCTACTTTCTCTCATTTCCCTTTAGGGAGACTGGTGGGCGACTATTTTCGCCAGCTAGTCACCTAACCCCTTCATATCCACTCGCCCTTGGAGGATCTCTCTCCACAGGGTGTCACAAAGGTATGCAGATTTAGACAAAAGGTTGGTAAGGCATGTATGCCTACCCCTCTCCTCCTATCTTTTAAGGCACTATGCCCACCAGCACACATGTACTGTGGGATCGGAGATCCTCATACATGCAAATTCTCAGTTTGCCACTATGTAGCACCCCCGATGCGCTACTTTAAATGCAATAAATTCGGGCGTGTAAGCTCGAAGTGTCGCCAGCCCACAGCACTCTGCCACATTGCCAAGAGCAACATTGCTCCAACTGCAAAGGGGGGCACCCAGCATCTTAAGAGACTGCCCGACCTATAAATTTGAGGGTGAGATTCAGTCTCTTAAGATACCGCCTTCCTTAGTGCCCATGAAGCTCGGGACCAAGTATTTAAAAAGACTAGGCCGCAAGGAGCGACCTATACTGATGTCGCCCGCTCAAAGCCCACAAGTTCTTCACCAGATACCACAGCCCTAAACCTGTCGCACAGGTTTGGGGTAATCTCAGAAAGTGAGAGTGTCACTAACCACACCCCACGGCGATGGAAGTGGTTCCCATCCCCATCACTCTGAGGTTACCTCGGACACATAAGAGGGCCTGCCTGAGGCTAATCGCCTCCCTCAAACTATGGGCTACGCAAGCAGCAGACCCCCCCCCCACTCCCCCACAGAAGCGTCTTACTCGAATCGAGGTCCCCGTAAGGGGCGAAACGATTTGCCATCCTGGCCGCCATGCTGACGGGATCCAGCGCTCCGTCCGGCCCTAGCTTAGCCACTCATCCTTTCTTCAGATAGCCTGTATTTCTCCCCTACTTCGTCGCTTTTCATACAACCTCTCCCACAACTTTCAATGGTCAGCCTCTAATTTCACAGGGTAGATGCTGACCTTCTTGTCAAGCCAACCGTCCCGGATCGGCGCTGAGGGGGGAGGGGACAATGCGGTTCGGGATGGGTTTTTTTAACAACCTGCTTCTTCCCCACCCATACCTTCCTCACATCCCTTTTCCTCTCCTCTTCACATTCTATCCATTTTTACGCCGCGTCGAAGGTGGAGCCGCCATGCCGATGGACTGCCAGGCCACCAGGCGGGAGGGGTGGTCCGAAATGGCGGCGCCTGGCTCTGCCAGGCCTGTAAGCACCTCTTGAAGTGCGGGCAAATGCGAGAGGTGATGAGCGGTTGCATCCCGTAATAAAAAGAGGGTCACCATGCCCAATGATGAGTCCAACCAAAAAAAACCTTTAACTCCCCCTGTAGAAACGACGGAGCCGCTCTCGGGCAGCTCCACAGAAAAAATGGAGGTTTCCCCCCCTGTGCTTGCACAGAGAACCCTCCATATCTCTTCAACCGGAGAGGAGGCTTACTCCTCTCCTTCGCTTACGGGTGTAGGGGACTCCCCCTCACCCCATTCTCTGGAGGTGCTTTCAGGCACCTCCCTTTTTCCAGTGGCAGTCCCCTCTTTTCTTTCCAAGGGGACTGCCAAGAAAGCCAGCAGGCAGCCCTCAGCCAGCCGCTCCCCATCGAAGCGGCTCGGTAGGGCAAACCCCCTTAGGGGGGAGAGGGAAGCCAGGACCCTTCGGTCGCTTCCCTCAAAAGACCTGCTGGCAATAATCTTGAACCTTGCCGGGGTCAAGGCCTGTGCCTCCCCACAAAAGACTGGTGACGCTGCTAAGGGGACCTGCGATGTCCTGGGAGGGGATGGCCAATTGGAGGCCCCTCCTGTGATAGACATGGTCCTTGAGGAAACCCAGCCTTAGACGGTAGGGCTTTCCATGGGGGGGAATCCAAGCTCGGAGCCAAGCACCGAACCCGAATCCGCCTCTATGCAAGTTCCTCCTCAAACGGCTGGGGATTCTGAGGCAGTACAGGGAGGGGAGGGATCTCCTCCGGATGATACCCCTGCGACCACCAGGACCTTCTCCATTTTGGAGAAGGACCTGGCTGAGGCCGATCAATCTGGCCTAGGGTCTTCTACCAGCGGAGGTGAGAAGCGGGTTCATTCCCCGCCCTCCTCTCCAAAAAAGAAAAGGACGAAAAAGACTTAAGAAGACTCATGGCTCCTCTCCATCTGTGGGGGCTGTGGGGACGGATGGGTCTGCTGCCACTTTGGCAAGCGACCAAGCCAAGACCGGCACATCCGGTCCCTCTGCCCCCCCCCTCCCCGGGTGTGGAGGCCCTGACTAAGACCAAAAGTGCACAGGGCGGAGCCTCGATGACATCGGGGCCCCTCATTCAGAGGTTACCTGGCGTTTTCGAGCCCGCTGGCTTCAAACGCTTCCTTGTTATTCGCTCTACTGATGGCACCATGTTGTCCAAGGGCAACATGATGCATCAGAGGAGAGGATTAGCTAGTGCAATTGGTAGAGAGCTGAAGGTGACCCGTTTCTCGGACGGGAGCCTTCTGGCGAATGCGGCGAATCCCGCCGAGGCGGCCAAGATAAGTGCTCTTCGGACACTTCATGGCACCCCGGTGAGTGTGATGCCGCACTCTAAATTGCTCCAAGGTCGCACACGATATGTACAAATCGTGTCAATTGCAGAGAGCCGCACCCCGCTTCTTCGAAGCAATGTGGTCCATATCTCCTTGAGAAAGAAATCCTGGCCGTTCAGGCCCAGGATCGTCTCTCATTCCGCGAGGCTAAGGACTTGGTCCTGGCGCGCCCGGCTCTGCCTGGGACGTCCTATGCCTCAATAGTTAGAAAGGCACCCTCTACTCCTGGCCCATCCAGGCCAACGAGCACGGTTGTTTCCGCGACAATTCGGAGCCTTTCAGCGGGCTCTACCCAACCTGGGCGCTGCCCTGGTAAAGCTGACGGCAAAAAGGGTTCATACCCAGCCCCGGCTAAAACCAGGGCTCCCCCCTCTTTCCCCAGCGTGACCGTTTCCAGTAAGGCGAAAGGGCCACGCGCCTCCACCGAGTCGTTAGACTCACAGGAGGCAACACCCCTAAAGATGGTCGCTAGGCCATCTTCGGGGGTTCCTAAAGCTGTCCCCCGAAAGGAGGACAGCAACAGAGGAGCTTCGGCTCCTTCGCCCACGCCCCGAGGTGGATCGAGTGGCTCGGAGACGGTGGTTCCTCGAAAAGAGTGCTCCCCGGCTACGAAGCCGCAACGCCCGCCTAAAGTTTCGAGGTGGAGGGAAGAAAAGACTCGCATGGCGAGCTTGACCTCGCCCAATAAGTCCTCGAAGGTGACTTGACTGCGCCTTCAGAAGCCTCCGGGAAGCTTACGGCCATTCCCGTGAGGGTCTTCTGTTCGAAGAGGGCCCCCGCGTCTCCCCCGACCCTGTCCTGGACGGCATATTCCTTCAATGGGATTGCCGTGGACGAGGAGGCTCGTCTCGTCCCGTTCCCCGTTAGCTACTTTTCTGCAGGAGACCATGCTAGGCGCGTGCCCCCTGCCCGCCCTCCCGGGGTATAAGGGTCTTGCGACCCCACCACCGCGGGATGGCCGGGCTGGGGGATGCGCGGTTTACACTTGGCATGATGTCTCCGTTTTTCCTTTCTCTTTAGATACCTCCTTTCAGGCAGTGGCTGTGCAGCTTCACCTGGATAGGAGGTATACTATCATTTCTGCGTACATTCCACCGTCAGCTGACTTCGACGCGGGGGACTTCCGCCGCGTAGTGGCACAGTTGCCGAGGCCCTATCTCTTCCTTAGAGATCTGAACGGCAGGCATCCTCTCTGGGGAGATTACTCCATAAATCCCAGGGGACAAGTCCTTGCTGATCTGATCGAAGAGCTTAAGATGGGTGTCCTAAACGTGGATGAGTTTATGCTTCCCTGTCCGAGAACCGCTTCATTTTCTTGCCTTGACCTATCTTTGTGCTCTTCGGATGCACAGCCTGATTTTGATTGGGGGGTGGTCGATGACCTCCATGGTAGTGATCACTTTCCCATTCAAATATCATTTTCAGGGCAACTGCCGCCTGAGAGACCACCTCGGTGGTGCTTGGTGCGGGCGCGGTGGCCTGCATTTCAGTCTGGCCGTTTTGCACGCCGACAACTCCCATGGTGGTCGGCCGAGTGTAAGACGGCCCTCAAACAGAAGCGTTATGCCTACATGCGCTATAAGCGCCGCCCGAACGATTTCACTGTCGCTGAATTTCGTCGGGCTAGAGCTAGGTTCCGGTATATTTCGAAGCCCGCCCGCCGCTCTTCTTGGCGAGCATACGTGTCTACACTTAACGGGAAGACCCCTTTAGCTGAGGTGTGGAGGCGAGTCAAAAGGATTCGGGGCAAGTTCTCGCAGGAATCCCCTCCCGTTCCCTAGGAGAATGGGACCGCAATCTCGGACCCCGCGTCCGTGGCGGAATCCTTAGCGACCGCTTTTTCCGCATTCTCTATGCGTGATGCTGCTCCGCCAGCATTCAATGTACGTCGTAATGTCGCGGAAGGCCGCTGGCTGGACTTTACCTCGAGAGGCGGAGAACCCTTTAACGACAGGTTTACTGTGAGTGAGTTGCGTTCCGCTCTCGCTTCGTGCGCGGACACCTCCCATGGTCCGGACGATGTTCCGTACGCCATGCTTCGACACCTGGAGGAGCGAGGCATGGCCTTTCTGTTAGATCTGTTCAACAGAATCTGGGTGGAAGGTCTTCTTCCAGACTCCTGGCGAATCGCTACTGTGCTTGCCTTTCGCAAACCGGGGAAAGATCACTCTACTCCGACCGGTTTCCGCCCAATCTCTCTAACCTCTTGTGTGTGTAAGTTGATAGAGAAATTGGTAAATGTTAGATTAGCCTTTTTCCTGAACAGCGGAGGCCATCTGTCTTCCGCAAGTTCCACTCCACGTTGGATGCTCTGCTCCGACTGGAAAATGCCGTCTGCGAGGCTTTCCTTCGTAGACAGCATTACGCCACGGTGTTTTTCGATCTGGAGAAGGCCTATGACACCGTATGGCGATACGGTATCATGGAGACTCTCCACACGATGGGGGCGAGGGGACGCCTCCCAATGTTTATATCTGAATTTTTGCGAGAACGTCGATTCCGCGTACGGGTGGGGGAGCCCTCTCCGGCCCAAAGGAGCAGGAAGAGGGTGTCCCGCAGGGAAGTGTCCTCAGTGTCACACTCTTTGCCCTAAGCATCAACGGCATCACCTCGGTGCTGCCGGAAGATGTTCTCGCTACCTCTACGTGGACGACTTTTCGATCTCTTTTGGCGCGGCCCAGATGCCAACTCTGGAGCGTCGACTCCAACAGGCATTGAACCGCGTCTCTCGCTATGCCGAAGCGCACAGGTTTCGGTTTTCTTTGGCCAAGACTAAGGTGGTGCACTTCTGCCGCCATCCACGGCTTCACCCCGAGCAAGATTTGTTTCTTAATGGGGTGCGCCTGGATGTGGTTGAGTCGCACCGTTTCCTTGGGCTTGTATTCGACCGACACCTTACCTGGGAGGCTTATATTCACAGCCTTAGGGTCTCTTGTACCCGCGCCATGGACATTCTCCGTTCCGTGACGTTCAGCGCTTGGGGCGCTGATAGGGCTACTGCCCTACTTTTTTATCGACCCTTTGTTCGTTCGAAGCTCGACTACGGATGCGAGTTTTATGCGTCCGCAGCCGAGCGTTTATTGCGGAAGGTGGATTCGATCCACCACACCGGCCTTCGCCTTGCGACCGGAGCCTTCCGCACTTCCTCTATTGAGAGCCTGTTGGTCGATGCTGGGGAGATGCAACCCGCTCTGTGCCGTGTGCAGTGCATCACTCGCCTGTACGCGCGAGCCCGGCGCCTGCCTCAGTCGCCAACAGCTCTCACTGCATCCGCAGCTGATCTCGATGGTGCCTATGCCGCCGAGAGACGCCAGTCATACCCTAAGCCCTTTGGGTTTAGGGCCAGGAAACTCCTTCGAGAGCTAGGTATAACTCTCGGGCCGGTGGTGCCCCTGGTTCTGCCCAGGACGCCACCCTAGAGGGTACCACATTTGGCTATTTGTCGCCACGCCTCTGCTCCCAAAGCTTGTACTGCGCCGGGAGTATTGCGTTCGACCTTTTTGGAGCACACATCGTGTCACGCTGGAACTGTGCCAGTGTATACGGATGGCTCCAAGTCCCAAGAGGGGGTCGGCTTCCACGCCTTATCCCCTCTGTTTGAAGTCAACGGGGCTCTACCAGGTGCTGCGTCTGTCTTCACGGCCGAGCTGGTGGCAATACACCACTCGGTACGGGAGATTACGCGACGTGCCCGGTTCGGAGACCGGATTGTGATCTATAGCGACTCACAAAGCGCCCTGAGTGCTCTCGGGGCATTGGAATCTCGGCATCCCCTGGTTCGCGATATCCGTGACGCTACGGTTTTGGCGAGCCGTGCAGATGTCGAGATTATCTTCTGCTGGGTTCCTGGACATGTAGGGAATGCGGGCGCCGATGAGGGCGCCAAAGAGTCTGTGAGGACTCTGCAACCGGACCAGCGTTTCGCTCTTCCTCACACTGACTACATGGCAGGAATACGGGCAGCTCTTCGGACTGCTTGGCAAAGAAGATGGGAGACGGTCGAAGGGAACTTAAAGTTGCGTGCCATTGCGCCGCGACTGTTCCCATGGACCTATCCCCCAATGCCGCGGTGGCTTCAGGTTGCTTTCTGTTGTCTCCGAATCGGACACACTCGTGTGACGCATCGCAATTTGATGGAGCGCTCGCCTGCGCTCTATTGCAACGACTGCGTCGTCCCCCAGACTGTTCGCCACATTCTTGTTGAATGTCCCAGTCTGGGTGATCTTCGCACATGATACCTGTCCCGGTACCGGGATGGGCAGGGTTGCTACCGCCTGTCCCTTGTACTCGGGACAAATTTGTGCACATTGACTTGTAGACTTCTTGACTTTTGGGGGGAGGCCGGCCTTCTCCCTTGTATTTAACTTGTTTTGTTTTTTTTTGTTATTGTTGTTTGTTTTTGTTTTGTTTTTTGTAGGTTGCAGGCTCCTACGCCGAGGGAAGGGGGACCTCCCCCCGACGCCGGAGCTTGCTCCCTGATTGTTATCCCCTTTTTATTGTTGTTTCTGTTAAAAAATTTATTTTAAAGTAGCCTAGAACTGGGCTGTTTGTTTGCGGCGACTTATGGCCAAGTGGGCTGTCGCCAGATAGCCCCTTGAAAAAAAAGAAAAAAATTCGAATCGAGGTGTCATCGCCCGAATGGGCCAAAAGGCCTCCGCGGTCCACAGAAATGACTGTGGTCGTGGAGGTCATCCCCATCCTATTACTCTCCCCAGAGAGGGAGGGTCTCGAGCCTGAAGAAGCCCTTGAAAGGCTCTTCAGTTTTGCCTCCCCCTCTAAACCAACCATCCAACACTCCAAAATAACCAGACCTACCACTCTTCCCCATACCCCTTCCGATCCCTCCTTTCGCTTCCCTTTCCCCCTAACCCGATTTTCACCACCCCTCCTTCTTTTCCACCTTTATCCCACGGTTCCTCTCCTATCAAAAAATCCAGCCCTAAACTGAAAAAAGCACCTAAGGAATCCGGGTCCTAGCCTTCTCTTGCTGGGAAGCCCGCATCCTCATCCCCACGGAGTGGGTAAATACCCGCTATTGGCTTCTCCACATGTCCTTTCATCTCTTCCACAGTAGTCCACTGGAACTTCCGGGGTCTGCTGGCCAACTGGGAAACACCATCCGTATCTTTTATCCCATTAACCTTTCTGTCCCTGTTTACAAGAATTAATCCTACGAGGTCGCCAGGCCCCTCGGATCTCAGGCTACCTCCCTTTTGTTCTTCAGTGACAGAGGGGGAGCTGCCATTCTGATACTTGACTCGGTCTCGTGTCGCTTCCGCACACTACATACGGACATTCATGCGGTGGCTGTCTGGCTTTGCTTAACACCGTCCTACTCTTGATTCTTTTTGTGAACTAATCCTTCAACTTCCTCACCATTTTCTCATCCACGTACCTTCACCCTTCCACCGGCACCTTTACTTGCCTTGATCTTCCTTATATCGGATGAGGCGCTGCTTGACTTTTCCTGGGCAGTTTTCCAGGATGGTTTGGGGCAGCGACCACCCCCTAGTCTTTCTCTCTATCCCCTCACCTTCCAAATCTGTCCATGGACAGAGATGGCACTTCCGTAGTGCTGACTGGGCTGGCTTTCAAGCTCATACGGTCTGCTTTCGGCTATTGCATGATTTCCATATACAGTTGATGAGGCCCTGTCCTTCCTCAACTCTCTAATAATTTCTGCAGCTACTTTTTCAATTACTAGGTCGTCAGATGCAGTCCACCCCAGGGCCATTCCGTGGTGGTCTCTTGCATGCAGCGAGGTGATTCGTAGAAAGAAGCGCGCCGCATGCCGGTACTACCGAACCCGTCTTCCCCAACATAAAGAAGAAATGAACCGATGCCTCAAAGAGGCACGTCAGTCGTTGTTAAGATCCTCTGCTTCCGGAGTTTCCTCCTCCTCCTCCTCCTCTACCACCGAAGTGTGGCGCCAGGTGTGCTGCGTTGCTGGCAAGGCATCATCGCTGCACCAGCCCGTTATTAGGGAAGGCAATGCCTAGTTCTATGATGGATATGAGGTGATTGACAGGCTCGCCAGGCACTTCTCGTCGATATCTAACCAGACTGCACTTCACCGTTATCCTCCAGCTTCCCCCCTCTCAGATCAGACTAGGATTATAACCGGTTATTTTCAATAACAGAGTTAAAGAACTCCCTCACCTCATGTTGCCCAACTAGCCCTGGTCCTGACCGAATCCCATACTGTCTGCTCAAACACCTACACGTTTCTGCTCTCCACTTTCTCCTCCATCTATACAACCGGATCTGGATTGAGGGCACCTTTGCCACGGCATGGCGTACAACCACTGTCGTGCCAGTCCTCAACTCGGATTCGGACCTCGCAGATGTTTCGTCATATCGTCCCATAGCCATAACTTGCTGTTCCTGTAAGGTCATGGAGAGGATGGTGGCGTCTCGTCTTTCTTTTACTGTCGAAACATAACCTTCTATGCCTTCTCTCCCACACTAACTGGGGCGCTGACTGCTGCACCTTGCTGCGCCTTAACAGTGCCCTTCTTCCCAAACTCGACTTTGGGTGTGAGGTGTACACCTCAGCATCCCCTTCTACCCTCTGATGTCTCAAACCCATACAAAACTCCGATCTGCGGATGCCTTCTGGAGCCTTGCGCTCCTCACCTTTCGTAAGCCTTCGGGCAGATTGTAACGTCCCTTCCCTAAGGAAGCGACGGAACTTTCTAGCCACGAAGGCTCTCATACACTCCCAGAGACTCACCTCTACCCCTACTTTTCCAATAGTTACAGGTGACCCCTCACCTGAGGCCCATTGGCACCTACCTAAAATAGCCTCCCCTTCCCCATTCCTGAAATCTGCCGGATATCCTTCGCAGGGATCCCACCCTCGATGCTGGCCCCTGCAAGGATATGCAACCACTTGCTGTCTCCTGGCAAATCCTTTACACCGGCTGAGGTTCTTGGTGGAAAGTTCCTTGGCCATACCTTTGTCCACTCTCAGAGTAAGGCCATCTTTACGGATGGTTCCTGATCTCAAGTTAACTCATCGGGTGCCATTATCGTGGAGACGGTGCCCCGATACACCTCCTCCTTTTGCTTCCTCTCTGGGTGCTCATCTTATACTGTGGAACTCTATGCCTTGTGGGAAGCCGTTCTAATTACTCGTCTTCAAGCCTCCAATGAATTCGTAATATATTAGGACTCTCGGAGTGCGATTTCCTCACTGTCCCTCTACTATTCTCCTCACCCTATTGTCAACTCTTGCACGAGGCCACTGTTTCCTCGCAAAAGTTGATCACCTTTTGCTGGGTTCCCTCACACGTAGGAGTTCCTGGCAATGAGGCAGCCGATTGAGCTGTGCGGTTGACCTCTGATCTAGCTCATTCTGTTCCTATCCCTCATACCAACCTCTTTCCTCACTTCAGAAAGCTAATGTCAACACAGTGGCTTGCCTTCTGGCAATCTCCACCTCTCACCAAGCTCCACCAGATTAAACTCACCCTTGGGCACTGGGCATCCTCCTTCCATCGCTCCTGCCATAAAGAAGTCATTTTGACCCGTCTCCGTCTTGGTCATACACGCCTAACTCACGGGTACCTTATGTCCCGTGAGCCCCATCCCATTTGCAATACATACCGAGAAAGGCTTCAGGCTTACGGTCTCCCACTTTCTGGTGGCTCCACCATACATCGCCACTTCTTCCCCTACTTATCTCTTTACCCCTGCAGTGAACACCTAAAGATGATTCTGGCCGAAAGCCCCCATTTCTCGATAGATGCCGATCTCAAATCCACGATCTAGCCCTCCACAAATCGTTTCCATCACCTGTACACACCTCATCCATCAGTAACTTACACCCTTAAACCGTTCGCTGAGATGGACGCCTTACCGTCGATCGGCAGTCATAATCCTCTACCATAATAATAATAATGGGCACCGCCATGCTCTAACATTGAGTGTCGCTATACAGAGTCCTTGTATATAGAGATTTATGAAAAGATTGTTGACTAGGGCTGTAGGATAAGATTTGATATTTTTTTTTGTATTTCATTCTGGTGCCTAATATTTTTTCTTAGGAATATATATGTATATTAGGGAGGCGTCACAATAGGGGTGGAATTTCTAAATGAAATGATGCGGAACTCTCTATTCGTTTCCTTTTCCAACAGAAACAAAATGAGGGAAATTTATTTTTGATTGAACGATATCTTCATGTCGAGCAGTCCCCATACTTGTCTTCATTGATGGGAGAAATTGCATCATGTTACACAAATCAGTAATCAGTGCTTCGACTTCATCAGGCTTCCTTTCCTTGGTGTCGGATACATTTTCCGGTGTTCTTAGACAATGTGCAGGAGGCATTGTAGCTGGTCATCTGACTTTGTGTGAGGGTTCTTTATGAAAACCTGCACCAGAGCGACCATTCCGTGGCATCGTTGGTGACGAGAAGGTCACCTACTCACCTTGCCCCAACCTGGCATATGGGGCTTGTTCTCCCACAGGGCAGGATTGATGTCGAGGAACCCTTTGTCGATTTCCAGCAGATCCAGGAATTTCTCAGTGTTTTTCATGATGAAGGAGGCAACGGTCTTGTTGTCTAAGTCAGCCTCCTTGATGTGAAACCTGGTTGGAGGTTCCTCTCATTTCTCCATGCTTCGGAGGTTGGCAACAACATTCCGCTTCTCCTCCAGGGATAGCTCATCTTCAAAAAGCGTAAGACCAACTGTCACTTATGCCAGGGACCACATGTGATGTGCCAACGCTTTCAGTCCTGACTCTCAGATTGCCTTATTCATCTCTTCCATAAGAGCTTTGTAAAGTTCAAGGTCGTTTCTTGGGGCTTTTGTTGAACACGTAACTGATAACCAGGCTCAAATGTAGTAGCATACAATGAAGACGCAGTATCTGCCCAGCTTTTGAAGAGCTGCGGCCCTGACTGCGCGTGAAGTTGATGGATGCTGTTTGTTCTATTCTGCGAACTGAGGCGTGAAGATCAACATTTTCAGGGCGTAAATCGCTCTTGCCATCCATCAAGTCCGATGGACTGCTCCCAGCTTGTGTAAAGAGATCTTGCATCCATGAGGTATTCCACCAAGGAACACAATGACTAGTTCCAGCAGTTCCTGGTAGTCATCTGGGTAGTACTGTTGGAGTTAGCCTTGGCAGAATTTGAGAACATCATCCACCCAGGCCTCCTTAAGCTCTTCGTTTGCTGTCCTGTACTGGTCTTGATAAAAAAACTACCCGAACTCTCGGAAACGGAGAAAGGCAGCGATATCTGGACTTTGAGATGCTTCTGAGATGAGGGTCGAGAAAACAGCTTCCAGCAGAATTTCCATCACATGATGGCGACAGGCCAGATGCCGCAGGTCTCTACCAAGGATTTGCTGCAATCAAACACATCCCTTGCATCCCGTATTCATCGCCGTTGTCTAGAAGCACAGAACTCGAATTTGATCGGAAATAGCCCACTCGGATATAACAGAATGGATGGTGTTTGCCGTTAGTTCTCTTTGGCATCATTGATGGGAACTGCAAGGATCTCCAGAACGCCTTCGTTAGAGGGAGGGCATAAGTTTTCCATCTCAGTGGAGTGTGAGTGGTACATCAGGAGCAAAGGTTTCTTTCAGCTCTGCAGACTTTTTCTTGCAATGACGTCGTCGCTGCCAATTGATCGTGCTCACGCTCAATGACAAATCTCCAGCCTTTGCTACCAGCTCCTCCGTGAATGGAAGCAGCGCGTGTTCAACTTAACGGCTACTCATGTATATTGGTCCACCCCAGAGCAGCAGAAACTTGCGGTGAGATGATTTTCTTCTCCGATGATGCATGGCGGGATTGTTTTGGGGGAGGAGTTACTATCACGCCTTACTCTTCAGACGAAGCGGGCAAGTTCGAAGACTCGAGTTCAATGGTGTCCCGCCTTTCTGTGAACCCTTGACTTTCCTTTGCAGCTCGACTTCTTTCATCATCTCCCCGCTGCTGTGTCCAGACCGGATCCACACCGCCCATCTTTCCCTTCATGCCCGGCTTCTTCTGAGCTTCAAGGAACTCGCAGTCCTCCTTGATCTTGATCAAGTACATGGCGTCGGAATGTGCTACATCAAACAAGTTTTCCAGGAAACAACGAAATTGGCTGTTTACCTCAGCTTGCTTTGTTGGCCGGGATTTTGATTTCTTCAATCCTTTGTACTCTTTGTGCAGACGCTGTACTTTCTTGAGGATATCACACGGATCAGTGGTCTGAATATTCACCTTGGAATACTGATGTTGAACTTTGAGTGCCGTCTGCCGAACTGAGAATGTCAAATCATGCAGGTTTAGCTTTGCATGGTACTGCAAAACACACAGGACTTCCTCATGGTTTGGAAGAACACTTGATAGCAGCTGTTGAGTTGCTGGAGCTCCTAGGACCCATAACTTGTCAGCGAACCTCGGGGAAGACATCTGTAAAAAAGAAAAAGAAAAGTCAATAAACAGGAGAATATGACAAAGATCTCTTCATAACATGAAACAATAATGAAACCACTTCTTGCACTGCAAAACTGTACGAGGTGGGACCATACCTTCGTTGCATGGGCTGGTGCAATAGGGACAAACCTCATAGCATCTGCGCAACATGAAGATGTCATGCTACAAGACTTAGATTTTGCTTGTAGTGTTTCCTCATCAATACACATGAACTGCCAGGTTCTGTCTTATAGTTCGAAAACTTTTTATTTTTTTACTCACTCTAATATATATATATGGGAAATATCACAAAAGTCGGCATGTGATAACTATGAATGTGTACCATGGAAGGAAACTGAATAAAAAGCAGATTGGAGTTAGTACTTTCATCTATTTGACATTTTCAAACTCAATGGTAAGAAAAATAAAACACAGTATTTATACTAAGCACGTTTTCCTGGGATGAAATCAACATTTTAATGCTATCAGAGAAGTCGGATTTTAGAAAAAGTGATAAAATTGGATCTAGCAAAAACAGCCCTGGGTTAATGTTGAGATTCTCTCCTTTGTGTGGGAGATTAAAAATGATTCCACGATATTTCTCTTTATAAAATCATTACTATGGATTATAATATCAATTTTTGACCAGTTAATTCCGTGTCCCATCTTGGAATTGTGGACATCTAAGGCAGTTTTCAGATAATACTTAATTACTGCATTTTTGTATTATTGGGTCCTATGGAAACATTTTTGGAAATTTGGCCTACATAGAATAAATTACAAACTGTACTGCTTTTTGGCATGTCGAGAAAGGGTCTACTGACCCTCTTCTATTAAAGTGCCTGTTTCTTGAACATGCGTGTTCTCATGCTCACCAGCGTCCCATCTATACTGATGGCTCAAAGTCAGGACCTCGGTGCTGGGGCAGCCACAGTGTCCTCTACGGAGTCCCTTCGGTCCACCCTCACTCCTGTAGCATCCATTTTTTAATGCAGAGTTGATGGCCATTCTTTGGATGTTAATTTGATTTTTAACCTTGATTCTTCACATTTTATTGTTTTTAGCGATTCCCGGCCTGCGTTTGAGGCAGTTTGTTATTTTACAAACACACACCCTTTGGTTTTACGGATTTGCTCCTGGCTGGTCAGAGATGCCTCCCGTTACAGGGTGGCATTCTGTTGGGCTCTGGCTCATGGGCAATGAGGCGGCTGATCAGCTGGCCAGCTCTGCCGCTCTCAAGGTGCCAGATGCAGCCCCTGTGCCCTTTAGGGATTCCTACCCTATAATCAGGGCCTATGTCTTTTGTTTGTGGCAGAGAGAAGAGGATTCGTTCCCATCTTCTAAGTTGTCCCTTATTAAACACACTGTCTGTTCCTGGTCCTCTAGCTCTCAGCGCCCCTGGTCTTGGGAGGTTGTTCTTTGCAAGTTACAAATTGGACACACACGACTCTCCATGGCTATTTAGTTTCAGGTGGACGCCGAGTTGCCCCTGGTTGTCCCTTTTGCGGTGGCGAGCTGTCTGTGGCTCACATTTTAGTAGTTTGTCCCCGCCTTGCTTCTCTTTAAAATTCTTGCTTCCCTACCCTATCTGGCGTTGCCTTCCCTGCTCGACCTCTCTTTATTTTATCAGAGGACTCCCTTCGGTTGTCCTCCCTCCTTATATTTCAATCATGAAGTGTCATTTTATCCCTTTTATAAATTCTTTTCATTTTTGTGTTTAGGTTATTGTTTTTATCTTTTATCATGTGCCCTCCCCTGTGGCTGGTGCATGTCATTTGTTTATTGCCCCAGCTGCCCTTGTTTTTAGAATGCATGCTGTATGCCCGTAATTTAAGTGTGCGTCTCTGTGTGTTCTACCATTTTTTCTAATCCTTTACTTTTTCCCATTTTTATTGAGTGTCTCCCACGCCTCTTCTGACTTTTTTGGGGCGACCCCGTTTTAACAGTGCTGCCATTAGGAATCCATTAGGACTGGGCAGCTGCCACCTGGTTTTTCCCTTAAACTTAAACAGTGAAGCAAAGTGAGCCGTTTGTACTTTTAAAAGTATTTTAAAACCCACTCAGTTAAAAATCATTTTACCTAGCCTTGTTGGGTTACCATGCAACACTCCTTATTTACTTAAAAAGAGTTCTTCTGAATTGTTAATGGCTAGAATTTTACTGTCAACCATCATTCAAATCCCGGAAAAACTTAATCCTAAGCTAATTAATGATCAAAAGCTTCGGTATAAAAAGATATGCCGATACCCAGAGTGAGTGAGATATTCGGAATTTTCCAAAAGACAAGAAGTATATCAAGTAAAAAAGAGAAGATGCATGGCTGTAGGCAACACTGCGCTTAGAAGATATCAGATAAAAGGGTCTTATTGATAAATATTTACAAACCCATAGACAATTGGTTATAATATACCAAAATTTACTACTCCCATTGAGGAAACCCCTGCAATGGTCCTTAATCAAGCAAGAAACAAGTAATTTAATTGTGAGAAATATCCACAGGGTCAGCTTTGCTTACTCTTCCAGACCATATGTCCTTGAGCAGGTTTGCTATTCATTCCACCTTCTTCCCCTTTTTCCTCACCTCATTTGCAGAACTTGTGCACATTATCAGCTTTAATGACTTCAGCATGACTTACAGTTATATTTCTACCATCAGTCTTTTCACTTCATCTTTCTTTGCTGTTTTACACATCTTTGTGTGATATAATTTCTTGGTGATTTCTCTTTAAATTTGAAAAAATCGGTAAACATGAAAAAGTGTATTTTTTTGGCATGTATGTTTTGTTCACCGGCGCATGCATATTCATTCATGTTTGGTTAAATAAAAAGGTAAGAACATTATTCTATAAACAATTATTATTATATACAGGGGGGGCTATGCTCCCCAGAGCCACACCCCCAATTGATTGAAACTCATGATCATCGTAGGGAGTCCCCCCACAGTGTTTAACCCCCCCAAGAGCAGTCCCCTTGAATTTACTCCAAAAAGGTGAAACATATTGGAACATGGACAAAATAGTTTACGTCCCATCGTTCGCGCCACCGATCGTAATGTTTATAAAAAAAAACAACCCTTATTTCTCTTTGGTGACAATAATCTGGCAATAGTTGTGGGATCTTACCCTCAATGGTCATTATGGTGGACTCTTACAAAAATTAATCAATAATAAGCTTTTACAGATTTGGAAAGTCTTTAGGAAGATGTGGCAAGAGTAAGGTTGAATCAGACTCAAACTTATCTTTTTTTCCTTAGGGTTATTTGTAAATTAAAGAGAAAGCTTGCAAAATAATATCAAAAGGTAAAAGACTGTGGTATCTGAAACATATTTATACAGCAGAATCTTTTGAGACTATATAGAAATATCTACAAAAAATCTTAAGGCAAATTTGGATATAAACATGACTAATAAAAATGTATTTGTTGATGAAATATTGGTGAATAAAAAGGTGAGTTACTTGTGATTCTTCAAATATTTACTGTGTTTTTAAGACAGGCTGACTTATTTCGTAGTTAAGTTGCCTCTGGCTAAAATCCATTCTTTAGACTGGGAGCCTCAATGAACTCTGCCAACAGGATAGGGTTCTCCCATAGATCCAGCTCTCCTTCATTTTTATTGGTTTTTCCTGTATTTCTTTTTCATTCTGACTACAGGGGGAGAAGTCTGTGTTGGTCAAGCCAATACAATATTTGGTTACATTTAGTTTGGCAGTAACCACACAAGAGGCTTGCCAGTTTTACTCATATATAACATGATACAGTGACTTATACCCAAGTAGGCAGTCATCTGATGGGCTCCTAAAATAAAAAATAATAAAATTCATGTATAACATGAACGTTTCTTATGGATTGATATCTAATGCAATTGCATTAAAGAGGTAATGTGGACACAGAGATTTGAGGTTCTGCTGTGTCATGTGTGTGGGTAATGGTTGCCTGGTTATAGGGATGTGACATTCCTAAAGGTATTTCTCTATATTATATTCTTTAAGGTTAGGGGATCTTTCTAGGAGGATGCTAATGGTCTTGCCTATAATGTTATATCTGTAGCTTTGATTACATGTTATGACTGAATTTTATTTTTTGGCCACAGGTCAAAATAGTGTTTTATAGGCACTTTTTTGTTTTAGGTTCCAAGTAGTTTAATGGGGTGCAGAAAATGAGTAGTTTTTATTTCTATGGGAGTGTGGTGAAATCAGGGGATGTATATAAGTCTGTGTGCCCAAACATTAGAGGTATTAATCAAATGAGGGATAAATTTATTGCTATAGAATGCGGTTCCTGTGAGTGCTCTGAGCATCTTCATTTTGGTTTTCTTTTTTTTCCATACGTTGTTAGGTTAGGAAGTTAGTTATGTACCTAGTTGTAGTGGATATTCCTGGTAACCACCTGAACAAAGGTCCTCTCTCTCGTGAGATCCTGCCAGATCGGAAGGAGGCTCAAGAATGCAGATACTTTTTTTCTTTATTATGTATATTATATACATATATATCCATCACCCAATTCTATCTGTAAATATATACAATATATACTTTCTAATCATGCAATATATGAAAAATGCCCAAATAAAGCAAATATCGGAAAAAATATTAAACAATAATACAAATATATGTACAACGAAAGTTTGTATATATTGGTAATAAATTCATATATATATATATATATATATATATATATATATATATATATATATATTATTAGGCGATGGGGCGATTTTCTGGTGTGGCGCAACTTAATTTTCAATATAAAGTCAATGAGTAAAAGATTTGCGCCTCGCCACCAAATTGCCCCATCGCCTAATATACAATCACTATGGAAATGACGTATTCCAAGTTTTTTGCTTGTTCCATTGCAAATTGAAGAGACTTTACTTTACTTTACAGAACCGGAAGATGAGCACACAATCTTGAAACATTGTTTTGAATAACTGGATTTAGAAAAATGATTGTATTATTTTTTGTCATTGGCTATATTTATATATATATATATATATATATATATATATATATATATATATATATATATATATATATATATATATATATATATATATATAAAATAAGCCTTTCTATACAGCACCTAATATGTATGCTTCCCCCTTCCCCCCAATGATCAATCAGTCAGTACAAAAAAACTTTAATTGAGCCTATTACTTTTTTATAAAAAATATATTGTTTCCTGTGTGAGCTTCAAGTTTATGAGGAGCAAGAAAAAAACTAAGTGAGATATGATAAATTTTATATAGTAGTTCCCTGAATAATTGGAAAGGTTCAAAAAAGATAAAAAGGTTGAGAAAAGTGAGTATAGGTTTATGTTTGTGGCTCTGTAGGGAAAATCAGGAGTTGTTACTAATTTTGAATATGATACACAATTCCTTTCAAGTTGTTTCTCACACCCACTCTTTTCCCTTCTCCACTTTGAGTAGCTTCCAAACCAAACCCACCATCCATTTCATCCAATTACCTCCCCTTAAGGGGCGTGGCGATTTGCCATCTTGGCCGCCATGCTGAGGGGATCCAGCACTCCGTCCAGCCCCAGCTTAGCCTCTCTTCCTTCCTTCAGATAGCCTGTATTTCTCCCCTACTTCCTTACTTCCCCTACAACCTCTCCCACAACTTTCTCTGGTCAGCCTCTAACTTCACAGGGTAGATGCTGACCTTCTCAGCCAACAGTCCTGGATTGGGGCTGAGGGGGGAGGGGACAATGTTCCCTAACCCCTGAGCTCCGGTCTGGGGTGGTTGGTTTTTAACAACCTGCTTCATCCCCACCCATACCTTCCTCACATCCCTTTGCTTTTCTATTCACACACTATTGGTTTTACGCTGTGCCCAAGGTGGAGCCGCCATGCTGAACGGCTGCCAGGTCACCAGGGGGGGAGGGGTGGCCTTAAATGGCGGCACCTGGCTTTGCCAGGCCCGTACACACCCCTTGCAGAGTGGGCTACTGTGAGGGGTGATGATCTATTACATCCCGTAATTAAAAGAGGGTCACCATGCCCAATGATGAGTCTTTTAAAAAAGACAAAATCCCCTTAATTTCCCTGCATCCAATATCGGAGCCACCCTCAGGCAGCTCCACCGGAAAAATGGAGGCCCCCTTCCCCCTGTAACTGTGTAGGGGACCCAAAATATTTCTCTAACTGGAGAGGAGGCTTACTCCTCTCCTTCACCTACAGGTGTAGGGGACTCCCTCTCACCCCCTTCTCTGGGCGTGCTTTCAGGCACCTCCCTTTTTCCAGTGGTAGTCCCACCTTTTCTTTCCAAGGGGACTGCCAAGAAAGCCAGCAGGCAGCCCATAGCCGATCGCTCCCTAGTGAAGCGGTTCGGTAGGGCAAACCCCGTTAGGGAGGAGGGAGAAGCCAGGACCCTTCGGTCACTACCCTCAAAAAGGATCTGTCAAGAATATTGAACCTTACCGGGGTCAAGGCCTGTGCCTCCCCACATGTGACTTGTGACAGTGCGACCAACGGGACCTGCGATTTCCTGAGGGTGGGGGGGATGGCCAACTGGATGCCTCCCCTGAAATAGACATGGTCCTTGAGGCAACCCAGCCTCAGACGGTAGGGCCTTCCATGGGGGGGGAATCGGGGATCGGCGTCAAGTACCGAACCCGCATCTTCCCCTATGCAAAGTCCTCCTCAAATGGAGAAGGACCTAGTTGAGGCTGGTCCATCTGGCCTGGGGGCTCTTGCCAGTGGAGGGGAGAAGCGGGTTCATTCCCCGAGCTCCTAAAAAGAAAAAGAACAGGAAAAAGACTAAAAAGACTCAGGTTCCTCTCTATCCACGAGGGCTGCAGGGACGGATGGGTCTGCTGCCACTTTGGTAAGTGACCAAGGCAAGATCGGCACATCCGGCCCCTCTGTCCCCCTGGGTGCAGAGCCTCCGACTAAGACGAAAAGAGCGCAAGGGCGAGCTTCGATAACATCGGAGCCCCTCATTCAGATGCTACCTGGCGTTTTTGAGCCTGCTGGCTTTAAACGCTTCCTTGTTATTCTCTCCACTGATGGCAGCATGTTAGCCAAGGGCAACATGATCCATTAGAGGAGAGCATTAGCTAGTGTAATAGGTAGAGAGCCGAAGGTGACTCGTTTCTCTCACGGGAGCCTTCTGGCAAATGCGGCGGTTTCCTCTGAGGAGGCCAAGATAAGTGCTCTTCAGACACTTGATGGCACCCTGGTGAGTGTGACGCCGCACTCTACAATGAACTTTGTGAAAGGAGTAGTTTATGCGAGAGAACTCTTTGACTACTCGATAGAGGACATCACCTTAAAGCTGGCTGACCATGGGGCAGTACAGGTCGAACGTGTGATGGGAAAACAGGGAGGGGCCTCGAGACCCACCCCTACACTCTTTGTCACGTTCGACTGTGACAAGCTTCCTGAGTCGGTGCATATCGGTTGTTACCGCTACCGCATGAAGGCATTCGTGCCACTGCGGCGGATGTGCTATTACTGTCACCGCTTCGGCCATACGAATCGTTCTTGTAGACGTGCAAAGTCGGGGTCACCCGAAGTATGTGTAAACTGCTCCAAGGTCGCACACGATAAGTCCAGATCGTGTGTGGCCAAGTGTGTCAATTGCGGAGAGTCGCACCCCACTTCTTCGAAGCAATGTGGTGCATATCTTCTTGAGAAAGAAATCCTGTCCGTTTAGGCCCAGGATCGACTCTCATTCCGCGAGGCTAAGGACTTGGTCCTGGCGGGCCCGGCTCTGCCTGGAATGTCTTACTACTCAATGCTTAAAAAGACACCCTCTGCTCCTTGCCCATCCAGGCCAACGAGCACGGTTGTTTTTGCGCCCATTTGGAGACCTTCTGCGGGTTCTACTCAACCCGGGTGCTCCCCTGGTAAAGCTGGTTGCAAAAAGGGTTCAATCCCAGCCCCGGCTAAAACCAGGGTCCCTCCCCCTTCCTCCAGCGTGACCGTTTTCCGTAGGCGAAACGGCCACGTGCCTCCACCTAGTCGCTAGATTCACAGGAGGCAACACCCCTGCAGGTGGTCGCAAGGCCATCTTCCGGGGTTTCTAAAGCTGTCCCACGCCTAGTGGTGGGCTGAGTGGCTCGAAGACGGTGGGCCCTTGAAAAGATGGCCCCCCGCCTCCGAAGCCGCAACGCCTGCCTAAGGTTTCGAGGCGGAGGGACGAAAAGACTCGCATGGCGAGCCCAACCTTGCCCAATAAGTCCTCGAAGGCGACGGCGCCTTCAGAACAGCGCCTGGGGTTCTGCCTCCGGGAAGCGTACAGCCATTCCCATGAGGGTCTTCTGTACGAAGAGGGCCCCCGCGTCTTCCCCGAGCTGCGCCTGGAGGGCATATTCCTTCAATGGAATGGCTTTGGACTCCGGACCAACTGGGAGGAGCTGCGGAGGCTCGTCTCGTCCCGTTCCCCGTTAGCTATTTTTCTGCAGGAGACCATGCTAGGCGCGTGCCCCCTGCACGTCCTCGCGGGATTTAAGGGTCTTGCGACCCCACCACCACGAGAGGGCCGGGCTGGGAGATGCGCGGTTTACACCCGGCATGATGTCTCCGTTCTTCCTTTCACTTTAGATACCTTCTTTCAGGCAGTAGTTGTGCTGCTTCACCTGGATAGGAGGTATACTTTCATTTCTGCATAAAATCCACCGTCAGCTGAATTCAACGCCGGGCACTTCCGCCGCGTCGTGGCACGGTTGCCGAGGTCCTTTCTCTTGCTTGGAGATCTAAACGGCAGGCATCTTCTCAGGGGAGATTACTCAATAAATCCCAGGGGACAAGTCCTTGCCGATCTGATCGAAGAGCTTTTGATAGTTGTCCTAAATGTGGATGAGTTTACACATCACTGCCCGAGAACCGCTTCATTTTTTTGCCTTGATCTATCTTTGTGCTCTTGGATGCACAGCCTGATTTTCATTGGGGGTGGACGATGACCTCCATGTTAGTGATCACTTTCCCATTCAATTATCATTTTCAGGGCAACTGCCGACTGAGAGCCCACCTCGGTGGTGCTTGGTGCGTCCGCGGTGGCCTGCATTTCAGGAAATGACTGAATTGTCTATCTCAGTCGAGGAGTTTAGGTCGGTAGATGAGGCCGTTGAGTTCTTCTCCGGCTACCTCATTGCCGCGGGCCTGACTACTATTCCCAGAACATTTTGCACGCCGACCACTCCCGTAGTGGTTGCCCGAGTGTGAGACGGCCCTTAAACAGAAGCGTTATGCCTACATGCGCGATAAGCGCCGCCCGAACGATTTCACTGTCGGTGAATTTCGTCGGGCTAGGGCTAGGTTCCGGTATATTTCGAAGCACGCCCGCCGCCCTTCTTGGCGGGCATACGTGTCTTCACTTAATGGGAAGAACCTTCTGGCAGAGCTGTGGAAGCGATTGAAAAAGATTCGGGGCAAGTTCTCGCAGGATCCCCCTACCCTTCTCCAGGAGAATGGGACCGCAATCTCGTACCCCGCGTCCTTGCCGGAATCCTTCGCGACCGCATTCTCTAGCCGGGATGCTACTCCGCTAACATTCAATGCACGTCGTCATGTCGCGGCAGGCCGCCAGCTTGACTTTACCTCCAGAGGCGGAGAACCCTTCAACGACAGGTTTACTGTGAGTGAGTTGCGCTCCTCCCTTGCTTCGTGCGCCGACACCGCCCATGGTCCGACGATTTTCTGTAAGCCATGCTTCGACACCTGGGTGAGCGAGGCATGGCTTTTCTCTTAGATTTGTTCAACAGGATCTGAGTGGAGGGTCTCCTCCCAGATTCCTGCCGAATCGCTACTGTGCTTGCATTTTGCAAACCGGGTAGAGATCACTCTACTCCGGCCGGTTTCCGCCCAATCTCTCTAACCTCTTGCGTGTGCAAGTTGATGGAGAAATTGGTAAATGTTAGATTAGCCTTTTTCCTGGACAGCGGAGGCCATCTGTCTTCCGCACAGTGCGGCTTCCGCAAGTTCCACTCCACGTCGGATGCTCTGCTCCGACTGGAAAATGCCGTCTGCAAGGCCTTCCTTCGTAGACAGCACTACGCCACGGTGTTTTCCTCGTACGGGTGCGGGGAGCCCTCTCCGGTCCAAAGGAGCAGGGAAGTGTCCTCAGTGTCGCACTCTTTGCTCTGAGCATCAACGGCATCACCTCGGTGCTGCCGGAAGATGTTCTCGCTACGCTCTACGTGGACGACCTTTCGATCTCTTTTGACGCGGCCTAAGTGCCAACTCTGGAGCGTCGACTCCAACAGGCATTGAACCGCGTCTCTCGCTATGCCGGAGCGCACAGGTTTCGGTTTTCTTTGGCCAAGACTAAGGTAATGCACTTCTGCCGTCATCCACGGCTTCACCCCGACTCAGATTTGTTTTTTCATGGGGTGCGCCTCGAAGTGGTTGAATCGCACCGTTTCCTTGGTCTTGTATTTGATCGACGCCTCACCTGGGAGGCTCATATTCGCAGCCTTAGGGTCTCTTGTACCCGCGCCATGGACATTCTCCGTTCCGCGACGTTCAGCGCTTGGGGCACTGATAGGGCTACTGCCTTACTTTTTTATCGATCCTTTGTTCGCTCGAAGCTCGACTACGGATGCGAGTTTTATGCATCCGCAGCCGAGCGTTTATTGCAGAAGGTGGACTCTATCCACCACACCGGCCGTCGCCTTGCGACCGGTGCCTTCCGCACTTCCCCAATTGAGAGCCTGTTGGTCGATGCTGGGGAGATGCCACTCGTTCTACGCCTCGTACAGTGCATCACTCGCCTGTACGCGCGAGCTCGGCGCCTCCCTCAGTCGCCAACAGCTCTCACTGCTTCCGCAGCTGATCTCGACGGTGCCTATGCTGCCGAGAGACGCCAGGAAACTCCTTCGAGAGCTAGGTATAGCTCCCGGGCAGGTGTCGCCCCTGCTTTTTTCCAGGACGCCACCCTGGAGGGTACCAGATTTGGCTATTTGTCGCCATGCTTCTGCTCCCAAAGCTTGTACAGCGCCAGAGGTATTGCATTTGACCTTTTTTGGAGCACACCTCTTGACATGCTGAAACCATACAAGTGTATACGGATGGCTCCAAGTCCGAAGAGGGAGTCGGCTTCCACGCCCTATCCCCTCTGTTTGAAGTCAGCTTGGCTCTTCGTCTGTCTTCACGGCCGAGCTGATGGCAATACACCACTCGGTACGGGAGATTACGCGACGTGCCCAGTTCGGAGACCGGATTGTAATCTATAGCAACTCACAGAGTGCCCTGAGTGCTCTCGGGGCATTGGAATCTCGGCATCCCCGCGTTCGCGATATCCGTGACGCCACGGCTTTGGCTAGCCGGGCGGATGTCGAGATTATCTTCTGCTTGGTTCCTGGACATGTAGGAATTGTGTGGAATGAGGGCGCCAAAGAGTCCGCTAGGACAATGCGACCGGACCAGCGTTTCCCTCTTCCTCACACTGACTACATGGCAAGAATAAGGGGAGCTCTTCATACTGCTTGGCAAAGATGATGGGAGATGGTTGAAGGGAACTTAAGGTTGCGTCCCATTGCGCTGCGACTGTTCCCATGGACCTATGCCCCAATGCTGTGACGGCGTCAGGTCGCTTTCTGTCGTCTCCCAATCGGATACATTCGTGTAACACATTGCTATTTGATGGAGCGCTCGCCTGCGCCCTATTGTAACGACTGCGTCGTCCCCCAGACTGTTTGACACATTCTTGTCGAATGTCCCAGTCTGGGTGATCTTCGCGCACATTACCTGTCCTGGTACCGGAATGGGGCGGGTCGCTAGCGCCTGTCCTGTATACCCCGGACGAGTGCGTCCACATTGACTGGTGGACTTGTTGACTTTTGGGGGGAGGCCGGCCTTCTCCCTTTTATTTAATTTGGTTTTGTTGTTTTATGTTATTGGTTTTCTCTGTAGGTCGCACGCTCCTCCGCCGGGGCCAGGGGGACCTCCCCCCCAATGCTGGAGCTTGCCTCCTAACTGTCATCTTCCCATTTTACCTAGAATTATGCTGTTTGTTTGCGGCGACTTATGCCCCAGTGGGCAGTCGCCAGATAGCCCCTTATAAAAATAAAAATAAAAATTATCCAATTACCTAGTCTAACTTGGCCCTCCTGACTTCTTGATGTATTGCAAGTCATTTTCACTATGTCCCCCTCAGTTTCTGAAATTATATTCTTCAATCACTTCATCTTTGTTCCAATAAATAATAACAAATAATACACAATCAACTTCTAGTATGATAAGATAGTGAGATGTTGAGTGTTATATATTTTTACTTGATGGTGCAAAATAGCCTCTGAAATTTTTTATTCCTGCTTAAATCTATGGTGCTTGTAAGGCACTAGCTAAACGGCTTACATCAGCTTTCATTCTGAAAAATATATTAAAAATTAGAACACTTACAAGAAAGAAAAACTAAGAGTTCAATTTCTGCGATAGTAGATTACTATTGAATTATGTAAATAATGAAGTATACTAGAAGATTGTTAGTTAGGAGACTTTTAAATCTGCAAGGAACTTCCATAGAAAGAAGTAGAAAGAATTGTACAAAGAACAATATGGTTTAAGAAGTAAATATTGTATCTTAAAGGATACAATAAACCTTTTGATGTGAAAATGTCAGGCTGAGCTGGGGTCTGTATTAGATGAGATATATGAGAGAGAAAAAGTATGGTTTGATAATTATCATTATCTACATTTTATTTATATTTTATGATATTAGTACATACCATTGCAATTCCTCTATAAATAGCTTTAGATTTTTAAAAAGATTTTATGGGGCAAAATATTTTTTTCTATTTTGATGATAGTTGTGGAGAAAGCAATAAAATAAGATTTTGAAGATCCAATGATATGGATGTTGAAATGATGTGACTTAAAATATTAAATTATACTTCATTATTCATTTAGTAAAGTTTTAAATATCTAAAGTCTTTAAATTTATTTAAGGATGATTGCAAAGTAATCCCAGCTCAGAAGATCAAAGAAGAATTTTTTGAATCGTATGATGCAACAGAGACAGGATTTATTAGTCATGAACAAGCAGTTGATGATTTTGATGAAATAATATCACAAGATTGGTCAATAAAAGAGGTAATTATATCAATTCTTTTTTCATTGCATGGTTATTAATCATCAAGTATAAATAGCAGCTCTATTTGAATGTACATGGGATTGCTCCATTCAGTTTCTGGGTATTAAATATATTTTGACTCCGGGGATGGACAGGGCCACTGTCATTTTGGTATGCGACAAAGCCAAGATAGGCATGTCCAACCCCAGTGCTTCACCAGGTGAGGAGTCCTTGACTAAGTGCTTGGAATGTAAGAATTAATGTATTTTTCTCAGGTAGTTCTTTTGGTCCGAATTAATCAATTAAATCCCAGTTAATCAAATATTCTACATGATCTTACATAGGAATATATCTTTATTTAGGAAATGACTGAAGATATTTTAATGAAAGAAGAGATTAAGGAAGAGGATCTGGAAGATGAAAGTCCTCTTCCTGATCAAGAGGAAGAGAGACTCAATCCCAAAGAGGAAAATTCAGCAAATATCACTTGTGAACCAGTTGTACAAAACTGCCTTGAAGAAAAGGTAAATTTTCCCATTTTAATTTGTAGTACCAAGTTTAATAATAAATTTTGATGCAATGAAAAGACAGAAATGTGGGGTAAATTCTATGCCACATGCCAAGGACAATAATATAAAATGGCAAATTTGATCATGTTATCTATTTTCAACTTAGAGAAGAATAGTGTAAGAGTGTACAGTCTTGGTCATTATAATCGGCGAAAAAAGACAGTGCCAACTACTATGTTATTTTTTTACATACGACTCAAAAAGCTATATGTCAGGAAATTTACATGACATGAAGTCAGGTAGAGGGAAGGAATCTCCTCCGACCGGTGCCCCTGCGACTGCCAGGACCTTCTCGATCTCGGAGAAGGACCTGGCTGAGGCCGGTCCATCTGGCCTGATGGCTCCTGCCGCTGGAGGGAAGAAGCGGGCTCATTCCCCACCCTCCTTTCCTAAAAAGAAAAAACAAAAGGAAAAGACTAAAAAGACTCGGGGCTCCTCTCCATCTGTGGGGCATGCAGGGACGGATGGGTCTGCTGCTTCGGTAAGCGACCAAGCCAAGATCGGCACATCCAGCCCTTCTGCCCCCAAGGGTGCCAAGCCCCTGACTAAGACCAAAAATGCGCGGGGCGGAGCCTTGATGACATCGGGGCCCTTTATTCAAAGATTACCCGGCGTTTTCAAGCCTACTGGGTTCAAAAGCTTCCTCGTTATTCGCTCCACTGATGGCAGCATGTTGGCAAAGGTCAACATGATCTATTAGAGAAGAGCATTAGCTAGGGTAATTGGTAGAGAACTTAAGGTGACCCGTTTCTCGGACAGGAGCCTTCTGGCGAATACGGCGGATCCCTCCGAGGCGGCCAAGATAAGTGCTCTTCGGACACTTGATAGTACCTCGGTGAGTGTGACGCCGCACTCTACCATGAACTTTGTGAAAGGAGTAGTTTATGCGAGGGAACTCGTGGACCACTCCATAGAGAACATCGCCTTAGAGCTGGCTGACCATGGGGCGGTCAAGGTCGAATGTGTGATGAGAAAACAGGGAGGGGCCTCGAGACCCACCCCTACACTCTTCGTCACGTTCGACTGTGACAAGCTCCCTGAGTCGGTGCGTGCCGGTTGGTACCGCTACCGCGTGAAGGCATTCGTGCTACTGCCGCGGCGGTGCTATTACTGTCACCGCTTCGGCCATACGAACCGTCTATGTAGACGTGCAAAGTCGGGGTCACCCGAAGTTTGTGTAAATTGCTCCAATGCCGCACACGATAAGTCCAAATCGTGTGTGGCCAAGTGTGTCAATTGCAGAGAGACGCACCCGCTTCTTTGAAGCAATGTGGTGCATATCTCCTTGAGAAACAAATCCTGGCCATTCAGGCCCAGGATCGACTCTCATTCCGCGAGGCTAAGGACTTGGTCCTGGCGGGCCCGGCTCTGCCTAGGACGTCTTACACCTCAATGGTTAGAAAACACCCTTTGCTCCTTGCCCATCCAAGCCAACAAGCACGGTTGTTTCCGCGCCCATTCGGACCCCTTATGCGGGTTCTACTCAACCCAGGCGCTCCCCGGTAAAGCTGGCGACAAAAAGGGTTCACACCCAGCCCCGGCTAAAACCAGGGCTCCAACCCCTCTATCCCCAGCATGACGGCCACGCGTCTCCAACGAGTCGTTAGACTCACAGGAGGCAACACCCCTGAAGTAGTCGTTAGGCCATCTTCCGGGGTTTTTAAAGCTGTCCCCCGAAAGGAGGACAGCAAGAAAGGAGCTTCGGCTCATTCACCCACGCCTAGTGGTAGGCTGAATGGCTCGGATACGGTGGATCCTCGAAAAGAGGGCGCCTCGCCTCCGAAGCCAAAAACGCCCTCCAAAGGTTTCGAGGCGGAGAGAGGAAAAGACTCGCAAGGCGAGCCTAACCTCCCCAAATAAGTCCTTGAAGGGGACAACCCCTTCAGCGCATTGTCCGGCCAACAGCACCCGGGGTTCTGCCTCCGGGAAGCGTACGGCCATCCCCGTGAGGGTCTTCTGTTCGAGGTTGGTCCCCGCGTCTCCTCCGACCTAGTCCTGGAGGGCATATTCTTTCAATGGAATTGCCGTGGACTCCGGGCCAACTGGGAGGAGCTGCGGCGGTCATCTCGTCCCGTTCCCCGTTAGCTATTCTTCTTCAGGAGACCATGCTAGGCGCGTGCCCCCTGCCCGCCCTCCCGGGGTATAAGGCTTTTGCGACCCCACCACCACGATATGGGGGCCGGGCTGGGGCATGCGCGGTTTCCACCTGGCGTCATGTCTCCGTTCTTCCTTTCACTTTAGATACCTTTTTTCAGGCAGTAGCTGTGCAGCTTCACCTGGATAGGAGGTATACTATCATTTCTGCATAAAATCCACCGTCAGCTGACTTCGACGCGGGGCACTTCCGCCGCGTCGTGGCACGGTTTCCGAGGCCCTTTCTCTTGCTTGGAGATCTGAACGGCAGGCATCCTCACTGGGGAGATTACTCAACAAATTCCAGGGGACAAGTCCTTGCTGATCTTATCGAAAAGCTTGAGATAGGTATCCTAGATGTGGATGAGTTTACGCATTACTGCCCGTGAACCGCTTCATTTTTTTGCCTTGATCTATATTTGTGCTCTTCGGATGCACAGCCTGATTTTGATTGTGAGGTGGTCGATGACCTCCATGGTAGTGATCACTTTCCCATTCAAATATCATCTTCAGGGCCGCTGCCAGCTGAGAGCTCACCTCGGTGGTGCTTGGCGCGGCCGCGGTGGCCTACATTTCATGAAATGACTGAATTTTCTATCTCAGTCGAGGAGTTTAGGTCGGTAGATGAGGCCGTTGAGTTCTTCTCCGATAACCTTATCGCCGCGGGCCTGACTACTATTCCCAGAACGTCTAGCCGTTTTTCACGGCGATCACTCCCGAGGTGTTCAGCCGAGTGTGAGATGGCCCTCAAGCAGAAGAGGTTTGCCTACATGCGCTATAATCGCCACCCGATCGATTTCACTGTCGGTGAATTTCGTCGGGCTAGGTTCCGGTATATTTTGAAGCACGCCTTCCGCTTTTCTTGGCGGGCATGCGTTTCTTCACTTAACGGGAAAGAACCCTCTATCAGAGGTGTGGAAGCGAGTCAAAAGGATTCGGGGCAAGTTCTCGCAGGACCCCCCTCCCGTTCTCCAGGAGAGTGGGATCGTAATCTCGGATCCCGCGTCCGTGGCGGAATCCTTTGCGACCGCTTTCTCCGCATTCTCTAACCGTGATGCTGCTCCGCCAGCATTCAATGCACGTCGTGATGTCGCGGAAGGCCGCCGACTGGACTTTACCTCCAGAGGCGGAGAACCCTTCAACGACAGGTTTAGTGTGAGTGAGTTGCGTTCCGCTCTCGCTTCGTGTGCGGACAACGCCCATGGTCCGGACGATGTCCCGTAAGCCATGCTTCGACACCTGGGTGAGTGAGGCATGGCCTTTCTGTTAGATTTGTTCAACACGATCTGGGTGGAGGGTCTCCTCCCAGATTCCTGGCGAATCGCTACTGTGCTCGCCTTTCGCAAACCGTGGAGAGATCACTCTACTCCGGCCAGTTTCCGCCCAATCTCTCTAACCTCTTGCGTTTGCAAGTTGAGGGAGAAATTGGTAAATGTTAGATTAGCCTTTTTTCTGGACAACGCAGGTTATCTGTCTTGTGCTGAGTGCTGCTTCCGCAAGTTCCATTCCACGTCTGATTCTCTGCTTCGACTGGAAAATGCCGTCTGCGAGGCCTTCCTTCGTAATCAGCACTACGCCACGGTGTTTTTCGATTTTGAGAAGCCCTTTGATACCACATGGCGATACGGTATCATGGAGACTCTCCACGCGATGGGGGCGAGGGGACGCCTCCCAATGTTTATCTCTGAATTTTTGCGAGATCGTGGATTCCGCGTACGGGTGGGGGAGCCCTCTCCGGCCCAATGGAGGAGGAAGAGAGTGTCCCGCAGGAAAGAGTCCTCAGTATCACACTCTTTGCTCTAAGCATCAACGGCATCACCTCGGTGCTGCCGGAAGATGTTCTCGCTACGCTCTACGTGGACGACCTTTCGATCTCTTTTGGCGCGGCCCAGATGCCAAATATGGAGCCTCGACTCCAACAGGCATTGAACCGAGTCTCTCGCTATGCCGGAGCGCACAGGTTTCGGTTTTCCTTGGCCAAGACTAAGGTGTGCAATACTGCCGCCATCCACGGCTCCACCCAGATCCAGATTTGTTTCTTAATTGGGTATGCCTGGAAGTTGTTGAATCGCACCGTTTCCTTGGTCGTGTATTTGACCGCCGCCTCACCTGAGAGGCTCATATTCACAGCCTTAGGGTCTCTTGTACCCGCGCCATGGATATTCCCTGTTCCGTGATGTTCAGCGGTTGTGGCGTTGATAGGGCTACTGCCTTACTTTTTTATCGATCCTTTGTTCGTTCGAAGCTCGACTACGGATGCGAGTTTTATGCATCAGCAACCTAGCGTTTATTGCGGAAGGTGGACTCGATCCACCACACCGACCTTCGCCTGGCGACCGGTGCCTTCCGCACTTCCCCAATTGAGAGCCTGTTGGTCGATGCTGGGGAGATGCCACTTGCTCTACGCCGCGTGCAGTGGATCACTCGGCTGTACGCGCGAGCGCGGTGCCTCCCTCAGTCGCCAATAGCTCTCACTGCATCCGCAGCTGATTTCGACGGTGCCTATGCTTCCGAGAGGTGCCAGCTATCCCCGAAGCCCTTTGGGTTTTCGGCCAGGAAACTCCTTTGAGAGCTAGCTATAGCTCTCGGGCCGGTGTTGTTCCTGGTTCTGCCCAGGACGCCACCCTGGAGGGTACCACATTTGGCTATTTGTCGCCACGCCTCTGCTCCCAAAGCTTGTACAGCGCCGGGATTATTGCGTTCGACCTTTTTGGAGCACACCTCGTGTCACGCTGGAACCGTGCCAGTGAATACGGATGGCTCCAAGTCCGAAGAGGGGGTGGGCTTCCACGCCGTATCCCCTCTGTTTGAAGTCAGCGGGGCGCTGTGTCTGTCTTCACGGCCGAGCTGGTGGCAATACTTCACTCGTTCTTGGAGATTACGCGACGTGCCCGGTTCGGAGACCGGATTGTGATCTATAGCGACTCACAAAGCGCCCTGAGTGCTCTCAGATCTTTTGAATCTCCGCATCCCCTGGTTCGCGATATCCGTGATGCCACGGTTTTGGCGAGCTGGTGGATGTTGAGATTATCTTCTGCTGGGTTCCTGGACATGTAGGAATTACGGGGAATGAGCGCGCCAAAGAGTCCGCGAGAACTCTGAGACCGAACTAGCGTTTCGCTCTTCCTCACACCAACTACATGGCACGAATACGGGCAGCTCTTCAGACTGCTTGGCAAAGAAGATGCGAGACGGTCGAAGGGAACTTAAAGTTGCGTGGCATTGCGCCGCGACTGTTCCCATGGACCTATCCCCCAATGCCGCGACGGCTTCAGGTTGCTTTCTCTCATCTCCGAATTGAGCACATTCGCGGGACTCACCGCCATTTGATGTAGCGCTCGCCAGCGCCCTACTGTGAAGACTACGTTGTCCCCCAAACTGTTCGGCACATTCTTGTTTTATGTCCCAGTCTATGCGATCTTCGCGCACATTACCTGTCCTGGAACCGGGATGGGTGGGGTCGCTAGCGCCTGTGCCTTATACTCGGGTCCAGTGCGTGCCGGCCTTCTCCCTTTTATTTAACTAGGTTTTGTTGTTTTTTTCGTTTTTTTTTAATGTTGTTTTTTTCTAGCTCGCACGCTCCTGCGCCGGTTGGAGGGGGATCTTCCCAACGTCGGAGCTTGCTTCCTAATTGTTGTCATCTTCCCTTTTTATCGCTGTTTTGTTTCCATTTTCTTATTTTAAAGTAGCCTAGAGCTAGGCTGTGTGATTGCGGCGACTTATGCCTAAGTGAGCAGTCGCCAGATAGCCTCCTAAAAAAAATTTAAAAAAATACTCCTTAGAGCGATCGAGCTCGTAGATGTGATTTGAAAACAAGTAGGCGCTTCGAGACGACCTCTACATTCTTCGTCACGTTCGACTGTTACAAGCTCCCTGAGTCGGTTCGTATGGGTTAATATCGCTCTTCTTCGTCACGTTCGACTGTTACAAGCTCCCTGAGTCGGTGCGTATGGGTTGGTATCGCTACCGCTTCAAGGCATTTGTTCTACTTCCGCGGCTGTGCTACTATCACCACCGCTTCGGCCATACTAATCGCTCGTGTAGACGCGCAAAGTAAGGGGTTACTCGAAGTCTATGTAAGTTGCTTCAAGGCCGCACACGATAAGTTGAAATTGTGTCTGGCCAAGTGTGTCACTTGCGGAGGGCCGCACTCCTCTTCTTCGAATCAATGTGTTGCGTATCTCCTTGAGACGGAAATCCTAGCCGTTCATGCCTAGGATTGTGTCTCATTTCGCTAGGCTAAGGACTTTGTTCTCGCGCGTCCGGCGCTGTTGTCCAATTGTGGACAGCCACATTCACAGGAGGCAAGACCTATGAAAGTGGTCGTGAGCCTGTCAGCCCGTTCCATAGCTGCCCCCTTCAAAGGACAGCAGCAAAGGTGCTTCGGCACCTACGCTCACGCCCAAGTCTAGTGTGGTTGGCTCCGAGACGGTGGTTTCTCTAAAGGAGATGTCCCCCGACTCCGATGCCCCCCCCCCCCCATCCAGCTAAGTCTTCGAGGCAGTTGGAATTAAAGACTTGCATGACTACCCCAACTTCCTATAAGTCATCGAATGTGACATCGCTCGTAGTTGTGCATACAAGGGTTTTCTCTTCGAAGGGGGCCCCTCATTTCTTGCGAGATAAACCTGACGGGCTTATTTCTTAAATGGATATGCCGCTGACTCCGACCCAACTGTGAGGAGCCCGGAGGCTTGTCTCCTCCCGTTCCCCGTTAGCATCTTTTTGCAGGAGACCATGCTGGTCGCGTATCCCTCCCGGGATATAAAGGTTTCTCGACTGCGCCCCCACGGGATGGAGGCTGGGCATGAGGATGCGCCATTTACACGCGTCATAATGTCTCCGTTCCGCTTTAAATACCTCATTTTATGCAGCTGTTGAGTGGAAATTTGATTATAGGTACGTATAGTTATTTCTGCATGCATTCCACCGACAGGCAACATCAACGTGGGGAACTTCCGCCGTACCGTGACACGGTTCCCGAGCCCCTTTCTACTGCTCGTGAATTTAAACGGTATACAACCACCTTCGGGAGACTACTCGTTCAATCCCAGTAGTCAGGCCTTTGCCTACCTGATCGACGAGCTGGAGATAGGTGTCCTAAATGTGGATGAGTTTACGCATCACTGCCCGAGAACCGCATCATTTACCTGTCCTGGTCTATCATTGTGCTCTCAGGATGCACAACCTGATTTTTGTTGATATGTAGTCGATTACATCTATGGTAATGATCACTTTCCCAAATAAAATAATTCTCTGGATAGCTGCCGCCTCAGAGACGCCCCCTGTGGTGGTCAAGCGGGCGCGGTGCTCCGCATTTCAGGAAATGGCTGATATCTTTTTCAGTCGAGGACTTTAGATCGGTGGATGAGGCTGAGAGGTTCTTTTCTGGTAATCTTATCCCCGTGGGCCCAGATACTATTCCTAGAATGTCTGCCCGTTTTGTACGCCGACTGCTTCCGTAGTGGTCAGCCTAGTGTGAAACGGCCCTCATACAGAAGTGTTATGTTTACCTGAGCTATGAGCGCTACGCGAACGATTTCACCGTTGGTGAATTTCGTCGAGCTAATGCTTGGTTCGAGTATGTTTCGAACACGCCCACCGCTCTTCCTGGCAGGTATAAATGTTCTTACTTAATTGAAAAAATACTCTAGTAGTGGTGTGGAAGATAGTCAAAAGGATTTTGCCAAGTTCTCGCAGCCCCCCTACCCCTTTCCAAGAGAATGGGACTGCAATCTCTGACCCCACGTCAGTGGCTGTGTCTTTCGTGACCTCTTTCACCGCATTTTTCCTCCTGAGATGCTGCTCCGCCAGTATTCACTGCACGTTCTGATTTCGCTGAAGGCTACGACTGGACTTTACCTCCAGCGGCTGAGAATTCCTTAACGACCTGTTTAGATTGAGTCACTAGCGTTCCGCTCTCGCTTTGTGTAGGGACAGTGCCCGTGTCCGGATGATGTCACGTATACCATGCTTCGACACCAAAGGTGAGCGAGGCATGGCGTTTCTTTTCGATTTGTTCAACGGGATCTGGACAGAGGGCTTTCATCCACCATCCTAACGAATTGCTACTGTGCTCGCTTTTCGCAAATCGGGGAGAGATCAATCTACCGCAACCGGTTCTAGCCCAATCAAGCTGATATCGAAATTCGTAAATGTTAGAGTGTAGCCTTTTCCTGGCTTTTGCAAGTTCCACTTCACGTCGATGTTCTGCTCCAACTGGAAAATCGCGTTTGCGAGTCCTTCCTTCGCAGACAGCACTGCGCCAGCCCAGATGCCAACTCTGGAGCATCGACCCCAACAGGCATTGAACCTCATCTCTCGATTGGCCGAAGCGCACTGGTTTCGGTTCTTCTTGGCCAAGAACCAGTTGGCGCAGGGCTACCGCCAACCACAACTTCACCACGACCTGGACTTGTTTTCGACCGACGCCTCACTTGGGACGCTCATATTCGCAGGCTTAGGGTCTCTTGTACCCTAAGCCTCATATCCGTGGGTATCAGCACGTAGGGTGCTAATAGGGCTACTGCATTGCTTTTCTACCGATCCTTTGTTCGTTCGAATCATGACTACTGATGCGGTTTTTAGGCATCCGCCTGGCGACCGGTGCCTTCCACACGTCCCCCATTGAGAGCCTACTTGTCGATACTAGGAAGATATCACGCGCTCTTCGCCGTGTACAGTGCATTATGCGCCCTTACGCGCGAGCCCGGCCCCTCCCTCAGTCGCCAACAGCTTGCACTGCATCCGCAGCCCATCTCATGGCGCCTCTGCCGCCGAGAGACGCCAATCATACCCTAACCCTTTTCGTTTCAGGGCTAGGAAATTCTTTCGAGAGCTAGGTATAGCTGTCGGGCCGGTGGCGCCCCTGGTTCTGCCCAAGACTCCACCCTGGCGGGTACCATCTTTGGATATATGTCGTCACGCCTCTGCTCCCAGAGCTTTAACAGCGCCGGGAGTATTCCGTTCGGCCTTTTGGAGGACACTTCGTTTCACGCAGGATCAGTGCCAATGTATACAGATAGCTCGAAGTCCCAAGAGGGGATCGGTTTCCACATCGTATCCTCGGTTTTTGAAGTCATCGGGTCTCTTCCAGTCATTGCCTCCTTTTCAGGGTTGAGCTGGTTGCTATACACCTTTCGGTACGGATTGTGATCTACAGCGCCTTAAAAAGCCCCGTGAGTGCTCTCGGGGCTTTGGAATCTCCACACCCCTTGGTTCGTGGTATCCGTGTCACCACGGATTCGGCGAGCAGGGTGCATGTAGAGCTTATATCTGATTGGTTTCTGGACCTGTAGGAATTGTAGGGAATTGGGGCGCCAAAAGGTCCAGGCCGACTGAGTTACCGAACCAGTGCTTAGCTCTTCCTCACATTGGTTATGTTAGGTTAGATTGACAATCATTGTTGAAACCCAAAAGGGGCTATTGGCCGCTCATGGTTTCCCCTGCGGATGGTGTTTTTATTTTTATTTTTTACTTCAACCAGTGATCCTGCCTACTTTAATATAATAAAATTAACCTCCTATTTTATTTTCAGATTCATTGTCCGCCCGCAAATGTAGAAATAGGCTTCTCTCCTAACTCTGAAACGCTTCTCTTTCATGGAAGAGGAAGGCTGAAGAAGAATTCGTGCTCCCTAGAGAATCATTTCAAATGCAGTTCTTGTCCATATCAAACAACGCATCGACCTAATCTTGAGAGACATGAAAGAACCTACACAGGTGAAAAGCCTTTCGCGTGCAGTTCCTGTCCTTATCAAGCAGCGCAAATCGGTACTCTTAAGCATCATGAAAGAACCCACTTAGGTGAAAGACCTTTTAAATGTAGCTCCTGTTCTTATCAAGCGACGCGACTTGAGAATCTTAAGAGACACGAAAGAACCCATACGGGTGAAAAGCCTTTCAAATGCAGTTCCTGTCCTTATCAAGCAGCGCAACTTGGTACTCTTAAGATACATGAAAGGACTCACACGAGGGAAAAGCCTTTCATGTGCAGTTTCTGTCCTTATCAAGCAACGCAACTCGGTACAATTAAGCATCATAAAAGAACCCACACAGGTGAAAGACCGTTCAAATGCAACTCCTGTTCTTATCAAGCGACGCAACTTGGCAATCTTAAGAGACACGAAAGCACCCACACTGGTAAAAGGCTTTTCAAATGCAGTTTCTGTCCCTTTCAAGCAGCGCGAAATTACGATCTTAAGAGACACCAAAGAACTCACACGAGTGAAAAAGCCTTTCAAATGTAATTCCTGTCCCTAACAACTATGGGAAATTGGAGCTCATAAAGCACATGAAAGAACTCATTATGGCTAAAACCTTTCAAATGCAGTTCTTGCCCCTATCAAACAGCGCAAATTGGGGCTCTTAAGCACTATGAAAGAAATCTTTATGGATGAAAAGACTCAAATGCAGTCCTGCCCCTATTGATCTACAATAAGTATGTTAAAATGCATTTAATCACAGACTAGAATATAAAACCTTTCAAATATAATTCTTTTCCCTATCAATGCAAGTCCATATATTATATTAAAAAATTACATTTAATAACAAAACACTCAAGGGAATTCTTCGCAGTTTAAGAAATGACTTGTTATAACTGGTGTATTCCTTCCTAGCGAGAAGAGGACAGCAGCCTGAATCTCCATCAGATGCTAAATTTGAAACCATACGGACAACACAAGACAGGGCTAAATACTTGTATTACATTACCAGGTAGTCTCCCTCCCCCGCCCATCAATTGTCTTCTTCCTCAGAAAAAGGTTAAGAATGCTATTTGTAGTGTCCCTGTGGCGCTCTGTGCATGCTCTGTCCTCATGGGGATAACACCCCTAACCCCTCACAGTAAATGGTGTTATTTAATGTTTTCTTTTCCTCCTAGTTATATCACAAATCGGTCAATAGCAACCGCCACATAGGCAGATGAACTGGGCCTCGCCTCGAAGTGTTTCCAGAGGTTTTCCGTCAGTGCTACTGCCTTGTCATTAGAGAGGGTGCTCAGCATGCTCATTAGAGCGCATATCGAAGTGAATTTTTATACAAGTCTCCTCCTTTCTCGACCTTAATCTATGGTTTCATTTTTAGTTTATTCATGGTCTTCTCCTCTCCCGCTGTATATCCTTTTTTTTCCTTTCCTAAAGTGCGATCGATTGCACATGAGCGTATCTGTGTGATGGGTTGAAGTGTAGGACTGAATGAATATGTGAATGCTAGTGCGTGTTATATATTTAAGATTGTTTTATTTTTTTTGCAATCCTGGTGTACGTGTACTGCCTCAGCAGGGTGCGTCGTTCCGTTGCTAAACCGGTGTTGAGTTGGATGTAGTGGCTGCCCGGACCGCGGCTGACTAGTGCAATGGTTTTTGCGCTTTCAAAGGAAAATTTCCGAAGGCAGCCTCCCTTTTTTAAATTGACGGTGCTTCTCGTTGAGGAGTGCACACGCCCCTCTCTTCCTTCCAAGCGTGGGTATCGGGGAGGCGGCTGCGCAAGTGTATTCTTAACTCTGTATCCGCCCTAAATAATATAGTATTGTAGGGGTGCGAAAAATGTATCGGAGAAAAATTCCTTCCAACTCGATAATATAAATCGCCGATAAATTTACCAACCAAAACGGACTAAAACGGTCGTGAGGCTAGAGTATTGGCGTTTAAATCCAACGGTACCGCGTTCCAAACTAAACAGTCCAAAAACTTTTATGAACATCTGTCAAGAAAGAAAACACTTGAAGGACCAACTCAACAAGAAATCAGCAACTCAAGATAAATGGAAGAAAATGAAGATGCATCAAGAAAGGAAAACGAAAATTAAGGACCAACCCAGCCAAGAAGAATAGGAAGTCAAGAAAAAGTGAAGACAAATGTTTGAAGGGCCAACTTAAAGAAATAAGGAATTTCAGTCAAGAAAATGCATAATGAAAATCAAGATGAAGAATAATATTGATAAATAAATAAAATGATAATAAGGATATCTTCCCCTACCCAAAGTATATGGAGAAAATTAAACAAAAAACCTACTTCGCCGAATTTCATTTTCATTTCTGGATATAGTTTCTCGTAGCAGATCCGTTTAACTCGGAGATGACCTTAACTTGAACTAGCACCGCATTTTGGTCTTAGTACGAAATCCGACATGCCACTATCAAATCAATATTTTATGTCAGGGTGGATTTTGATTGACGCTGCGTCGAACCGCCATTCATGTAGTCCCGTAACGATGGACCCCTGGTTGTGGAGGTCACTTCCCGCCCCAACATGATTCTCTCCAAGCTGTCACATCTCGCCCAATTTAATGGACTATGATATTAAGATGCTTTAGTCAAAGCTGGTTAGCTAGCAGATTATTGATATTCATAGACAAGAGTGAACTGTTGGTGGGATTCAGGTGATCACTCCAACGATGTTCCTGACGTTTGATCGTAGAGATTTCCCAACGCATATTAATGCGGGTTAGCAAAGAATACCATTGAAAGTCTATATATTAGGCTGAGGAATAAGTTCTTGCGGTTTTTTTTAATGTTGTGTTGATTTAAGTTTTTTTTACGTGATTTGTGCAAATATTAAGAAACAATAATAAATAATGAGAGCAAAGGTTAGGCTACGTCTCTTAACAGCGTAGACTATTAGGCTTTTTCTTAAGCTATGTCTTGAAGTTGAGTAATAAGTCATTGTGGTTTATTTAAAAGTTAAGTTAATTTAATTTTTGTTCTATACCCTCAAAATGGAATGTGAAGTTAAAGAAAGGCGCATTTTCGACACTTGTTATTCATTTTCAATCGAGACGGGAACAATGCAAACGCAGCCAAAACTCGTCGCGATATTTGTGCTGTGTACGGAGAAAATGCTTTATCAAAAAGGACAGCTCAATGGTAGTTTTCACGTTTAAAAAACGGTAATTTCAATCTTAATGACGAAGAACGTTCTGGTCGCCCCATTAAGTTGGATGAAGATCGATTGAATGACCTTCGTGAAAATCCTTGTCAATGGACTAGAGAATTGGCTGTACAATTGGCGTGTTATCAGAAAACTGTAGTGAATCCCCTTCATTTGATGGGGAAAGTTCAAAAACGGTGCATGGGTTCCGCACGCTTTGAGCGAAAGCAACAAACTTCAACGCTCCACGATTGCCGCAGGTTTGCAAGCTCGTCACAAGGCTATTTGTGGATATAAGGACAGATTTTTCACCGCATCATCACTGGCGATGAAATGTGGAGTGTTTTTGTCAACATAAACCATCGAAAATAATGGCTAAGCCCCAATAAAAAAAATAAACTTTCACGATTAAAGCAAGGACCTCATCCACGAAAGACGATGTTGTGTGTGTGGTGGGATTGTGAAGGCATCATTCTTTATGAGCGCCTTGCGAACAACGGGATCGTCAATGCAGAAATCTACGTTCAACATATGTATCGACTCGCCGAAGCTATTCGTGAAAAGTGACCTCATCGACGTTTTGGAGTCCTCCTGCAACACGACAATGCTCGTCCTCACGTGAATTGACAATATGACAAAATACGCCATCTAAACGCTTAATTGGGAAATCCTGTCGCATCCTACATATTCGCAAGACTTGGCTCCATCGGATTTCCATCTATTCCAATCCCTCTCCAACAATTTGCCAGGCGTTTCGTTCAATACTGATGTGCAATTATGAACCTGGTTAGACGAGTTCTTCGAGTCAAAATCCAGAGTTTTATTGCAGAGGCATCGAAAAACTAGTTGAACGTTGGGAATAAGTAAATAACAACCGAGGGTTCATTATTGATTAAATTGCATATTGTTATCAATTAAAAATGGAGTTTTTCTAAAATTGTTAATGTTAATGAATAAATTTGATAAAACCGCAAGAACTTATTCCTCAACCCAATATCTAATCCGATATAGTGCTTTAATTGTCTTGTTTGGTCATGTAGTCACTGCCTGTTACCACACCCACGCATACGTGGATCGCTCGGAAACTCACCATGGTCATTTCTGCGACCATCTCCACCGCTCTACCAAATGTGGAGAGTCCCATAGGGCTTCTTCAAAATGTGGCATATTTCTCTTTAGGGGCACGGCAAATTGCTTTCCTGGCCGCCGTGCTTCCAGGACTCAGCGCCCCGTCCCGCCCTAGCTTGGCATTCTTTTTCTTCCGGTAATCCTACCTCGTCTTCTGTACCAATTCGCTTACTGTCCTCTTTTCTAAAGGGGAGCGGCGATTTGCTATCCTGGCCGCCGTGAGGACGGGATCCAGCGCTCTGTCCGGCCCCAGCTTAGCCTCTCTTTCTTCCTTCAGATAGCCTGTATTTCTCCCCTACTTCCTCACTTCCCCGACAACCTCTCCCACAACTTTCTCTGGTCAGCTTCTAATTTCACAGGGTAGATGCTGACCCCCTTCTAAGCCAACCGTCCCGGCATCAGGGCTGAGGAGGGGGGGGGGCAATGTTCGCTAACCCCTGAGCTCAAGTCTGGGGTGGTTGGTTTTTAACAACCTGCTTCATCCACACCCATACCTTCCTCAAATCCCCTTTCCTTCTCAATTCACAATCTATATTTCTAGGCCGTGTCCAAGGTGGAGCCGCCATACCGAACGACTGCCAGGCCACCAGGCGGGAGGGGTGGTCCTGAATGGTGGCACCTGGCTCTGCTAGGCCTGTACGCACCCCTTGCAGGGCGGGCTACTGCGAGGTGTGATGAGCTATCGCATCCCGTTTTAAATTTAGGGTCACAATGATGAGAAAAATAAAAATTTCCCTTTAATTTCGCTTTGTAAATCGACGAAGCCGCCCTCGAGCAGCTCCACAGATAAAATGGAGGTCCCTCCCTCCTGTGTTTGCGCAGAGACCCTCCAAACTTCTCTAACCGAAGAAGAGGCTTACTCCTCTCCTACGAATACGGGTGTAGGGGACTTCCCCTTACCTACTTCCCTGGAGGTGCTTTCGTCACCTCCCTGTTTCCAGCGGCAGTCCCTACTTTCTTTCCAAGCGGACTGCCAAGAAAGCAAGCAAGCAGACAGCCCATAGCCGACCGCTCCCCATTGAAGCGGCTCGGTAGGGCAAACCCCATTAGGGGGGAGTGGGAATCAAGGCCCCTTCAGTCGCTTCCCTCAAAGGACCTGCTGGCAAGAATATTGAACTTTGCCAGGGTTAAGGCATGTGTCTCCCCACAGCTGACTAGTAACAATGATGCCAACGGGACCTCCAATGTCAGGGATGGGGGGAAGGGAATGGCAACTAGACGCCCACCTCTGAGATAGACATGATTCTTGAGGCGACCCAGACTCAGAGGATAGGGCCTTCCATGGGGGGAAATCCGGGCTCAGCGCCGAAGGTGACCCGTTTCTCGGACAGGAGCCTTCTGGCAAATGCGGCGGATTCCTCCGAGGCGGCCAAGATAAGTGCTCTTTGGACCTTTGATGGCACCCCGGTAAGTGTGATGCCGCACTCTACATACAATGAACTTTGTGAAAGGAGTAGTTTATGCGAAGGAACTCATTGACTACACCATTGAGGACATCACCTTAGAGCTGGCCGACAATGGGGCAGGCAAGGTCGAACGTGTGATGAGAAAACAGGGAGGGGCCTCGAGACCCACCCCTACACTCTTCGTCACGTTCGACTGTGACAAGCTCCCTAAGTTGGTGCGTGCCGGTTGGTACGGCTACCGCGTGAAGGCAGTCATGCCACTGCCGCGGCGGTGCTATTACTGTCATCGCTTTGGCCATACGAATCGTTCATGTAACGTGCAAAGTCGGGGTCACCCGAAGTCTGTGTAAATTGCTCCAAGGCCGCACACGATAAGTCTAAATCGTGTGGGGCCAAGTGTGTCAATTGCTTCTTCGAAGCAATGTAGTACATATCTCCTTGAGAAAGAAATCCTGGTCGTTCAGGCCCAGGATCGACTCTCATTCCACGAGGCTAAGGACTTGGTCCTGGCACGCCGGGCTCTGCCTGGGAAGTCTTATGCCTCAATGGTTAGAAAGACAACCTCTGCTCCATGCCCATCCAGGCCAATGAGCACGGAGGGTTTCCGCGCCCATTCGGAGCCCTCATACGGGTTCTACTCAACCCCAGCGCTCCTCTGGTAAAGCTGGCGGCACAACAGGGTTCACACCTAGCCTCGGCTAAAACCAGGACCCTCCCCCCCTTCCCCCAGCGTGACCGTTTCCCGTAAGGTGAAACGGCCACCCGCCTCCACCGAGTCATTAACCTCACAGAAGGCAACCCCCCGGAAGTTGCTCGCCAGGCCATCTTGCGGGGTTCCAAAAGCTGGCACCGGAAAGGACAGCAACAAAGGAGCTTCAGCTCCTTCGCTTACGCCTAGGGGTGGGCTGGGTGTTTCCTCGAAACGAGGGCCCCCCGCCTCCGAAGCCGCAACGCGCGCCTAAGGTTTCGAGGCGGAGGGAGGAAAAAACTCACCTGGCGAGCCCAACCTCCCCCAATAAGTCCTCGAAGGCGACAGCGCCTTCAGCGCTTTGTCCGGCCAACAGCGCCCGGGGTTCTGCCTCCGGGAAGCGTATGACCCTTCCCGTGAGCGTCTTCTGTTCAAAGAGGGCCCCCGCGTCTCCTCAGAGCTAGGCCTGGAGGGTATATTCCTTCAATGGAATTGCCGTGGACTTCGGGCCAAGTGGGAGGAGCTGCGGAGGCTCGTCTTTTCCCGTATCCGTTAGCTATTTTTTCTGCAGGAGACCATACTAGGCGCGTGCCCCCTACCCGCCCTCCCGGGGTATAATGTTCTTGCGACCCCACTACCATGGGATGGCCGGGCTGGGGGATGCGCGGTTTACACCCGGCATGATGACTCCATTCTTCCTTTCACTTTAGATACCTCCATTCTGGCAGTGGCTGTGCAGTTTCACCTGGATAGGAGGTTATAGCAATGCCTTTAGGCATTTCTATAATAAAAACCTAGGAAACTTATATATCTATATATATATATATATATATATATATATATATATATCATCATTTATTATGTATAAAATTCAATTCTTTTGTCATTTAAATAATTCATGCAATCATTTTACTCTTAATTTAATCATTCAATTATTTTTCTTTAACTTGTTAATTTAATCATTTAATTATTTTTCTCTAATTTTGTCAATTTAATCTTTCAAATAATTTACTTCAACTTTTGTAAATTAAATCATTTTATGTACAACTTAATAATTAATTCATTCATTTATTTTACTTGTCAATTCCTTTAACCTAATACTGTTCCAAACAACATCTCCTAAAATTTCGCACATGAACACACAAACACACTTCCCGCTCGACCAAATAGCACACTATTCCGCCCCAGTCGACTCGCAGCTTTTTTCGTATAAAGGTCGGTAATCATTCCTTCTACAATTAGTCATTTACCTCCAAACAAATCATACTTAGTTAATTCCACTTTCACAATTCTTTGAAGACGACCATACGTGAGTAGGTCCTAATTATATTATTTTTTATTGCAGCTTCTAATTAGCAGTCCATTATAATTACTATATTATTCACTCTATTATTCACTATATTATTCACCATATTATTCACTATATTATTCACCATATTATTCACCATATTAATATCACATACTACAATTCTCTTCGCTTCTTGTTACTGTAAATCATATGTTAAAATATCATACATTGTACACCTAATCTACTTATCTCATTGTACATTCGTTGATTCTATGAATATATTTATATTTGTGTAATTGTCTCTCTAAAAGCCCAGTTCATTATTCTAAAATTTATTTCGCTGTCATCTTAGGCCTAAAAACTATTCGCCTGCAACTTCGATCAAACAAATTTATGGTTATGGTTTTCGAAACGCTATTTAGGCTGATTTATTATCAGAAGATAAATCACATGAATAACCATATACTATAGCCTGAAGCAGTTGCGGCATGGGGGGGGGGGGGGCTAGGTCAATGGGAACAGTCGCAGCGCAATAGCACACAACTTTAAGTTGCCCTCGACCGTCTCCCATCTGCTTTGCCAAACAGCGCGGATAGCTGCCCGTATTCCTGCCATGTAATATGTGTGTGGAAGAGCGAACGCTGGTCAAGTCGCCCAGTCCTCGCGAACTCTTTGGCCCCCTCATTGGAACGCTCATTCCTTGCAATTTCTACATGCCCAGGAACCCAGCAGAAGATAATCTCGACATCCGCCCGACGTGCAAAAACCGTGGCGTCACGGATATCGCGAACTAGTGGATGCGGAGATTCCAATGCCCCGAGAGCACTCAGACAGCCTTGTGAGTCGCTATAAATCACAATGCGGTCTCCGAACAGGGCACCTTGCGTTATCTCCCTACCGAGCGGTGTATTGCAATCAGCTCGGCTGTGAGGACAGACGCGGCGCCTGGCAGACCCCCGCTGACATAAAACAGAGGAGATACGGCGTGGAAATCGAACCCCTCTTGGGACTTGGAGTCATCCGTATATACTGGCATGGTTCCAGCGTGACACGAATTAGGCTCCAAAAAGGCAGAAACAATATTCCCGGCGCTGTACAAACTTTCGGAGCAGAGGCGTGGCGACAAATATTCAGAAGTGGTACCCTCCTGGGTGGTGTCCTGGGCATAACCAGGGATGCCACCCGCCCGAGACTATACCTAGTTCTCGAAGGGTTTTCATAGCTCTAAACCCAAAGGGCTTAGGGTAGGGCTGGCGTCTCTCGGCGGCATAGGCACCATCGAGATCTGCTGCAAATGCATTGAGAGCTGTTGGCGACTGATGTAGGCGCCGGGCTCGCGCGTACATGAGAATAAAGCACTGTGCACGGTCGCTTAACTATAATCTAGCAGTACCGTCCTTCCCGCGTCTCCTGCGGAGGTAGAGGAGTTCAGAGTCTTCTTATTGTTTTTCTTTTTAGGAGAGGAGGGCGGTGAATGAACTGGCATCTGTCTTCTGCAGGTAGGAGCCTTTAGGCCAGATGGAGTGGCCTCAGCAGGATCCTTCTCTGAAATGGAGAAGGTCTTGGCTGTTATAGGGGCATTAGCCAGGGAAGGAGATTCCTTCTCTCTTATAAGGCATCTGAGGCCCGAGCTGTCTGAGGAAGATCCTGCACAGGGGCTGACTAGGTTCAGTGTTTAGCCCCGAACCCGTGTTCGACCGCGTAGAAGGTCCTATTATTTGTGGCTGGGTCACCTCAAGGACCATGTATATTTCAGGAGATCCTCCACGTGGGCATGCCCTCCTAAGATATCACAGGTCACATGCAAGGTACCTTTAGTCATCTTATCTGTTGCCAGCAAACCGGCATTATTTTAGGGAATAGAGGAGGGCATGTACGGTGACCCCCTCTAAGCTCATTATGCGCGCCTGCTGGTCTTTGGAGTGCATGGAGTGACGGGCCCTGCATTCCCTTTCTTCCTTAAGGGGGTTAGCCCTATAGTCCTGCTCCCACCAGGAGAGAGAGAGTAGTTTTTTATCATCATTGGGCATGGTGACGCTGAAATTGTCACTAGGCGCGAACGCTCACCATTCCAAACAGTAGCCCGCTCTTCGTAGGGTGAACACGGGCCCGGCACAACTAACTGCCACCATTTGAGGACACTCCTCCACCCTAGTGTTCTGGGAGCCCATCAGCATTGCGGCTCCACCTTGGGCACGGTGTAAAAATTGATAGAGATAGAAGGGAGGGTGAAAGGGGATGTGAGGAAGGTGTGGGTGGGGATGAACAGATTGGTAAAAACCCACCGCCCCAGATCAGAGCTCAGGGGTGAGAGAACGTTGTGACCTCCCAACTCAGCCCCGATCTGGGATAGTTTGGTGAGAGGAAACTGGTCGGCGTCTACCCTGTGAAATTAGTGGCCAACCAGAGAGAGTTGTGGGAGAGGTTGTAAGGAAAGTGAGGAAATATGGTAAAAACACAGGCTGTCAGAAAGAAGGAGAAGAGGATAAGCTGGGGCCGGACGGGGTGATGAGTCCCGTCAACAAGGCATGGTCTTTGTTTTAATAAGGTAACTTTAGCTACCTTATTAATAATTTTTGTGCCATAAAATTTTCTTGCCAATATTTAGCCAACAATAAATCAATATCATAGGATATTTCAGTTACTCATAGGCTTTTATTTCTTCTTAAAACCACATTCTGCCCTCATTTCAATTAGTTTTTGTGTAGGAGAACAATAGGCAAAAGCTCTCATTCTATAGTTAGTATTAACTCGGGGAGTAAATAAATTCGATCTCGTAATTATGTTGTCATTATTATTATTTTCCTTATTATTATTATTATTATTATTATTATTATTATTATTATTATTATTATTATTATTATTATTATTATTATTATTATATTATTATTATTATTATTATTATTATTATTATTATTATTATTATTATTATTATTATTATTATTATTATTCAGTATCACTTGTGATCTCAGGTAAGTATGCATTCCCCATTGCAATGCCGTATTGTATTTGATCGGGAGCTAATGTAGAGTAATTAACAATGAATTAGTCTTGCAGATCTGTTCAAAATAAGTTGCAGTTTTTGAGGTAAGAATTTAGGTAGGTTATAGTATATTGAATTGCAATAGTCAATTCTGCTTATAATCTGATTTGAAATAACCTTGCCTGAAGCACCTTGAATATGGAGATAGACTGATGTTACTAAATATGTTCTCATTTGAAAGGTAGGTAAGGAGAGATATAATTAAGCTTTTAAAAATCTGTTATGGGATGGCTAAGTTGGATTTTGGTAAGTTATTTTAGTTGAAGGTAGTAATACGAGGAGGGGTCACCACTTGAAAATTTAAAAAAAACAAAGGTGAAAGTTGGATGTTAGAAAATATCTTTTCACTAACAGAGTGGTAGATTATTGGAATAGTATGCCACCTGAGACAGCAGATACTCCAAACTTAAATAATTAAGGACGACGTTAGCGCCGTCATTCACAGGGTTTTAGGGCCTTATAATAAAAAGAAAACTATAGAAATGTTATTCAGATCATCGAATTAAATAAAAATCCTATTTTTTATGCAATTCTGAACAAAAAATGTTTTCTCAAATATTTTTTACACTTTCCAATTCCTGAAAGTTCTTTACTCCGTGTTCTCAATATGTCTTCCTTCATGCTCCGCCCGACAGCGCGCCGCCGATGCATGCGCTTCCGGCATAGATCCACTGACGCATGCGTGAGTCGGCACCGATACACCTACGCTTGCATAAACTACCACATCATTTTTGACCAATCGCAAAGCAGATAGCCTTAGACGCAATATACATTTTCCACCGACGATTTTTCCTTTTGTCCGAGTGCATTTGTTCAAAGTCACCCGTGAATGAGAGTGGGATTCCAACCTCGAACGCTTATTTACCAAATTATGTGCAATCACGAGTCTAATGTGGCATTTTTAATCGCTCACGGTGTTCTTAAAGACACACATAACTGTTTAAGTATAACGCTATTCTGAAATTAAATAATTCAGCTAGATTTCGTTGCGACAAACGTTGAATGCGGTTTCCATGTTGTATTCGCCGGCAGAAACATTGTAAGGTAAGGAAACGAAACTGATTTTGGTGTTTGTCGCCAAATAAAGGTAGGGCTTATATGTCTGTAGTCAAGGAACGCGATAGAAAAACTAGAGGCTAGGCTGCCAATCGTAAGAGAAATCCCCTACAGTACAGCATTTCAGCCTATCGCAGGTGGTAGGGGATACCTACTTGGAAAATGGCAATATGTAGGGAAAGCTAGGGGTAAAATGACAATATGTGGTGGAGATTTGTATTTTAAAGTTTAATCTGTTGTCAGAGAGAAAAGGTTACCCCCACCCCACCCCACCCCCTAGAACCCAACGTCTACCCGTGGCGCCTGAAAAAGATGCACTTGCACGGCCAGACAGCCCCAAGGGAGAAGCAAGAATTTCGCGCGACTGCATGATCTGCTTGGGTTCCCTTTTCTTTCCCGTCTCATCGTCTGATCGGCGCCAGACCTACGGCGTCAAAGACCTTCGTGCGAGCCTGTGGTGTGCTCGCCGAGAATACCCCCTCCCTCCTTGGCGCGCCAGGTCTAATCAGATCCCTGTCTTCCTTCGGGGGCCTCCGAAGACCCGCTCCCACCGAGGCAGTATAAATACTTAAGGAAAAGCTTTGAAAAATTAGTACTATACAGCCCCGTACAGTCTCGTACGCCCTGCTCTGCCTGCCAACGGCTTCCAGCTACGAACGTTCGCGTCCCCTCTTTACCTGGCCTCACTAATACCTAAGGTCAGAGTTCTCACCTGACAGATGATAGGCACATACAAGCATCTATCACTCAGGTATCGACTTAGTTCTCATCTGGAGTGCTCCCGCAAAATATAATCTCCCCACTCCTTAGAAAAATATATACATATGTACATAAAAAAAGTCAGTCCCATCTAGCAGCTTCATCCATATATTTATCTAATCTATTCTTAAAACTACCCAGAGAGGAGGCTTCTATCACCTGTCTAGTGAGCCTATTCCATTCATCTACCACACGATTTGTAAACCAATTCCTCGCAATCTCCTTCCTAAACCTATACTTAACAAGCTTAAACCCATTGTTGCGTGTCCTGTCATGTTCACTAAGTATAAGAACCTTACCCAGATCCCCTTTATTATATCCTTTTACCCATTTGAAGACTTCAATCAATTCCCCTCTGACTCTTCTCCTTTCCAATGTATGTAGATTTAGTTTTCTGAGCCTTTCACCATAAGGTAAGTTCTTTAGCCCACCAATCATCTTTGTCATCCTTCTCTGCACAGACTCAAGCAAATCAATATCCTTCCTATAATATGGTGACCAAAATTGTACTGCATAGTCTAGATGAGGCCTAACTAGCACCCGATACAGTTTTAGAATAACTTCAGCACTCTTATTGCTTACACTCCTCCTAATGGTGGTTGTGGCAGAAAGTGAAATAAGTGGTATTTTGAATGAGAACAGGAGGGAGGGTAATGCTAGGCTTAGGGAGACTAGGAGGACGACTGAGGTGCTTGTGATGGGTGACTCTCAGATTAGATATTTTGATAGGAAGTTGAGTGCAATGCAGTACAATTTTGGTCACCATATTATAGGAAGGATATTGATTTGCTTGAGTCTGTGCAGAGAAGGATGACAAAGATGATTGGTGGGCTAAAGAACTTACCTTATGGTGAAAAGCTCAGAAAACTAAATCTACATACACTGGAAAGGAGAAGAGTCAGAGGGGAAGGGAGTGAGAGTTTGTTTGCCGGGTGCTGGTGTAAATGATGTCTCTGAGAGGTATGATACTCCGGTGTCTGGGTGTGAGAGGGATACAGTTAGTCAACATGGTTTTTTACTTAAAAAGTCTTGTCTGACAAATCTACTTACATTTTTTGAAAAGGTGACTAAATATGTTGATGAGAGGTACCCAGTAGATATCATTATACCTGGATTTCGCCAAAGTATTTGATAAGGTGCCTCATCAGAGATTATTACTCAAATTGAGGAGTCATGATTTTGGAGAAGCAATAGTGAGATGGATAGGTGAATGGCTAACTTCCAGAAGGCAAAGAGTAGTAATACAAGGGCAAAAATCGACTTGGAGTAATATAAGTAGTGGTGTACCGCAAGGTTCAGTATTGGGGCTGACATTATTCTCAACATCTCACACAAGGTTCTTATAGTCCGTTCAGCCAATCCATTTGAAGACGGTACATACGGAGTTGTTCTCACATGCTCCACACCATTCTCTCTCAACATTTGCTCAAACACTTTCCCTACACATTCAGGCCCATTATCACTCAGACATCTTCTAGGCTTCCATACACACATAGGAAAAAACAACTGCATACACAAACTTACTTTTATGATCAACCATAACAACCATAAGTCCTTATGTCCGATGAATTGGCAGCTTTAAGCACAAGATCAGAAGAAGTGCAAGCTTTCTCGACTGAAGAGGCTGGAATGACACTGCATTGAACTCCAGTGTCAACCAGGAAGGAGAAATCAGAGAGTGGTTCAAAGTTCCCTGTGCTGAAGGTGAAGGTTGGATATGGAAACACGTAGAGTTTTGTAAGATCGAATGTGGTGAGGTGAGGTGAGGTAAGGTTAGGTTGAGATTGAAGTGCAAGTTGAGCATTTTGCTGGCGTTTCCATTAAGCAGAGCATTTTTCGGCTCTGAAGCCAAATTTGAGGAAATACCAAATGAGCATGAAGGTTGAAAGATAGCAGTATGAGGAGCACGACCAGAATGAGGGTTAAAGTTGTGTGCATGAAATGATGCACGGTAAAAGCTGCAAGGCTGAACATAGCGGACAGCGTTGCTCCCATAATTAGAATGGTACCCCTTTTTACTAAAACACTTGTCTTGTCTCTCACTGGATAAAAGCCTACACTTCGTTGTTCAAAAGGCTTCTTGAATCAACCTTTTGAGGGGTTGAGGATGGTAGCTCTGGCGATCAGCGTCTTGATCATATAAGCGATGAGCGCTTAATGATACAGGTTCAAATCCAACTTCTTTATTTATTTTTATATAACGGTTAAAATAGTTTGTCCTATCTTTCCGTTCTCTACGTCTCCCATTTTTCTTCTTAAGCTTTGATTGGTTCACGTGATATTCTCCTAAGTGTTTTTCCGGGTTGTGTCACCAATTTTTATTTCCTTGGGCCTTCAAATATATATATATATATATATATATATATATATATATATATATATATATATATATATATATATATATATATATATATATGGGTGTAGATCGCTACAGCTTTATCAGGGACATCATGTTTACGATGATGGGAAACAATTTAAGTAATTTTATGCAAGTTGCCAATGTATGGTTAAACCTGACATTCATTTATTACCATTTTTAATTATTATTTACTTATATAGTAGAAGTTACTACTGGACATATGAGTAATTCTTTTTTTCTAGTTTCTGTACATTTTCCAGTATTGTTAATTTGTTTCTTGCATAATTAATTATCCTTTAATTATGTTTTAGCTATAAGATGAATATTTGTAATTTACTTGTAAAATGTCCTTGATATTTTCACAGCTACCTGCAGGGTCATGAGGTTGATGTGATAGCTGCAAATGTCACTTGTGATACTACATGGAAACCCTCTAAGTCCAAGGATGAAGATGTTTTCTCTTATCCGTGAAAACAAAAAAAAAAAAACAAAAAAATTGCTACAAACATCATTGAAATTGCACCAGACATTGAGGAGGCGGAAACTATAAAACGCCAAAAGAAACCATCCAAGAGGCTACAAGCACTCTCAGGAGAGACTCCTGAAGAACCTATCTCCTTTACATAAAACCAGAGAGCCAGGATTGTATACTATGATGCTCTAGACAGAGTTCTCACTGAAATGAGAGAGATTTTTGCAAGCAGTGATACACATATCCTCACATCCCTATCAGATGTAGTACTAGGCAAAGCAGCAGAGAATAGTTTCAAGGCAGTGTCTGAATTCTGCAATGTGCATCAAGACATCTTAATGGCTGAAACTGCCGTTTTTCACAATCTGGAAGGCGTGGAGTTGAAAACTGCAAATAAAGTGGTAAACTATCTCCAGTCAAATTCTATTTAGGAAATTTTGCCACACTTCAGTGAGGTGGCAAAAACCCTGGCAACTATACCTGCAACATCTTGTTCAGCAGAGAGCTCATTCTCGTGCTTGAGAAGACTCAAAACCAACCTTAGATCTAATATTGGCAAGGATAGGCTCTCAGCATTAGGACTTATCTGCATTGAAAGAGGTCATGCCAACATAGTAGACATTAACACTATTGTGGAGGTATTTGGCAGACGAAAGGGAAGGGACAAAATGTTCTTCTAATTTATCCCCAAGTACGCTATAACATGTACCTCCTAAGTTTGTATCGTCCGCGAACTTAGATATTTAGCAAAGCAGCACATCGTCTATATCATTTACATATATAATGATGAACAAGAGAGGACCGAGCACTGAACCTTGGGGTAACCCACTAATCACCAGGTCCCATCTCGAAGCTACCCTGTTTATTCTCACTCTTTGTCGCCTGCCTGGCAACCAGTTCTCAATCCAGATGGCTACCCTACTCGTGATGCCAATTGCGCGGACTTTGCACATCAACTTGCGGTGTAGCCCCTTATCAAAGGCCTTTTGAAAGTCAAGGTATAAGATGTCCACAGACCGACTACGATCGTACTCACCCTAAATGCCGTGAAATAATTCTAGTAGATTTGTGAGACACGATCGGTTCCTGCGAAACCCCTTGTGGGAATACAGAATGAAGTTGTTTGTTTCTAGGTGCTTCAATATTATTTTTGCTATTATGCACTCTAACATTTTGCCCACAACGGTGGTTACTCTGGTTTTCGTACTATCCCTTCTTAAATGTGAGAGTCACATCCACCGTCCTCCAGTCCTTTGGTACCTACCCGGTTTCCAACGATTCGTTAAAGATCGCAGTAAGTTGTGGATCAACCTCACCGCTCACTCCACGAATAACTAGGGATAAAGCCATCTGGACCTGAAGACTTGTACCGGTTAAGGTTATTTATTCTAGCCTCCACTTCCTCATCGTCTAATATTATCTCGCTTAGGTTATCCCCATCATTGAGATACACCCCCGGCCTCGGGGTCGTACCTTCTTCTTCCCTTGTAAACACAGAGGTGGAGTAGTCGTTCAACACGTTAAAGCTAGTCAGATTCGACTCTTGTAACGCGCTAACGTCATCTCTTAGAGGGCCTATGCCCTGGCCAACTGGTTTGTACCTATTTACGTGCAGGAAGAATTCTTTTGGGTTGAGCGACGTGACCCGAAGTTACCCGTTGGCACACCAGTGTTTTAACAGTTTTAATATTTTGTATATACTGCATGAGATTCTCATTGCTACCATACAGAAAATCATCTTGGCCGTTTTATAAGCATCTGGAAAGTATCCCGTGTTCAGACAGGCGTTAAATATCCTCCCATCCCTTCGATGACATTGGCTGGTGCCTTTGGAAAGTCCAACTTTGTATTCCCGATTGTTCTGGGGCTTTTTGACGGAATGAGCGGATCGCGCCCAGTAGTTCTTCTTTGGTAATCGTGGCATCTCCGTCGTGTTGTCTATCCACCTGGTGGTGAGGGTGCATCTTGTGTATTTGGTCGTTAAGCTCGTCTATGATGTTGCTTCCAACTCTAGGTCATAGTCTTCGTTTTCCTCCTCAGTTATACTGGATTTTTTTCCCAATAACTTCGGAATAACTCTTCAATTCTTCCTTCTTCTGTTTCAATGTCCCCGTCTTCTTTTAGTAGTTCGAACTTCTTCTTCCCATTCGATCCTTTGAGACGTCTAGTCTTATTCCAAAACTCTTTGGGAGTTGCGTGGGGGACCAAGGCTATAGATCACATCATCCCATCGTCTCCATTGTTGTTCGAGGATCAACTGGATGAGTTCTTCTTTGGTTTCGTTACTTCATTGTATTGAGTCAACTGATGCATTCCTGATGTTGATCTCATACAATAATTTCAGCTCATGTTATAAATCCTTCATGTATTCGGTCCATCTATATGTAGAGATGGTTCTATACTCGGATTTTGGGATACAACCCCTATCTGCGTTGATGAGATGGTTATTGATGTCGTCGAGGGCCTCGTCAATCTCCTCGAGAATTGCCTCGTCCAAGTTGGGCGGATCGTAGGACTCGACAAAGCGCGCGTACCGTGCCCAGTCTGCTCTTCTGCAGTTGATAGTAAGTAGCATCCATATGTGGTCACTAAATGGTACTTAGACTGGTTCTATGTAGTAATTAAAGGGCAGCTGACGATTCGCCAGACAGATGTCTGGTTTTGTGGCACTTCTTCCTCTGACAAAGTTGGGGAAGTGGAGGCCTATTCGCTGGGCAATGTTTCTGTCCAGCAATAGGTCCAGGTTTCTTCCTATACCGTTGAAGGTCATGTAGCCGGATTCTCGGCAGCTGGCGTTCAGATCTCCCATTAATATAGTGGGGGCTCTTCTGCCAAATAGGCCAGTGAGAGTGTGAATTGATAAGATGTCTCTCCTTGGCGGTTGATATCCGGTAGCAATGACCAACTTTTCTATTTCGAGTTCGACCTCAATCGCGAGATAGGATACTTCTATATTTCTTATTTACTTGTATTTACTCCCGTTCTTTATTGCAATAGTGGCACCGTCATGCTGCTCCGGCGAATAATTTGTGATCAATAAGGAAAATTCAATTTCAGTGACGCTTATGTCTGTAAGTGGTTGAACGTAAATTGTTCCTAAAAATCTATCGCGTCACTGATTGGCCAATTTTTGTAGCGCTTAAGTTTAAAACGAAAAATTTGTCTTAAAGTTGATAGAATAAATTAAACATAAATTTGTTATTAAAAATCTGCTTAGCACTGATTGGTTCATTTTGTATAACTTAAGTTTTGGTAGGAAAAGTATATATAGAGCAGCATTTTGTCGCTAAATGCAGTTAGCGATTTTGTTCTTACTTGTAATACAACTCTACACGCCCGCTGAATAAAGCTAAAGCTTTCCTTTCACGTTAAGGAAGCTACGATCACACTGATTACCCAGCCTACCAAACTACAAGAAAGATACCTTCTCATACCCACACGTTTTCCGGTCGAGGTGGTGAATACTGTAGTTCGTCTGTAGAACAGTTTAAATCTAGACTGCATGATGTAATCCATGAATGTATGTAGAATGTAGATTACAGGGGCGTTTGGTCCTCAGGGGCTGGTGAGCTGCAGCCCTCCCTCTCTCAGCCTTGCCAGGCAGATGATAGATAAGTGGTTAATTCATATTATTAATTAATTTTATACAAATAAATAATATTATACTTTTATATTCCATCCAGTATTTTTTCATTTTTTTAATAATTTTTTAAGACAAAATACTAGCAAATTTAATAAATTAATTAAACTTTACAGTAAAACACTTTTTCCATAGTTGGCGGCAGCCCCAATCCGTTCCGAGCTGCAACTAGTACAGCCTTATTCCCCGAGATTACAGTGTGTCAGCCCTCAGTGTTAGTGAAACAAATATATAACAATAGTGCATCACGTCCGTGATTCGTGAATACTAACCAATTTTAGCACCCTCCGTGACGACCGAAGCTTAGTTTCAGTGTCCTGGTTACTTCAATACTACATATTCTGCTTAATAACATGATAAATGTTCCTCATAGCTTTGCCAACGCATACATTTTAAAGTATGAAGTACAAAATGCAACGCTTGTGATTCAAATAAGACTGCCTATAGTACGGCCACATTAGTAGTAGGCCTACTGTAATTGGCCTACTGTCTTACAGAATAATATGATATAAAAACCGTTTCTTGATCGGGTCACTATAGATATTAGGTCCGAGTCCGACTAAACAGTCCTCCAAGGAATTAAGCAATTAACTCACCTAATACAGTATTTTTCCTCTACATGATGGTATATTCCATTTCCTATTCAAATTCTTAATTTCTTTGATTTTTTTTCTGTATTAGCCTATATCAGTCCAACCAGCCGACACTGCGTGAGCACTGAGCTGTCACTCCTCGTGAGGCCAGTGCTGGGGGGGAGCCTAACCTAATATAACTTAACTTAACCTTACCTAACCTAACTTAACCTAACCTAACCTGATAATTATAATACAGAAAAAAATCATAACAATGAAATTAAGAATTTGCACAGGAAATGGAATATACCATTATGTAGAGAAAATACTGTATTAAGTGAGTTAATTCCCTGGATTAACAAATACTGATAAAATCAGAATAACTTAGCTTCGGTTGTGGCTTATAGGTAATCTGTTTCTCGCTTGTCTTTTTACTCGTCCTCCATTGAGTCAAAAAATCGACATTAAAACAAAAAGACCTACACCAGTGCTGTCCCTTGAACAAAATACCAAGAGCAGGAATCTAGAATATACACGTAAATTTAACTTGGGTGTTTATGAAAAAAATGACTGGCTCTGTGGATGTTAAGAGGCTAATGTTTTATTTTGCTTCCCATGCCTCTTATATGGTGGGGGCCTAGCCTGGACGAAGAATGGCATGAGAGACCTGAGACATTTACAAGAGAAAATAGTTTAAACATGAAAAATCAGCCAAACACTTACATAATGTGGTTAGTCTTTCGTTACTGGGCAGTGTAAACATTGCTACTAAAATGAGCTCCGCAGACAGACTCTCAGTTGCAAAGAAGAATGAACAAGTGAGAAAAAACAGAGCTGTTCTTTTAAAACTTGTGGATTGTATAAAGTTCTGTGGCAAGTTTGAACTTCTACTCAGAGAAGACGATGAAGGGCCTACTTCCAAGAATCCTGGAGTATTTCGTGGAATAGTAGAGTTTGCTTGTGAAATGGAGTCTAGCTTAAATGCTCATTTAAAGACTGGAACTATATTCAAAGGAACATCTAAAACTATACAGAATTAAATCTTGGAATTAACACTAGAAATATGCAGAAACATGATTAAAGAAGAAGTAAAATCTACAAGTTTTGTAGCAGACATTTATGATAAAACACAGATGGTAATTGTTTTAAGATATGAGGTAGATGGAAAACCTGTTGAGAGATTCTGGATATTTTTTAACCCTCTCAGCTTGATTGCCGAAGACCTATCAAGTGTGCTATTTGAAGAGCTACAGACATTAATTGGTGATTGTCCTCATAAGCTTATCGCCGAAGACCTATCAAGTGTGCTATTTGAAGAGCTACAGGCATTAATTGGTGATTGTCCTCATAAGCTTATCGCTCAGACTTACGATGGTGCAGCTGCATTAAGTGGAGCTAAGAGTGGTGCGCAATTTAGAATAAAAGAAGTATATAGCCATGCTCACTTTGTACATTGCTATGCACACCAACCGAACTTGAATTTGGAAAAGGCAGCATCACAAAATTCTTAAGTTAGTCTTTTTTTTAACAGTTTGTTAGGAATACCAGCTTTCTTCTCTAATTCTCCACAAAGAATGGTCACATTAGAGAGTGTTGCAGATTCCCACATAATTCCTAGGCCTTCGACAACACGCTGGCAGAACTATGAATGCTGTGTATGAAATGGAAGATATAATCATTGAATGTTGCAGTAAACTAGAGTCATCTAACTCAAAGTTCACTGGTTTAGCGGAGGCTGGTATCAAGAGAATGTTAAAGGACCCCGAGTTCAATTTTTGGCTGGTATTTTTCTTTAAAGTAATGCCCCATCTGGATATTTTGTTTTCACAGCTTCAATCCAGAAATATTGATGCAGTTAAAGCTAATGCTGCATTGAATGCTTTCAATTCTGCAGTTCAAAGGATAAGAGTTACATGTGATGAGTGTGATGCAGAGATGCAAGAGCTACCTGAAGCAAAAAGAAGAAAACCTGAATTGCCTGAGACAGGTAGAACAACAACTGCAAAGGAGGTGTATGATGTAATTATTATGCAGTGTAGAGAGAGATTTCGCTTCACTAACCACCTGGAAGCAAGCAAGTTACTTCTCGTGAACAATTTTTCTACATATTCCATTAATCTCCCCAATAATGAACTTGCACAGACAGTTGAAGCTTACCCAATGCTTGTAAAAAAAAAAATTATGATTTGAACTTACAGTGCTATACACCAGAGAAGATTTATGGAAGTCACAAAACCTCAAAGATCTACTCAAGAAAATAAATGATAAGAATTTACAGTCAACATTTTCAGAAATTGTCAAATTATTGGAAATTCTAATAACAACTCCAATGACAACAGCCGAAGCAGAAAAGTATTTTTCAACTTTAAAAGGGATTAAAACTTTCCTGCGTAGCACTATGGCTACTGAAAGACTATCTACTTTAACAATGTCATCAATTGAAAGTGCAATGGTAACGGAATCAAAGAACTTCAATGGAGCTGTCATAAATCATTTCGTTACAAGTAAAAGCAGGCGCATGGATTTTATCTTGAAGTAGGCTAACTAACTAGCCTACTCATAAGTGGGCGTTATTGAGATAACGATATCGGGTTATAGGTTATCCGATATTTTTCCCGCGTTATCGATTCCTCGGTATCACCGATACTTTTGGTTCCAAACTAGCGATAATTTCAGTTTTTAATTCCAGTATAGCACATGGACGAGCCGCGCGTGCCTTGGAGGCAGAAATAGGTAGGTCCGAGCTGGGAACCTAACGTATACTGAACGGGGAGCGGGGCGGCCGGTCTTGACGTCTTCTCAAAACGTTCAGTCAGCTTCAGTCTCTCACCAGCTGTCGAATGAGAGGTCACGGGGTGTTGCTCCTGCGCGCTACCGGTTTTACGCGTTCTTTGATGATTTTTTCCCTATGTTCCTGTATTTCTTCCGTTCTAATTTTTTGTGCACGTGTATATTAATGCATGTACTATTCGGTGTTATTCTTTAATATCCGTTTATTAACGTTATGAACACTTACGAAGTTACGCCCCTATTCTAAACTTATCCTATTTTTATTTTAATTTAGTAGTACAGTGCTTTGCTATTTTATAGTATTGAATTAGCGATGGCGTCGCAAGAGACTGTGCCCGCATCAAGCCAAAGAGACTCATCGGAGTCTATTGACTCTGAGCTCACTGAGGCTGAGCCTCAGTCACCCTGGCCATTCATTGGCAAGTGGATGAAGTACAAGAAGATGATTAGCGACAGCTACATCTTCCAGTGCTTGTCCTGCCTCCCTAAGATCACTGAGGTGAAGGTGAACAAGGGCATCAAGGCTGACCTTTGGCATCAGGGCCTAGGGAATGATGCCCTGGGAATTTTGGATTTATCGGTTATCACCTTATCGGGTAATAAATTTATCGCCAGTTATCGATTATCGGTTATCACCGATAAGGTAATCGATTATCGTGATACATTTTTCGTTATCGCGCCCACCGCTGAGCATACTTCTGTATATAATCCCCTCTTCCTGGCTGCCACTAGTACCAGTCTACCCTCCACCCCCAGCTACTTAACTAAGGACCTGAAATCCCTGAATTGACTGATGTACTGCTGTGCTGTACACTGCTGACTACTGTGGATAATTAAATGGACAAATAAGTAATTATATTGTAATTTGAAATCATTATGCAGTTTCCCCCCCACACTTTTTTTACCACGAGCCGCGACTGGTAGATTATAGAAACAAGTAAGATACGTTTAAGCTATTCTCTTATAATTTCCTGATTGCGATCTTTTTTTACATCACAAGCACGTGGCTTTTCCGCTTTCTATGCCCGAAAGAGCAAGTGGGAAAGGTGGGAGGGAAGAGACTTCTCCTGTGCTACCCTTTCTCTTATGCTATAGGTTAGGGCCTTCCCAAAATAGTACCTCCACTGTATTGGCAGAAATTTCCTTTGAGGTACAACTTTTCCTTGTGACTCTCTCTTTCTTACTCTCTCTATCTTTTCTCTCTCTCTTTCTCCCAATAAACTTGGGTGTGAAGGGAAACACCCCAGGCCTACAAGAGAGAGACGCTGCTATCGCAATGCCCTCTGGTGCATTCCTATAAATGGTAATAATCCAGGAAAATTATATTCATAAGTACATAATATGTAAAATTATCCTCCAAAAATATAATGGATCAATCAATTAATTTGTAATGCGAGAATATTCAATTCAACTTCACCCTAATACATCAAAAATACCTTTTCTTTAAAATTTCCACTACACGAGTACGCACATACAAACAAACGCCTTTCTCCATCTGCCTTGGAGCACTGCATTCAGTCCACTTGTGCAGAACGTCTCTTCGAATAAGGTTAGTTACTTTTTCTCTCCCAATTATTCTCGGCAATCATTCCATAAGAGAGTAGATCATAACTCCTGTTCTTCTCTCATTGCAGACCCCAATTCACACTCCATCATAGCTCTATCCTACTAATTATGCTTACTATACCTACACTACATAATTATATTTATACACTCACATGTACTCTCGTCTGCTTACGTATATACCTCTTGTATGTCCATAATTATATTCACCTATATTCCTAGTCGTATAATCTCATGTAACTACTTGTACTCGCATAATTATATCACTTGTATTATATTTCCTTCTCAACCGCTTACTTATCTTTCACATTCTCTATATACCATAAAAATTATGTACAAACTATACTTTGGATAAAGTTGGGGAGAGATTGATCAATTTCTTTCAGGATAATTCTCTTATCCAAGCAATAGAGGAACCTACGCGTGATCAAAATTTACTTGATTTAATTATATCAACAGAGGAGAATTGTTAGAAAACGTTTGCGTGGGTAAGCATTTGGCGACGAGTGACTATAATATAATTAGGTTCGAAATTAATACAAGCGTAGAGGTAAAATAGAGTAAACAACTAATCTCACGATTTGGGAGTTGCAATTTTGAAACCTTCCGTGACCAGATTAGAAGGATAGACTGGAAAATTTGTTTTTTTTAATAGAACAGTACAGGGCATCTACTCGCAGCTACATCAAACTGTGGATTCCGAGTTAGTGAAGCACGTACGCCGAAAGAATGGGAAGTCAAAGAGAGCACCGTGTGTTAGCCCTTTAAAAATAAATGTACATTGTCGAAGGCTGTTACAAAGGGCCGTTGGGGAAGCTAAGCTGAGATATGAAAAAGATCAGGCCTTAAATTTGAAGCACGAACTGAAACGATTTATTGTTAAGTAAACAGTAGAAAGCCCATAAAAGGTTCAATAAGGCCGATCAGAAGTAAAGATGGTGTTAAACACAATAAACTAGTTATCACCAAAGTTTCATTCAATCCTTGCAAAAAAATTAAGAAATTAGTCCTATAGAAAGTTGGGGCCCGTTTTTTTGGGGGGGAACCCAGTATTATCCAATGATGTTGTTTGGGTGGAGCCTATTCCACTCCCTGTTAACTCGTGTCGATGGGGATAGAGATTAGTTTTGGTCAAAATCCCAAAGAGGCGACTTTGAGTTTCGCAGTCCTTTGTTAGTAAATAATGGCCACTGCTGAGTAAATAATGACCGCTGCTATCGTGTTTTCAGTTCTGCCCCTGCATCACAAACTTGTTTAAACAGGCGACCTTCTATCGCAGATAAGGGAACCACTTCTGTATGTGTGTGTACATTTGCATATGTTTGCTGCCGTGTGAACGTCTCGAATTCATTATTCTCGCCATAATAAAATACATATATTATATACATTTACGTTTTCTTAACACATGTCCATTTGTACTATAAGTGTTTCGTTCTCTCATAGTTGGGTTCATTACTACTACATAGTATATTATTTCAGTACATAATGCGTGTGCTCAAGTTCAGGATTTCATAGGTTTAACAGGGTGTCCATTTGTGAGGTTCCTCGTTGGGTCTACTCCACCTTGCAATTTGGATGCCATAGAGTAGACCCAACAAGGAACGTCACAAAATGAGCACACCGTTGGCCCTATAAAATCTTGCAATTTAGCACACGATTCGAACACTGAAATGATATGCTATGTTGTAACAATGTTCTAATGTAGAACAAAGCAAAAACTTGAAAATAATGTTAAATCGCAATTTAATATGTATCAATGCAAAACATACTATGTTGTAGTGATGCAAGTGATATAGTTGGGTTCCCACGTGAATGTGCACAAGCATACACATATTAGAAACAGATGTGAGCCGAAGGTCTGGATACAGATAACGGAGGCAGTGGAAAACTGCTGGACACACACATAGAATGGAATCTGATCTGACCAGCCAGAGTTTACATGAACCTATGAAAGGACGAAAGCAATCTTGCTATGGATGTCGGCTTGATAAGCCCGCTCAGGTGGCCAAATTCAAATACTCCCTTAGTGCACACGTGCCTACACTGAACATGCACACACCCTTTAGATCCACCCAGCAGAATTAGTAGTGAGCATACGCACTCGATAAGTTCCGCCCCACGTTCAGACAAGAGAAGAGATGTCACCCCCTCCCCCTTAATTGGCGTTGGTATAAATAAACGGGCTGAAACATTATTATAATTATTCTCATTCTGGTTTATATATTAGTAGCGTTATTATTATTAGCAGCACGAGTCCCTTCCTCGTCCTCAATCCATCCGTCAATAGTCCGAACAATCTGACGCAGAAGGAGACTTACAAGAAACATTGAACATTAAAAACTGATAGTCAGCCCAAAGGCGCGAGCGAACAAACGAACCACGGAAAGCTCAATTATTTCACTTGCCTGAACTGAGCTAACCCTAAGCCGAGATTAAAGCCTACAAAACCGCCATTTTCTTCCAAGTCCTTCCTTCTTCCAAGCAATAACCAGGTTACCATTCGAACCCAGCCTACAAGCGGATTAACCGAAAGAACACTTTGGAGTCAGACCAAATTCGACTGCAAGGCCACTTTAACCGCGACACCGATACACTGGTAATCCATCGTCACCTCAAATTTGGTGACCATCTATGTACTTTTTAACTTCAGAGAGCCTTAACGGCCTAAATACGGCGTGTTAACAGCACATTTGTTATTTAACTTTGTCGGCTCTTTAACTTTGGCCGACTTCAGAGAGCTTTTACGGACTAAATACGGCGTGTTACAAGTATGCTTTCACTTTAACTTTTACTTCCTTTAAAGAGCCTTACCGTCTAAATACGCGTGCTACTCTTAACAGCAAGTTTACTCTTTAAATTTATTTCCTTTAGAGAGCCTTAACGGACTAAATATCGTGTACTACCAGCATGTTTACTCTTTAACTGTGGGTGCCTTCAGATACCCTTAACAGAGTGAATACGGCTTGCTACCAGAACTTTTTTTAACTTTGGCTACATTTAGAGATCCTTAAATGGCTAAATACGGCGTACTAACCTTGTGGGGGTCGAACTAAGTAAAGCATTCGAATGAAAAATATAAACGTTTCACGCATTGAACCATATAAATGAGAAGACAAACTTCTCGGTATGTATTTCTTGTTAGAAGTTTTCTTGAGAAAGGCGTAATTAGTTCCAACCTAAAACTTTCCTCCTTTACCTGAGATAGCTTTTACCAGTTCACAGTGAGAGAGCAAGCGTACAGACCGAATAGGTCAAATGTAAAAATGGAGAAAGTTTAAGTTGAAGTTGATGTAAGAAGTAGGAAAATGTGTAGTAGGTATATGAAGATAAAAAAGAGTATTAGTTTTGCCTTGGTGTAGAGGGCTCCTCACAGGTTTTTCTTGTTTTTGTCTCTTATTTTTCTTCCCTTTGTTTGTTATTATTATTTATATATATATATATATATATATATATATATATATATATATATATATATATATATATATATATATATATATATATATATATATATATATATATTTTATTTTATTATATTTGTTTTTATTGTTTTTTTTATTATTTTTTTATAAAATATATTTGATATTTCCTCCATCGTGGCTTTCAAGCCTTTCAAGTTTCTTACTTGCTATATATTTCTTATTTTATATTTCTATCTTATAGTTACTATATCTTTTGCCGGGGTTTAGGTTTTAACTTTCGATTGTCTAGCTTGGTTTTATATTGGGTACTACGCCTCTTTAACTCTTCGCTATAGTCTCTTCACTCTTTGGACTTTGTTGTTCTTTCATCGTGTGGCTAAGTATATATACCGACTTGTTGTTCTCGGGAGCAGTTTCTTCCACTCGGGAAGAGGGATTTCCTGGTGACATGACCCCTGACTGCTCTCGGTATGTAGAGGTTGTGGTTGGTATTCGGGAGTATATCCTCTTCTATTTTGTCCCAGGTCTTTCTTCCTAGCTTTTGGAGTTCTATATTCAGAGAGGTTAGTCCTGCTCTTGCGTGCAGGACTGTCTGCTGAATATAGTCTGTCCTTTTCGCTCCAGCTATAAGCAGGGCTGCTTTGTTCTGCACTCTCTGCATTTGTCTGAGAGAGGTGGAACTCGCAGCCTGCATGACCACTGCCGGGTACGCTAATATTGAGCGTACCAGAGCAGTGTACAGCTTTTTTAGGTTCTTGGAGCTGAGGTTTTTAAGCCTATACAGTTTGCCAAGCTGTATTTTGGCTAGGGAGATTCTGTCACTAATGTGAACTTTGTACCCTCTGGAAGTAAATTGTAGACCTAGGACTTTTCCTTTGTTACCATATGGGTAAACATCGCCATTTACTGTGACATCCACACGTCTTCGGCGGTTAATTGTTAGGACTTGGAACTTTCGGCGGTTGGTCTTGATTTTCCACTTTCGTTCATATCGATTGATGTTGTCGATTTCAATGGCTGTCTGCCTTGCTTGATTTCCGGCATGCTTGTAATAGCTGACGACGATTTGCGTGATGTCATCTGCAAACTGCAGGTGCATCACTTCCTCCCCTACCGGATCAGGTAAGTCCAGTGTGTACAGAAGGTACAGCAGCGGACTCAGACAGCCACCTTGTGGAACACCCGCCTCAAGCACAAACTCGGGTCCTCTGTAGCCCTCGATTGAAATTCGGGCTTTTCTGCGCATGATGTAATCGCAGAGGACCCTTTCCAGGGTAGGGTTAAGCTGGAGGCCTAAGATCTTGTGTTGTAAGCCTCTTAGCGAAACCTCATCGAAGGCCTTTTGCACATCTCGCATCACCACGTCTGCGTATTTCTTTTCAGCTTTACACCGGGCAAGCTTTTCGGTGAGAAGGGCAAGGGCTGTGTCCGTCCCCCTTCTCTTGCGGAACCCGTGTTGCTGAGGGCTGTGGGCTTCTAGCTCGGTCAGTTGATCTTGCAACCTGTTAGCCAGAAGCTTTTCGTAAACTTTGCCTATAATCTCCAGGAGGGATATTGGCCTGTAGTCCACCAGTTGATCAGGCTTCCTCCCTTTGGGTATAAAGATGATTTTAGCAATCTTTAAACCGTCTGGGAAGTAGCCCGTATTCAAGGAAGCATTGTAGATGTTCGTGATTCCCTGAATGATCTGCCGGGGGGCATGCACCAAGTTATTTCTGGTGATGTCCGTCCAGCCTGGTGCCTTCTGTTTAAAGGTTTTTATGACTGCTATGACCTCTTCAGGTGTAGTTGGTCGGCCATGGTCTGCAAAATTCCTCCCTTCGTCAACATAGGCATGTGGAAGCGTTTGATGCACATTCTGATTCAGATCTTCAATCAGTTGGCCTTCGAATTCCTGGTCGAATTCCGCATTTTCTTCTGGTGTTATCCTGAAGATATTTTTCCAGAACATGCGGAATCTTTCTTCCAAAACCGCCGGGTCTTCCAAGTAGTCATCACCCTCCTTAATGCGGGTATTTTCTCTACTTGTAAGACCTTTGAACTTGTTCACAAGTCGCCAGAACACATCGGGTCGAACCTCGCTGTCAACCTTTTCAATCAGGCTGTCCCAGACTTCAGCCTGTTGCTGGTTGATAGCCTGCTTAAGTTCTTCACTCCTGCGTCTTAGCAGCGTTGTTCTTTCCCGATTTTTACCTTCTCTCCTGGTTTCTTCATACACCTCCCTGTGCACTCTAGCGATCTCTCTCATTTCCTCGGTCCATCTGGGTTGAGGGAGAGTTTTGTACCTTTTCATCGGCACACTCTCGCGATCTGCTTCGATGATGCGGGCAGTTATCGCCTCCAGCTCCTCATCGATCCTCTCCAGACTCGCCCCGTTCAGGCCCACTGGTTCATATCTGGCGAGAATTTCCTTGTAGCGTTCGCAGTTGGCCGAAGCGTAGCTTTTCCGCAGAGGAATTGGGAGCTGAATTGGCGCGAGAGAAATGGTCGTTAAGATCGATATGTGGTCGCTGGGTACTGTCGGGCCTGGCTCACTAGGGTAATTGAAAGGGAAGCCATCACTTGTCATGATTATGTCAGGTTTCGTTGCGGACCTTACGGTGAAATAGGTCGGAAAATCCGGTCCTATACGCTGAATGTTTTTCCTTCTCATAATCATTTCCAAATTATGACCTCTTTCGTTTGTGTTTCCGTAGCCAGCCGTTCAGCATCTGGCATTGAGGTCTCCCCCAAGGAATACCATTCTGCCGTGGCCAAACAGGGTGTAGAAGTTTGTTAGAGGGCGGTATTTGCGTCGAGGTGGTTGGTATGCCGCCGCTACTATGAGCTTGCCTACTAAAGTATGCAGCTCTACCGCCACGAAGGATTCCTCCATATCTGGAAGGCGTTTGAACGATAGGTTCCTTCTGACGGCAATGGCAGCACCGTCGTACCTCTCCTGAGAATGGTTTTTTGATATCACTCTGTAGCCTGGTATCTTCAACTGCTTATTGGTCGTATCAATACCTTGCGCTGTAATCAGTATGATGTCGGGATCTAGCACACGGAATATGTTGCCGTACGCCGTGGCTTTCCCTCCCATCCATTACTGTTGAGCGTTAAGATCTTTAACCTGTTGTTTTGGTTTTCCATTCTCTGTTCTGGCTTGTGTGGATGTCCTAGTGTTTACGGGTGGTTGATTTCCTTTTCCCGTTTCTTCTTTTTTTGAATTCTGTTGGGGACAATTCAACGAAGGTTTCACGGTGGAAGGCGATACTTTGGTTATGTAAAGCTTCCTCCACCGTTTCTTCGTCGCATTGGGCATCGAAGTCCCATTTGTAAAATTTCTTCTTGATCCCCACACAGATTTTGTTCAAGTCCCAGTCCTTCGGGAAGGGAAATTGTTCCGAGGCGCATAAATATAGGTTGATCCTGTCGGCATCAATCTTCTTATTCTTCGCCTTCTTTACCTTTTTGGGCTTTGCTTTGTATACGGAGCCCTCTGAGTCTGAGGAGTCCGTGGTGTTGGATGTCTCCGACTCTTTCGTATTTTCCGCACACTGTGGTTTTGGTTGGACTGTCTTGGTGGCAGCCTCTCTCTCTTTTTTGGCTTCGATCCTGGGATCTGGCCGTCTAACCTCCTTATTGTTCCTCTTCTCTGTTTCCTGGTTTCTGCTAACCATTTCTTTGGGGACCATTTGCAACTGGAGTACGTCTCCAGATGGTGGGTTTTCGGGGAACCACATCTCGCTCATGCCGTTATTTGCCAGCATCTGGTTCAGCACTTTTGCAAATGTTCCTGGGTTGGTTAGATTTCTGACATGCGCATATAATATGCATGTCAGTATTTTTGTGGATTTCTCATTCTCTAGTCTCAGGTAGGTTGTCTTAGCTTCGGTTTCTGTGAGGACTGCCTTCGCTGCATGCGCATACGTGGTGTTCTGCCTCCTCGTATGCTCATCTTTCTTTTGTTGAACCTTCTTCTTTATTAGGTCTTTTTTAAGAGGACAGGCTATAGCCATAGAGGGAAAATGGATTTCAGCCGTGTTTACATGCAAATGGTTTGGGCGTTATTAACTTTTTAAATCTATCGTGACGCTGATTGGACAATTATTGCAGTGCTTATGTCTAAAAGCTGATTGGTCAATTTGTTAACGCTAAGGTCCGTTATTTTAAAAATTAACACAAGTATGACAATTAAATGTATCTCAATCCTGATTGGTTAAATTTTGTAGAATTGAGTAGATACAATGACTATGTATATAGGTGTACTTTTGTTGAAAAAAGTGGAAGATCCGCACCAACCAAGAAAAGTTCAAAGTAGTTCCCATAGGCAGGAGACTACTTTCGACGGGGGGCGGGGAGGGATTAGGCGTTATTCCTACACCACGGAATGCAATGTACTTCGACTGACCTTCGAACAGGTAGCACGTGTTTCATAAAGCTCTCAGTCTGTTGATCTATTTTTCAGATTTTTCTACAGTTTGTTTGTTTTTTTTTCTCACCACAATCAGCGAAAGCTAAGTTGCTCTTCTTTTTTTTTATTATTGCTACTTAAGTTCTTTCTTTGTTTGAATAAGTGATGGAGTTTGGGGAGGAAAGTGAGCATGAGTGTCGGAATGTATGCATTGGTTGTGGTGTATTAGGTGAGGGGTATACATGTGTTGTATGTGGGCTGCGTGAATGCATTGTAGATTTAGAGGGGATGAGAAGGCAGGATTTAGACAGGATATGTAGGCTGGAGGGGTTAGTTGCTGAGCTCAGGAGGGAACTTAGTGTTAGGCCTAGAGCTGGGAATAGGTTAGGTGGTGAGGTAGGCCAGTTAGATGTTTCAGGTGAAGGTAGAGGGCCGGTGGAGGAGGTAGGATATGATAGTGATAGTGAAGTTAGCCTCCTTAGATTAGTTAGAAGTAGGCCTAGTGAGCATGGGGGACAGTGGAGAGTGGTTAGGAAACATGAAGCTAGGGAGGCTTCTCTTGTTCTTTGTGAGAATAGGGTTGCCTCTGTTGAGGTTGTTAGCCAGGGGGAGAATAGGTGTGTGAGTCAGAGGGACACAGAACCTATTAGCTTGACTAATAGATTCAGTGCCCTAAGAGAGGAAGTAACTGGAAGTGATATGACTGATGGGGGTGGGGGTGGAGTTCGAGTGACTGGTAGTTTGAATGAGAATAGGAGTGGGGATGGAGTTAGGTCTGTGGGGGTTAGGAATAGGAGTCTGACTGAAGTGCTTGTGATGGGTGATTCGCGAGTTAGATATTTAGATAGGAAGTTGAATGCAAGTAGATTGAATGGTTTGAGGGTGTGTTTGCCGGGTGCTGGAGTGAGAGATCTGTCTGATGGGTATGAGGAGCTGGTGTCTGGCTGTGCAAGGGATGCGATTGTGATTACACATGTAAGAGTGAATGATGTGAAGAAAGTGGGTGCATGTGAGTTACGTGAGAGGTACAAGAGGTTGATTGAAAAGGTGAAAGAAAGTAGAATGAAAGGTGTTGTGACAGGTGTGCTTCCAAGAATGGATGTTGGGGTAGAATGGATGTCTCGTGCAATTGGGCTGAATGATTATGTGAGGAGGATGTGTGAGATGGAAGGTGTCATGTTTGTGGATGTGTGGGATAGGTTTGTTGGAATGAAAGAAATGTATGCGATGGATGGACTGCATTTGAGTAGGAGGGGGGTAGATGTGTTGTGGGAGGAGTACGATCGTGTTATTAGGTCTTTGCGGGCGGGAAACTAGATACCAATAGTGGTCAGGGAATTATGAGAGGACATTATAGTACTGAAAGTAGAATGTACTTGGCAGATAACAGAAATAGGTTCCAAGGCGATAGAGGTGAGGTCATTCAAGTTTCAAGAGGTGCTTCAGGAAAAGGAGGGTTAAATTGTTTCTATACAAATGCTCGTAGTCTTAGAAACAAGAAGGATGAGCTATTTAGTTATATTAGCAATGAGGATATAGATATATTATGAGTTACTGAATCATGGGTTAAGGAAATAGAATTTAGTGACACTATAAGTGAATTTGATTTACAGGGCTATAATATGTACATTAGTCAAAGGACAGGTAGGATTGGTGGAGGAATAATTATCTATATAAAAAACAACCTTGTTTCAAGTTTAAATACTTCAATAAAGCAGGATGGAGTTGAGTCACTTTGGATAGATATTAGGTTCAGTAAAAATAGAATGGTGCATTGGGAGCATTTTACAGGCCACCTGGGCAGACTGATGATATGGATGAACTAATGATAAGGGAAATAGGTAAGGGATGTGAAACAGATGCAGTTATTATTGGGGAATTCAACTTAAACTCTGTGGACTGGGAAAATATGATAGGTAGGGATAGAACAAGTGGCAGTTCATAGAATGTTTTGAGGATAATTTTTTGAATCAATTTGTTGATGAGCCAACGAGGGGGGACAATATATTAGATTTAGTACTTTCTAACAGTGATCATTTAGTTCAAGAATTGACTGTTGGGGAAGCATTGGAAAATAATGACCATCAGATAGTTCGTTTTAACTTGGGAATTGAGAAGGGTAAAAATTCCAAATTTTCATAAGGGAGATTATGTAAAACTTCGAAGCTTGCTAAATTTGGTAGACTGAGATGTAGAATTCAGAGGTAAAAATGCTTATGGGATGTGGGATACTTTCAAGCATATAATAAATGTAGTCCAAGAACAATGTATCCCAATGAAGGCCATTAGGAACAAAAGTAGGAAACCATTATGGTGGAATCAGGAGATAGCTAGAAAATTTTCAGAGAAGAAAAGGGCATACAAAAAATTACAGGTACAAAAAAATATTCAAAATTTAAGTGATTATAGAATGGCTAGGAATAAGTTAAATAAGATTATAGAGAAGAACAAAAGGGTGTCAGAAATTAAATTAGCTCAGGATAGCAACAAAGATCCTAGAAAGTTCTTTAGTTACTATAAAATTAATAACAAGTCTGGCAGAGTTAAAATAGGACCTATCAAATATGAAGGGGTTGTGAGAAAAACTGATGAGGAAATAGTTGAGGTACTAAATGGTCATTTTGCATCAGTATTTACAAAGGAGAAACTAAATAGTCTTATGTATAGTACTCATGGGTCAGGGAAAGAGGTGTTTACTAACATTAGTTTGGATCGGAGGATGATAAAAAGACTAATAGGTGAGTTAGATACTACCAAGGCCTCCGGCCCTGATAATATTCATTCTAGGATACTTAAAGAAGGGGTAGAAAGTATCTCAATAGCTCTGGAGAAGTTGTATACTAGGTCACTGGAATATGGAGAAATACCCGATGATTGGAAGAGAGCGAATGTAGTCCCCATTTTCAAGAAGGGTAGTAAAGAGGATCCAAATAACTTTAGAACGGTTACCCTAACTCCTGTAGTCTGTAAAATTCTTGAGAAAATAGTTAAAAAAGGCATTTGCCAACATCTAGAGAGGGAGGGGTTAATCAGCGATGCTCAGCATGGGTTTAGATCAGGTAGATCATGTTTGACTAATTTACTAGACTTTCTGGAGTTTGTAACAGATCAAGTAGATAAGGGAGAGAATGTAGATATAATTTACTTAGATTTTAGTAAAGCATTTGATAAGGTACCACATAGGAGACTAGTTCATAAATTAAAAATGATTGAGATATGTGGGGGTGTTTCAAATTGGATAGCTGAGTGCCTGAAAGACAGGAAGCAAAGGGTAGTGCTAAATGGTGTAAAGTCAGAGTGGAGGGATGTTATCAGTGGGGTTCCTCAGGGATCAGTTCTCGGTCCATTATTATTTGTCATCTATATAAACGATCTTGGGGAGGCAGTTAATAATAAAGTGTCAATTTTTTTGCGTATGATACAAAATTAGCAGCTGTAGTGAAAGATATTGATGATAATTTTAAAGTGCAGGGGGATTTAAATAAATTGTTATCCCGGGCACATAAGTGGCAAATGACTTTCAACCTTGATAAGTGCAAAGTTATTAACATGGGAAAAGATAATAGAGAATTTAACTATGAAATGGATAGGCATTGGCTGAGCTCAGTAGAGGATGAGAAAGATCTAGGAGTAGTAATAGATAAGTCATTAAGGTTTTCTAAGCAGTGTATTGAAGCAAGAAATAGGGCAAATAGAGTGCTGGGTTTTATTAAGAGAAATGTCAGTTACAAAAGTAAGAAGGTTATTCATATACTCTATAACTCTTATGTTAGGCCACATCTAGAGTACTGTATACAGGCATGGTCCCCACATTTTAGACACGATATTAACCTTCTCGAGTCAGTGCAACGGACGGCAACAAAGATTATTCCTTCCCTGAGGCACCTTGAATATATAGATAGACTGAGGGTATTAAATGTGTTCTCGTTCGAAAGGAGGTGTGTGAGAGGGGATATGATTGAGCTGTTTAAAATTTTTTCCGGGATAGATAAATTGGATGTTAGCAAGTTTTTTGAGTTAGATGATGGAAATCGGACTAGAGGTCACCACTTGAAAATTAAAAAGCAAGGGTGTAGGTTGGATTTAAGAAAATATTTTTTCACCAATAGAGTGGTAGACTTCTGGAACAAATTGCCGCAGAGGGTAGTAGGTAGTCCAAATCTAAATGTATTTAAGAGTAGGTTGGATGAGTTTATGGGAAGGGAAGGTTGTGATGGTTCCTAAGTTTTGTATATATTAATATTGTTTATATATATATATATCTATAGCTGCATGATTTAGTTCTTGACAAGCCTTGATTGGTGATACCCTTGTTTTTGGATGCAATCCTCTGGATGTAGTTTTCCTGTGAGTTTGGGTGCCTTAAAAAAGAGGCCGTTTTACTCGGATGACCTAGGATGAGCCCTTGTGGCTTTTTTCATCTGTTATATTATATTGTGGGGGACTTTGATTTTGTCTTCTCCTGGTGATGGTGCTTTTTGTGGGTGGGTTTTGACGGAGGCGGATGACCTTTGATAGGCCCTTGTGGCTTTTGTCATCCGTGTAATTATGTTATGTTATGTTATTACTTCAACCAGGTACAAGAAGCACGTCCAAGACAGAATCGCCAAGGCCACTGCTGCAGTCAAAACTCTATATATGTTCAGAAATCTTCGTGAAAGCAATAAGAAAAATATCTACAATGCACTTGCAAGATCGATGCTGCTATACCCCGCTTCCGCCCTCTCATGTGTCTCGAAGATACAAAAGAGGAAACCACAAGTGGTGCAGAATAAGTCGCGCCAGACTTCCTAGCTGCCGGGCTTTTAGCTGGCGGAGCAGAAGTGCCCTTCTACGCATGAAAATAAGAATGTTTTTACCCAGACCTCCCAAAAAACGACCAAGAAAAAGATTATCCACTTATGAAACCTCACCGATTTCTACAAGAATTCAGCGATGAAGACTCCAAAATACTAAAGAAGACATCCAAGAAAAAACAAAAGATACAATTTACACTCACTACATGATATACAAAAAACAAAGACACTAGGCACAACACTAAAGTGATTAAAGTAATTTATTACCACAACAGCAAATACGCATATCGTACACAAGAACATTAATTTTTGGAAGACAAATGGCTTGAACGCCATATTATATAAACTAACTCAAAGACAACAAAGGAACCACAAAACAAAATATATTTAAAAGCGATAGGCCTGACCACCAGGCTCTTAGCATCTCTTTGCGCCCTACCACACTTCTCTCTCTTTTCACCACTTGTCTATTTTCCGCTATCTGTCCCCACACTCTCTTTTTATTCCATACCTACACCTACACTCTTACATCAAATTTAAATTGAAAAAGGTTAGAATTATCATTATTATTCAAGAAGAAAGAAGTTGTCATTACTGTTTGCCATTTTGAGGCTTGTTCCTGCTGTTTACCAAGGAATAAAGAATCCAGCTCTATATTTTCCTTTATCCTTAGGAAGCGTTTGATCACTTAACCCAGCCTACCAAACAACGAGAGAGAAATCGTTATTGAACCCCTATAACTGCTGATCATACAACAAAATGGATTCGCTAGGCGACACACCAAGCCATCAACAAGCTTCTCATTTTCTACACCATGAAGTAGAGCGTGCCAACTCAATCACAATCAGACATCCTGTCTTCAATGAAGCAGCGGTGGCGGGATTCAAAGTTGTGGAAGCACAATTCCACATCTCAAGGATAATTCGGGAGGACACAAAATTCTACAATATATTTGCTGCATTACCTCCCGAGACAGTCGATCTACGTCTAGATGCAGTCCTTTCATCGGAGGACTAGTCTGTCCTTCGGACAAAAGTGCAAAGTATTTTAAAATTAATAATACCATAATAGTGTAAAAAAATCCCAGTGTAAATAAGTTTAATAGTGTATATTCAGTGCCTATTTAGTTTAAAAATGAAAAGTGTAAATAGTGAAAAATCAAAGGTCCAGTAATGAGAATAATATAGTAATTTTGGGTGTGCCTAAAAAAAAAATCGTGTAGGCATCAATATAAAGTTAATTATGTTTAATTTGGGAAAGTGGTGTGGGGCCTACACACAAAGTAACGTAATAAAAGAGGTTTATTTCGCGACTAGAAACTGCAGCTACTTTATGCTTTAAACTCTGTTTGAATACCTGGTAGTAAACAATCGATTTACAGCATTTCCTAATGTTTTTATTGCTTTGTGTATTTACTTAACAATGCCTGTAACTGTCGCATTTGGTGAATTTTTTTTTTCAAAACTAAAACTGATTAAAACATACGGTCAACCATTTCACAAGAGAGACTAAACAATTTGGCGATACTAAAACCATCGACTTTAACATACATCAATTTTGACTTTTATAGATCTTGATCCACAGGCGAGCGACCACCAAGCGGCAATTACCCTAGCTTTGGTATTTCCACTACCTGTGAGAACAGGGAAACAGTTAGTATTGTCCAGGATAATACTGAAATTATCAATTATCGCTAGTTTGTAACCAAAAGTATCGGCGATACCGATGAATTAATATCGCGGGGAAAAAATGGGATGACCGATATCGTTATCGCGATAACGCCCACCTATGATTGTCCTAATGTTACCTGCTTACAAACACATTCTGACCTTCCATATAACCTCCAGGAAATCTTTCACTGCTACAATCATTCGTCCGTTTGTCTGGTCACAGAGCCCCAACAGAATGGGCAGCCATACTCTTCCACTCTTTTCTATCACCTCACTCATTTCACATCCCATTTCATTCAGGATTACCTGCATCATTTTCACTATATCACTAACATACTTGTCGCATTTCAACATGACATGCTCTACTGTTTCATCCTCACCCATGTGACGCATTTTAAGCCAGACTCCGACCATTTGTAACTTCTCGCATTCACATCCATACATTATGTCCTAGCACAGAAGAGAAGGTCACCACCCAAGCTTCCATCATACCAGCTTTCATACTGATGGTATAATAATCACTCTATATGAAAAGATAGTAGAAGGTAAAAAAAGTTAGGGAAAAATGGGGTAGGGTTGCCCTTGTTTTAGGGGCATCGCAGGCGTTTTTGTTTTCGTTTGTTGTCTTTTATGTTGCAGTTGGTTTGTTTTATTTGTCGGGTGTCTCTGTGATTGTGTCTCTTTAGTGTTCTTCTAATTGTTAGTCTTTATTGTGTTGTGTACTGATTTTTGTCTCTGTTACGAGCATTCGAGCCTTTGTTAGTGCTCGGTGTTGTTAATGTACTTCGCGTTGGAGTATGGTTTACGCAATTTGGTTTGTATGCTTGGTGTATGTATGTTAGTTTTGTTTTGTGTTTATGTGTACATGTGTTCAATGTTTTCCTCGGAGCAGAGTTTAGTGCTTGGGAAGCGTCGATTTCGGGCGACCTTCCCTCGCAATCTGGCCGGGATGTTGATCCTGCCGCCAGTTCTTCTTACCTCTGGGATGATATCATTGGCCATTGTAGACCAGACCTTTTTGGCCAGTTTTTGGGTGGCGATATTAATGGGCTCCAGTCTTTGTCTTTGGTGCAGTACCCTCTGCCGAATCTGCTCCCTTCTTCTCGTCTTGTTGATGCAGAGGGTAGCTGAATTCTGCACTCGCTGGAGTCTCTTCATAGTGGTCTTGTTGGCCATTTGAGTCACTACCGCAGGGTAGATGAGCTTAGCTCGGATGAACATCAGGTATAACTTCCTGATGTTCACCGAGCTAAGATCACGGAACCTATATAGCTTGGGGATTTCTCTCCTAGCCATAGTCTGCCTCTCCTTGTAGTGACTCGAGTATCCGCGGTCGGAGATCTTTAGGCCCAGGATGGTGCCTTCGGCGGAGTAGCCGTATCTCCTCCCATCTATTATGATGGGCCACGTAGACTCTCGGCTCAACGGGAGAATCTTGAATTTCTCCCGGTTTGTCCGGATCTTCCATTTCTGTTCGTATTGGTTGATGTTACAGATCTCTGCAATTGTGTTGATTGCCTGATCCCTCGCTTTCCTGACCCTACTCGGGACGATCTGGGTGACGTCATCTGCATATTGCAGATACATCGTGTCCCGATGTATAGGAGTAGGGAGGTCGATGGTAAAGACCAGGTAAAGCAGGGGACTCAGGCAGCTCCCCTGGGGAACGCCCGCTGTGAGTTCGAATTCAGGTCCTTTGTGCTCTTCAATCATGATACGCGCCCTTCTATCCATGATGAAGTCACAAAGGATCCGTTCCAGGACCGGGTTTAGCTGGAGACCGAGTATTTTGTACTGTAGTCCACTCAGCCAAACCTTGTCGAAGGCCTTCTGCACGTCCCTCATCACGATGTCTACATATTGTCCCTTTGCTCGGCAGTGAGCGATCTTTTCGGTTAGGAGCGCCAGGGCCGTTTCCGTGCCCCTTTTAGGTCTAAACCCATGTTGTTGGGGGTTATGCGCTCCCAACTCGTCGAGTTGATTTTGTAGCCTATTAGCTAAAATCTTCTCGAAGATCTTGCCGGAGAATTCTAGGAGAGAGATAGGGCGATAGTTGGCCACTTGGTCTGGGGGCTTGTTCCCCTTCGGAATAAAGATGATTTTTGCCACCTTATATCCGTCGGGGAAGTAGCCTGTATTCAGGGATGCATTCATGGTATTCACCATGCCCTGAATAATTTGCCTTGGGGCATTCACTAGGTTGTTCTTAGTGATCCCAGACCATCCTGGTGCCCTCTGTTTGAAGGAATTTATGGTGTTAATAGTCTCTTCAACAGTGACTGGGCGCCCATGGTCAACCATCTCTCTCTCTCTAGAAACTTGAGGTTGTGGGTGGGTCCTATGTAACATCGGTCTGAGTTCGTCGAGCAGTCGGTCTTCGAAGTCCTGGTCGAAGTCGTCGTTTTCCTCAGGTGAGATTGCAAAGACCTGTTTCCAATGACTTCTGAATTTTTCTTCCAGAATGTCCGGTTCTTCTATGATGGTATCGCCATCCTTGATCTTTATTCCTGGCCTGGGAGGCAATCCCCTAAGTCTTCGGATGCTGTTCCAAAAACTTACAGGATTAGTCTCCCGGTCTAGTTTGCCTATGATATTGTCCCAGATTTTTTTCTGCTTTTCGAGGATTGTGTTCTTCATTTCCTCGCTTAGTTGTCTCATTCGGGCTGCCCTTTCCCTGTTCGGGCCTGTCCTGCCGACTTCCTCATTGATGTCCCTGTGTTCCCTGGCGATATCCCTCATCTCATCCGTCCACCTAGGTTGCGGGAGCATTTTGTACGAGATTCTGGGCACGCATCTTTCGTCGGCTTGAGTGAGGAGACTAGTGATCTTGTCGATCTCCTCATCAATTTCCTCGAGATTAACGTCGCTTAGGTCAGCTGGTTGATAGGTGCTGAGCATTTCTCGGTACAACTCCCAGTTAGCTTTCGCGTAACTTTTCCTAAGTGTGACGGGCTTGAGTATAGGCGCAAGCGAGATGGTAGTGATGATCGGGATATGATCGCTCGGGACCACAGGTCCTGGGGCATTGGCTATATTGAAGGGGAATTCTGGACTTGCTAACACGATGTCCGGTTTTGACACCGAATTATGTGTCACGAAAGTTGGGAAGTCTGGTCCAACTCTCTGGAGCTTCTTCCTATCAAGAAGCAGCTCCAGGTTTCGTCCTCTTGGATCGACCCGCCTGTAGCCAGAAGCACGGCATTTTTCTCCTTATATAGTTGTAGTGTCCTCGATAAACGTTACGATCGGCGGCGCGAATGATGAGACGTAAACTATTTTGTCCAATATGTTTCACCTTTTTTGAGTAAATTCAAGGGAACTGCTCGTGGGGGGTTTAAACACTGCGGGGAGGGGGGGACCCCCTACGATGATCCTGAGTTTCAATCAATTGAGGGGGTCTGCGGGGTACAGCCCCCCCCCCAGTATATAATCCTAATTGTTTATAGAATAATATTCTAACGTTTTTTGCAACCAAATCATTTCTGCGACTTTAATCATTTTGTGAATTATAATGGGGGTAGGGGTGGTGGTGGGTCTGATGTCAGAAATGAATGAAGTGAATTTTTATTTTGTTTTTCACTTAATATCTTTTTATTATCCTCATTTGTATTCTTTTTTATTTGGCAATATATTTTTTTCGAATTTTACTATTTTTATTACCTTTTTTATATATTTAAATATACTTAGCTAGATCGTTTAAAGGAATTAGTTTTTGTGGAGTCCTTTGGGTGGAGGAAAGACGACTTAAGCGGCAAAGTCATTTTGAACATGGATTCCGTATGTGCAATTTGCCCTTCGTCTATTATCGAACTTTGTACTATATTTTCTGATGAGGAAAAGTTGTTAACCTTTTTGGACGATAATAATTTGCTTAAAGTTAAAATCGACTGCGAAGTTTGTGGCCAGGCATTAGAGTTTAAAGATAATTTTGAATTTAGATGTACTAAAACTAAAAGTGACTCAAGTGGTTGCCATTATTTTTTAAAAATCAGTATTGAATGGGACTTGTTTTGCTTTTTACCAAAACGGAAATTAAATAAAGATTCCATGCTTTCCTCATCGCTATTTCAGAAGGATACCTACCGCAATAAAGTAAGTAGACAGCATTTTCGTTTGGTTATTTTTCGGCATTTTTGTACAAAAATAGCGCCGGGTATATTTGAACTAGGACTCACACGCGCATGGATATGAATGCACGGGTGAACAAAATATAGACGCACAAAAAATACACTTTTCGGACGCGCCGCCGATCTTCATGTTTACTGTATCTTCTTTCTCTCCATCTCATTCATTCACTTTGAGCTACATTTTCACCAATTGGTCTATTTCATTTTTCCACTTTCTCCCATCCCAGTTACGTCCCTCTCCTTACCTATTTGATATTAGTGGGAGAATAAGACTTTGTCTTGTTTGGGTCCCACCTCAACTTATTTTACAAAGTATTGGACATTAGTAGTTTAAATTATCGCAGTTTTAACCGTTACGGGACCGCTTCCTTCAGATACTTAAATTAAATGTCAAGTTCCTTTTCATTGGTCAGGTTGATCCTAGTTATTATCATTATATAATGATTTGATTCTGTATAGAAACAAAACTGGAAAAATATTTCCTGCTCTGCTCACATATCACAAATATTACTAAATTAAGACATTCTCAGTATCATTCATATGACTAGTTACTTTGGTTCCAGTGCTTGTCAAGTCTCTTCTTGAAGGCACTTATTGATGGAGCACTGACAACATACTCTGGGAGATCATTCCAGGGATTGACAACACGAATACTAAATGCATTTGCTCTTGTAACAGTTCTGATATGTTCAGTCTTCCTTAATTTTAAGTATTTGTTCTTGTGTTACTAGTATTGAATTCAAAATAGTCATTCATATCAACATTCACAAAACCATGAAATGATCCTGTATGCCTCAATCAGGTCTCCACGAAGTCTTCGTTGCTGTAGTGAAGTTATTTCCAGTCTTTTACATCTAGTCTCATAAGGTAACTCTTTCAACTCTGGTACCAACTTGGTCATCCTTCTTTAAACTTTTCCAAGTTCTTCAATATCCTTCTTATAATAAGGGGACCATGCCTGGATAGCATATTCAAGGTGTGGCCGGACCAAAGAACAATATAGTGTGCGACACATTTCAATGTCCATATATAGAAAATTTCTCGGTAACACTTCAGATTCGGGGCGCACGGTAGATGGCGCTGTTAGTCGGCTACAATATATCTCTTATGACGTCAGACGGTAGCGTCAGATGTGATCAATCACGGCGATAGATTTTTTTGTATATGAGTACAGTGATCCCTCGTTTATCGCGGTAGATTGGTTCCGAGACCGGCCGCGATAACTGAATTTCCGCGAAGTAGGGACACCATATTTACAGTATTTATTTAACGTGTATTTGGACTTTTAAAACCCTCCCTGTACTGTTAACAACCCATCCATTACAGTACAGTACTCTATTAATAACAGGCAAACGCTTTTTAGGCCGAAGCGTATCTGAAACTTAGCAAACCACGCTTTGCTAGCAGAAAAAGGACATATTTTTTAGGTTGTGAATCACTGGACTTTCCTGGTTGTGGATCTTCTACGTCATCTTAGTCTTCTTCCTCTTCTTCGTGGTCGCCACTGTTGTCCTCAGGTTCCTTAGCCGCGAAAGTCTCGTACAGGCTCCTAGCCTTTGTCTGGATGATGTTCGTATCCAAGGCTATGTTCTTCTTTCGGCAGTCGGTTATCCATACGGCTAAATCAGCTTCCATACGGATGATAGTTTTATTACGAGCCGTAAACACTCTCTTCGCCGGCTGATTAAAGGTGATGGCAGCCGTCTTCCTAATGTTAGCCTCGTCCTTCTTGATGTAGCGAACGGTGGATTCGTTCACGCTAAAATTTCGGGCGACGGCAGCGAAAGTTCTCCCTTCATTCAACATATCCAGAAGTTTCACCTTCTCAGCGATCGTCATCATTCTTCGTTTGCGTTTAGGCTCAGTACCAGCCTTGAAAGAAGCAGCACGTTGGGAGCCATTGCATGGGGCAGAGTTCAACGCAAAGAAACCAAAAAAAAAATCACGCACAGCACAGCGAAAAGTAGTACAGTAAACCACTCGGCGAGAAAGCTTGAAGCGAAATGGCCGCGACAGGAAACAACAGTACGCGGGTACTGTATGCACATCGCATTCTAGATGTTTTTTTTTTTGTCATGTGAGTTACAAGCTCAAATACCCCTGTATATGCTTTTTTGCTATTTTACGCTTGTTTTTTTGTTCCTAGATTAGGAAATAATATTTATTATTAATATTTTAATGGATTTAATGAAAATTTTTAGGTGTTCATATATCGCAATTTTTCTAGAATTTTCCAGAAACTCCACGATATATTTTCCATATAAATATTTTAAAAAGTCCGCGAAGTCATGAATCTGCGATAGTCGAACCGCGAAGTAGAGAGGGATCACTGTATATACGAGGAGGCTGCGCCCCCCAGACCCCCCCAATTGATTGAAACTCAGGATCATCGCAGGGTGGTCTCCCTGCAGTGATATCTTCCCTACGAGCAGTCCCCTTGAATTTACTGGTTCGCCCCCACCCGAACAGCTTTTTACTGGCAGAAAAACCTAACCTAATAACAAACAATTCTTACTTGTATAGGTTTCTTGATTAGTTTATGCGCCTCTAGATAATCTAAAAGTTTTTCGCGATTATACAAACTATAGCCGAATTCGAATAACAAAGAAGCACATGGAGAGCACGAAAACACAATAACGAAAAAAAAACATTTGCAAAACGGGTCCTATTTATAAGCTACGATGTTGCCAGTAAGAAGCTGTTATCGTTCGTAGCAAACAAAAAATACGAAAACAAAACAAAAAACAATAAAAGACATCAAGAAACCTTACCTAACTTAGAAAAAACTATAACCGAGCAGAACGCAGATATTTAGTAAATAATAACCTAAAAGTTACAAATCCCCAAGACAACAAAAAATATATATCGCCGTGATTGGTCACATCTGACGCTACCGTCTGACGTCATAAGAGATATATTGTAGCCCAAAATTGTAGCCGACTAACAGCGCCATCTACCACGCGCCCCGAATCTGAAGTATTACCAATTTCTCTTAATCAATCCCAATACTCTATTTGCTTTGGCCACTATATTTCCAATATGTTGGGTTGGCTTTAAATCCTTTGCAATGAGAACTCCTAGGTCTTTTTCATTCTCTGTTGATTTAATTTATCTTCCATTTAGTGTATAAGATATTCCAGGGTTCCTATGTCCAGTATGCATTGTTGTGCACTTATCTGAATTAAATTCGCATTCAACATTCTTCACTCATACAAATTAAAGTTTGCTACTAATCCACACACATTTGTCATCCTCAAGCACCTCTTATTCCACCTGCTAGTGTTCTCACCCCACAAATAAACCTTTTGTGCCAATCTTGTATCCTCCATTCGTTACAGTCTGATCTTATACCTCAATGGCGCTTTCATACACCTTCCCCTAAAAGTACTCCATCTCATGTCACCTCTCATACCCTCAATGGCTGCATACTTAGGTGCGTTCAGGGCTATTCTTCCTACCCTATTTTGCCTCGTCTCTAGCTTGTCTATTTCCTTCTCCTTCTAAGCTATTACATCCATACCATACATAATACCGTAACACTTCAGTTTTGGGGCGCACGGCAGGTGGCGCTGTTTATAGGCTACAATATATGTCTTATGACGTCAGACGGTAGCGTCAGATGTGAACAATTACGGCGTTATATTTTTTGTATATGAGTATATACTGAGGGACTGTGCCCCCCAGAACCCCCCCCCCCAATTGATTGAAACTCAGGATCATCGCAGGGTGGTCTGCCTGCAGTGATATCTCCCCCACGAGCAGTCCCCTTGAATTTACTGGGTTTTTTTCCCCAACAGCTTTTTTTCTAGCAGAAAAACCTAACCTAATGACAAACAATACTTACTTTTATAGGTTTCTTGATTAGTTTATGCGCCTCTAAATAATCTAAAAGTTTTTCGCGGTCATGCAAAATAAACCCGAATTCAAATAATGAAGAAGCACAACTAGAGCACGAAAAAGCCATAACCAAAGAGAAACAAATGCTAAGCGGGTTCTATTTATAGCTACGACGTGCCAGTAGGAAGCTGTTATCGTTCACTGTGAAACAAAAAATATGAAAACAAAAAAAAACAATAAAAGACATCAAGAAACCTTGCCTAACTTAGAAAAAACTATAAACGAGCAGAGGCGCAGATATTTAGTAAATAATACTGACTAAAAGTTACAAATCCCCTAAACTAACAGGAAGAAATATAACGCTGTGATTAGTCACATCTGAAGCTACCATCTGACGTCATAAGAGATATGTTGTAGCCCAAAATTGTAGCCTACTAACAGCGCCACCTACCGTGTGCCCCAAATCTGAAGTATTACCACACTTTTCTATACATCTCTCACCACATCATACTTACCAGAACACCATTCCCTCTGTAGACTTTCTCCCGAAAGGTTGTATTGCTCCACACTTTCCAAATCTTGCTTGATATAAGTGATTAATCGTTAGGTACCTTAGTGAGAATTTTGCTTAACCTAGGTTATCTCCTTATATCTACTGCCTTAATAACCTAAGACCTTTTCTTTAACGAAAGTGGCACGGGGGCGTTCTTCTCTCGAGATGTCTCAAAAGGACAAATCTCGAGTTAAACTAAAACGACCTAATTCTAATACTGATCTCGAATCCCCTAACGTTGATCCTACTCTAAAACAACTACACAAAGTGATCAAAGAGACTGACCAAGCTGTCTCTCGTTTCTCTTCACAGCCATCAACTTCTGGTTCAGAGAAATCGAACAAGTACCCGAATTACCCTGCTATATATCATAGTTCAACGCACAGTAATAAAGCTCCTGTAACATCACAAAGTAAGATCAATGATACAGGTAGTATAAATGTGACTTCCATAAACAAAAATGACCCCAAATTGAATATTGATCCCAAATTTGTTTCTTGGGTATATTTAAGTTCTCCAACAGTTAATTTGACAAAATTAAGTCCATTAACAATTAAAACAGTTGTTGAATCCATTTGTCATGGCCCTGTCATCGAGGTTAAATATTGCAGAACAGGATCCCTCTTAATACATACAAAATCCTCAGATCAGACAACAGCCCTTTTAAATACAAAAACCATTATCAATGGACAATATGATGTAGAATGCTCAGTTGCACAAAATTTAAACACTATTCAAGGTATCATATATGCACCTGATCTACTATACTTTGAGGAAGAATTATTACTTAATGAATTAAAAATTCAAAATGAGTCCGTTATGAAAATTAGACGCCTCAATAAAGGCCCTTCCCGAATCCCTACCCCTTTGTTAGTATTAACTTTTGCTGGAAATGTCTTGCCTTCTAAATTATATTATGGATACCTTACGTTCAGTATTGATAACCACTACCCTAATCCCTTGATGTGCTTTAATTGCTGGCATTTTGGACATGGAAGTAGGACCTGTACAAATAAATCTAGATGTCTTTATTGTAATGAGCAACATAATTCTCAGGATTGTATCGCTCCAAGGGAGGCTCCTAAATGTATTCACTGTTCTTCTCCCAACCATTTAGGAAATTCTAAGGAATGTCCTGTGTGGACCAGGGAGAAAGAAATTATTCATTTAAAAATTGATAAAAAATTATCCTTCTTGGAAGCTCGACAGGTATATTTCAAAAATCATCCTATAAATGCAAGTGACATATATACAAATAACAAGAAAAAAACTATAACTGAAAAAGCTACAAAAGAAACACAATGCGACCTACCCATTACTAGACCACAATCTCTACCTGCAAAAAGTATTAATAATGAAGATAAACAAAACTCTCATAATGTTGATAATGTAGATGTCTCAAATGAATACCTATGGTCTATCCTTAAAGAATATAAGAAAATCATGGAAGCAAACATTGTCCCTAAACAGGCAGTTAACAAAATGGCTATAGTGTTTAATAAAATGGGCTTTACAAAAAAAATTGATTCAAGGGATGGTTACAGAATATTATTTGGTGATTAATAGTTTAAATTATATATAGATAATGAACTTTAGAATATGTCAGTGGAATATACGCAGTTATACAACTAGGTTACCATTCTTGCAGATGATCTTAAATGAATATTCCCCATCAATTGTACTGCTACAAGAAACAAGGTTAGGAATAGAGCAAAACATTTCTTTAAAAGGATATTCCATCTTAAGAAAAGATAGAAGCCGTAATGGAGGAGGAGTTCTACTTGCCATAGCCTCCTGGGTACCATTTGTAACTTTAAATATCACCTCTGATCTGGAAGCTATAGCAGCTAGAATTAATTTACCATCTTTAAAATTCACAATTTGTTCAATCTATATACCTCCAAGATTTCCTTTAACTACACAAGACTTAATGAATCTTTATAACCAACTTCCTCCACCAGTATTAATATCTGGAGATTTGAATGGACATCACTACCTGTGGGGCTCATCAGAATGCTGTCCTAGAGGAAATAAAATAACAGATTTTATTGAAGAAGCAAATTTATACATCCTAAACTCAAAGGCCCCAACCTATTGCAATGAATTTAGAGGACACTTTTCTCATATAGATATATCTCTATGCTCCCATTCTTTAAAACTAAACTTAGAGTGGAAAGTACTACCAGATCTTTATGATAGTGACCACTTCCCCATAATTATGGAAACGATGTATGAAATGAAGTATAATACCAGGCCCAAATGGCTATATAAAGGTAATTTAAAAAATTTTCATCAAGAGCTACAAATTCCAAAAGTCAATATTTCACTTAATGCAAATGATGCTTGCCTTCTAGTAACCTCTGCTATCACCAAATGTGCAGCCAAAACCATACCAAAGTCATACAGAAGAATATTCCCTAAATATAACAATCCCTGGTGGAATGATAGTTGTGCCTATGCAATAAAAGTTAAAAAAAAAGCCTATAAACTATTTAAGAAGTACATGAATCCAGAGTCTTTACTGTTATATCATAAAGCTAAAGCCTTAGCCAGAAGGGTAATTAGATTATCGAAACGTCTCTCTTGGAGAAGGTTCGTACAAACTATTAATCATAACACTCATACAGCAGAAGTTTGGGATAAGATAGGGAGACTTACAAAAGGACATAAACCCCATCCACTCGTCACATTAAAATCTGGCAGTAACTTTACTTCTGACCCATTTGTGACTGCCCAAATATTAGCCGGCCACTTTGCTACTATTAGCAGTATTCACTCCTACATAGAACCCTTTGTATACACTATGGTGGAGGCTGAATTTAATGAAATTTCATTTGGGGTATCTAACAATGAGGAATATAACTGCCCAATTACATTATATGAATTAGAAAAAGCTATTCCCCAAAACAAACCAAGCTCTCCTGGCATGGATGACATAATATATCCCTTCCTAGCAAATCTTAGTAACCTAAATAAACATAATCTCTTAAATTTCTACAATCACCTATTTCTAAATAATACCTATCCAGATACATGGAAAGAGAGTTTACTCATCCCTATTTTAAAGCCAGGGAAACCAAGTCAGGAACCATCTTCTTACCGCCCTATAGCCTTGACAAGCTGCTTATGCAAGACATTAGAGAGAATATTGACCATTAGATTACAGAAATACCTTAATGAAAAAAAGTACTTATCATACTACCAAAGTGGATTCAGAAAGCACTTCTCAACTATGGATAGTTTGGTACGCTTAGAATGTGACATAAGGGAAGCGTTCCTCTGCAATAAATATGTAATGGCAATCTTTCTGGACATTGAAAAAGCATATGATACCATTTGGCACCATGGTCTTTATAAAAAACTATACAAGATGGGTTAACGTGGCCACCTCCCCAACTTTATTAAAAATTTCATTTCCTCTAGAATTATAAGAGTTTCTATAGCTAATCTCCCTTCAGAAAAATTTGCTGTACAAATCGGCTTACCACAGGGCAGCGTTATAAGTCCACTCCTATTTTCAATCATGTTAAATGATTTATTCAAAAATTTAGACATAAACCATGCCTTGTATGCTGATGATATTGCAGTGTGGCTATCTGGTGAAAACTTGGATCAAATGCATAACCAGATGCAAAAATTCATGGATTCTATATCTGACTGGTCACAAAAATGGGGCACCACCTTTTCTCCTACTAAAACTAAGTGTATAATTTTTACAAAACGCGCTAGGAAACATAACTTGCCAGAACTGATAATATTAAATTACCCTATTAATTACATGCAAACTCATAAATACTTGGGCATGGTATTAGATCAGGGACTAACTTGGACAGCTCATATTACGTCATTAATAGAGAAATGTATATCTAGCATTTTGCTCCTAAAATATCTTGCAAATACAAACTGGGGGTCAAATAGAATGCATCTATTACATATATATAAATCCCTTGTTAGAAGTAAAATAGACTATGGCTCTTTCCTATACCATACATCATCAGAAAGCAACCTATTAAAACTTGATAGAATACAATTTAAGTGTATTAGACTAGCTATAGGTGCATTAAATTGTACCAGAGTTGATTTTTTAGAGGCAGAAGCTAATATAATGCCTCTTAAATTTCGTAGGATATTGCTAGGGCTAAGATATGGTATTAAAGTACTCAGTATTGCAAATCACCCCACACGTATATGTATTTTACAATTCTTTTGGTATAATTTCTATGACCTTCGGCCTCATCCAAAACCTTTTTGTGGTTGGATTAAAAAATATATAATGAACTTAGGATATGACCCCATTGATTTAAACACCATAAAAATATCTAACTGCTATATAACACTAACTAAAGTTCACTTTAACCTCTCATTAACTGCATACCCTAAGAACAACACTCCTTCATGTATTTACCAAACATTGTCCTTAGAATTAATTGAGTTATATAAATCCTCAGGTTTTAATGTAACTTTCACAGATGGTTCCAAAAGTAATGAAGGAGTAGCATGTGCTTTTAGCTGGAGGGAAACCATAAAGACCTTCAAACTGCCCCATCACTGCTCTATATTTACTGCTGAGTTATATGCAATATTGAGTTCACTCAAGTACATAAATCAAAAACTAGACAACTGTAAACTACTCATAGTTTCAGACTCCCTATCAGGTTTGCTAGCTGTGAAAGAACAAAAAAGTCACTACTTATTTTTTTTTTTATTATTATTATTTTTATTTTATTTTAATTTTTTTCAGGTATATCCATTTATGTACATATATAGATATGAGTATTTGTATACATAATTGTGTAACTGTTGGCACCGTCTAGTTTAGCTTATCTTCTCATACTAACAGACTCCACCTTTCTCTTTATTCTTGAGTGTCTAGGAGTGGAGTCCCTAGACTGAAGAGGTGATGGTGACTATCTTGACTGTAATTTCACGGTGCCAATAATCCTTATAGGGTTTCAGCACCTATAAAATCAGATTAAATCAATCAATCATACTTACCAGCCCTAATTCTAGCTGCACATCCACACTAGAGGACACAGCTTGAAACTCATAAAGCCACATCACAGGACATAAAAAAGGAACAAGGTTTACAGTTCTAGGGTAATAGATAAATTGAACAGTCTCAGTGAGAGTGTAGTCAGTAGCACAAGTGTTAACATGTTTAAAAATATATATGACCAGTTTGAGACTGAACATAATTTGAGAAGAGGCACCCCTTATGAGCTTTGACTCTCTTGCCTCTTTATTTTAACTATAAAGTAAGCATGCACTGCCCAATCTACCTACCCACTGGTTAGTCATACTAATTTTCTCATTCTTCATTTTCTCACTGCCTTTTGAGCTTATCCACACTCTTAAGTATTTGCATTCTTCAGTCTGCTTTATTACATTTTCTCCGATTTTCAATGTGCCATACCCGCCATTCTCTGACCTATTTACTGTCAGCACCTGGCTTTTCTCCTTGCTAAAACTAACTCCAAAATCTCTGCCATACTCATTTACAACATCTAGCAATCTTTGCAACTCTTCTGCTGTCTCACTCATCAGAATCACATCATCTGTGTACATCAACAGGCATATCTTTTCATTCCCAATGAATACTCCCACATTCAACCTTCTTACCTTAGCAGCTAACTCCTTGGTGTACATGCTAAACAGTGTGTGGGAGAGGATACACCCTTGCTTAACGCGTCCCACACTCCTCACCCATCCTGTTTCTATATCTTCTGACTCAGTCCTACCTTCTCCAACACTCTACACAAAACTTCCCTGTTTACTCTATCATATGCCTTCTCTATGTCTAGGAAACTTAGATACAGCTTATTCCCATCTTTCACCTTCCTTTCAATCATTTCATTCACCACGAACATGTTGTCTTCCGTTCTTCTATCAAACTTGAAACCATTCTGCTCTTCACTTAGCACCCTGAACCTTTTGATCCATTTGCTCAGTCTTTCATTCAACACTGCCCTAAAAACTTTCCCTACTGTATTTAACACGGCCATTAGTCTATAATTCTTCAGTTCACTCTAACTTTTAAACCCACCCTTGTGCAGCAGAGTCACTCTGCATTCATTCCATTCCCTCGGTACGCTTTCTTCTTCTCATACCTTGTTAAATAATTATGTCAATCACAGCCTTGCCTTCATTCTTAAGAACATAAGAAAAGAAGGAGACTGCAAAAGACCATTCATGGCCTACACTTGGCAGCTCCTGTTCCAGTCAACACACAAAAGATTTCTTACCAGAGAAAAGTCATCAACATTGTCACCCTTTAAGGAGTTTGTAAGATCTAATCTACAATACAGTCGCCAGATAGCCCCTTAATTAAAAAAAAAAAATAATCTACAATATACATAAAATGCATCCAGAGGATTATGTCCATTCATGCAACCGCAAAATATAATCTCCCCACTCCTTAGAAAAATATATACATATGTACATAAAAGAAAAAAAGTCAGTCCCATCTAGCAGCTTCATCCATATATTTATCTAATCTATTCTTAAAACTACCCAGAGAGGAGGCTTCTATCACATGTCTAGTGAGCCTATTCCATTCATCTACCGCACGATTTGTAAACCAATTCCTCCCAATCTCCTTCCTAAACCTATACTTATCAAGCTTAAACCCATTGCTACGTGTCCTGTCATGTTCACTAAGTATAAGAACCTTACCCAGATCCCCTTTATTATATCCTTTTACCCATTTGAAGACTTCAATCAATTCCCCTCTGACTCTTCTCCTTTCCAATGTATGTAGATTTAGTTTTCTGAGCCTTTCACCATAAGGTAAGTTCCTTAGCCCACGAATCATCTTTGTCATCCTTCTCTGCACAGACTCAAGCAAATCAATATCCTTCCTATAATATGGTGACCAAAATTGTACTGCATAGTCTAGATGAGGCCTAACTAGCGCCAGATAGAGTTTTAGAATGACTTCAGCACTCTTATTGCTTACACTCCTCCTAATGAATCCCAATATCCTATTAGCTTTATTCTTAGCATTTAGGCATTGCTTTCTAGGACGAAGGTCTGAACTTACCAAAATACCCAAGTCCCTCTCACAATCGGTCCTCCCTAAAATTCTCCCATTTAATTTATAACTATTCAGTGGATTATTTCTACCTATACTAAGTACACTACATTTGTCTATGTTAAACTTCATTTGCCATTTCTCGGCCCAATTGGACAGAATGGTCAATTCCTCCTGCATTACAACAGCATCAGACTCAGCCCTAATGGCCCTACCTAGCTTAGTATCATCAGCAAATTTACTCAGGTCACTACTTATACCTATGTCAAGATCATTAATATAAATTAAGAATAGCAAGGGACCCAAAACAGATCCTTGCGGAACTCCACTGCTAACACACCCCCACTCAGATTTAACTCCATCTATACTAACTCTTTGCTGTCTGTCACCAAGCCATGACTGAATCCACCTAAATATACTGCCATTGATCCTGTGTGCTTTAACTTTGCCCAGAAGCCATAAGTGTGGCACTCGATCAAAAGCCTTACTAAAGTCCAAGTATAAAATATCATAGTTTTCATCATTATCTGCTGCTTCATACACCTTACTATAAAAAGACAGCAAATTAGTCAGACAGGATTTACCCTTACTAAAGCCATGCTGTGATTCCTTTATCAACTTATGCTTATCCAAGTGATCCCTAATATTCCTTGCTATAATAGATTCCATCATTTTCCCTACCACTGATGTTAAACTTACTGGTCTGTAATTAGACATATTTGTTTTATCCCCTTTCTTAAATATAGGTATCACATTGGCTTTCTTCCATGCCACTCTCCAATGATTTTCTAAAGATGCATGCTAGGGGCTCACTTAACACATCCTTACATTCTTTCAAAATTCTAGGAAAGACCTCATCAGGACCGGGTGCTTTACTACTTTTTATTTTATCAATTTCCTTTGTCACTATCTCCTTTGTGATCAAGATATCCTTTAATTTCTCTTCATCATTACCCCGAAAGATCATTGACACCTCGGGTATATTTAGAGTATCCTCCTGTATAAATACTGAGAGAAAAAAGTCATTTAGCATTCCAGCCATTGAGTCCCTATCACTCACTAATTCTCCATTGGAATCTATAAGTGGGCCTATTTTATCTCTAACCTTAGTTTTGTATAATTGATAAAAACTTTTAGGATCTTCCTTTGCCCAATTTGCCACTTTAATTTGTATTGGTGGAGGTTGGATTGACTTGATTGCCATCTTGGTTTTCACTAGAAATGGGTTGAATAGTTTGGGTAGTAGTGTTAGGATGAGAGTCTGTACCTTCTGTGGGACTTTGATTCTTTATTTTTGGTTTGACTTTAGGTGGAACTGGGTTATTCGAATTTTGAGTCAGAGAGCCTTTTAGAAAATTAAGCTTTTGGTTATGCTGATAAAAGAGCTTGTTGTGCTCATTAATAATTTGATTTTGATTACTTATTTGATTACTAAGACTACAAGCATTTGTGTAAAGACAACTCAGCCCACCTATCCCTGAAGCACCTGAGGGCCTATCTCCTTTGCATCTCCTTTCTCTCCTTGCCCGACCCTGTACTCTTGTATTTCCCTGACCACTATCACTACTCAAGTAATTTAACCCTAAAGCACTTCCATTAGCCTGCCTACCTTCTACAAATCTATGTTTGCTTCCTATCCCTGCCTCACTTTGAGCCATTAAATTTTCCTGACCACTATCAAAAACTAGTTTCCCGCCTTTAAAGACCTAATAACACTCTCTAATTCCTGCCACAAAACCTCAACCCCATCTCGGCTCAGATGGAGTCCATCCATCGCATACAAACCCTTATTCCCATAAAACCCACTCCAAACTTCTACAAACACCAATCCTGACTCCTCGCACAAACCTTTCACATTCATTCAACCCCATTGCACGAGACAACCATTCCATCCCCACATCCATTCTGGAAGCACACCTGAAACAACGCCTTTTACTCTACTTTCACACATCCTTTCAATCAGCCTTTTATACCGCTGTCGTAACTCACAAGTACCCACCTTCTTTACATCGTTTACTCCGACATGTGTAATCACAACTGCTTCCCTCTCACACCCAGACACCAACCTATCATACCTCTCACACACATCATTTACACCAGCACCCGGCAGACAAACTCTCACTCCCTTCAATTTACTTTCACTCAACTTCCTATCTAAATACCTAATCTGAGAGTCACCCATCACAATCACCTCAGTCATTCTTCTATTCTCTCTATGCCTAGTATTACCCTCCCTCCTGCTCTCACTCACTCGACCTCCTATTCTACTTTCAGGCATGGCCACACCAGACAAATCTCTTTCAAATTCTTCCTCTCTCAGGGCATCAAATCTGTTAGTTAGCCTAACAGGTTCCATGTCCCTCTCATTCACACACCTAACCTTTCCTAACTTATTTATTCTGTTCACTTTCACCCACCACTCATCATCACTTACTTCACTTACTGCTTTCTCTCCAGTCCCTGTTCTAGGCCTAACTTCCTCCCTCCTGGTCCCAATCTGACTCTTCAAACGTACACTTGTATCTCTTCTCACTTCAGACACTAAATCATTCAGTCTCAAGCATTCCACACGTAATCGACTCACCTCTTCAGTCAAAGCACATACACGGCACTCAGACACATTCACTCTTCTCTCTACACCACAGACATCGCACACTACATACACACTACTTTCAACAGGCATACTCTCTACATCCAAACAGTCAGCCATACTTAAACAAGAACAATAATAGAAACAAAAATTTACGAACAACAAGAATTTGACCCAAATTTGTGCGCGCAAGTTTAAAACCTGCTAATCAAGATGGCCACCAAAGTAAACAACCTAATATTTATGTTTACTATGTCACACACCAAAGTATAGCAAATAATCAAAATATTCTGAGAGCTCTACGAAACACGTGCTACTTTTTCGAAGGTCAGCACCTTAAATATGAAGATAGACTGAGGGTATTAAATATGTTCTCATTTGAAAGATGATGTGCGAGGAGAGATATGATTGAACATTTTAAAATCTGTTCTGCGATGGATAAGCTGTATTTTAGCCAGTTATTTGAGTTGGAAGGTAGTAATAGGACTAGTGGTCACCACTTAAAAATGAAAAAAACAGAGGTGCAGGTTGGATGTTAGAAAATATTTTTTACCAATAGAGTGGTAGATTACGGCGTTCTCCATGTCTTCAAACGCAGATTTTATTATTGTATATTATGATTGATTTTGATGAGTCTTGATCATGATGCCTTTTGTTCTTGACACAGTCCTGTGGATGTGTCAAGAACAAAAAACATGTTATTTTTACAGATCAGTTCTTACCAATTTTTTATTTTCACCCTTTTTAAATCTTAAATCTATAATGTAGGCATATATTTAATTAGAGATGAAACAAAAATTTGCATAAAACTTTATAATTGAAAAAAATTACTTAAATTTACAAATTAAAATAGGTACCAATTACATTCTTAATGCATGCACTCAAGTTGATCTAATGAAAACAATATTGAATCTGCTGTCTTCCTGCATTTAAAGATGCTGTTTCCAATATTTTAATTATATCTTTTTTATCCAAATTACATGAATCTTTAATAACTGGATAGTAGTAATACTTATTATAGCCACATAGATGTAAAAACTGTAGTTTGAAATCATGAAATTTACTATCATAGGTTTGGACAAATCCAACCCAATTTTTGTCATTATATTTGCATATGATATAATCTCCACATTTCAGATTAAGTAAGTCTTCTTCATAGTTTCTTTGGTAATACTTCAGATTCGGGCGCACGGTAGATGGCGCTGTTAGTCGGCTACAATTTTGGGCTACAGCATATCTCATGACGTCAGACAGTAGCGTCAGATGTGACCAATCCCTGCGTTATATTTTTTTATTTTGGGGGGGATTTGTAACTTCTAGTCTATTATTTACTAAATATCTGCACTCTGCTCATTTATAGTTTTTTTCTAAGTTAGGTAAGGTTTCTTGATGTCTTTTATTGTTTTTTTGGTTTTTATATTTTTTGTGTGCTGGGAACGATAACGGCTTCTTACTGGCAACATCATAGCTTATAAGTAGGACCCGTTTTGCAAATTTTTTTCTTTCATTATTGTGTTTTCGTACTCTCTATGTGCTTCTTTGTTATATTGGGCCTTGCTACCATTAACAAACTTTGCCTTGGGTAATATTAGGAGTCTTTATCCAAAATCTAATCAAACAAAGATCCCAATACTCAAGGAATTAGCACAAAAGGAAAATTTATTATTCCTTGTCTTAACGGAAACCCACCTCAGCATTGACCACCTTAATGCAGAAGTGAAAATGAAAAACCACTATCTTCAAAGCAGATAGAAGAGGATGGACCAAGGGGGTGTGGCGATCTACATAAGGGGAGCCATTGCAGCAACTACTGAGGAAGTACTATCATTCTCAAATGGAACAACCAAGCTACTAGGTATCTTTATCAGGAAACTGAATTTGCTGTTAATCTCCATCTACAGACTGCCAAATACAACCCATGAAAAATTCAAGGAAGCTCACAACAAAATAGATGAGCTCTTAACTAATTTATCTATGCCAGACACTGAAATAATAATCACAGGACATCAACTTCCCCATGATCAACTGGCAATCAATGAGCTTTAGTGGTGGTACACCGGAGGACAAGAGCCAAGCCACAGAACTATTATGTATGGTAGAAGAACACTACCTCACATAGCATGTCACAAAACTGACAAGAGGAAACCACATCCTGGACCTGATCCTCAGCAATAACTCGAATCTGGTGCACTCTCTTGAATACAACACAACAATAATGTCAGACCATAAACTGGTCAAGGTGACAGCAAACTTCAATATAGCTTTGACACCAGCAGCAGTGAGCCACAAAAAACGAGCATTAAGAGACACTCTAAACGATTTTAACTTCTACAGTACAGATATAAACTGGGAATCTATCAAGAAAGGTACTGCACACTACACTAAAGGGTCAAAATGTAAACAACATGCTCAGTACACTAATAAACAAATTCCAGGAAACCTGTATCAAGTATGTTCATAAGAAGCACAGAAAAACAAAAATATATCCTAAATTCCTAGAGACAGAAGAATTCTGATAAGGAAGAGAAACTCCTTTCAAACAAGTCTCAGGAAAACCAGCTATTCCCCGCTACAAGCTAAACTGATAGAAAAGTTAACTCATAATAGAAAAGTTAACTCATATTGAAAGAAGCTTGCAAGTATCACATGAGGAACAACAGAGAAGAGAAGAACTACAAGCAGTCGGCAGTATAAAAGATAACTCAAAATTCTTCTTTGCCTTTGCTAACAAAAAGCTTAAAATCATATCAGCTGTGGGCCCCTTAGTAAAGGCCAATGGAGAAATGACAGACAACTGCAAAGAAATGGCAGACATACTGAAAGAGCTGGCCCAGATAGCCCTGAGTTCATGCCAAACTACTAAAATGGTGTAAATAAGAGCTAGCCATGACTCTGCAGATACTGTGGTCAAAATCTTTTACAGAAGGTACTGTACCCGAAGCACTCAAGATAAGCATCATCATACCTATCCATAAGGGGGGCAGCAGAGGTCAAGCAAGCAAATACAGACCAGTAGTCCTGACATCTCGCATTATAAAAATCTGTGAAAAGGTGGTCAAACAAAAAATCGTCTCCTTCCTGGAGCAGAAAGGAGCCCTAAATGAGAGTCAACACGGATTCAGACAATTTTGGGCATTTGTTGGATCCAGGACCAATGTTAAAGAGTCCATCAGTAGATTGCCAACCAGTACTGGAGAGGTGACAGAGGAGGACAATATAATTATGCAGGAAATAAACAAAGCATTTAACCAAGACATGAGTCATCCACCCCCAGCTCCAGAGTACATTTTCCAGGAAAACAAAGTACGGTTATAATAACAAGGGAGGAAGTCAAGATGCGGCTGAAGGAAATTAGAGAGGACAAGGCGCCAAGACCTGATAGGGTATCTCCAGTCATTTTAAACGCATACGCTGATATACTGAGCCCCCTGTAAGGGGTGTAGGAATTTGTCTTCCTGGCCACTGTGCTGATAGGACTCAGCACTGGCAGCACCTGGCTCTGCCAGCCCCATACGTACCCCTTGCAGAGCAGACTACTGCAAGGGGTGATTAGTATCTGCATCCTGTAAAAAAAATAGGGGTCACCATGCACAATGATGAGAAAAACACATCTCCCCTCAATTTGCACTCATCCACTATTGGAGCCGCCTTTGGGCAGCTGCACGGTAAAAATGGAGCCTTTATCCCCTGTGCTCTCCCAGGGGACGCTCCAAATCTCTTTAACCGGAGAGGAGGCTTACTCCTTTCCTTTGCCTACAGGTGTAGGGGAATCCTCATCACCCCTTTGTCTGGAGGTGCCTAAGGGCGCCTCCCTTTTTCCAGCAGCAGTTGCCACTTTACTTTCCAAGGCTACTGCCAAGAAAGCCAGCAGGCAGCCCATAGCCGACTGCTTGCCATTGAAGCGGGTCGGGAGGGCAAACCTCCTTATGGGGGAGAGAAAAGACAGGCCCCATCGGTCTCTTCCCTCAAAAGACATGCTGGCTAGAATATTAAACCTAACAGGGGTCAAGGCCTGTGCCTTCCCAGACTCGACTCGGGACACAACTGCCAATAGGACCTGTTGTGGTGGAGTAAATGTGAGCGTGTATGAAGGGTTATTCTCCCACCCCCTTTTCCCAATACCCTCTCCCTCCTTCTGTAAGAATGTGTGGGTGAATAACTGGAATTTAAATTTTGTTTTGTTTTTAATTTTATTGATGTTTGTATTCTCTTTTCAGAGATCATATTTTGAAGGAATAGTTTTAAAGATAAATATTTAAAGAATTATTAATGCTGAAAATTGTTTGGATATATATTTAGAGGTAAGATAGTCAATAAATTTACTTGGGTAATGTCCACTTATTAGTTTCCTGTCCATGTATAGTAAATGGATTATAAACGGAGGATATATCTCTTCTACAGAGAGTGGAAGCTTGGACGGACTGCAAGAAGGGTTCTCTAGACGAGTGCTCCGCCCAGCCCTGAGACGGAGGGCTTTCATACCTCGCTAGACACCTGAACTACCACACCCGCATTGGCTGATGAGCCTGCCTCCTTTTATATTAGCCTACTACCACCCACCTCCAGCACACAAGTGATAGCGCGTGCCTCTTTTCGTTCGGTTGTTGTTGTTGTTGTTTTTCATTTTGTTGTGTAGATATATTTAAGTAAATTTGTTCTATTTGCCCGTTATAAAATTCTTTTGGTATCTTGTTTGGATTGGGGAATTTGGCCTCATTTTGAAGTGTGCACACTTCCCTTGTAAATATAAATTTTTATAATTATCATTGTACATTTTTTTTGTAAGTAAAGGGACTGTATATACAATCCATTTAATTCTCCTTTGATTTCTCACGTCTGGATTAGTGTAGGAAGCGGGTTGGATCAATTGGGGGTTAGTCTAGATTTTTGGGGCGCTACATTTGGCGCCCGAATAGGGCTATGAGACTTCGAAACTGGGAGCACGGCGGGATTGGATTGCAGTCCATACCCAATTAGCGTGACAAGTAGTTTGATTGATTTTTCCCTCCTACTATCTGTTTACTAACTTGGGAACAATGGCTGTGGCAGAAACTTTGAATGAAGAAGTAGTGCGATTGAGAGTGGAGTTGAGAAAAAAAGAAGAGGAGTGTGAAATGCTGCGGGGAATGATTGAGGGAATGAAGAATGAAATGAAAAGGATGAATGAAAAGACTGATAGGATGAAGAAGGAAATGGGAGCCTGACAGGATCAGACTGACCGACGGATGCAGGACCTATATAACATGATGACAGGGGCTGGACCAGCCCCAGAACTTACAACCCTGACCCCTGCTCCTACTGAAGGGACTCCGCTAAATGGAATGGATGGCAGTGTGATTGAGTTTAAAGAAGATACTGTGAGTGGTAAAAAAGGGGGTGAATGGAAGAGAGTGGAAAGTAAGAGAGGAAGGAAGCATGGTTCTAAGGTTAAGGATAGGAAGGCGAGAGCGAAGAGTGTGGATTTGCTATACTCAGATGAGGGAGAGAGTGACAATATGATTGGAATGAGTGAGACCGAGAGTAGTTCTTTGGAGAGTGAAGTGAATGTGGGGAAAGGAATTTTGATTAGGGAAGTGCCAAGGATTGATAAGTTTAGATTGCATAGGGGAAAAGAGTATGGATGAGTTCTTCAGGAATTTTGAGTGGTTCTGCAAGCTCAAGTACCTGCAGAACAAGGGTCACTGGGTGAGTGTTCTGGGAGATTGTTTGGATGAGAAAGTGTTGGAGTTCTTGCGAGTGATAATGAGTGTGGGAGAGCCAAAGTACGATGTAGTGAAGAAGAGATTGATTGGACAGGTGAAACGAATGAAACAGAGTGTGAAGTATAAAAGGGTGAATGAATTTGAGAAGGCTGGAATGGGGAAGAGTGAAAGTGTGAATATGTATGCACATAGGCTTGAGAGTATGGCAAGAACGAGGTATGGTGATGATGATGTAAATCAATGTAAACCACTGATGAGGAAGTTTTTGGACATGACCCCACGAAAGGTGAGTGAATGGTTGAGTGGAAAGAGAAAGAAGAGAATGAGACTGACAGGTGAATGGTTGATGTGGGAGGATGTGTTGGAACTGTTAGAAGATGGACGATTTGATGCTGAAAGCGATCTAGAAGAGGGTGGATGGTACAGTGTGAATGTTGGGGGTAAGAAGCCCAGGAACTTTGATCCACCCCAGCAGTTTGTCAGCTACAGGGATGCCCTGAAAGCTGCACCAGCTGGAGTGATGTTGAACTTCCTGGGCCGGCAGAATGGATGGGTAAATAAAGGGTGGTTGAATGGAAGGGGGCAGATGAATTTCAAGCGTGGGAACGGATATATGAGAGAGAAACCGAGGTATGTCCCAGCAAACGAGAGATCGAATGGTGGGAGAAAGATTGTGGAATGTCGTCGGTGTGGAAGGAAGGGTCATATGTTGGCAGAATGTAGGTGGACATCTGGTGCATGTTTTGGGTGTGGTAAGAAAGGGCATATGATAAAGGATTGCCTGGAAAGTGTGAAAGAGTGCTTTGAGGGGAAAGAAATAGGCCATTTGAAGAAAGATTGTCCGAGGTTGAATGGTGGAGCAACTGCTGGGGAAAGTATGAAATATGCATGTGGTAATTGTGGAAAGGCTGGTCATTATGCAAGGATGTCATGACCAGAGGAATGTATGTAGCTATTGTGTGATTGAAGGACATTCAAGTGAAAAGTGTTGGATTAGACTGAGAGCGCAAGGTGTGAATGGAAAGTCTGAAGCGGGAAACTGAATGGTAAGAGGGTACCTGCTGAAGTATCCTCTGGGTGCATGAGTGTGAGTAATGTGTTGGTAAGTCTTTCTAGTGTGAAAGTGCTGTCTGGTAGGAAGTATGAGTGTCTGAGTATGAAGGTGGAATTGAATGGAATTGAGTGTTTGGCTTTAATAGATTCTGGATGCAAGGCGAGCTTGGTGTATAAATATGTGTATGACAAGGTTAGCAAGAAAGTCCTCCTGTCTGAGTGCAAGGGTAGTTTGGTAGGTATTGGTAATAGCAGAGTGCCTGTGATTGGAATGATAAGGTCAGCTGTTCGAATGCATGGTATGATGATGAATCAATGTGAATTCTCTGATATTGATAAGGTGAGTAGTGAGTATGGTGTGATTTTGGGCTATGATTTTATGAAAATGAATCGTATGGTTGTGCATCCTGCGAGTGATCAGATTGAGAGAAAGATTGGTAAAAATGGGGTGTATAAGTTGTATGTAGGGAAAAATGGTAGCGTTTTGAAGAGTGTGTTTACTGGTATTGAAGTGACTGCTATGGAGAATGTAAGGCTTGTGAAGGGTGAAAGGGTGTCAGTTAGAGTGAGTTGGAGTAAGGATGTTAGTTTGAATGTGGGTGAGAACACTGTGACATTGGATGGAAAGGATGCGTGTTATAAGGTAAAGTGTGTTGCTTGTGTGTTTGATGGCTTGATGAGAATGAATGATCCATTTGTATGTTTGCAGGCGGACCCCAGGGTGAAAGGACAGGTGAGGGGAATCCAAGTCGGAGATGTACTGGGTCACCTCTCCACTGTCACTGAGGTAGGTATGGATGATAGTACGGATGTCAGGGTGAATGTTGCAGGTGAAAAAGATGTGTGAATGGACGTATAATGAAGTGAAAGGCATAGTGGAATTGGATGGATGTTTAACTGAATATGAAAGGGAGGATGTGTATTGAATGATATTTGAACGAAAGGGAGCCCTCAGTAAGGGTGATCTGGATTTCGGGGTTGCAAAACTTCCGGAATTCAAGATTGTCCTGAAGGAGGACTCTCCAATCTATTCGCGGCCGAGGCATTTTCCACGTCCGGTTGCTGATGAGATTGATGAGCAGTGTGTAGAATTAGAGCAATTGGTGGTGATTGAAGAGAGCGAGAGTGCATGGAATAGTCCAATTGTGCCTGTACGTAAGCTGGATGGTAGATTGCGTCTGTGTGTGGATTATCGAAAGGTGAATGAAAGGACTGTGAAAGAAAGGTTTCCGATGTGTGTTGTATCTGAGTGTGTGTATAGTATGCATGGGATGGAGTGGTTTATGAAGCTGGATCTGGTACGGGGGTATTACCAGATGCCTATTGCTGAGGAGAGCCGTCCGGTAACTGCCTTCTCTTCCACAAAGAGGCATTACCAGTTCTGGAACCTCAACTTTGGGTTGGCTAATGCTCCCGGAGCCTTCTAGCAGGCAATGAATGATGTGTTGAGTAAGTTTGCGAGTAAGAATGTGATTGCATTTATAGATGATATTTTGATTATGACTGAGACTTTTGAGTAGCATATGAGATTGGTGAATGATGTGTTGAGAATGGTGGAGAGTGTTAGTGTGAAGGTGAAAGTGGCAAAGTGTGAAAGTGGCAAAGTGTGAATGGTTTGCGAAAGAAGTGGAATTCCTTGGGCATATGGTGAGTGAGAATGGGTTGTGAAAATCACCAAAGTATGTTGAGAAGGTACGAATGTTTCCTAAACCGGTGACTGTGAAGCAACTGAAGTCGTTTTTGGGTTTGATTGAGTTCCAGCGAAAGCTTATACATGATTATTCTGATGTGAGTAAGCCTCTGACTGAGTGGATGGGCAAGAAAGGTAGTACGGTTGTCAAGTGGAATGATAAGATGAATGAGGCGTATGAGAGACTGAAAGAGGCAGCAGCTGAAGATGTTGAATTGGCTTACCCAGATTATAGTGTGAATGCTAAAATGCTTGAATTGTATACAGATGCAAGTGGGTATTGTATGGGAGGTTTTCTGATGCAAGAGCAGCGTTTGAATGGAGAGAATGTCAGGCGAATAATTGGGTATGTATCCAAGGCTATGAATGTTGCAGAACGAAAGTATTCAACTGTGGAAGAGAGTTGGCTGCGATAAGATATTGTTTAAAAGTGTTGCGTCCATTTTTGTATGGTATCTGCAGCGTATGAAGTGGGCTGATAGTAGGATTGCAAGGACTTTGGAAGATTTGAGTGACTTTGACTATGTGATTGAATATGTGCCTGGTGAACGGAATGGAGTGGCTGATTTGATGTCAAGGTATCCTGGTACGAATGATGAAAATGTGTGTGGAGTGAGTGATCTTGAGTATTTGCCGAAAGGGATTATGAATAGAAAAGAGAGTAAGGGTGGTGGTGATTCCTTGTTTGAGAGTGTATGGAATGGTTTGCAAGATTTGAAGAGTGATGGAGTAGACGTGAGAGTTCCCGATAGTGTGGATGATTTAAGGAAGGAGGTAATGAATGAAGTATGTAGGAAGCCTGAAAGCATTGGTATGGCAAAGGTGCGGAACTTCATGAAAGAATTGAGAGCGATGTGTATGCAAGGGGTCCCGCCATTTCAGGAAGTGTTGATTGTAGTGAGTCGTTTGTATTGAGTGATTGCTTATGTGCACTTTGGTGGTGAGAGGCCGATTGTGTACAAGGATGAGAAGATAAAGGGTTTGAATCCTAATGTGGTTCATCTGCAATGTTTGAACGGTGTGCACTACAATTGGGTGATTGAAAAGTGTTCATATATAAGAGAGAAGAACGATTGTCTGGATGAAGATGAGCGTGTGGTGAGTGATGATATGGGAGTTAATGACAGTGTGGATATCAGTGCTGATGTTGGTGTGCTTGTTCCTTCTGTGTATTGCGAACATGGTGGACCTGATATGATGGAAGCAATAGTGAAAGTTGGGAACGGTTGTTCTGTAGTTTGATTGATACTGGAGTGCAGGTGTCTTTAGTGAATGAGAGGATTCTGAGTAAGTATGATGAGTTTAAATGTTGCGAGCATACACCTGTGAAGTTACGGATAAGTGGATTAGGGAATGGCATGATAGTGGCATGGGAACAGGTTGGTCTGAAAGTGAGTTTGGGTAATCGTGTGAATGTAAAGCATGACTTTGTGATTCTGAAAGATGAGCAAATGCTGTGTTGTTTCTTGCTTGGTGTAGACTTTATGAGATTGAATGATTTGTCTTTGGATGCTGATAAGGATTGTCTTATGAAAGGCGAATATGAGGTGATGAGGTTGAATGAGTGTGCAAAGAATGTTGTTAAGTTTTGCGGTATGATTGAGTTGGTCATGGATGATGAGAATGAGATTTTAAGTGATGATATTCTAGAGATGCAAGAGATGTGTCCTTTTGTTAGTGAGTTGAAGATGTGTGTAATGACGCGTGTTGATTTGAATGAATGGCCAGAGTGTTTAAGTGATTTTAATAGGTATGCTAAGGATTTTGTTGTTTGTATGGATGTTGTATATTTTGTGAGGCATGTGAAGGGTGGTGATGATATCTATGTACCTGTGATATCCTTAGTTGGTATGATTGGTCTGCTGAAGGTTGTGCATGATAATTTTGGGCATATGGGTAAGTTTAAGCTGTGGGAGTGTATGAAGGAGTATGTGTTCCATCCGTTTCTGAGAACTGTTGTGAATGATGTTGCAACTACGTGTGGAAGGTGTCAGAAGCGAAAGGTGCAAGTGAAATCACCGATGTTGAAAGTTGATACGAAAGAACCGTTTGAATTGGTAGTGATTGATTGTGTGTCTTTCTTGCATACGAGTGCTGGGAATGTTGGTATGGTTGTTATGGTTGATCATAAAAGTAAGTTTGTGTATGCATCGCCTGTGAGAGATAAAAGGAGTGTGACTGTTGCGCGTGTGGTTGAGCAGTTGTTTTTTCCTATGTGTGTATGAAAGCCTAGAAGATGTCTGAGTGATAATGGGCCTGAATTTGTAGGGGAAGTGTTTGAGCAAATGTTGAGAGAGAATGGTGTGGAGCATGTGAGAACAACTCCGTATGTACCGTCTTCAAATGGATTGGCTGAACGGACTATAAGAACCTTGTGTGAGATGTTGAGAATGATGAGTACGGCAGTGAATGACTGGGATGTGTGTCTGGGGAGAGTGTTGTGGGCGTATAATTCAACTGTGCATAGTGCAACTGGAATGTCCTCATGTCAGTTTGGGATGAATTTTGAAAGGTGAGTGAAAGATAGGTTTCGTTTGAGTGAAAGTGAGCAGTGTGTATGGCGTGAGGCGCATGAAAGGTTCCGTTCATTTGAATTAGGTGCAATAGTATTGAAGGTGAAAGAAGTGAAGGGTAGGTTGAATGTGTCAAAGATGAGTGAGAAGTTTGATGGATCTTATAGAGTTGTGAGAGTTTGGGAAAATGGGGTGACGTATGTTTTGGAGAGTTTGAAGGACGGTATGACTGAGAGAGTGCGGGCTCATCAGAGTCAGTTAAGGAGATGGAGAGAACCTCTTGACTACCTGGTGAGTCATCCGGTGTATGAATTGTGCAAAGAGAAGGGTAAAGTGCATGATGATAGGAAGGAATGTGGTAGTATGGATCTGTCTGAAAAAGAGCTTGTCTTGGTCTCGAGGATTAGAAAGCGTACAAAGAAGAGTGAAAGGAAGAATGCAAGTACAAATGAAAGTAAGTCTGAGCTGAGTGTTTCTGGTATGGGGGATCTTGAAAGGGAGATTGAGTTTTTGCGTAAACAGGTGAGTGATTTGGCTGGTATAAGTAGACGAGTGAGTGAGCTGCCTGTGCCTGATTTTTCTGGTTTTGGGAACAGTATGAATGATAGTGTGTTTGGGCAGAATGAACCTAGTGTGGCTGATTTTTCGGGTTTTATGAATGGTAATAGTAGGGGTGAGTTTGATGTAGTGAATGATGAAGTGGCTGATTTTTTAGGTTTCTGGTATGCCTGTTGAGAATACAGGGGATGTGAGTGACCTGTCTATTTCGCAAGAATGTACCTTGAGTTGGATGAGAGCTGTGAGTGAGGAGCTGATGAATGGGGGTATGAAGAGTGTGGGTTCTGAATGGAAGAGTATGAAAGAATTCTGTCGTGAGATGGGAGAACTGGTAATGAGGGCTAAGAGTATGGTTGATGAGATGATCAATAGTGACGATGAGACTGACAGGACGACTGATGAACAGCCCCGACTAATTGCTACGCGTAGCCAGGGACCAGTAGAAGAGTGTGAATGGGTGCAGAAGGGTGCGATTGAGCACAAGTGGTACTGTGAAGAGTGATTGAAGGGGTTTTGTGAGTGATTGGTCGAATGGCTTAAGGAAGGAGGGGTGTGGTGGAGTGAATGTGAGTGTGTGTAAAAGGGCCATTCTCCCACTCCTTTTCTCAGTGTGTCTGCTTGGGAATGGGTTTGTTTTGTTTTTTGTTTATTTTATGTATAAAAATGATTACCATGTTTTTTTTCTTTCTTTCCAGGCGCCATATTCTGGAAAGATAGGACTTAGTTTCATATATCCTTATATTACAAACAAAGCGTTATATTCTGGAAAGCTATATATTATTTTTAATAAATAAAGGCCAATAGTATAGCTTAATGAAGGAGGGCTTATAATAGCCACGCAAGCGCGATAAGGTCATTATCTTCCATCAAGCGCAGAGGTGCCACACTTGTTGTAAGTCCTAGGCATTTTGCTTGCTCGAGTGGCAGGTGGCTGGACATCCCCCCATCCTCTTTGTACAAAGTGAGGCCTTGTTTGTTGTTTATATATTGACTGTTGTAGTCAGGATTTTTTTGGTTGTTTGATTTTTTATGTTTATTAGGATCGATTAAATAGTATTCATATATATAGGATTTTCTTTTTGTATTTTTTTGGTGAAAAGTAAGGAGATCTCCAATATAATCGCCCCTCTCTATTGTAGATATTTTGTGCATATTTACCCATATTTTTTTTGTAAATATTGTATTTTTTTGTTAGTAAAGGACTGTACATACAATCCATTTAATTCTCCTTCGATTTCTCACATCCGGATTAGTGTAGGGAGCGGGTTGGATCGATTGGGGTTAATCTAAATTTTTTGGCCCGTTTCAAAGTGTGCACACTTCCCTTGTAAATATAAATTTCTCTAATTATCATTGTACATTTTTTTTGTAAGTAAAGGGACTGTATATACAATCCATTTCATTCTCCTTCGATTTCTTACGTCCGGATTAGTGTAGGAAGCGGGTTGGATCGATTAGGGGTTAGTCTAGGTTTTTGGCCCGCTACACTGTGATGTCCTGGGTGGTGATGGACAACTGGAGTTCCCATCCCCCATCCCCACACCGAGATAGACATATTCTTTGAGACAACCCAGCCTCAGACGGTAGGCCTTCCATGGGAGCAAATCTGGGCTCGGCGCCAAGCATTGAACTCGTGTCTTTCCCTATGCAAGGTCCTCCTCAAATGGTGTGGGTGTTCAAGGCAGTACAAGGAGGGGAAGGATCTCCTCCTCCGGCCGGTGCCCCTACAACTGCCAGGACCTTCTCCATCTCAGAGAAGGACCTTGCTGAGGCCGGTCCGTCAGGCCTGGGGGCTCGAGCTGATTCAGGGGAGAAGCGAATTCATTCCACGCCCAACTCCTAAAAAGAAAAAAAACCCAGAAAAAGCCTAAAACACTCAGGGCTCCTCTCCATCCATGAGGACGGCAGGGACAGATGGGTCTGCTGCCACTTCGGGAGCCCCTGACTAAGACCAAAAGGGCTAATGCAGAGAGCGGAGCCTTGATTACATCGGGGCCCCTCATTCAGAGACTACCTGGCATTTTTTTTAGCCTACTGGCTTCAAATGCTTCTTGGATATTCGCTCCACTGATGGCAGCATGTTGGGTAAGGGCAACATAATCCATCAGAGGAGAGCTCTAGCTAGTGTGATTGGTAGATAGCCAAAGGTGACCAGTTTCTCGGACGTGAGCCTTTTGGCAAATTTGTCGAATCCCTCCGAGACTGCCATGATTAGCCCCCTTCGGACACTTGATGGCACACCTGTGAGTGTAATGCTGCACTCTACAATGAACTTCATGAAAGGAGTAGTTTATGTGAGGGAACTCATTAACTAGTCCATAGAGGACATCACCTTAGAGCTGGCCAACAATGGGGTGGTCAAGGTCAAACGTGTGATGTGAAAACAGGGAAGGGCCTCAAGCCCCACCCCTACACTCTTAGTCAGGTTCAACTGTGATAAGCTCCCTGAGTCGGTGAGTGCCAGTTGGTATCACTCCTGCGTGAAGGCATTTGGCCATGCTAATCGCTCCTGTCGATATGCAAAGTCAGGGTTACCTGAAACCTGTGTAAGATGCTCCGAGGCCACACATGATAAGTCCAAATCGTGTATGGCCAATTGTGTCAATTGCAGAGAGCCACACCCCGCTTCTTTGAAGAAATATGGTGCATATCTCTTTGAGAAAGAAATCCTGGCCGTTCAGGCTTAGGATCGACTCTCATTCTGCAAGGCTAAGGACTTGGTCTTGGCGCGCCTGGCTCTGCCAGGGACGTCTTATGCCTCAATGGTTAGAAAGACAACCTCTGCTCCTGGCCCATCCAGGCTAACGAGCACAGTTGTTTCTGCACCCATTTGGAGCCCTTCTGCGGGTTCTACTCAACCCGGGCGCGCGTCTGGTGAAGCTGGCAGCACAAAGGGTCCACATCCAGCCCCGGCTAAAACCAGGGCTCTTCCCATCCCCCAATGTTGCCGTTTCCCGTAAGGCGAAACGGCCACGTGCCTCCACCAAGACGTTAGACACACAGGAGGCAACACTCCTGAAGTTGGTGGCCAGGCCATCTTCCGGGATTAGTAAAGCTGCCCCCGAAAGGAGGAAAGCAACAAAGGAGCTTTGGCTCCTTCGCCCACGCCTAGTGGTGGGCTGGGTGGATCCTCCAAAAGAGGTCCCCCTGCCTCTGAAGCTGCCCCACCCGCCTAAGGTTTTGAGGCGGAGGGAGGAAAAGACTTGCATGGCGACAGTGCCTTAAACGCATTGTCTGACCAATAGCGCCCGGGGTTCTGCCTCCGGAAGTGTACCGCCATTCTCGTGAGGGTTTTCTCTTCGAAGAGGGCCCGCTCATCTCCTCCGAGCTAGGCCTGGAGGGCATATACCTTCAATGGAATTGCTGTGGACGCTCGTCTCGTCCCGTTCCCCGTTACCTATCTTTTTGCAGGAGACCATGGTGAGTGCATGCCTTCCCTGCCCACCCTCCTCGGCATGATGTCTCCGTTCTTCTCTTCACTTTAGATACCTCCTTTCAGGCAATAGCTGTGCAGCTGCACATTGCTAGGAGTATACTGTTATTACTGCGTACTTTCCATCATCACCCAACTTCAACGCATCGTGGCACGGTTACCGAGGCCCTTTCTCTTTTCTCGGAGATCTAAACGGTAGACACCCCCTCTGGGGAGACTACTCTATCAATCTCCGGGGTCAAATACTTTCCGACCTGATCGATGAGCTTGAGATGGGCATCTTAAATATAGATGAGTTTATGCATCACTGCACAAGAACCGCTTCATTTTCGTGCTTTGATCTATCTTTGTGTTCTCCGGATGCACAGCCTGATTTTGTTTGGGGAGTGGTCGATGACCTCCATGGTAGTGATCACTTTCCCATCAAATATCATTTTCTGTGCCGCTGCCGCCCGAGAGCCCGCCCCGCTGGTGTTTGGTGCAGGCGTAGTGGTCTTCATTTCAGGAAATGACTGAATTCTCTATCTCAGTCAAAGAGTTTAAGTCGGTAGATGAGGCCGTTGAGTTCTTCTCCGGCAACCTTATCGCTGTGGGCCTAGCCACTATTCTTAGAAAGTCTGGCCGATTTGCATGCCGAGCACTCCCGTGGTAGTCAACCGAGTGTGAGATGGCCTTCAAACAGAAGCGTTTTGTCTACATGCGCTATAAGAGCTGCCTGAACGATTTCACTGTCGGTAAATTTTGTTTGGTTAGGGCTAGATTCCGGTATATTTCGAAGCATGCCTGTGCCCCTTCTTGGCGGTAATACGTGTCTTCACTTAATGGGAAGACCTTTCTAGCAGAGGTGTGGAAGCTAGTTAAAAGGATTAGGGGCAAGTTCTCACAGGACCACCCTCCCATTATCCAGGAGAATAGGACCTCAATCTTGGACCCTGCGTCCGTGGTGGAATCCTTTGCAACTGCTTTCTCTGCATTCTCTAGCCAGGATGCTGCTCCACCAGCATTCAATGCACTTTGTGATGTCCCAGAAAGCTGCCGGCTGGACTTTACCTCCAGAGGCGGAGAGCCATTCAACAACAGGTTTACTGTGAGTGAGTTGCGTTGTGAGTGAGTTGCGATGATGTCCCATACTCCATGCTTCAACACCTGGGTGAGCGAGGCATGGCCTTTCTGTTAGATTTGTTCAACAGGATCTGGGTGGAGGGTCTCCTCTCAGATTTCTGGCGAATCGCTACTGTGCTCGCATTTCACAAACCCGGGAGAGATCACTCTACTCTGGCTGGTTTCCGTCCAATCTCTAACCTCTTGCGTGTGCAATTTGATGGAGAAATTCATAAATGTTAGATTGGCCTTTTTCCTGGCCCCTTCGAGGACAACTGTCTTGTGCACAGTCAGTGTGGTTTCCACAAGTTCCACTCCATGTCGGATTCTCTGCTCTGACTGGAAAATGCCATCTGCAAGGCCTTCCTTTGTAGATGGCACTATGCTATGGTGTTTTTTGATCTGGAGCAGGCCTATGATACTGCATGGCGATACGGTATCATGGAGACTCTTCACACGATGTGGTCTAGGGAATGCCTCCCAATATTTATATCTGAATTTTTTTGAGATTGTCGATTCCGCATATGGGTGGGGGGAGCCCTCTCTGGCCCACTGGAGCAAGAAGAGGGTGTTCCACAGTGAAGTGTTCACAGTGTTACACTCTTTGCTCTGAGCATCAACGGCATCACCTCGGTGCTGCCAGAAGATGTTCATCTCTCTACGCTCTACAAGGATGACCTTTCAATCTCTTTTGGCGCTGCCCAGATGCCAATTCTGGAAGCGTTTCCTGCTGTGCTGAAACGCACATGTTTCTGTTTTCCTTGGACAAGACTAAGGTGGTTCAGTTCTGCCACCATCCACGGCTCCATCCTGACCCTGACTTTTCTTAATGCATTATGCCTGGAAGTGGTTGAATCGTACCATTTCCATGGTCTTGTATTAGACTGATGCCTCACCTGGGAGGCTCATATTCGCAGCCTTAGGGTCTCTTGTACCCGCGCCTCCCTCAGTCGGCAACAGCTCTCACTGCATCCGCATTTTGGCTCCCTTTCAACGGTGCCTATGCCACCGAGAGACGCCAGTCATAGCCTAAGCCCTTTGGGTTTAGGGCTAGGAAACTCCTGCGAGAGCTAGGTATAGCTCTCGGCCGGTGGTTTTCCTGGTTCTGCCCATGATGCCGCCCTGGAGGGTACCACCTTTGGCTATTTGTTGCCACGCTTCTGCTCCAAAGCTTGTACAGCGCTGGGAGTATTGTGTTTGACCTTTTTGGAGCACACCTCATCTCATGCTGGAACTGTGCCAGTGTATATAGATGGCTCCAAGTCCCAAGAGGGGGTCGGCTTCCACGCCATACTGTTTGAAGTCAATTGGTCTCTGCCAGGCACTGCGTCTGTCTTCATGGCTGAGCTGGTGGCAATACTCCACTTGGTACGGGCAATTCTGTGATGTGCCTGTTTTGGAGAACAGATATCTGTGATGCCATGGTTTTGGCAAGCCGGGTGCATGTCCGAGATTATCTTCTGCTGGGTTCCTGGACATGTAGGAATTGCTGGGAATGAGGGCGCCAAAGAATCCGCGAGGACCCGGCAACTGGACCAGTGTTTCTCTCTTCCTCACACCAACAACTTCGGGCTGCTTGACAAAGAAGATGGGAGATGGCCATTTGATGGCACATTCGCCAGCACCATACTGTGAAGACTGCGTTGTTTCCTAGACTATTCTGCACATTCTTGTTGAATGTCTCAGTCTGGGCGATCTCTGCGCTCCTTACCTGTTCTTGTACCTGCGGCATGGATTTTCTTCATTCCGTGATATTCAGCACTTGGGGCGCTGATACGGCTATGTTCTTACTTTTTGATTGATCCTTTGTTCGTTCAAAGCTCGTCTCCCGATGCCACTTTTATGCATCTGCAGCCGAGTGTGTATTACGGAAGGTAGACTTGATCCAGCACACCTGCCTTCCCTGGCGCATGGTGCCTTCCGCGCTCACCCTATTGAGAGCCTACTTGTCAATGCTTGGGAGCTGCCACTCGCTCTGCACTGTGCACAGTGTATAATTCACCTCTATGCATGAGCCTTGCACCCCTATCATTCACGAACCACTCTCACTGCATTCGCAGCTATCTTGACCATGCATATGCCACCGAGAGATGCCAGCCATACCCTAAGCCCTTTGGATTTAAGGCTAGGAAACTCCTTAGAGCTAGGTATAAATCTTGGGCGGGTGGTGCCCCTAGTTCTGCCCAGGATGCGACTCTGGAGGATACCACCTCTGACTATTTGTTACCATGTCTCTGCTCCCAAAGCTTATACAGAGCCGGGAGTATTGCGATTGACCATTTTGGATCACACTTTGTGTCATGCTGGAATTTTGCCACTGTATATGGATGGTTCCAAGTCCCAAGAAGGGGTCAGCTTCCACGCCATTTCCCTCTGTTTGAAGTCAGCGGGGCTGGGCCAGGCACTGCGGCTGTCTTCATGGCTGAGCTGGTTGCAATACACCGCTCGGTACAGGAGATTACGCAATGTGCCCGGTTCTCAGACTGGATTGTGATCTATAGGGACTCACAAAATTCCCTGGTGCTCTCGGTGCATTATAATCTCCTTATCCCCTAGTTCGCGATATCTGTGATGCCACGGTTTTGGCGAGCCGGGTGTATGCCAAGATTATCTTCTTTGGAGTTTTTGGACATGTTAGAATTTTGGTGAACGTGCCAAAAAGGCCAAAAGGATTTGGCCACCAGACCAATGTTTAGCTCTTCCTCACACCGTAATTTTTTTATCATTATTTGTTATTTACATATTATTTGTTTGTTATTTGTCTTTAATATAGCTTAGTAGTAGGCTGTGTTGTGTACAGCTACTTATTATGCCAAAGTAGGCACTTGCCAGATGTGCTACCACAAGGAATAAAAATTTGACCTGGAAACAAGGGTCATAGGTTAAAGGAAAATCATTGATTTCCTATCACTGAACCCTGAAAGTACTGATGATTCGTCAATTATGATTATCGATGTATATTGTTGACTGGACAATATATAAGCTAGAAACCGACCAAATAACTAAAATGTAGCCACAAAAAAATTTAGAATTCGATCCCCTCTCATTGTCCCTTCAAACACCCAGGTGGCTCTCCTTTCATCACTTCTTTCAATGCTTTACATTCCTCCTTTTTCTTAACTCATCTTAGACATGCTACTTCCTCACTCAACTTGTGCTCTGAAGCCATTTACCCTGTCAGTATGGATAGAAAAGGGACAGAATACTCTTATTCCTCTTCCCAATCTACCTTTCCTTTTCAGGCATCAGTTGTTGTGGTTCCCTGACCCTATTATGCTAGAAAGCCTGCACCCTGGAGGTAGGCTACCACATCCGCTGGACTTAAGCAAAGCTGCAAGACATTGTTAATGTTATTGTGTTGTCTGAGAGCTGCCAATCTAATGCAATCTTCAATGAGATGCATGATGGTGTGGGTCTTAGCAGGAAAGAGAGGGCAAAGGTCTGTTTGGTTGTTGTTTATGCTGTGTTTGTATGTATTAAGCGATAGGTGATGACCACAGTGAAGTCATGTAAGGTGCACTCTCTCTGATCTAGAGAATTGTGTTTCTGTGCAGCTTATATTTGGTGATGGGGAATTTTGTTTTGTAGAAGGTTATTTATTGTTTGTCTGGTGAGGTGTGTGCAAATGTGTTTTTTGTTCTGTAAGAGGTTTGTTGGTTGTGCAGGGTGTCCCCCAACCTGGAAAAGTCAGGGAATTTTGACTTACCTACTGTAAAGTTTTTAAAACAGGGTGTGTAACAGGTACTTTTTTTAAATTGTACTTTTAAATATGCTAGGGGCAAAACCTGCTTTCTTTTCTATTATTGTAAATCAATTTGAAGGATTTTTGTCAAAATTTCAAGATTTCCCATTGAAACCATTCCTTTATGAGGAACATTTTTGTTTACTAAAATATATTGGCAAAAGAATTCTGAAACACAAAGTATATGAGGAAAATAATAGTTCTTGTAGTGCTTTACTAAAAGCTGATCTTTACAAAGGTGATAATCTTTTACATTTCAACGATATTTATTTGTCATTTACTACAAAAATGGCTATTAGAAAATCACCAAAATGACCAACTGATGAAGAAATATAGTTGTTCAGAAAAGATTGCTTGATTTTCTTTCAGAATACCATCTTAAAAATAATAGAATGATCCCCCTTGCGGTTTAGTATAGTTAAAGGCTTCAGCTCCATTTCTCCAAAAGTCATGATTTCATCTAAAGTAAGCTGTCAAAGACTTGATTTATTGTTAGAAAACCTTATTAAAGTAAATCGCCTAACAGGAATAGAAGCAGATTCCATAAAAGAATCTCATTCTAGATTGATTGAGAATCCATTTGTTAAAGAAATATGTTGTAATTATGACTTTAAAAAAGATTGATTAGATTCATTTTTCTCAACAATTTTTAAATCAGTTAACATTACAAATGATTATCAAGCTTTTGTTAATATGATACTTACAATGTTTCATGGCAATGCCTCAGTTGAGAGAAGATTTTCAATAAATATTGCATGGACAGTTGCAAGAAGAACTATATGTGATGAAATCAGAGAATGGATTGGGACCTGTCTTGTTTTGAAATAGACAAACGGTTGTTATTAAGCTGTCACAATGCTTGTGGATATTATAAGGATTACCTCGAGGAATAAAAGAAAAAGAATATGGAACAAAAAAAATGCAGCTGTGAATAAAAGAAAAGCAATGGAAGAAATAAGAGAATTTGAAGAAAAAAAGAGGAAATAATAGAAGAAAGAGAAGCTCAAATTCTAGAGACGTAAATTCTAACCTGAAGATTTTTTTTTGGGGGGGAATTATGATTTTCTGTATATAACTTGCATATTGTATAACTTAATGTATATATTTTTTATTAAATATAAAACAAAAGAAAGAAAGCAGAACATGAAACTGGTACCTTCCTAAAATTTATTATTGCTAAAAAATAGAATTTGGTTTCATTTCCTTATTACTATTTTATATTATTAAGACATTTCTTTTGTACCAGGTCAGTATAGGGTGGGTTCTGGTGGGCTTTCTTTTATTTTTATAATTTTAACAAGATTTTGATTCTTTACCAGAATTTCATGTATGCCAGGGAAAAGTCAGGGAATTTGAAATTGGAATTTCAGGGGACACCCTGTTGTGGTATGGAATCAAGAATGTTTGTTAGTAGGAGAGTGGTTGTGTAGATAGTGACAGGGACTTTTTGTGTTCTGTATGACTGATGCAAGAATTGTGTGCCCTCTCATATGAAGATTTTAGTTTTGACATGTAAATTGTCAATGGGTGTTGTTTGTCTACTTCCTAGTATTTTTTTAAGGGCTATGTTCTGTACAGTCTGTACTTTGTTTTGGATATGGAAGGTGCCCAAGCAGAGCTGGCATAGTCAATAACTGAATGTATGTGCTGTTTGTATACTTGGGCAAACATTTCCTTGTGTTGACAGAATGTTGTCCCCGTTAGGGCTTTGAGTGCATTGAGTCTAGGTCTGCATCTGGTTACTATCTTTATGTGTGGGCTAAATGACATGGAAGTGTTGTAAGTTACTCCAAGTTTACCATACAGTTGTAGTATGTATGTAAAGGGCCAGAAGTATTAAAGAAATCATTAGTAATTCCACTGTTTGTGTAAAGGAATGAGTCAAGTGGGACGAAAGTAGGTAGTTATATCTTTTACTTCTAAAAAAATATCTTTTGGTCATTGATTATTTTAGTAAGTACACTGAAATTGCCTTACTTTTATGACTTCCAATTGTGTCATAGATAATTTGGTCTTTATTTGTTAGACATAAAATTCCTAAATTTTCTTTTCTGATGGATGAACACAATATACTTCTTTGAAGTTTAAAGAGTTTTCCAAGGATTATGGATTAAGATACACCACCAGTAACCCTGCATATTCCCAGAGCCACAGTGAGCAGTTTGTACTTTTTAAAATATTTTAAAACCCACTCAGCTAAAAATGAGCTTTACCTAGCCTTGTTGGGTTTCCATGCAACACCCCTTATGCACTTAGACTTCTTTTGAATTTTTAATGACTAGGATTTTACTGTCAACTATCCTTCAAATACCTGAAAAACTTAATCCTAATCCTATCAGCCTCAATTCCCGCAGCATAACTGACAGTTGTATTTCTATCACCAATAACAAGGAGTAACAACAAGGAAAGAAGGTACCCTAGAAGACCTTACAGTCCATTCAATGAGAGTACCTTTGGACTAGCAGTCAAGCGGGCACATCTCTGCTCAAATGCTTTACATCCTTTTTACGGCTATTTTTCAAGACCCTATCTAGTCTTGACTTGAACTGGTCAACAGATTCACTGTTGACAACTTTCCCTGGAAGTGCATTCCAACTACCGCAGATACTGTAGGTGAAAAATTTTCCACACAGATCGCGATGTAATGATTCAGTTCAAGTTTAAAGACGTGATTTCTTGTTCTGCTCTCAACGAGTGTGAAAATATTCCGGTAGTCAACATTGTCGAACCCTTGAAGTATTTTGAAAACCTTGATGAACTGACCACGCAATCTACAGGTTTCCAACGAGAACAGATCTAATTCCCTTAATCTATCTTCATAACTTTTATGTCTGATAGAGGGAATCAGTTTGGTTGCCCTGGCTTGCACACGTTCCAATCTTGTGATGTCCTTTTGAAATTAAGGACTCCAAAATTGTACGGCATACTCCAGGTGCAGTCGGACAAGTGAGTTGTACAAACACAGTACAATCTCCTTGTTCCGATATCCAAACTGGCGCTTTATGTAGCCTAGCATCCTCTGGGCCTTTTTCTCCGCCTCAATGCACTGTTTCGAGAACTTGAGGTCACTAGTGATTGTTACACCCAATTCGTTCTCAGTGTCAGTGGATTCAAGAGCAGTGCCCTTAAGGATATACTGAGATTGAAGGTTTTGGGGGCCGATATGCATCACTTTGCATTTGCTCATGTCAAAAGGCATTTGCCACGTGTCCGACCACTCCCCAACCTTCCAAAGATCTTCCTGCAGGCTAGCAGTATTTCCATACTTTGCAAATTTGGAAATCTTGACAACTATGTCACCGTCCATGTTGTTGATGTAGATGATGAATAGTAGTGGTCCTAGGACAGAACCTTGAGGCACCCCGCTAGTAACGGGCACCCACTCAGAAGCCTGTCCATTCACCACCACCCATTCCCATCTGCAACTTAGCCAGTTCTCGATCCAGCCGGTTACTTTTTCGTTTATGCCCAGTGCTCACACTTTCCAGAGAAGGCGGTGGTGTGCTACCTTATCAAAGGCTTTCTGAAAGTCTAAGTAGACCACATCCACCGCCTTGTCCCGATCGTGCTCACTGAAGACGAAGTGGAAGAATTCCACAAGGTTCGTCAGGCATGACCGTTTCCTTCAGAAGCCGTGCTGGGAACTCCTCAGTAGCAGGTTTGACTCTAAATGCGACGTCATTTTGTCCACCATCATGCTTTCCATGAGTTTACCGACTATCGAAGTCAGACTGATAGGTCGGTAGTTCGACGGTTGGTTACGGTCTCTTTTCTTGAAGATAGGAGTCACCTCCGCTTCACGCCAGTCTCTAGGAACGCATTTGGTCCGGATTGACAAGTTACAGATTGTGCTCAGGTGTCGTGACACTTTATCGCGCACTCGCGCACTTCTTTCAACACTTTAGGTAGAAACCCATCCGGGCCAGGTGACATTCGTCATTAGGTCAGTGATCTTCTTTTTTTATTTTCCCTTTGGTGAAGTCCATATCCTCCAGCTTTTCTTCCCTGAGTAGGAATCCGTCGGCTGGGGAATGGGACCACACTCCTCAGTAAACACTGAAGAGAAGTAGTCGTTGAGGAGGTTAGCATTTTCTGCATCTGAATGCTTTAATGTACCCTCCTCATTCCTCAAAGGGCCAATCGTTTGACGGATTGGTTTACGGCTGTTTACATATCTAAAGAACTCCTTGGGATTCTCTTTACAGAGTCTCGCCACTCGGAGTTCCTCAGACCGCTTAGCCGCCCTTATGCTGGACTTCACTCTCCTAGATCGCCTCCAGTATTCGTCAAAGTCACCAGAGATCTTCGATTGCCGGTACACAGTTATTTTCTCCCTAAGCAGTTGGCCGATTTCTCATTTAAACCACTTTGGTGAACAGAAGACTGACGGGGGCATTTCAAAGGGATAAAATGCGATTGAAGACTCATGAATGTGGTTTTGAAACTGTTCCCCGAGTCTTCAACAGCATCGCACACTTCTAGCCTCGTGTCAGTCAGTCCAGCATGAAGATCTGCAAAGTCTGCACTTCTCAAATCAAGTTTCCTCGATTTACTAGTTGCAGGCTCTGCCTTCGGGACTTTGACTACAAATCTAATTAGTGGTCACTGCCACCTAGCTCTTCGCCAACAGAGAGGTCCTCAACGATGTCATCCTCAGAGGTGAAAACCAAGTCGAGGATATTGTCTCCTCTCGTTGGCTCTCTCACCCATTGAGTCAAGAACTCGTTGTGCGCGAACTCCAGGAGTAGTGCGTTCTCGCCACAGGGTTCTCTGGTTTCCCAGTCAACTTGTGTGTTGAAATCCCCCATGATGATACACACTCTGTCTTCGACAAGTTCTCCTAGTAGCTGGTACAGATCTCTGTCCTTTTCAACGAGTTTGGCAGGAGGTCTATAAAGCACCAGGGTCCTGTATTTGGCAGGACCTATCTCTAGGTCAACACCTAGTAGTTCATGGTCGGATACGATGTTGCAATCCGTCGAGTTGAGAGTATCCTTGAGATACAACATCACACTGCCACCCTCTCCGTCTGGCCTATCTTTCAGGAAGAGCTGGTAACCTGGAATCGTGAATTCACCTTCAAAGTCTCGGCTTGAGGTTTTTATCCACGACTCCGTTATGGCCACCATCTCAGGTTCTTCTGTTGCTACGAGGCCACGAAGTTCAAGAAACTTGTTTCTGATAGACCTCGCATTAAACAGAAGAACCTTGAGGGAGTCCCCGACTGTAGGACTCCCTACGCTCTTCCGTTTCCCGCTTTGTCTCTCTGGGACAGGGTCACTCCCCTCTTTGTGACCTCAGAAAAAGTAGTTCCTGGAGTAACACGGGTGTACTGGCGTACATCCTCCTTTACTTGGGGCCTGACACTTCTTTGGGTCCGCTCCACAACATCTTGGATCATGTTGGCAAGTACAGCTTTCTCTTTAAAGGAAAGATTCACTCCTTTCCTTTTATACAGGTCGTTTCTCCCGTAAAAGGTGCGGTAGGGGTCTACAAAGAAGACTCCTTCTGCCGTGCAGAGATCCGCCAACTGTCGGTTTTCTGCGACGTTTCTCTCGTGAGCGTTTCAGGATGGACCTCTTCTCGGAAGCATCCCAACCACAACACGTTTTCGAGTTTTAAGCCCAATGTCATCCACGGCTCCCATCACCGTTTGGAGGGTCTTGCCACTCAGGCCAACCTTACCCCCTCTGAGGTAGAGGTCGTTGCCACTCACCATCAGAGCGACAACTGAATTCTTAGAAATTTGAGCTTTCTCTGCCTCTACTCTGATGTTGTGGTTACCCCGTCCTGGCAGGCAGCTTACCTTCACGCTAGTGCGAAGGCGGGTCGCTAGCAGCGGCTGCAGATCCTGTGTTTGCGAGTCACCAATGAGGGTGACCTTCCTTGTGGAAGAGGCCTCTCCTTTTCCTCTTTACTCTCCCCATTCTTATCTTTATTTTTCTTATTCCCCTTTTTCTTGTTGTTTGTGGGTTTTTCTTCTACTTTTGGTTCTTCTTTTGTTTAAACTTTATTCTTTCTCTTATTTTTCTTCTTTTTTCCTTTCTTCTTTTTCCCCTGCCTCAGCTGTCTTAACGTTGGATGATGCCGGAATCTCCGTTTGGGTAAGAACTACGGCACCAGAAGATTCCGACATGTCAGTGGGCGATGCCTCTTCTAGGCATCGATCATGAGTTGCGTAAAAGGTTTCAAATTTCTCCACCTTCCTCTCAAGAATTTGAGCTCTCTCCTCTGAGGCTCTATAGAGGTCTTTTAGTTTCTCCACCTCTCGCATCAATTTGTAAGTAGTTAAGATACTTTCAGGGCTCTATTTTGAGTAGCAGCCCTCCGCAAAGTCAACGCACCACTTTTCTAACTGGCATGCTGCACAGTTATGTTTTAGACGAACGGGTCATTTTGAGCGCTTTCTCTCTCTCTCTGAAAACTCGTGACCAATCAATGATAAAAAAAGGGGCAGGGGGAGTTCTCCCCGCGTGCATCGCTCCCGCCTATCCATAAGAGAGGTTTCGGATCTTTCAGAAGGCATGCTCCATGTGCTGCTGTTCGTCCGACCGAGTCGTCAAACCTCGGCATGCCGTGGCTCCCAACCAAGCAGCACTGACGGTCCCCGAAGAAACCATCGATTTCTCACCAGGTGAACAACGGAGCACGCCCCATACTAAACTCCTACTAGTTCCCTTCATGACGGCCAGGATCTCGGAGCAGCTATCAATGGATATCCCGCCACACCAAGAGACTCGACCCAGGGCTTTTTATTGGCCTGGCAACCAACCTGTGAACAAAGAACCGTTATCTCGGACCGATGCTACCGGAGGCACCCATCAATGGGCACTGGGAATGGTCAATAATTACGCGCCAGGGAAAGAGTTAACAGGGCACTATCCTGATCCCATTCATCGTGCTCCAACGCCTAGGACACCTCTAGTCCTAGTCTCTCGCAACCAGTGAGCGTCGATTGGCGTTGTTTATAGAGATTCCAAAGCCTCTCTTCTGATGCGTGAGGTAGCTGCCAGGTCCTCATATGTAGATAGAGGGAAAAAAGGGAAAGAGTAACATGATAGGAGTAGGCCTTTTTTTTTTGTATAAGTGGGAGATAAGATAAAAGTAAAAAGAAAGAGAAGGATAGAGTAGAAAAAGCAAAGAATGACGCACTTAATCTGGAACCTCATTTCTGACTGACCAAATCGACAAGGAAAGTCCTACCAGGGGTACCCAGAAGAGGTACCCCCGCCGACATAGCTCGAAAAGTCAAAGGTACACACAAGCTTTCTTCCCATGACAAGGGGGCATCACCTCTATTTTACACATCTCCTTATTTTGTGTGATATAATTTATGGTGATTGCACTTTAAATTTGAAAAAAACAACAAAAAAACACCTTTATTCTTCTTTGGTGACAATTATTTGGTAATAGTTGTTGGATTATACCCTCACCATTTGATGGAGCACTTGCCACCACCCTACTGTGATGGCTGCATTGTCCCCCAGGCTGTTTGCCACATTCTCATTGAATGTCCCAGTCTGGGCGATTTCCACACACGTTACCTGTCCTGGTACCGAGATGGGCAGGGTTGCTACTGCCTGTCCCTTGTACTTGAGATGAGTTTGTGCACATTGACTGGTGGATTATGGACTTTTGGGGGAGGCTGGCCTTCTTCCCTTTATTTAACTAGGTTATTTGTTATTGTTTTCTTTGTAGGTCGCATGTTTCTGCACCGGGGGGGGGGGGGGACAGTTCTCCCCCCGATGGTGGAGCTTGCCTCCTCCCTGTTGCCATTTTCCTTTTTATTGTTGTTGTTTTTTGCATATTCTTATTTTAAAATAGCCTAGTGCTAGGATGTCATAAGTGCGGCGACTTGTGCCCAAGTAGGTAGTTGCCAGATAGGCTCCTAAAATTATCTATAAAAAAAATGGATCATGCCCTCAGTGGTCATTTTTGGAGGATTATTGCTAAAAGCAATCAATAAAATACTAAGGTTTTACAAGATTTGGAAAGTGTTTCAGGAAGGAGATTGTGGCAAGAGAATTTTGAATCAGACTCAAATTTTCCTCTTTTTTTCCTTAGGGTTATTTGTAAAAATAAAAGGGAAGCTTGAAAAATAACATATATTGAAAGGTAAAAGACTGTGGTATATCAAACATTTATAGAGCAGAATCTTTTGAGACTATATAGAATATCCACAAAAATTCTTAAAGGCAAATTTTGATATAAACATGACTAATAAAAATGTATTTGTTGATGAAATATTGGATAATAAAAAGGTGAGCTAATTGTGATTCTTAGGATATTTACTTTATTTTTAAGACAGGCTGACTTATTTCTAAGTTAAGTTGCCCCTGGCTAAGGTCCATTTCTTAGACTGAGCGCCTCGACGAACTCTGCCAACACGATATGGTTCTATCAGAGATCCAGCTCTCCTTAAATTTGTATCACTTTTACCTGCATTTCTTTTTCATTATAGCTATAGGGGCAGAAGTCTGTGTTGGTCAAACCAATACAATATTTGTTTATATTTAGTTTTAGTAGTAACCACCAGAGCCTTGCCAGTTTGACTCGTGTATAACAGAAAGAATGTTTCTTATGGATTGATATCTAATGCAATAGCATTAAAGAGGTATTGACCCTGAGATTAGAGGCTATGCTGTGTTATGTGTGTGGATAATGGTTGCCTAGTTATAGGGAGGTGAGAGTCCTAAAGGTATCTCTGTATACTATATTCTTTGATGTTTCGGCATCTTTCCAGGAGATTGCTAGTGGTCTTGCCTATAATGCTGTATGTATAGCTTTGATTACATTTGTCAATTAATTGTTTTGGACAGAGGACAAGATACTGTTTACAGGCACAACTTTTGTTTTATGGTCCAAGTAGTTTAATGGAGGTGCTGCAAATGAGGAGGGTTTTTATTTCTCTTGTAGTGTGGTGAGATCAGGGGATGTATGTTTGTGTGTGCCCAAACTTTAGAGGTATTAATTGAATTAGAGATAAATTTATTTCTTGTGAATGTGGTTCCTGTGAGTGCTTTGTGCATCTACATTTTTGGCTTTGCTTTTTTAGGGAAGTAGTTATGTACCCAGTTGTTGCGGATGGTCCCAGTAACCACCCACTACAAAGCAGTGGCGTGCAGTGACTTTTGAAGATAAGGAAGCAATTCAAGTTTTACAAAAATAAATATGCTAATTGAAGTAAATATGTTCTTTATTAAAAATAACTAGACTATAAAATTGCAAGCTACTCACTTTATTTAAATGTTAATTTTTTAAAAAAAACAAACTTTATTTAAATTTTAAAATTTCTTTTGTAAGTATGCACAACCAGCTAGTTAAGATGGTTGGCCTGCCTGCATTGTATTTGCGAGTGCAACACTTTGTTTTATATGATATCTAGTGTTGGCATTGTAGCGGGCTGAAAACCTAGACTAACCCCAATCGATCCAACCCGCTTCCTACACTAATTCAGAAGTGAGAAATCGAGTGAGAAATGAAACAGATTGTATGTACAGTCCTTTACTTATACAAAAAATATGGGGTAAATATTTACAATAGAGAGGGGTGATTAAATTTGAGATCTGGTACTTATTTATATACACTTTATCCTATCTTATGAATACTATCAATCAATCCCCAAAAACAATTCTATACAAAATCAAACAACCAAAAAAGAAATTTGCAACTACAACAGTCGTTAATAAATAAACAAACAAAAGGAAAGGCCTCACATGGTACAAAGGGAAAAAGACCTGCCAGACACCACTCAAGCAGGCAAGATGCCTAGGACTTACGAGGGGCGGTCAATAAGTTTTGCGAATCGCTTATGCAAAATAAATGAAGGGGGATGGCTGTTTGTGGGGGTGTTAGGACAAGTTATGACAAGTCAGGACCTGCAGCCGCACGCTCCTGCCTCGACTATTTAAGAAGCAGTAGCTGTTCACAGATCATCAGTCACAATTTGTTCAACAATGGAGAAGGTTGAGCACCGCGCAGTGATCATATTTTTGACCAAGGAAGGCAAGAATGCAAAAGAGATGCATGAACACATGGTTGCAGTGGACACCAACAACGCCCCTTCCTATGCAACCATTGCTCTCTGGAATAGGGAGTTCCACCATGGTCGTGAGTCCCTTGAAGATGACGCCCATCAGACTTGACCAACGAGGACAATGTGGCCCGTGTGGAGAGGATGATCCTCGAATATCGATGGGTAAAGGTCAAAGAAATTGAGCGAGAACTTGGAATTGTTATCAACATCATCCACAACAGTTTGGCCATGACCAAGGTCTCTGCCCATTGGGTCCCTAGAAACTTCACGCCCCATGATCGACTTCATCATCAAAGTCCACAAGGCCAGAGTTTCATAAGCTGCCCTGCACAAGTGCGGATTCAAGGAGCTCAACCATCTCCCCTACAGTCCAGATCTGGCCCCTAGCAACTACTTTTTATTCCATCAGCTCAAGGCTGCACTGCGTGGATGCCCGTTTGGGGATGATGAAGATGTCCAGCTTGCCATCCAGGAGGGGATTAAACAACAGTCAGGAGATTTCTGGTTGTCAGGAATTTGAAGCCTCAGGGACAAGTGGTGCAAGTGCATTGAAGTCGAGGGTAGTTATATTGAAAAATAATAATGACACTTTTCCTCATATCTCATTTTCTTATATCCGAATTGCAAAACTTATTGACCCCCCCCTCGTATAACAAAATGGCACCTCTGAGCTCGAAATAATGTTAAGATTTGGTCATATCTGGTAGCTATCAAAGCCCTCTCTGTCATGGATGGATTTACAATTTCTCCTTTGTTATCTGAACCCTATAATCTCTGCCACTCCTTACAAATAGTGGCAATTAAGTTTACTGGAGTGGTCTTTCAACAAATTATTTAACATTTAGCTGAAGAAGAGAGAAAAAAAGACATTTTATAGAAAACATAAAAATCTATTTATATATACAAAAAGAAAATAATAAAAAAAAAACATTCCCACTCACACACACAATATTACAGAGGGAGGGAGAGGGTATTGAGAAAAGGGGTGGGAGAATGGCCCTTCACACACACACTCACATTTGCTCCACTACATCGTAGGCCTACCTGTTTTAAGATACAAGAGCATAACCATATAGATTTTATGCTATGTAGCTGCTTTCATTCTCAGAATCAGTATTTAAATATCACCTAAAAATTGTTTAAGCTTCAGACCATAATAATAGTTACATCATTGTGCTCTAGACATTTTGTTACTTTTTACTAGATTGGGTTGCCAGATGCAATCTGATTACTGCAAAGCAAAATTTGCTTCCTTCCTTTCCATATACAAATAGGTTATTTTTATTTTTAATTCTAACACTGCGTTGAAATATCTAGATAAAAATCATAAAACTCTAATGACTGTACTATATATTATTGCTAGGAATAGCAAACCATCCTTTAAATATTCATTCCAAAGCACCAAAAAACAGAACTATTATTAAAATTAAGAGAAAAAAGAGAGTAGAAATATCAATGAAAAGGATACATTTCTTCAATTGCAGTCGGGCTCATCAGGGTTTAACGCCAATTTGATTGGATGTGAACAGTACCTTATGGTGTATACAAGTATAGGAAAGCATAAGTGGGAGAATAAAATTAATTCTGCTGTCATATTAATTGTTGGGGTGTAATTTTTTTCTTTTCTTCTTAAATAGTGAAGGCATTGCTTCCCTTTGCTTCTATTGACTACATGTGTTCCAGCTCTGCTTCCTTTTGTACACACTTCTAAAAGTTTCATAACTCTACTATTTTTCTCACAATGTCCTTTAGACTAAGCCATTTATGTATTTTAGTTAGATGATTAATCGCTAACATAAGAGTTTGACAAAAAAGAAGGCAAATTATCATAATAATGAGAAAGAAAAACGCTAATTAAGAAATGATAATTTTTATATAGTGGTTTCCTGAATAAGTGCAATGGTTCAAAAAGGATAAAAAGGTTAAGAAACTCTGAGTATAGGTTCATTTTGTGGCTCTGTAGGGAAAATCAATAGGTGTGTTACTGATTTTGCATAATCTTACGAGGGGGGTCAATAAGTTTTGCAATTCGGATATAAGGAAATGAGATATGAGGAAAAGTGTTTTATTATTTTCAAAAATAACTACCCTCGTCTTCAATGCACTTGCGCCACTTGTCCCTGAAGCTTCAAATTCCCGACAACCAGAAATCTCTCGACTGCTGTTCAATCCACTCCTGGACGGCGAGCTGGACATCTTCATCGCCCCCAAACCGACATCCACACGGTGCAGCCTCGAGCTGGCGGAATAAAAAGTAGTTGCTAGAGGCCAGATCTGGACTGTAGGATCAATGGTTGAGCTCTTTGAATCCACACTCACGCAGGGCAGCTTGTGCAACTCTGGTCTTGTGGACTTTGACGATGTTGAAGTCGATCATGGGGCCTGAGGTTTCGTGAGGTTTCTAGGGACCCAAAAGGCAGAGACCTTGGTCATATCCAAATTGTCGTGGATGATGTTGATAACACTTCCATGTGATATTCCAAGTTCTCACTCGATTTCTTAGACCTTCACCCCTCGATTTTCGAGGATCATCCTCTCCACACGGGCCACATTGTCCTCGTTGGTCATGTCTGATGAGCATCCTGAATGGGGGTCATCTTCAAGGGACTCATGACCATGGCGGAACTCCCTATTCTAGTGAGCAATGGTTGCATAGGAAGGGGCGGTGTCGGTGTACACTGCAACCATGCGTTCATGGATCTCTTTTGCATTCTTGCCTTTCTTGGTAAAAAATTTGATCACTGCGCGGTGCTCAACCTTCTCCATTGTTGAAAAAATTGTGACTGATGATCTGCGATCAGCTACTGCTTCTTAAATAGACGAGGCAGGAGTGTGAGGCTGCAGATCCTGACTTGTCATAACTTGTCCTAACACTCCCATAAACGGCCATTCCCCTTCCTCTGTTTTGCCCTACCGATTCGCAAAACTTATTGACCGCCCCTCATATATGTGAATTGGCCTATTTAGTAACAATCAAATTTTCCATTTAATTAGATTTTGTTCCTCATTGATAGAGTTAGCAAGTCTGCTGATTATTTCTCCGAATTTCTTGTTCTTTATTTTGTGGATTATGTTGTGTGTTGCATTTTTAATGTGTTATTTTAAGGCCATGGCTGTTTTTGTTTGTTGTCTTAGATTTGACTGAGTTTGTCTAATGTCTAGTGAGAGATTGGGTTTTAGTTTGATCCAAGACCCCTGAATATGATACACAATTTCTCTCAAGTTATGTTTCTTGCACCCACTCTATTCCCCATCTCCACTCTGAGTAGCTCCCAAACCAAACCCACCAACCATTATGCCCAACTATTAGCAAAACTTCCCCAACCCCCTTTGAAGCCATATTACCTTTAAAACCACCCAGAAAATTTCTTAATCCAATCTTGCTCTCCTGATTTTTAGCATTCTGAAGCCACTCTAGGTTGCCTAACCAGGGTTACTCTGGCCAACCTGCTGTCGGGACGCCTCAGGTGAATACAAGATATCATAAAATATGCCCCTCTCACCCACCCATACTGCCCCTCTTGTAACCTTTAGTGACTTTAAAAGACTGCCCATCTCATCATATCCTGTCCTTCCCGCAACCATCTCAGAACCTCTTTTTATTATGACCTTGATGAGACCTGGAAAAGTCCATGTAATGTGACATCATTCTGAAATGCTGAGAGATTTGAGAGAAGACATCCAGAGGCGAGAGGGACAAAGTAAATTAAGGAGTGATTTAGGCTTACATTTCCTTATTATTATAGTTGCTTTGCCTGTACATAATGATGTATTGTAAGTCATTATCCTATGCCCCCAGAGTGTGCAAAAATATATTTTTCAATTATTTGATCTTTGTTCCAATAAATGACAAATAATTCACTATCAACTTCTAGTATGAGAGGCTGGTGACAGGTTGTTTTTTATAGTTTTACTTGATGGTGCAAAATTTCCCTTTGAAAATTCTTATTCCTGCTTAATTCTAGGGTGTTTGGACGGCTCTTGTTAAATGGCTAATATATCATCCTGAAAAAAATATTAAAAATTAGAACACTTGCAAGAAAGAAAAACTAAGAGTTCTGTTTCTAGTATAATTTAAATTATAGAGCATACTAGGAGATTGTTATTTAGGAGGCTTTTAAATTAGTAAGGAGCTTCCATAGAAAGAATTAGAGAGAATTGTACAAATCTATATGGTTTAAGAAGTGAATCATGCATCTCAAAGGATTCCTAGACAAACCATCATTGTTATAACCAATAACCCTTTTGATGTGAAAAAATCAGGCTGATCTGGGGTCTGTATTTGATATATGAGAGAGAAAAGTATGGATTCTTAATTATCTTTATCTACATTTTATTTATCTTTTATGATACTAGTACATACCAATAAAATTCCTCTATAAATAGCTTTAAATTTATAAAATATATATATATATATATATATATGGAAAAAACATTTTTTCTATTTTTATGATAGTTGTGGCTAGAGCACTAAAAAAACTCCTGTAAAGATGCAATGATATAGAGGTTAAATGGGTGACTTAAAATATTAACATTATATTTCATTATTCATTTAGTTGCATCCAATTATTTTGTTACATTGTTCTCTGTGCTCAGTACTTGTAATTAATCAATATAATTGACTAAAGTTTTAAATATTTAAAGTGCCTTTAAATTTATATTAGGATGCTTGCAAAGAAATCCCAGCTCAGAGGATCAAGGAAGAATTTTTTGAATCATGTAATAGAACTGAACCAAGATTTATTAGTCATGAACAAGCAGTTAGTGGTTGTAATGAAATAATATCACAAGATTGGTCACTAAAAGAGGTAATTATTTAAAGTCTTTTTTTTTTGGCATGGTTATTGATCATTGAGTATAAATAGTAGCTATTCGAATCTGCACTTGATTGACCCATTTAGCTTCTGGGTATCAATTACTTATGTAGCAAAGTGTAAGAAACAAGTTGGTATGGGTTTTAACACCATTCTGCACACCTTTGGAAACCTTTGTTATTGGGCTTGAGAGTTTAATCTGGGATTCAAACCATGGTTATTTATAATATATGGCATGTATTGAGAAGTTAACCTGAATCAGTAATCCATCCAGTGACTGACCTGATATTGCTCAACTTTGTAATGAAAGCAATGTTCATTCAGTGAGGTCTACATCCTATGGCAGTGTTTACAAAGTCTGATGCTGAAATTTGGGGTAAAAATATATGTAAGCTACCTAGCTCAAGTTTTCTTTCTTGTATAATGATAGCCAGGTAATTAAACTATCACCGCAATACTTTAAGCATTATTATAATTAGTAGTTGATGGCTGCTACAATATGGAGAGAATGAGACAAAGCTAGGATGTGTTATAGATCAGAGAGAGATTGTTTATAGCAAGTCGCTGACAGGAATTGAGCCTAGCTTGCATCCTTGAGCTGGCCTTCTGGTAGTCCTCATACTTGCAACCTAGTCATTTATGTGTGTCAATTTGCTCCGTATGCCAACCAGATAGACTGGTTGTCAGATGCAGCTCTATACAACTGTACACAAGTTGAAAAAACAAAGGACACCTACCTATTAATATTTAAAATAATAAATATTAAAATTAATACAGATATTTATTGAGTATCCATAATATGAATATTTATACCACAGCTTCATCTTTCTTGACCCTGTAAGGGGTGCAGCGATTTGCCATCCTGGCTGCCATGCTAACAGGATCTAGCGCCCTGTCTGGCCCCAGCTTAGACTCTCTTCCTTTCTTCAGATAGCCTGTATTTCTCCCCTACTTCGTCGCTTTTCATACAACCTCTCCCACAACTTTCTCTGGTCAGCCTCTAATTTCACAGGGTAGATGCCGACCTTCTCAGCCAACCGTCCCAGATCAGGGCTGAGGGGGGAGGGGACAATGTTCCCTAACCCCTGAGCTCCGGTCTGGGGTGGCTGGTTTTTAACATCCTGCTTCATCCCCACCCATACCTCCCTCACATCCCTTTTCCTCTCCTCTTCACATTCTATCAATTTTACGCCGTGTTCAAGGTTGAGCCGCCATGCCAATGGACTGCCAGGCCCCCAGGCAGGAGGGGTGGTCCCAAATGGCGCCAAGCACCAAACCCAAATCCGCCTCTATGCAAGGGTCTCCGAGGCAGTACAAGGAGGGGAGGGATCTCCTTTGACCGGTGCCCCTGCAACCACCAGGACCTTTTACATTTCGGAGAAGGACCTGGCTGAGGCCGGTCCATCTGGCCTAGGGATTTCTGCCGGCAGAGGTGAGAAACGAGTTCATTCCCCATCCTCCTCTCCTAAAAAGAAGAAAAAGACAAGAAAGACTAAAAAGACTCGGGGATCCTCTCCATCCGTGGGGGCTACGGGGATGGATGGGTTTGCTGCCACTTTGGCAAGCGACCAAGCTAAGATCGGCACATCCGGCCCCTCTGCTCCCCCGGGTGCGGAGCCCCTGACTACGACAAAGACTAAAAGTGCACAGGGCGGAGCCTCAATGACATCGGGGCCCCTGATTCAGAGGTTACCTGGCGTTTTCGAGCCCCCTGGCTTCAAACGCTTCCTGGTTATTTGCTCCACTGATGGCAACATATTGGCCAAGGGCAACATGATCCATCAGAGCTGAGGATTAGCTAGTGCAATTGGTAAAGAGCTGAAGGTGACCCGTTTCTCGGACAGGAGCCTTCTGGCGAATGCGGCGAATCCCGCCGAGGCGGCCAAGATAAGTGCTCTTCAGACACTTGATGCCACCCCGGTGAGTGTGACGCCACACTCTACCATGAACTTTGTGAAAGGATTAGTTTAAGCGAGGGAACTCGTTGACTACTCCATAGAGGACATCACCTTAGAGCTGGCCGACCAGGGGGCAGTCAAGGTCGAACGTGTGATGAGAAAACAGGGAGGGACCTCGAGACCCACCCCTACACTCTTCGATACGTTCAACTGTGACAAGCTCCCTGAGTCGTTGCGTGCCGGTTGGTACCGCTACCGCGTGAAGGCATTCGTGCCACTGCCGCGGCGGTGCTTTTACTGTCACCGCTTTGGCCATACGAATCGTTCTTGTAGATGTGCAACTCAGGGTCAGCCGAAGTCTGTGTATATTGCTCCAAGGCCACACACGATAAGTCTAAATCATGTGTGGCTAAGGAGATAAGAACCACATTGCTTCTTCGAAGCAATGTGGTGCTTATCTCCTTGAGAAAGAAATCCTGGCCGTTCAGGCCCAGGATCGACTCTCATTCCGCGAGGCTAAGGACTGGGACCTGGCGCGCCTGTCTCAGCCTGGGGTGTCATATGTGTCAATAGTTAGAAAGGCACCCTCTGCTCCTGGCCCATTTAGGCCAACGAGCACGGTTGTTTCCGCGCCCATTCGGAGCCCTACTGCGGGCTCTACTCAACCCGGGTGCTCTCCTGGTAAAGCTGGCGGCAAAAAGGGTTCACACCCAGCCCCGGCTAAAACCAGGGCTCCCCCCCCCCTCTTCCCCCAGCGTGACTGTTTCCCGTATGGCGAAACGGCCACGCGCCTCCACCGAGGCGTTAGACTCACAGGAGGCAAAACCCCTGAAGTTGGTCGCTAGGCCATCTTCCGGGGTTCCTAAAGCTGTCCTCCGAAAGGAGCAAAAGAAGGACAGCAACAAAGGAGCTTCGGCTCCTACGCCTACACCTAGAGGTGAAGCGAGTGGCTCGGAGACGGTGGTTCCTCGAAAAGAGGGGCCCCCGCCTCCGAAGCCACAACGCCCGCCTAAGGTTTCGAGGCGGAGGGAGGAAAAGACTCGCAAGGCGAGCCCAACCTCCCCCAATAAGTCCTCGAAGGCGACAGCGCCTTCAGCGCTTTGTCCGGCCAACAGCGCATGGGGTTCTGCCTCCTCTGACCTAGTCCTGGATGGCATATTCATTTCAATGGAATTGCCGTGGACTCCTGGCTAACTGGGAGGAACTGAGGAGGCTCGTCTCGTCCCGTTCTCCGATAGCTATCTTTCTGCTACGCGCGTGGCCCCTGCCCGCCTTCCCGGGGTATAAGGGTCTTGCGACCCCACCACCACGAGATACCCGGGCTGGGGGATGCTCGGTTTACACCCGGTATGATGTCTCCGTTCTTCCTTTCTCTTTAGATACCTCCTTTCAGGCAGTGGCTGTGCAGCTGCACCTGGCTAGGACCCCGCGTCCGTGACAGAATCATTAGCTACCACTTTTTCCGCATTTTGTAGCCGGGATGCTGCTCCGCCATCATTCAATGCACGTCGTCATTTCGCGGAAGGCCGCCGGCTGGACTTTACCTCCAGAGACGGAGAACCCTTCAACGACAAGTTTACTGTGAGTGAGTTGCGCTCCGATCTCGCTTTGTGCGCGGACACCGCCCATGGTCCGGTCGATGTCCTGTACGCCATGCTTCGACACCTGGGTGAGCGAGGCATGGCCTTTCTGTTAGATTTGTTCAACAGGATCTTGGTGGAAGGTCTTCTCCCAGACTCCTGGCGAATCGCTACTGTGCTCACCTTTCGCAAGCCGGCGAGATATCACTCTACTCTGACCGGTTTCCGCTCAATCTCTCTAACCTCTTGCGTGTGAAAGTTGATGGAGAAATTGGTAAATGTTAGATTAGCTTATTTCCTGGACAGCGGAGGCCATCTGTCTTCTGAACAGAGCGGCCTCCGTAAGTTCCACTCCACGTCGGATGCTCTGCTCCGACTGGAAAATGCCGTCTGCGAGGCTTTCCTTCGTAGACAGCACTACGCCACGGTGTTTTTCGATCTGGAGAAGGCCTATGATACCGCATGGCGATACGGTATCATGGAGACTCTCCACATGATGGGGGCGAGGGGACGCCTCCCATGGTTTATATCTGAATTTTTGCGTACGGGTGGGGGAAGCCCTCTCCGGCCCAAAGGAGCAGGAAGAGGGTGTCCCGTAGGAAAGTGTCCTCAGTGTCACACTCTTTTCCCTGAGCATCAACGGCATCACCTCGGTGCTGCCGAGAGATGTTTCCGCTACGCTCTACGTGGACGACCTTTCGATCTCTTTTGTGGCGCGGTCCAGATGCCAACTCTGGAGCGTCGACTCCAACAGGCATTGAACCGCGTCTCTCGCTATGCCGAAGCGCACAGGTTTCGGTTTTCTTTGGCCAAGAATACGGTGGTGCACTTCTGCCGCCATCCAAGGCTCCACCCCGACCCAGATTTGTTTCTTAATGGGGTGCGCCGGGATGTGGTTGAGTCGCACCGTTTCCTTGGTCTTGTATTCGACCGACGCCTCACCTGGGAGGCTCATATTCACAGCCTTATGGTCTCATGTACAAGCGCCATGGATATTCTCCGTTCCGTGACGTTCAGCGCTTGGGGTACTGATAGGGCTACTGCCCTACTATTTTATCAATCCTTTGTTCGTTCGAAGCTCGACTACGGATGCGAGTTTTATGCATTCGCAGCCGAGCGTTTATTGCGGAAGGTGGATTCGATCCACCACATCGGCCTTCGCCTTGCAACCGTGCCTTCCGCACTTCCCCCATTGAGAGCCTGCTGGTCAATGCTTGAGAGTTGCCACTCGCTCTGCGCCGCGTGCAGTGGATCACTCGGCTGTACGCGCGAGCCGCGCGCCTCCCTCTGTCGCCAACAGCTCTCACTGCATCCGCAGCTGATCTCGATGGTGCCTATGCCGCCGAGAGACGCCAGTCATACCCTAAGCCGTTTGGGTTTAGGGCCAGGAAACTCCTTCGAGAGGTAGATATAGCTCTCGGGCCGGTGGCGCCCCTGGTTTTGCCCAGGATGCCACCCTGGAGGTTACCACATTTGGCTATTTGTCGCCACGCCTCTGCTCCCAAAGCTTGTACGGCGCCGGGAGTATTGCGTTCGACCTTTTTGGAGCACACATCGTGTCACGCTGGTACCGTGCCAGTGTATACGGATGGCTCCAAGTCCCAAGAGGGGGTCGGCTTCCACGCCGTATCCCCTCTGTTTGAAGTCAGCTGGGCTCTACCAGGCGCTGCGTCTGTTTTCACGGCCGAGCTGGTGGCAATACACCACTCGGTACGGGAGATTACGTGACGTACCTGGTTTGGAGACCGGATTGTGATCTATAGCGACTCCAAAAGTGCCCTGAGTGCTTTCGGGGCATTGGAATCTCCACATCCCCTGGTTCGCAATATCTGTGATGCCACGGTTTTGGCGAGCCGGGCAGGTGTCGAGATTATCTTCTGCTGGGTTCCTGGACATGTAGGAATTGTGCGGAATGAGCGCGCCGATGAGGGCGCCAAAGAGTCCGCGAGGACTCTGCGACTGGACCAGCCTTTGGCTCTTCCTCACACCGACTACATGGCCGGAATACGGGTAACTCTTCGGACTGCTTGGCAAAGAAGATAGGAGACGGTCGAAGAGAACTTAAAGTTGCGTGCCATTGCGCCGCGTCTGTTCCCATGGACCTATTCCCTAATGCCGCTACGGCTTCAGGTCGCTTTCTGTCGTCTCCGAATCGGACATACTCGTGTGACGTATCGCTATCTGATGAAGCGCTCGCCAGCGCCCTATTGCGACGACTGCGTCGTCCCTCAGACTGTTCGCCACATTCTTGTTGAATGTCCCAGTCTGGGTGAAATTCGCGCACGATACCTGTCCCGGTACCGGGATGGGCGGGGTTGCTACCGCTTGTCCCTTGTGCTCGGGACGAGTTCGTGCACATTGACCTGTTTACTTTTGGGGGGAGGCCTGGCTTCTTTCCTTTATTTTAAGGTTCATTTTGTTTTTTGTTTGTTATTGTGTTTTTGTTGGTTGCACTCTCCTGCACCGGGGTGAGGGGGACCTCCCCCTGCTGCCGGAGATTGCTTCCTGATTGTTAAGTTTTTCCAATTTATATCATTATGTTTTCATATTTTTATGTTAAATAGCCTAATTCTAGGCTGTCATGTTTTTCGGCGACTTATGTTCAAGTGGGCAGTTGCCAGATGGGCTCTATAAAAAAAAAATATATGTTCTCACTGAGTGTGAAAATATCCCTTTAGTCAACATTGTCGAACCCTCGAAGTATTTTGAATACTTTAATGAGCTGACCACGCAGTCTACGGGTTTCCAGTGAGAACAGATCTAATTCCCTTAGTCTATCCTCATAACTTTTATGTCGGATAGAGGGAATCAGTTTGGTTGTCCTAGCTTGTACTCGTTCCAACCTTGTGATGTCCTTTCGAAATGAAGGACTCCAAAATTGTACGGCATACTCCAGGTGCGGTTGAACGAGGGAGTTGTACAGACAAAGTACTATCTCCTTGTTATGGTATCCAAACTGGCGCTTTATGTGGCCTAACATCCTTTGGGCTTTCTTTTCTGCCTCGATGCACTGTTTCGAGAACTTGAGGTCGCTAGTGATAGTAACACCCAAGTCCTTCTCAGTGTCACTCGATTGAAGAGCAGTGCCCTTAAGGATGTACTGAGATTAGGGGTTTCGGTGGCCGATATGCATCACTTTGCATTTCCCCACGTTGAAAGGCATTTGCCACGTGTCCGACCACTTACCAACCAATCCTTTGAAGGTCCTCTTGGAGGCGGGCAGTGTCCCTCTCCTTTGCGACATTAATACCAAGCTTGGTGTCGTCGGCAAATTTGGAGATTTTTGCAACCATGTTTCTGTCCATGTCGTTGACATAGATTATAAACAGTTGTGGTCCCAGGACGGAACCTTGAGGGACACCGCTAGATACAGGTGCCCATTCAGAGGCCCGTCCATTCACCACTACTCAATGCCGTCTGTCACTTAGCCAACTCTCTATCCAACCTGCTACCTTGCCGTCTCTCTCTATATATATAGAGAGAGAGAGGGAGATATATATATATATATATATATATATATATATATATATATATATATATATATATATATATATATATATATATATATATATATATATAATAGAGGAAACCCTGTGTTGCATTCTCATGATATTGCGTAGTATGGGGAAACAAAAGATGATGTATCAAAGAAGTTGGAGAGATGGAGGCAGGTAGTAGGAAGTACAGATGTAAGATGCATGAGGCAGGGAATCAACTTTAGGAATAAGTATGCAAGAGGCAAGACTGGATCACTTCAAATATCTGATATCACAGATTGTTACAAACTTTGACAGTGAAGGACAATCAAATCACAGAATAGAAGAATGGGTGTGATGTATCTCAATTTGTGTATATATTATTGATATGTCTATTGCATGATTATTTTGTGACAAGCTATGATTTTGATGTCTTAAGTAGGAGCTGCATGATTTACTTTTTGACAAGTTGTATGTGGAAGTTTTGTGCTCAGAAGAAGGATATAATTGAAAATAAATAGATAAAAGTAAGAAATTTTAGCTAAAATACAAGTAGCATTGAGATGGTATGATCATGTGAAGAGGAAAGTGAATAATTATTTTCTAAAGATGGGGTAGGAAATGAAACTACTTGAATGACTGAGAAAGGATAACCACATTTGAAGTGGATGGGTTCCTTTGAAGCTGACCCAAGTTATAGGATTATAGAAGAGAAATTTTGTTTTATATCTAGATGAAAGAGGCTCATCAAATACAAAAACCTCATATAGGAATGGAAACCTGGAACAGAAGATTTATTGAATGTATACTCCTATCTGCAATAATCTGCTCCCTGCAGTCTTGCCGCAATAATACTCCGCGCGGAAGAACCCAGTCAAGTTGTGAATGCAGGTCAAATCTGTTGCATGTATAAAAATTCATGACCTCATACCATCCTATAATAGGGAAAAACTGTACATGATTTTGGTCAGGAGAAATTTTGTCTGAGCTGAATGAAATTTTGCAGACTTAGGATTGTGAGGTTTCTTAGGCTTAAATGGTATTGGCAATACTGTCCTATAAGGATTGTTTTCGAAGTCGAAACAGTTTTGACTATTTTGAACAAATTAAATAAACAAAACTTCAGTGGTATTAATGATGAGTCAAAAGTTTATACAAAATATATTAAGCAACTTACAAAAGAGTTAGATTAAAGTTATGTATTTATGCAGATTACTTTTGGACTAATATTATGGTACTTGAATCAGGCTCAGAATTCAGTTTTGAATTACAGATACTTTTACCATTAGATGCTTCATTAGAGAAGAGAACTTTAACAAAGTGAGGCTTATTAACTGGCTTAGTTTCTTTGAGGGAGATCATAAATGGGATGGAATGGGTGGTGGGATTGAGAGTCATGGAAATTCATGACTGAATATAGTAGACTTGTGCTTCCTGTAAGGGTGTGTTTATGTATACTAAGAGCACATATAGATTGCTATGGGAAGAAGCAGAAAAGGAGGGTATTCTGGATCTCTTCTCACAGGATGAATCAGAAGGCAGGTGTTCTAGTGTTCATGATGGCTAGGTAAGATCAAAAGATTTAACCATTATATGGAATAAATTGTTAAAATATTACAGAAAAAAGGGGCATCTTCTAGAAATTTTGAATAATAAATTTCTAAATAAAATTGTCAAACTAAGGAAAATAAAATGATGTGGAAGATTTGTAGACCCATACCACTATGTGCTTGTAATATAAGAATTTAACGTATTTTTCTCAGGTAGTTCTTTCGGTCCGAATTAATCAATTAAATCCCAGTTAATCAAATATTCTACATGATCTTACATAGGGATATATTTGTATTTAGGAAATGTTTGGAGATATTTTAATGAAAGAAGAGATTAAGGAAGAAGATCTGGGAGATGAAAGTCCTCTCCCTGATCAAGAGGAAGAGAGACTCGATTCCAAAGAGGAAAACTCTGTAAATGCCACTTCTGACCCAGTTGTACAAAACTGCCTTCAAGAAAAGGTAAATTTTCAAATTTTAATTTGTAGTACCAATTTTAATAATAAATTTTGATGCAATGAAAAGACAGAAATGTCGGGTAGATTTTATGACACTTGCCAAGGACAATAATATAAAATGGTAAATTACATCATGTTATCTATTTTCAACATAGAGGATAATAGTGAAAGAGTGTACAGTCAGGGCCATAATAATCAGAGAGGAAACACTGTGCCAACTACTATTGTGTTTTTTGACATACCACCCAAAAAGGCATATAAGGAAATTTACATACTTTATGCGGAAGTCAGGTAGGGTGGGGTAATAGGAGACTGCTGCTAGTGAGACTTGTTTGTTTGCTTCTGTGTGCATTTTGGGAGGATTACTTTTGTGTATGGTGTTTTGGCAATCAGTTGGAGTAAGGACTTGAATTCTGACCAGGTTGCATCCATAAGTCATTGTTTAAGGTAAAAATTCCCACAATGAAATGATTCCACTTTGCGAAGTGAACCTGTGTAGCATTCAAATGTGGCAGCTAAAATTATGAAAGACTTCATGATGCTGCTCCACTCCCCCTTGCTGTCTCAGGGGTACCTCCATGTTTCTTCGAGCTGATAGGATGTTTCCTTATTCAATAGATAGGATTTTGAGGGATTCTCCCTTACTGCTGTGTGTGTATACAGTTTCCTTCAGGCGACTCCAGTCTAGTGGGAGGACTCCTATACTTTTTTAAGTGCCCTCCAAAGATTTTGTTAGTGTAGAGGGCGCTTCATCCTCTCCAGTTGTCAGGTTTGAAAGTTACTTCCTTTGGTAGAGTTGTTTCGGGGCGCCTCTCCACTTGCGAGGGGACGCCTCCCAATCTTAATATGCGAGTTTTTGTGAGATCATCGATTCTGTGTACGAGTGAGGGAAGCCCTCTCCGACCCAATGGAATAGGAAGAGGGTCTCCCGCAGGGAAGTGTCCTCAGTATCACACTCTTTGCCCTGAGCATCAACGGCATCACTTCGGTGCTGCCGGCAGATGTTCTCGCTAGGCCATACGTGGACGACCTTTCGATTCCTTATGGCACGGGCCAGATGCCAAATCTGCAGCTTTCGACTCCAACAGGCATTGAACCGCGTCTCTCGCCATGCCGAAGCATACAGGCTTCGGTTTTCCTTGGTGGTGCACTTCTGCCGCCATCCGCGGCTCCATTCTGACCCAGACTTTTTTCTAAATGGGGTGCGACTGGAAGGGGTGGACTTGCACCGTTTCCTTGGTCTTGTATTTGACCGACACCTCACGTGGGAGGCTCATATTCGCAGCCTTAGGGTCTCTTGTACTCGCGCAATTGATATTCTTCGTTTCGTGACGTTCACCACTTGAAACGCTGATAGGGCTACTGCCTTACTTTTTTATCTATCCTTTCGTTCAACGCTCGACTACGGATGAGAGTTTTATGCATCCGCAGCTAAGCATGTATTGCAGAAGATGGATTCGATCGACCACTCCGGCCTTCGCCTGACGACCAGTGCCTTCCGCCCTTCCTCCATTGAGAGCTTACTTGTCGATGCTGGGGAGATGCCATTCTCTATGCACCGTGCACAGTGCATTATTGGGCTGTAGGAGCGAGCTGCCCCCCCCCCCCCCTCAGTTGACAACAGCTCTCACTGCATCTGCAGCTGATTTCGACGGTGCCTATGTCGCCGAGAGACGCCAGTCATACCCTAAGCCCTTTGGGTTCAGGGCTAGGAAACTCCTTCGAAAGCTAGGTATAGCTCTCTGGCCGGTGGCGCCCCTGGTTCTGCCCAGGACGCCACCCTGGAGGGTACCACATTTGGCTATTTGTCGCCACGCCTCTGCTCCCAAAGCTTGTACGGCGCCGGGAGTATTGCGTTCGACCTTTTTGGAGCACACTTCGTGTCATGCTGGAACCGTGCCAGTGTATACAAATGGCTCCAAGTCCCAAGAGGAGATCGGTTTCCAGGCCATATCCCCTCGGTTTGAAGTCAGCGGGGCTCTGCGTCTGTCTTCACAGCCGAGCTGGTTGCAACACACCGCTCGGTACGGGAGATAACTCGACGTGCGCGGTTCGGAGAGCGGATTGTCTTTTTTAACGACTCAGAAAGCGTCGTGAGGGCTCTCAAGGCATTGGAATCTCCGCATCCCCTGGTTCGCGATATCCGTGACGCCACGGTTTTGGCGAGCCGGGCGGATGTTGAGATTATCTTCTGCTGGGTTCCTGGATATATAGGAATTGCGGGGAATGTGCGTGCCAAAGAGTCCGCGAGGACTGGGCGGCCAAACCGGCGTTTCGCTCTTCCTCACACCAATTACATGGCAGGAGTACGAGCAGCTCTCCGGGCTGGTTTGCAAAGAAGATGGGAGATAGTCGAAGGGAACTTAAAGTTGCGTGATATTGCGCCGCGACTGTTTCCATGGACCTACCCCCCAATGCCGCGGCGGCTTCAGGTTGCTTTCTCTCGTCTCCGAATTGCACACACTCGCGGGACGCACCGCGATGTGATGAATCGCTCACCTGCGTCTTATTGTAACGACTGCTGTTCGGCACATTCATGTTGAATGTCCCAGGCTGGGCGATCTTCGCGCGCGTTACCTGTCCCGGTACTGGGACGAGCCGTGTCGCTACCTCTTGTCCCTTGTACTCGGGGCTAATTCGCGCACACTGACGTGTATACTTTACGCCTTTGGCCTCCTCCTCTTTATTTGACTGTTGTTTTTTTTTTTAGGTTGCATTTTCTTTTCCCGTGGGTAGGCAGGCTTACCCTCGACGCCGGAGCGCGCCTCCTTCTTGCTTTTTTGCTTTGTTTTCTTGTTATTTTTTTAGCCCCTGGCCTTTTCAGCATTGTTATTTGATATTTACATATTATTTGTTTTCTGTGGTTGTTTTTTGTTTCTTAATATAGGCTAGGATGGGTGGCTTGGAGACGCTGGATCATCTATATGAGGTGCCCCAGTTGCATGCGCACCCACCCTCCCCCGATAAGTCCTCGAAGGTGACAGCATCTAGTTCAGCCAGCAGGGCCCATAGTTCTGCCCACGGGAAGCGTACGGCTATTCCCGTGAGAATCTTCTCTTCGAAGAAGGCCCCCGCATCTCCTCCGCACTATGCCTGGAGGGCATATTCCTTAAATGGAATTGCCGCACACTCCGGGTCAAATGGGAGTAGGTGCGGAAGCTAGTCTCCTCCTCATTCCCCTTACTATCTTTCTGCAAGAGACGATGCTGGGTGCGTGCCTCCTGCACACCCTCCCGGGATATAATGGTTGCGCGACTGCACCACCACGGGATGGGGGACGGGCAGGAGGATGCGCCATTTACACCCAACATGTCTCCGTTCTTCTCTTCACTTTAGATACCTGCTTTCAGGCAGTGGCTGTGCAGCTGCACCTGGATAGGAGGTATACTGTTATTTCCGCGTATATTCCACCGTCAGCCGACATGGCATGGCATGGCATTTCTTTTAGATTTGTTCAACAGGATCTAGACAGACGGTTTTCATCCTCCATCATCCTAACCAATGGCTACTGTGCTCGCTTTTCGCAAATCAGGGAGAGATTACTCTACAACAACCGGTGTCCAAGTTGATGGAGAATTAGGTAAATGTCAGCGTAACCTTTATCCTGGACATCGAAGGCCACCTTGTTCTTGCAAGTTCCACTGCATTTCGTCGTTCTGCTCCGACAGGAAAATGTCTGTGTGGCCTTCCTCCGTAGACAGCACTATGCCACGGTGTTTTTCGATCTGGAGAAGGTTTATGATACCGCATGACAATACGGTATCACGGAGACTCTCGACACGATGGGTGCGAAGGGACACCTACCGATCTTTATCTCGGAGTTTTTCCGATATCGTTGATTCCGCGTACGGGCGGGGGGCGCAGCGCTGGCTGAGGGTGTTCCGCATGGAAGTGTCCTCAGTGTTTCGCACTTTGCTATAAGCATCAATGACTTTACCTCGGTGCTACCGGATGTTCTCGCTACGCTCTACGTGGACAATCTTTCGATCTCTTTTGGCGCGGCCTAGATGCCAACCAACTCTAGATCGTCGACTCCAACACGCATTTAAACGCATGTCATTCTTTGACGAAGCGCACAAGTTAGTTTTCCTTAGCCAAGACTAAGGTGGTGCAAATCTGCCGCCATCCACGGCTCCACCCCGACCCAGATTTGTTTCTTAATGGGGTGCGCCCGGAAGTGGTTGAATCGCACCGTTTCCTCGGTCTTGTATTTGACCGACGCCTCACCTGAAAGGTTCATATTCGCAGCCTTAGGATCTCTTGTACCCGCGCCATTGATATTCTTCGTTCCTTGATTTTCAGCGCTTGGGGCGCTGATAGGGCTACTGCATTACTGTTTTATCGATTATTTGTCCGTTCGAAACTCGATTACGGATGTAAGTTTTATGCATCCGCAGCTGAACCTGTATTGAAGAAGGTGGCCTCAATATACACCACACCCGTCTCCGCCTGGTCCCTTCCGCACGTCCCCGATTGAGAGCCTACTTTTCGATACTGTGGAGATGCCACTCTCTCTGCGCCAGGCTCAGTGCATTATGCTCCTCTACGCGCGAGCCCGGTCCTCCCTCAGTGGCCAACAGCTCTCACTGCATATACAGCCGATCTCGACTGTCTCTACTGCGCCGAGAGACGCCAATCATACCCTGAGCCCTTTGGTTTTAGGGCTAAGAAACTCCTTCGAGAGCGAGGTATAGCTCTCGGGTCGTGGCGCCCGTGGTTCTGCCCAGGACGCCACCCTGGTTGGTACCATCTTTTACTATTCGTCGTCACACCTCTACTCCCAAGGCTTTCACGCCACCTCAAGTATTACGTTCCACCTTTTTGGAGCACCCTTCGTCTCAAGCTGGATCCCAGTCCCAGGAGTGGGTAGGTTTTCACACTGTATCCCCATGTTTGATGTCAGCGGGTCTATCCCAGTCGTTGTCTGTTTCAGGTCCGAGCTGTTTGTAATACACCGCTCGGTACGGATTGTGATCTCTAGGGACTCATATAATGCCTTGAGTGTTCTCGGGGCTTTGGAATCTCAACCTTCCCTGGTGTGCTGCGGTATCCGTGACACTACGGTTTCCCCGAGCCGGATGGATGTAGTGCTTATCTTCTGTTGGGTTCCTGGACATTGTAAGAATTGCGTGGAATGAGGTCGCCGAAGAGGCAGCGCTTGGCTCTTACTAATTTAGGTTAAGTTAAAATGTCAATTATTGCTTAGCCTCAAACGCGTCATAGGCTGCTTCTGATTTTGTTTTTGTTTTTTTACTCCAACCATTGATCAGGAATAGTTTAATATAATAAAATTAACCTCTATATTTTATTTGCCCCCTCCCTCCCTGCGACCTTCGTCGCGGAATCGAGATCGTCGATTCCGCGTACGGGTGGGGTGAGCCCTCTCCGTCCCAAAGGAGCAGGAAGAGGGTGTCTTGTAGGGAAGTGTCCTCAGTGTCACACTCTTTGCCCTGAGCATCAACGGCATCACCTCGGTGCTGCCGGAAGATGTTCTCGCTACGCTCTACGTGGACGACCTTTAGATCTCTTTTGGCGCGGCCCAGATCCCAACTCTGGAGCGTCGACTCCAACAGGCATTGATCCGCGTCTGTCGCTATGCCGAAGTGCACAGGTTTCGGTTTTCTTTGGCCAAGACTAAAGTGATGCACTTCTGACGCCATCCACGGCTTCACCCCGACCCAGATTTGTTTCCTAATGGGGTGCGCCTGAATGTGGTTGAGTCGCACCGTTTCCTTGGTCTTGTATTCGACCGACGCCTCACCTGGGAGGCTCATATTCGCAGCATTAGGGTCTCTTGTACCCGCGCCATGGACATTCTCCGTTCCGTGACGTTCAGCGCTTGGGGCCCTGATAGGGCTACTGCCCTACTTTTTTATCGATCCTTTGTTCGTTCGAAGCTTGACTACGGATGCGAGTTTTATGCATCCGCAGCCGAGCGTTTATTGCGGAAGGTGGATTCGATCCACCACACCGGCCTTCGCCTTGCGACCGGTGCCTTCCGCACTTCCCCCATTGAGATTGAGAGCATGTTGTTCGATGCTGGGGAGATGCCACTCGCTCTGCGCCGCGTGCAGTGCATCACTCGCCTGTACGCGCGAGCCCGGCGCTTCCATCAGTCGCCAACAGCTCTCACTGCATTCGCAGCTGATCTCGATGGTGCCTATGGCGCCGAGAGACGCCAGTCATACCCTAAGCCCTTTGGGTTTAGGGCCAGGAAACTCCTTCGAGAGGTAGATATAGCTCTCGGGCCGGTGGCGCCCCTGGTTCTGCCCAGGACGCCACCCTGTAGGGTACCACATTTGGCTATTTGTCGCCACGCCTCTGCTCCAAAAAAGCTTGTACTGCGCCAGGAGTATTGCGTTCGACCTTTTTGGAGCACACATCGTGTCACGCTGGAATCGTGCCAGTGTATACGGATGGCTCCAAGTCCCAAGAAGATGTTGGCTTCCACGTCGTATCCCCTCTGTTTGAAGTCAGCGGGGCTCTACCAGGTGCTGCGTCTGTCTTCACGGCTGAGCTGGTGGCAATACACCACTCGGTACGGGAGATTACGCGACGTGCCTGGTTCGGAGACCGGATTGTGATCTATAGCGACTCACAAAGCGCCCTGAGTGCTCTCGGGGCATTGGAATCTCCGCATCACCTGATTCGCGATATCCGTGACGCCACGGTTTTGGCGAGCTGGGCAGATGTCGAGATTATCTTCTGCTTGGTTCCTGGACATGTAGGAATTTGCGAAGAATGAGCGCGCCGATGAGGGCGCCAAAGAGTCCGCGAGGACTCTGCGACCGGACCAGCGTTTCGCTCTTCCTCACACCGACTACATGGCAGGAATATGGGCAGCTCTTCGGAATGCTTGGCAAAGAAGATGGGAGATGGTCGGAGGGAACTTAAATTTGCTTGCCATTGCGCCGCGACTGTTCCCATGGACCTATCCCCTAATGCCGCGGCGGCTTCAGGTTGCTTTCTGTCGTCTCCGAATCGGACACACTCGTATGACGCATCGCTATTTGATGGAGCGCTCGCCTGCGCTACATTGCAACGACTTCGTTGTCCCCCAGACTGTTTGGCACTTTCTTGTTGAATGTCCCAGTCTGGGTGATCTTCGCGCACGATATCTGTCCCGGTACCGGGATGGGCGGGGTCGCTACCGCCTGTCCCTTGTACTCGGGACGGATTCGTGCTCATTGCCTTGTGGACCCCTTGACTTTTTTGGGGAGGCTGGGCTTCTCCCCTTTATTTAAGATTCTTTTCTGTTTTTTTGTTTGTTATTGTTTGGTTTGTAGGTTGCACTCTCCTCTACCGGGGTGAGGGGGACCTCCCCCCGCCGCCGGAGATTGCCTCCTGATTGTTAAGTTTTTCCAATATTTATCATTGTTATTTTTTCATAATTTTATTTTAAAGTAGCCTAGTTCTAGGCTGTCGTGTTTTTCGGCAACTTATGCCCAAGTGGGCAGTTGCCAGATGGGCTCTATAGAATTAAAAAAATAAAAAATCCATGCTCCTTCCAAGATCTCTTTCCGTGCTACCCCTGGCCCCAGCTTAGCCTCTCTTCCTTCCTTCAGATAGCCTGTATTTCTCCCCTACTTCGTCGCTTTTTATACAACCTCTCCCACAACTTTCTCTGGTCAGCCTCTAATTTCACAGGGTAGATGCCGACCTTCTTCTCAGCCAACCATCCCGGATCGGTGCTGAGGGGGGAGGGGACAATGTTTCCTAACCCCCGAGCTTCTGTCCGGGATGGGTTTTTTTTAACAACCTGCTTCATCCCAACCCATACTTTCGTCACATCCCTTTTCCTTTCCTCTTCACACTATCAATTTTATGCCGTGTCTTAGGTGGAGCCGCCATGCCGATGGACTACCAGGCCACCAGGCGGGAGAGGTGGTCCTGAATGGCAGCACCTGGCTCTGCCAGGCCTGTAAGCACCTCTTGCAGTGCGGGCTACTGATAGGGATGATGAGCTATTGCTTCCCGTGAAAAAAAATAGGGTCACCATCCTCATAGATGAACAACCAAAAAAAAAAACAATCCTCAACTTTCCCTGTTCCATCGACGGAGCCGCCCTCGGGCAGCTCCACATGAAAAATAGAGGTCGTCTCCCCCCTCCCGGTGCTTGTGCAGGAGATCCTCCATATATCTCTAACCGGAGAGGAGGCTTACTCCTTTCCTACGACTACGGGTGTAGGGGACTTCCCCTCACCCCCTTCTCCGGAGGTGTTTTCGGGCACCTCCCTATTTCCAGAGGCAGTCCCTCCTTTTCTTTCTAAGGGGACTGCCAAGAAAGCCAGCAGGCAGCCCATTACCGACCGCCCCTCATTGAACTGGCTTGGTAGGGCAAAAGGGAAGCTAGGCCCCTTCGGTCAGTTCCCTCAAAAGACCTGCTTGCAAGAATATTGAACCTTGCAGGGGTCAAGGCCTGTGCCTCCCCACACATGACTGGTGACGCTGCCAACGGGACCTGCGATTTCCTGGGAGGGGATGGCCAACTGGAGGCCCCTCCTGTGATAGACATGGTACTTGAGGCAACCCAGCCTCAGACGGTAGGGCCTTCCATGGGGGGGGAGAATCCGGGCTCGGCGCCAAGCACCCAACCCGAATTCGCCCCTACGAAAGGTCCTCCTCAAACGGTTGGGGTCTCCGAGACAGTAGAAGGAGGTGAGGGATCTCCTCGAACCGGTGCCCCTGCGACCACCAGGACCTTCTCCATTTCAGAGAAAGACCTGGCTGAGGCCGGTCCATCTGGCCTCAGATGTTGCCCTTGGCCAACATGGTGCCATCAGTGGAGCGAATAACGAGGAAGCGTTTGAAGCCAGCGGGCTCGAAAACGCCAGGTAACCTCTGAATGAGGGGCCTCGATGCTTTCGAGGCTCCACGCTGTCCACTTTTGTTCATAGTTACGCGCTCCGCAAACAAGGGGGTAGAGGGGCCGGATGTGCCGGTGTTAGCTTGGTCGCTTTCCAAAGTGGTAGCAGACTCATCCGTCCCCGCGGATGGAGAGGAGTCCCGAGTCTATGTCTTTTTTTTTCTTTCTTTTTTGGAGAGAAGGGCAGGGAATGAACCCGCTTCTCACCTATGCCGGTAGCTCCTACCGGCATAGGTGAGAAGCGGGTTCATTCCCTGCCCTTCTCTCCAAAAAAGAAAGAAAAAAAAAGACATAGACTCGGGACTCCTCTCCATCCGCGGGGACGGATGAGTCTGCTACCACTTTGGAAAGCGACCAAGCTAACACCGGCACATCCGGCCCCTCTACCCCCTTGTTTGCGGAGCGCGTAACTATGAACAAAAGTGCACAGCGTGGAGCCTCGATAGCATCGAGGCCCCTCATTCAGAGGTTACCTGGCGTTTTCGAGCCCGCTGGCTTCAAACGCTTCCTCGTTATTCGCTCCACTGATGGCACCATGTTGGCCAAGGGCAACATGATCCATCAGATGAGAGGATTAGCTAGTGCAATTGTTAGAGAGCCGAAGTTGACCCGTTCCTCGAACGGGAGCCTTCTGGCAAATGCGGTGAATCCCGCCGAGGCGGCCAAGATAAGTGCTCTTCGGACACTTGATGGCACCCCGGTGAGTGTGACGCCGCACCCAACCATGAACTTTGTTAATGGAGTAGTTTATGCGAGGGAACTCGTTGACTACTCCATAGAGGACATCACCTTAGAGCTGGCCGACCAGGGGGCACTCAAGGTCGAACGTGTGACGAGAAAACAGGGAGGGGCCTCGAGACCCACCCCTACACTCTTCATCACGTTCGACTGTGACAAGCTCCCTGAGTCGGTGCGTGCCGGTTGGTACCGCTACCACGTGAAGGCATTCGTGCCACTGCCGTGGCGGTGCTATTACTGTCACCGCTTCGGCCATACGAATCGCTCATGTAGACGTGCAAAGTCGGGGTCACCCGAAGTCTGTGTAAATTGCTCCAAAGCCACACACGATAAGTCTAAATCGTGTGTGGTCAAGTGTGTCAATTGCAGAGAGCCACACCCCGCTTCTTCTTAGCAATGTGGGGCATATCTCCTTGAGAAAGAAATCCTGGCCGTTCAGGCCCAGGATTGACTCTCATTCCGCGAAGCTAAGGAATTGGTCCTGGCGCGCCCCGCTCTGCCTGGGACGTCATATGCCTCAATAGTTAGAAAGGCATCCTCTGCTCCTGGCCCATCCAGACCAACGATAACGGCTGTTTCCGCGCCATTCGGAACCCTTCTGCGGGCTCTACTCACCCCGTGCGCTCCCCTGGTAAAGCTGGCGGCAAAAAGGGTTTATAACCAGCCTCGGGTAAAAAGAGGCTTCCCCCTCTTCTCCCAGCGTGACCGTTTCCCGTAAGGCGAAAGGGCCACGCGCCTTCACCGAGTCGTTAGACTCACAGGAGGCAACACCCCTGAAGTTGGTCGCCAGGCCATCTTCTGGGGTTCCTAAAGCTGGCTCTCGAAAGGAGGACAGCAACAAAGGAGCTCCGGCTGGGCCGAGGGATGTGCGGTTTACACCAGGCATGATATCTCCGTTCTTTTTTTCACTTTAGATACCTCATTTCAGGCAGTGGCTTGGCAGCTTCACCTGGATTGAGCTATACTATTCTGTGTACATTCCACCCTCAGCTGACTTTGAGACAGGGGCTTTCGGCCGCGTCGTGGCATGGTTGCCGAGGCCCTTTCTCTTGCTTGGAGATCTGAACGGCAGGCATCCTCTCTGGCGAGATTACTCCACAAATCCCTAGGGACAAGCCCTTGCCGATCTGATCGAGAGCTTGAGATAGGTGTCCTAAATGTGGATGAATTTACGCATTACTGCCCGAGAACCACTTCATTTTCTTGCCTTGATCTACCTCGGTGCTCTTCGGATGCACAGCCTGATTTTGATTTCGGGGTGGTCGATGACCTCCATGTTAGTGATCACCTTCCCATTCAAATATAATTTTCAGGGCAACTGCCGGCTGAGAGCCCACCTCAGTGGAGATAAGCGCGGGCGCGTTGGCCTGCATTTCAGGAAATGACTGAATTCTCTATCTCTTTTGAGGATTTTAGGTCGGTAGATGAGGCCGTTGAGTTATTCTCCGGCAACCTCATCGACGCGGGCCTGACTACTATTCCTAGAACGTCTGGCCGTTTTGCACGCCGACCACTCCCATGGTGGTCGGCCGAGTGTAAGACGGCCCTCAAACAGAAGCGTTATGCTTACATGCGCTATAAATGCCGCCTGAACGATTTCACTGTCGCCTAATTTCGTCGGGCTAGGGCTAGGTTCCGGTAAATTTCAAAGCACGCCCGCCGCTCTTATTGACGGGCATACGTGTCTTCACTTAACGGGGAGACCCCTCTAGCAGAGGTGTGGAAGCGAGTCAAAAGGATTCGGGGCAAGTTCTCACAGGACCCTCCTCCCGTTCTCCAGGAGAATGGGACCGCAATGTCGAACCCCGCGTCCGTGGCAGAATCCTTCTCGACCGCTTTCTCCGCATTCTGAAGCCGGGATGCTGCTCCGACAGCATTCAATGTACGTCGTGGTGTGGCGGAAGCCTGCCGGCTGGACTTTACTTCCAGAGGCGAGGAACCCTTCAACGACAGGTTTACTGTGAGTGTGTATCGCTTCGCTCTTGCTTCGTGCGCGGGCACCGCCTATGGTCCGGACGATTTCCCGTACGCCATGCATCGACACCTGGGTGAGCGAGGCATGGCCATTCTGTTAGATTTGTTCAACATGGTCTGGGTGGAGAGTCTCCTCCTAGATTCCTGGCGAATCGCTACTGTGCTCGCATTTCGAAAACCGGAGAGAGATCACTCTACTTGGGCACGTTTCCGCCCAATCTCTCTAACCTTTTGCGTGTGCAAGTTGATGGAGAAATTGGTAAATGTTAAGATTATCCTTTTGTTCTTGACAGCGTAGGCCATCTGTCTTCTGCACAGTGTGGCTTCCGCAAGTTCCACTCCACGTCGGATGCTCTGCTCCGACTGGAAAATGACGTTTGCGAGGCCTCCCTTCGTAGACAGCTCTACGCCACGGTGTTTTTCGATCTGGAGAAGGCCTATGATACCGCATGACGATACGGTGTCAAGGAGACACTTCACACGATGGGGGAGAGAGGACGCCTCCCAATGTTTACATCTGAATTTTTGCGAGATCGTCGATTCCGCGTATGGGTGGGGGTCAGCCATCTCCGGCCCAATGTAGCAGGAAGATGTTGTCCCGCAGGGAAGTGTCCTCAGTGTCACACTCTTTGCCCTGAGCATCAACGGCATCACCTCGGTGCTGCCGGAAGATGTTCTCGCTACGCTCTACGTGGACGACCTATCGATCTCTTTTGGCGCGGCCCAGATGCCAACTCTTGAGCATCGACTCCAACAGGAATAGAACCGCGTCTCTAGCTTTGCCGAAGCGCACAGGTTTTAGTTTTCTTTGGCTAAGACTAAGGTGGTGCACTTCTGCCGCCATCCATAGCTCCCCCTTACCCAGATTTGTTTCTTAATGGGGTGCGCCTGGATGTGGTGGAATCGCACCGTTTCCTTGGTCTTGTATTTGACCGCCGCCTGACCTGAGAGGTTCATATTCGCAGCCTTAGGGTCTCTTGTACCCACGCCATGGATATTCGCCGTTCCGTGATGTTCAGCGGTTGGGGCGCTGATAGGGCTACTGCCTTACTTTTTTATCGATCCTTTGTTCGTTCGATGCTCGACTACGATTGTGAGTTTTATGCATCCCAGCCGAGCGTTTATTGTGAAAGGTGGATTCGATCCACCATACCGGCCTTCGCATGGTGACCAGTGCCTTCCGCACTTCCCCAATTGAGAGCCTGTTGGTCGATGCTGGGGAGATGCCACTTGCTCTGCGCCGCGTGCAGTGCATCACTCGCTTGTACGCGCGAGCCCGGTGCCTCCCTCAGTCACCAACAGCTCTCACTGCATCCGCAACTGATCTCGACGGTGCCTATGCCGCCGAGAGACGGTTCTGCCCACGACGCCACCCTGGAGGGTACCACATTTGGCTATTTGTCGCCACGCCTCTGCTCCTGAAGCTTGTACGCCGCCGGGAGTATTGCGTTCGACCTTTTTGGAGCACACATCGTGTCACGCTGGTACCGTGCCAGTGTATACGGATGGCTCCAAGTCCCAAGAGGGGGTCGGCTTCCACGCCGTATCCCCTCTGTTTGAAGTCAGTGGGGCTCTGCCAAGCGCTGCATTTGTCTTCACGGCCGAACTGGTGGTAATACACCACTTGGTATGGGAATTTACGCGACGTGCCCGGTTCGGAGACCGTATTGTGATCTATAGCGACTCACAAAGTGCCCTGAGTGCTCTCGGGGCATTGGAATCTCCGCATCCCCTGATTCGCCTGATTCGCGATATCCGTGACGCCACGGTTTTGGCGAGCCGGGCGGATGTCGAGATTATCTTCTGCTGGGTTCCTGGACATGTAGGAATTTCCCGGGAATGAGCGCGCCGATGAGGGCGCCAAAAAGTCCGCGAGGACTCTGCGACCGGACCAGCGTTTCGCTCTTCCTCACACATACTACATGGCAGAAATACGGGCAGCTCTTTGGACTGCTTGGCAAAGAAGATGGGAGACGGTCGAAAAGAACTTAAAGTTGCGTGCCATTGCGCCGCGACTGTTCCCATGGACCTATCCCCCAATTTCGCGTCGGCTTCAGGTCGCTTTCTGTCGTCTCCGAATCGGACATACTCGTGTGACGCATCATTATTTGGTGGAGCGCTCGCCTGCGCCCTATTGTGACCACTGCGTCGTCTTCCAGACTGTTAAGCACATTTTTATCGAATGTCCCAGTCTGGGTGATCTTTGCGCAAGTTAACTGTTCCGGTACCGGGATGGGCGTGGTCGCTGCCGCCTGTCCCTTGTACTCGGGATGAGTTCGTGCACATTCACTTGTAGACTTGTTAACTTTTGGGGTGAGGCAGGGCTTCTCCCCTTTATTTAACTAGGGTTTTTTGTATTGTTTTATTTGTAGGTTACACGCTCCTCCTCCGGGGTGAGGGGGACCTCACCCCGACCCTGGAGATTCCTTCCTAATTACGTTTTTCCCATTTTTACCATTGTTATGTTTTCATATTCTTATTTTAAAGTCGCCTAGTGCTAGGCTGTCGTGATTCCGGCGACTTATGCCCAAGTGGGCAGTCGCGAGATGGGCTCCTAAAAAAAAAAAATTATCCTTTCTACCCTGTAAGGGGCGCGGCGATTTGCCTTCCTGGCTGCTGTGCTGACGGGCCCCACCCAGCTCCAGCTTAGCCTCTTCTCTTTCTTTGTAAAAGGAGTAATTTATGCGAGGGAAATCGTTGACTCCTCTATAGAGGACATCACCATGGAGCGGTCAAGGTCTAACGTGTGATGACAAAACAGGGAGGGGCTTCGAGACCCACCCCTACACTCTTCGTCACGTTCGACTGTGACAAGCTCCCTGAGTCGGTGCGTGCCGGTTGGTACCGCTACCGCGTAAAGGCATTCGTGCCACTGCCGCGGTGGCGCTATTACTGTCACCGCTTCGGCCATACGAATCGTTCTTGTAGATATGCAAAGTCGGGGTCATCCGAAGTCTGTGTAAATTGCTCCAAGGCCGCACACAATAAGTCTGAATCGTGTGTGGCCAAGTGTGTCAATTGCGTAGAGCCGCACCCCGCTTCTTCGAAGCAATGTGCCACGTAAGGGGCCTGGCGATTCTCCTTCCTGTTCGCCGTGCATACGGGACTCAGCACCCCGTCCGGCCCAGCTTAGCCTTTTCTCCTTTCAGACAGCATGTGTTTCTCCCCTACTTACTCACTTCCTCTACAACCTCTCCCCCAACTTTCTCTTGTCGGCCTCTATTTTCACAGGGTAGATGCTGACCTTCTTATCCAACTATCCCGGATCGGGGCTGAGGTTGTGGGGGACATTGTTCCCTAACCCCTGAGCTCCGGTTTGGGATGGTGTTTTTTTAACAACCTTCATCCCCACCCATACCTTCCTCGCATCCGTTTCCTTCTCACTTCACACACTATCCTTTTTACGCCGTGCCCAAGGTGGAGCCGCTATGCCGAAGGGCTGGCATATCACTAGGTGCCATCTAAAATGGCGGCACCTGGCCTCGTACGCACCCCTTACAGAGCGGGCTACTGCGAGGGGTGATTAGCGTCTGCATCCCGTGAAAATAATATGGACCCCAGGCCCAATGATGTAAAACGCCAAAACAAAACTCTTCCCGCTTCCCCCTCACCATCGACGGAGCCGCCTTCGGGCAGCTCCACTCAAAAAATGGAGGTCCCCTTCCACCCTGTGCTGTCATTGGGGAACCTCCAACATTCTTTGACCGGAGAGGAGACTTACTCCTCTCCTTTGCCTACAGGTGTAGGGGACTCCCCCTCACCCTCTTGTCTGCAGGTGCCCTCGGGTGCCTCCCTCTTTCCAGCGGCAGTCCCCCCTTTACTTTCCAAGGGGATTACCAAGAAAGCCAGCAGGCAGCCCATAACTGCCCGCTCTCCCATTGAAGCAGCTCGGTAGGGCAAACCTCCTTAGGAAAAAGAAGCAAGACAGGGCCCATCGGTCACTTCCCTCCAGAGACCTGCTGGCTCGCATACTAACCTTAGCGGGATTCAAGGCCTGTTCCTCCCCATACTCTACTCGTGACAACGCTGCCAATGGCACCTGTGATGTCCTGGGGGGGCTGGGGGGGAATGGCCAAATGAAACCCCAAAGATGGACATGATCCTTGATGCAACCCAGCCTCAGACGGTAGGGCCTTCCATGGGGGCGAATACGGGCTCAGCGCCAAGCACCGAACCCGAGACCGCCCCCATTTACAGGGAGGGGCCTCGAGACTTACCCCTACACTCTTCGTCACGTTCGACTGTGACGAGCGCCCTGAGTCGGTGCGTGCCGGTTGGTACCGCTACCGTATTTAGGCATTCATGCCACTTGTGCGGAGGTGATATTACTGTCACCGCTTCGGCCATATAAATAGCTCATGCAGACGTACAAAGTCGGGGTCACCCGAAGTATGTGTAAATTGCTCCAAAGACGCACACGATAAGTCCAAGTCATGTGTGGCCAAGTGTGTCAATTGCGGAGAGCCGCACCTTGCTTCTTCGAAGCAATGTGGTGCATATCTCCTTAAGAAATAAATTCTAGCCGTTCAAGCCCAGGATCGACTCTTATTCCGCGAGGCAAAGGACTTTTGGCTGTCGTGCCCGGCTCTGCCTGGGACGTTTTACGCCTCAATGGTTAGAAAGGCACCCTCTGCTTCTGGCCCATCCAGGCCAACAGGCACGGTTGTTTCCACGCTCATTCGGAGCCCTTCTACGGGTTCTACTCAACCCGGGCGCTCACCTGGTAAAGCTGGCGGCAAAAAGGGTTATACCCAGCCCCGGCTAAAACTAGGGCTTTCCCACCTTCCCCCAGCGTGACCGTTTCCAGTAAGGCGAAACGGCCACGATCCTCCAACGAGGCGTTAGGGTTCCAGGAGGCATCACTCATGAAGCTAGTCGCCAGGCTATCTTCCGGGGCTCCTAAATCTGGCCCCCGAAAGGAGGACAGCAACAAAGGAGCTTCAGTTCCTTCGCCCATGCCTAGTGGTGAGCTGAGGGGCTCGGAGACGGTGGATCCTCGAAAAGAGAGCCTCCCGCCTCCGAAGCCGCAACGCCCGCCTAAGGTTTTGATGCGGAGGGAGGAAAAGACTCGCATGGCGAGCCCAACCTCCCCCCAATAAATTCTCGAAGGCGACAGCGCCTTCAGCGCATTTTCCGGTCAACAGCGCCCGGGGTTCTACCTCCGGGAATCGTACGGCCATTAATATAAGGGTCTTTCGTTCGAAGAGGGCCTCTGCGTCTCCTCTGAGCTAGGCTTGGTGGGCATATTCCTTCAATGGAATTGCCGTGGACTCCGGGCCAACTGGGAGGAGCTGCGGAGGCTCGTCTCGTCCCGTTGCCCGTTAGCTATCTTTTTGCATGAGACAATGCCAGGCGCGTGCCCCCTGCCCGCCCTCCCGGGATATAAGGGTTTTACGACCCCACCACCACGAGATGGGAGCCGGGATGGGAGATGCGCGGTTTACGCCCTGCATGATGTCTCCGTTCTTCTTTTCACTTTAGATACCTCCTTTCAGTCAGTGGCTGTGCAGCTTCACTTGGATAGGAGGTATACTGTTATCTCTGCGTACATTCAACCATCAGCTGACTTCGACGCGGAGGACTTCCTTCGCGTCATGGCACAGTTGCTGAAGCCCTTTCTCTTGCTTGGAGATAGGATCGGTAGGCATCCTCTCTGGGAAGACTACTCAATAAATCCCAGGGGACAAGGCCTTGCCATCTGATCGAAGGGCTTGAGATATATGTCCTAAATGTGGATGAATTTACGCATCACTGCCCGAGAACCGCTTCATTTGTTGCCTTGATCTACCTCGGTGCTCTCCGGATGCAAAGCCTGATTTTGATTGTGGGGTGGTCGATAACCTCCATGGTAGTGAGCACTTTGCCATTCAAATATTATTTTAAGGGCAGCTGCCGCCTGAGAGCCCACCTTGGTGGTGCTTGGCGCAGTGGCCTTAAATTCAGGAAATGACTGAATTCTCTATCTCAGTCGAGGTGTTTAGGTCGGTAGATGAGGCCGTTTAGTTCTTCTCCGGCAACCTCATCGCCGCGGGCATGACTATTATTCCCAGAACGTCTGGCCATTTTGCACGTCAACCACTTCCGTGGTGGCCGGCTGAGTGTGAGTCGACTCTCAAACAGAACCGTTATGCCTACATGCGCTATAAGCGCCGCCCGAACGATTTCACTGTCGCTGAATTTCGTCTGGCTAGGGCTAGGTTTCGGTATATTTGGAAACACGCCCGCCGCTCTTCTTGGCGGGCATATGTGTCTTCACTTAACAGGAAGACCCCTCTAGCAGAAGTGTGGAAGCGAGTCAAAAGGATTCGGGGCAAGTTCTCGCAGGACCCCCCCCTCCCGTTCTCCAGGTGAATGGGACCGCAATCTCGGACCCCGCGTCGGTGTCGGAATCCTTCGCGACCGCTTTCTCCGCATTCTCTAGCCGGGATGCTGACCTGCCAGCATTCAATGAATGTCGTGATGTCATGGAAGGCCGTCGACTGGACTCTACATCCAGATTAGGAGAACCCTTCAACGACAGGTTTACTGTTAGTGAGTTGCGTTCCGCTCTTGCTTCGTGCGCGGACACCACCCATGGTCCGGACGATGTTCCGTGCGCCATGCTTCGACACCTGGGTGAGCGAGGCATGGCCATTCTGTTAGATTTGTTCAACAGGATCTGGGTGGAGGGTCTCCTCCCAGATTCCTGGCGAATCACTACTTTGCTTGCCTTTCGCAACCGGGGAGAGATCCCTCTACTCTGGCCATTTTCCACCCAATCTCTCTAACCTCTTGCGTGTGCATGTTGATGCAGAAATTGGTAAATGTTAGATTAGCTTTTTTCTGGACAGCTGAAGATATGTCTTCTGCACAGTGTAGCTTCCCCAAGTTCCACTCCACGTCGGATGCTCTGCTCCGACCGGAAAATGCCGTCTGCAAGGCCTTCCTTCGTAGACAGCACTACGCCATGGTCTTTTTCGATCTGAAGAAGGCCTATGATATCGCAAGGCGATAGGGTATCATGGAGACTCTCCACACGATGAGAGCGAAAGGACGCCTCCCAATCTTTATATTTGAATTTTTGCGAGATCGTCGATTCCGCGTACAGAGGGGGGGGAGCTATCTCCGGCCTAATGTAGCAGGAAGATGTTGTCCCGTAGGGAAGTGTCCTCAGTGTCACACTCTTTGGCCTGAGCATCAACGGCATCACCTCGGTGCTGACGGAAGATGTTCTCGCTACTCTCTACGTAGACGACCTTTCGATCTCTTTTGGTGCGGCACAGATGCCAACTCTGGATCGTCGACTCCAACAGGCATTGAAACGCGTCTCTCACTATGCCGAAGCGCACAAGTTTCGGTTTCCCTTGGCCAAAGCTAAGGTGGTGCACCTCTGCAGCCATCCACGTCTCCACCCCGACACAGACTTGTTTCTTAATGGGGTACGCCTGGAAGTGGTTGAATTGTACCGTTTCCTTGTATTTGAGCGACGTCTCACCTGGGAGGCTCATATTCGCAGCCTCAGTGTCTCTTGTACCCGTGCTATAGATATTCTCCTTTCCGTGACGTTCATCGCTTGGGGCGCTGATAAGGCTACTGCCTTCCTTTTTTTATCAATCCTTTGTTCGCTCGAAGCTCGACTACGGATGCGAGTTTTATGCATCCGCAGCCGAGCGTGTATTGTGGAAGGTCGACTTGATCCACCATACCGGCCTTCGCCTTGCGACCGGTGCCTTCCGCACTTTTCCCATTGAGAACCTACTAGTCGATGCTGGAGATATGCCACCCGCTCTACGCCGTGTACAGTGCATCATTCGCTTATACGCGCGAGCCTGGCGCCTCCCTCAGTCGCCAACAGCTCTCACTGCATCCGCAGCTGATTTCGACGGTGCCTATGCTGCCGAGAGACGCCAGTCATACCCTAAGCCCTTTGGGTTTAGGGCCAGGAAACATCGCCACCAGGGGGCCGGTGGCGCCCATGGTTGTGCCCAGGATGCCTACTTGGAGGGTACCAATTTGGCTATATGTCACCACACCTCTGCTCCCAAAGCTTGTACAGCGCCGGGAGTATTGCGTTCGATCTTTTGGAGCACACCTCTTGTCACACTGGAATCGTTTCCAGAGTATACGGATGACTTCAAGTTTGAAGAGGGGGTCAGCTTCCACGCCGTATTCCCTCTGTTTGAAGCCAGCGGGGCTCTGCCAGGCGCTGCATCTATCTTCACGGCCGAGCTGGTGGCAATACCCTTCTCGGTACCTGAGATTACGCGACGTGCCCGGTTTGGAGACCGGATTGTGATATATCGCGACTCACAAAGCACCGTGAGTTCTTTCGGGGCATTGGAATCTTCGCATCCTCTGTTTCGCGATATCCGTGACGCCACGGTTTTGGCGATCCGGGTGGATGTCGAGATTATCGCCTGCTGGGTTCCTGCACATGTAGGAATTGCGGGGAATGAGCGCGCCAAAGAGTCCGCGAGGACTCTTTGTCATCAGGAGAACGAACTGGGTACACGGCCCTTTCCGGCGGTGCCTGGTTTTTGTATTTTCAACTTTCTTGCTCGTGTCGGGGGCTCGTCCCATGGGGGCGCGGGGCTCAGTTCTGATATCCTGTTCCTACCATGTATCTCCGATCCCCCTACATATTACCCTCCAAGCTGTTGCCGTGAGGGTTTTTCTTACAAGGCTTTTAACTGTGCTCTATTTACCTGCCTCCTTCTTTCCCATTATCAAGACCCGACCTTTTATAACTTAAAGATCAGTTGTCTCCCTCATTTTTACTAGTCGAAAATTTCAATGCCCGTCACTGATATTGGGGCGACATCATTCGGAATTCCAAAGGCAGTGTTTTCGAGTCTCTTTTAGTATCTGACTTTCTTTGTGTTTTAAACACAGCCATTTTACTTCTTATCATGTCCAGACGGATCATTTTAGTTGTGTTGACCTGTCTCTCTGTTCCCCGGATTGCCTCACTGATTTTCGATGGTCAGTTTTCGACGACTTTCATGAAGGTGACCACTTCCCTACTGTCTTGTCGGCCTTTCATCCTAGCCCTCATACAACCATGCTTTTCAAGTGGGACCTAGGTGATGTCGATCGGAAAAGTTTCCGAGTGGACGCGGCAGTGGCATACTTCACATTGATTATCTACAACGCATCCATACAGACCATTCCACGGAGGCTACTCGTAACGGGACGTTCAACCGTGCCCTAGTGGAGTTTGGAGTGTGCGACAGCCGTCAAAATTTTAAGTCAGCTCATGACCGATTCCGACAGAACCCAACTTTGTATAACAAAGTTGACTAAAACCAAGCTCGGGCGCTTTGCCAAAGAACCCTTTGTCAGGCTCGCCGAACTTCATGGCACCCCTACGTTTCATCAATTTACTTTACGACTCCTACCGCAAAGATCTGGGAGAGGATTAACAAGATCAGTGGCTGTTATACCTGCCATAATACCCCCACACTCAACTTACAGGGATCTATAGAGAAAAATAGACTGGCAGTTACCAATGCTTTGGCCGACCATTTCCGTGCCGTCAGCAGTGTCGGTCGTTACAAGAAAGATTTTCTAGCATATGAACCAAAGGAATAGGCTCATTCTCTCAATTTTACAACAAAATATAACCTTCTGCATAATGCCCCATTCACCATCCATTAGTTGAGTAGGGCATTGGTCCCTTTTAGATCCACTTCTCATGGCCTTGACAAGATCCATTTTGATATGATTCGGCACCTCCACTCACACTCCATCATTTTCTTACTTGATTTGTACAACCTCATATGGGTGAAGGGTTGTTACCCATCATCATGCTCCGTTAGGATTGTCCTTCTCTTTATCAAACCGGGCAGGGAAGGGTTGGACGCAGACCACTACCGCCGTATAGCTCTCACTAGCTGTTTGAGTAAGTTGCTGGAGAAGATAGTGTTGGAGCTCCTGAACTGGTTCCTAGAAACCAATTACTGTCTCCATTTCAATGCGATTTTTGCAACGGTATAGTACCCTTGACCTCCTAGTTCGTTTCGAGGGATCGGTCCGGAAAGCTTTCTCGTTAAAGCAACGAGTCTTGACCATATATTTTTCGACATTGGGAAAACCTACGATACCACATGAAGATATGGTATTTTAAAACAGCTAATCGTTTGGGGTATGAAAGGCCTTTTACCGTCTTTTATTAAAAAAATTTTAACATCTCGATCTTTCAAGGTACGTGTTGAAGACGTTTAATCTGACCTGCAACTCCAAGAGGAGGGAGTTCCTCAGGGCAGTGTTGTAAGTGTCTTGTAATTGCGATCAATGATATCATTTCCTCTCTCCCAGAGGGTGTATCGGCGACCCTGTTCATCGATGACTTGGTACTATACTGTTCCTCACCTCGCATTCCATCAGCAGCGCGTCGATTGCAACTTGCAGTCGATGCGGTTTCGAAAATTGCACAACTTAGAAGATTTCGCTTCTCTATGCGCAAAACTAAGGCAATGTATTTCCACCTGGATAGAGGGGCTCTTGTTCCGCCAACTATCTCCCAACAAGGTGTAGATATATAATTTGTCGCTTAGTTTCCTTTTCTAGGCGTAACTTTTAATCGCAAACTATCATGGCTACCACACCTACGCCGTCTTCGAACGGACTGTCTGCGGGCTCTAGACATTTTAAAAGTTCTCTCCCCACACTTCTTGGGGCAGTGATCGCCAAACACTGTAGACTTTATACACTGCCCTCGTTCAATCCAAATTGGACTATGGATTTCAAATTTACTTTTGGGCTTGCCCCTCAGCCCTTAAAATGCTGAACCCCATTCGCAACCTCGGAGTTCGTCTCTCCAGAGAGCATTCCGCACTTTCCCCGTCAACAGCCTTTACTGTGAGAGTGGGGTACTCCCCCTACATATCATCGATTCCAGATCTGAATGCGATACCTCTTCCGTGTGTAGCAAGCTCCTGTATCAGACGTCTACAGATGCCTGTATGCTGCCGAGTCAACGACGGCATTCGATAGGTTACCATCCTTACCCCGCCCCTTGAATCTCCCGATAGGAGATCATCTTTCCAACCTGGGTGCTCTAAGGGTCCTTGCCCTTCCATCGTTTCTGACCCCTAGTTGGCGTGCTCCACCTCCCACAGTTTGTACCAGCATGTTCAACCTGGATAAGTCGTCTGTGGACCCTTGCATTCTTAAGATCCTGTTCCTAGAACATGCGGCCCTCACACGTACAACACTGCCCATATACACAGATGGTTCCAAGTCAAACAAGGGTTTGGGTGCCGCAGCCTCCTACTCAGGAGAGTTTTTAACTTTCTTTGCCGCTGGCAGCTTCTATTTTCACTGCTGAACTTTTACCCATTCCTTTAGCTTTTAGACTGATGGAAATTTTACCTTTTAAAGATTTCGTTATTTTCTCTGAATTTATGAGTATTTTACAAGCAATTCGACTTTTAAATTCCTACCATCCCATAGTCACAAATCTGCAATTGGCTGGTCGAGAATGCGTCCCGATATCGAGTTCTATTTTGTTGGGTCGCGGGCAACAAAAAGGCTGATCAGCTGGCTCGTTCAACCTATTCAGTGTCCCAGCAGAACACTGCTCTGCCTTTTCGAGATTTCTTTTCTTCTATAAGAAAATAGATTTTTCAGTTGTGGGAGAACAAATGGAATGGTTTATGATTTAAATGATATAAAATCAAAAACTGTTTGCTCTTGACCTTCGAGCCTTCAGAGACTACGGTCCTTAGAGTTAGCCCTTTGCCGCGTTCGCATCGGCCACGTAAGACTTAGGCTCATCTTGTTTCTGCTGGTACTCAAATCAGCCCTTGCTGTGGTTTTTGTTGTGGGGACCAATCGGTTGCCCACCTTCTATTAGAATGCCCTCATTTCGCCACCCTCCGGACGTCCCGTTTCCCGACCCTTTTAACCATTCCTCGCCTCACCTACCTTCGTTTCATTTTGGCAGAGGAATATTTTAAACCCTCATTTTAATTTTATTTTATCACATAGTGGCATTCTCCCTCCTTCCTTAAACCTTAATTTATTTTCAGATGCAATGTCCGCCTTCAAATATCGAAATAGGTTTTACTCAGTCTAAGTCTGAACCGCTTTTGTTTCAAGCAAGAGGAAAGCCGAAGAAGAATTCGTGTTCTACAGAGAAATGCAGTTCATCTCCATATCCAAAAGCGCATCAACCTAATCTTGAGAGACATGAAAGAACCTACATCGGTGAAAAGCCTCTCAGATGCAGCTCCTGTCCCTATCAAGCAGCGCGAATGGGTAATCTTAAGCAACATAAAAGAATCCACACAGGTGAAAGACCCTTCAAATGCCGTTCCTGTTCCTATCAAGCGACGCGATCTGGGAATCTTAAGAGACACGAAAGAACGCACACGGGTGAAAAGCCTTTCAAATGCAGTTCCTGTCCATACCAAACGGCGCAAAATGGGGATCTTAAGAAACATAAAAGAACTCACACAGGTGAAAAGCCTTTCAAATGCAGTTCCTGTCCCTATCAAGCAACGGAAATTGGAGCTCTTAAGGTACATTTAAGAACCCATAATGGCGAAAAGCCTTTCAACTGTGGGTTTTGCCCCTATCAGGCAGCACAAATTGGGGATGTTAAAAAACATGAAAGAACTCACACAGGTGAAAAACCATTCAAATGCAGTTCCTGTCCCTATGAAGCAGCGCATAATGGGGATCTTAAGAAACATGAAAGAACCCACACTGGTGAAAAGCCTTTCAAATGCTGTTCCTGTCCCTATCAAGCAACGGAAATTGGAGCTCTTAAGGTACATGTAAGAACCCATACTGGCGAAAAGCCTTTCAAATGCAATGTTTGCCCTTATCAGTCAGCGCAAAATGGGGCTCTTAAGAAACATGAAAGAACTCACACAGGGGAAAAACCATTCAAATGCAGTTCCTGTCCATATCAAGCAGCGCAAATTGAGTCTCTTAAAGGACATGAAAGAACTCACACGGGTGAAAAGCCTTTCAGATGCAGTTCTTGCCCCTATCAAGCAGCGCATATCGGTAATCTTAAACATCATGAAAGAACACACACAGGCGAAAAACCTTTTAAATGCAGCTCCTGTCCCTATCAAGCGACGCAACTTGGGACTCTTAAGAGACACGAAAGAACACACGCGAGTGAAAAGCTTTTCAAATGCAATTTCTGTCCATACCAAACAGCGCAAAATAAGGATCTTAAGAAACATGAGAGAACTCACACAGGTGAAAAGCCTTTCAAATGCAGTACCTGTCCCTATCAAGCAACGGAAAGTGGATCTCTTAAGGTACATGTAAGAACCCATACTGGCGAAAAGCCTTTCCAATGCATGTTTTGCCCCTATCAATCGGCGCATAATGGTGATCTTAAGAAACATGAAAGAACCCACACGGGTGAAAAGCCTTTCAAGTGCACTTCCTGTCCCTATCAAACGACCGAAATTGGAGCTCTTAAGGTACATGTAAGAACCCATACTGGCGAAAAGCCTTTCAAATGCAATGTTTGCCCTTATCAGGCAGCGCAAGTTGGGGCTCTTAAGAAACATGAAAGAACTCACACAGGGGAAAAACCTTTCAAATGCCCAACCTGTCCCTATCAAGCAGCGCAAATTGAGGCTCTTAAAGGACATGAAAGAACTCACACAGGTGAAAAGCCTTTCAGATGCCGGTCTTGCCCATATCAAACAGCGCATATCGGTACTCTTAAACATCATGAAAGAACACACACAGGCGAAAAACCTTTTAAATGCAGCTCCTGTTCCTATCAAGCGACGCAACTTGGAAGTCTTAAGAGACACGAAAGAACGCACACGGGTGAAAATGCCTTTCAAATGTAACTCCTGTGCCTATCAAGTAACGTAAATTGGAGCTCATAAGGAACATGAAAGAAGTCATAATGGCGAAAAACCTTTTAAATGGATTTCTTGTCCCTATCAATCAGCGCAAGTTGGGGCTCTTGAGATCCATGAAAGAAACCTTCATGTGTGAAAAGCCATTCAAATGTAGTTCCTGCCCTTATCGATCAACCGTAAGAAGTAATTTTAAAATGCATTTATTTAATCACACACTCGAATATAAAACCTCTTAAATGTAATTCTTGTCGCTATCAATTCAAGTTCATATATTATTTTTAAAAGCATTTAATACCAAAACACACTTAAGGGAATTCTTCGCTTTTTACGAGTTTACTTGTTATAACTGGTCTATTCCTTCCTGGCGGGAAGGGGACAACAATGCCTGAATCTGGATCAGATACTAAATTTGAATCTATAACTATATTAACACCACAAGACAGAGTTAAATACTTGTATTACATTACCAGGTAGTCTCGCACCATCGCCATTGATTTTCGTCTTCGTCAGAAAATAGAAATGCTATTTTCGGACTACTTGTGGATCTCTGCGCATGCTATCTCCTCATGGGGATGACATCCCTATCCCGTCGCAGTAAATGGTGTTATTTAATGTTTTCTTATCATCCTGATTATATCACTAATCAGTCGATAGCAACTGCTATATAGGCAAATATACCGGGCCCCAAACCCTGCTCGCGGCGTTTCCAGAGGCTTTCCGCAAGTGCTCTTGGCTTGTCGTTGGAGATGCGGCTCAGCCCGCTCATTAGAGCGGACTGCGGGTAAACAAGAAAGATGTTACTAACCTTTAATTATCGGGATTTCCCATCGCATATTAAAGCGGGTTACCTAAGAATACCAGTCAAACCCTATATTAATCCGAGAAGCTGCTTTAATCACCTTATGTTCGGGCATGTGAGCACTGCTTGCAGTACTAGCTAAGGAGAGTCCCATAGTGCATCTTCATCAAAGTGTCTCATAGTTCACTTTGAAAAAGAGCTCTTAGCTGTCCGTAACTGCTTTCGTGGATATGCGGGAGACCCGTCGACTAGTCCGGTTTGAGGAGAGGTGGGTTGTTTGTTTCTAGATACAGTTTCATTCTAGTATGGTATTGCTTATTAGTGGGATTGATTTTAATACATCAGCCTAGATAGCTATTTGAAAACCATTATCATAAATTTGTTGAATTGGATGGAATAGTTGTCTGCTAATATTTAGGCCTAACGACACGTGAACTGAATTTGGAAAGACTTTCCAAGACTAGGGTTATAAGAAAACGGACGATAACAAAATATATATTTATAAAATCAACGAATGCAGAATGAGAGAATCCCCGTAAGGGGCAGGGCGATTTGCTTCCCTGGCCCTCGTGCTAACGTGACTCAGTGCCCCGTCCGGCCCCAGCTTGGCATCCTTTTTCCTGCTAACCCCCACTTCGTCTTCTGTACCAATTCTTTCACCCTGCATCGTCCTTCCATCTACTTATGTTTGTCGACCACGGTGTATCAGAGCTGTCTGTCAGGGGGTGCGACCCTTTAGCTAGTCCTGCCTGTGTTGGTTGATGGGTGCCTGAGCCGGCGTGGTGCTCTTGGGGGATCTTTGATTCACCAACAGGTAAATTTTCGAGGCTGGCCGGCCATTTTTAAAACGATGGTTGGGTCAGGGGTCAACAGGCTTACCATCCTAGTTGGGCCGGGGCTCCTAGTAGGTGTCTCGGTGGCAGACAGTGACTACGCTACTAGAGTTTCGCACCCCTTTTATACTCTACTTTATATGAGTCCTCTTTTCCACGCTTGTTAGATCCCTCCGCAGAAGAGATAGATCCTGATTTAGATTATCGTTTCCAGGTGCTGAATTCCAGTTTCGGGTCTCTGCTTTCTAAATTGGGCGTGTTTGATTTGAATGAGGAGTTGAGTCCCGCCGTATGTGGGCCCGTGATAGTGGCGAATTAGTGGTTGAGGTATCTTTGCGAGAGCAGTGTGGAGCCGTGCGGGATTTGTCCTCCCTTTGGTCTCTGTTTCGGTTGTGCCCCATCCTCGCCTTAATTTTGTTAAGGGAGTGATTCGCTCCAACTAATTATTGCAATATGATGTTTCGAGACAAAAGGATAAACTTTCGTTCCTGAGGGTTACGGAGGTTTATAGGGTGTCCAAGTCTATTGGTCCCGCTAAGGTTCCTACGAGTACGCTCATCGTTACCTTTGAGAGTCAGGATCTGCCCTAGTTTGTTCGTACTGGTTATATTCGTGTCCCGTTATGTCGATCTCCCCAGACGTTGTTTTAATTGCCACCAGTTTGGCCATATGAGCAGCAATTGTAGGCAGGCTCGTCGCTGTGTGGTCGGTGCGTTGGCGTATCATGGCTCCTCTTGTGGGAATCATGAATGTTGCGCCAATTGTGGAGGTTCCCATAGCGCGCCTTAACGTTCTTGTCCCGTATTCGTTTTTGAGAAGGAGATCCTGACTCTTCGGAACTCCTTCAGGCTGGATTTCCGTGAGGGTGCGGCGAAAGCTTTTGCCCTCCGGCCATCTCTTCTAACGTTGTCCGAGAGGCGGGTTCCCGCCGTCCTCCTCCCGGTCATCCCACTCCGTCTTCTCGCGGTCCCTCTGTTGCTCATTCTCCCCTGCCTTTGGTCCCTCCTCGCGGTTCCTCCGTTGCGCCCTATCCTTTGTCATTGGTCTCTTCTCATGTTCTTCCTTCTGTCGCGGACCGTGACACCGACCGAACAGAGACGATAGAGGATATCTGGCAGTTCCTCCAGGCATCCTTCCCTGATGTTCCTCCCGTTCCTTTTCCTCAACCCAAACGGAAGGATTCCTCCTTATGCCGTTTGGAGTCTAAGCGCGCTGCCTCTGATGAGGCTGGTTTGGCCTCCGAATCGATTGTTGAGGCGTGCTCAGTTTTGATGTCTTCTCCTCCCCGGTCTTCGCTGGCCATCCCCGTTGGCATCACCGATGTCATTGTCCGGGCGAAAGTTCACCCGGGTCCTGCTTCTTTGCCTCCTACCCAACTCCCTTCTTCCTTGCCTCTTAGCTCTGTGCAGTCTTATATGTCTTCTACCCCAGATTCGTCTCCCTTGCCTTCTACCTCAGGTTCGTCTCCTTTACCTTCCACCCTGTATCTTCATCTCCTTCTGACCCTGTTCCCTCCTCCCCTTTAGACCCTGCTCCTTGCTCCTCATCTGATCCAATTCCCACGCCTTACCCTTTGACCCTGTTCCCTTCTCACCCTCTGTCCATGTGCCACCTTTTCTTCCATCTTCTTCGCATCTTAGTTCTCGTCCGTCTCTGCTCGATCTCTCTTTCCTTCCGGGCCATGAGCCCTCCCGTTAGGGGTTCGGTCTGGCGTTCAGCTGTCGCCTCCCGCTGTTCACGCTGCCAAGTCTGTGCCGGATGCGTGCCCGGCTCATCGCAATTTTTTGCTTGCCCTTCTAGGCCTTCTAGTAGTCGGGAACCTTCGAGTCTCCGTCACTAGAATCCCGACGTTGGTGTCGAGACGAACGTAACTTCTGTCATCCTACAGTGTAATTGTCAAGGGGTTCTCCCTAAGTGGGAGGAACTCCAACTCTTGCTTCATAGCCTTCGGCCCTTGGTGGTCTGTTTGCAAGAAAAAAAAAAGCTTGGGGCTCTCCCCCTTCCCGGCACTTCCGGGTGTTTAATTCCATCCCCCCGGCCGGGGGCGTGTCCCATGCTGGTGTTTCGCTTTTAATTTCCTCTTCGCTATTCTCTGCGCTAATTTCTCTCCGTACTACCTTGCAGTCTGTTGCTGCGAGGGTTTTTATTTCCAAGCTTTTATCTGTTTGTTCTGTATATATCCCCCTGGATTTTAGTTTTCGCCGGTCTGACCTTTTAGCGCTCACAAGTCAGTTACCTACCCCGTTTTTATTACTTGGTGATTTTAATGCTGCTACCCAATTGGGGTGATGCCGACCGTAATCCCCGGGGCGGAGTGTTTGAGTCTCTTATTATCTGATTCCCTTTTTCTTTTAAATTCCGGCGACTTTACTTCTTATGTTCAAACGGATTTGTTTAGTGCTGTAGACTTGTCCTTATGTTCGCCCGACTGTTTCCTCGACTTCCGGTGGTCGATTCGGGACAATCTTTCCGGGAGTGATCACTTCCCTGTCGACCGCCCCTTCTGGCCCGTGCCTTTCCCTCCCTCCTCGTTGGGATCTTAGGCGAGCAAATTAGGTTTGTTCTGGGAAGTTTCCTTTATTGGTGTCTCCCGGGTTTTCTTCGATACCGTAGATTCAGCGATTTCATATTCTACTACTCATATTTTAGATGCTGATGAGCGGTTCATTCTGCGGAGGTGCCCTGTTGCAGGGCACTCCACCGTCCCCTGGTGGTCGAAGGATTGCGCGTCGGCTATTTCTGCCTATCATTTGTCATATTCCCATTATAAGCGGAACCCGCCGTCTCGAATAGGGTCGATCGGAAACGGGCTCGTGCCATCCGCAAAAGGACCATCCGTCGTGTTCACCGTGAGTCTTGGCGCCAGTCCGTATCTTCTATTTCTTCGTCCACGCCACTGACTCGGTTTTGGAAGCGGGTCAATAAGATCCGTGGTCGCTTCGCTGGTCATGCCATCCCCACTCTGAATATCAGAGGCTCGCTTGTGTCCGATGGCTGGTTGGTCAGAGAAGCTCTAGCTGACCATTTTGCTTCGGTGAGTAGCGCTGGTAGCTATCCTCGACGGTTTCTTGATCATAAGGCCGCTGCCATAGAATTTCGCCTTTTAGGTTTTACCACGTGTTCCACCTATTCTTATAATGCTCTCTTTTTCGTCTAGGAGCTGCAGGATGCTTTGTCTCACTGTGGCTCCACCTCCCCCGATGATGATTGCATCCACTACCGACTTTCTCCGTCGTCTCCATCCCCCCATTCAGAGTTATTTTTGGTTGACCTCTACAATCTACTTTGAATCAAAAGAATTTATCCGTCTTCCTGGCGTGTGGGGGTTATTCTACCCTTTCTCAAGCCCGGCGGACGGTTTGGAACCCAATCACTATCGCTCGATGGCTCTTACGAGGTGCCTCAGTAAGTTGTTTGAGAAGATGGTCCAAGTTTGCCTCACTTGGTTTTTGGAGTCCAACTCGCTCCTCTCTCCATTTCAGTGTGCTTTTCGCAGCGGTCGTAGTACTCTTGACCACCTCATTCGGTTGGAAGACTACGTTTTACGGGCCTTTTCCTCCAGGCATCAGGTGTTAGCGGTTTTCTTCAACATTCAGAAGGCCTACGATACCACCTGAAGATATGATGTTTTACGTTAGTTATATGATTGGGGTACGAGGGGCTTTTACCTGCTTTTATTCAAAGATTTTTATCGACCTGTAATTTTAAGGTCCGTATTGGGGACGCTTCCTCAGGCTTGGGGATTCAAGCGGAGGGTGTTGCCCAACAGTGTGTTTTGAGTGTGACCTGTTTCGCCGTTTCCATTAATAGTCTGGTGTCCACTCTTCAGAAGGGGATTTTGGCGTCCCTCTTCGTGGATGACTTGGCGTTGTTTTGTTCATCTCCCCGTTTGTCTTCTGCTGCTCGTCGATTACAGCTGGCAATTGATGCCATGTTGGGTCGTGCTGTCTCAAAGGGTTTCCGTTTTTCGGTCACCAAAACGAAGGCACCCGAATCGGACTTGAGGAGCTGGCAAATCGGTAATCGCTAATCGGACTTCATTTTTTTTCAAATCGCGTCCACCTTTGCTTTAACCCAACACCAAAACAATTAGCTAGCAAAATTGCTCTATGTCAATACAACTCAAATGATAAATAAAACAACCATTGTTAAGAAAAGACTCAATCTTTCTTATTAATAAAACCTAATGTCTATCTAACAGTGCAATATAAGAGCTCTTTTCTCTCAGCTGACTTCAGTTCAACATATTCTTTTTCGAAAATCTATCCCCCTAACTGCTTTCCAAGAAACCTTTCTCAATAACAATTTTAATTATAATCATAATTATGTGATTTGCCGTAAAGACAGATACAACCATTTTGGAGGGGTGGCTATCCTAGGCTATACCAGTATCCCACTCCTTTAACAATTCAAATACTCCTTCAAAGAATACACAAAAATATTTGCTCTTTATATGTCCCCAACCAAGTAAAGATTCGTTTTAATACAAGTAGGATTATGTAATTTTCAAATACATAAGCGTTTTAAATTCTAAAAATGATGCGCACCGATGTTATTTAAGCTTCCCGAATACAATACTAACGTATTTATCCAGTTTTCGAAAAATTTGCTTCTTTCTACGTCATTTTTGTTCTCGTTCCTTCACCTTTTGGCCTGACTATTTTAAGATCTGGGGACGATATTCAACCAATACCAGGCATTTTTTGATCGGCAGGTAATCTGCACTTGCGTCTTTTGCCAATTACGCAATAGCATTGGATTTTAGATTCCAGTATATTTCGAATGATTCAGGGCTGTCTTGTTTTAGTTGTGTGGGGGGGGGCTGGTATATCGTATAATGGCGTGCAGTAGTTGTGGGAGTAAAGGATTCAAAAAGGCAAAAACTCAACTGCATATTTTCTGTTAGTGTATTTAAGGGCAAGAGGCTTTCGAATGCCCACTGTTTTTTTGCGCAAAGCTTTGAATCAAAAGAGAGGCTTAACCACATTTAGCAACAACTTTTGCATTCAAATCTGATGGTAGGCTTTTGAATTAAGAATATTACAGTTTTTAAAAAAAGTTGCAGAGTGTGCAAGACTCCATAATTTAATGTTTGGCGGAAATAGCCTAAAGTAGTTGGCGCTATCATCTCCTTAAATTACCAGGCTAGGTCTGGTCTGGTCTAGGCTGGGCTGGTCTGGTTCTGGAACTTTTACATGATTTTGATAATGTTTTTCTTATGCAGTGTTATGTGTAGGACTTTTCAGATCTGAAACAATGTTACTTTCCTCATTAATATTAAAATTATATAAAATATAACAAACATACCGGCATGTTAAAAATTAGTTGAAAGGATTTCCTCCAATGAATCCAATTCTCAGTCTTCATTTGCAACAAGAGAAGTTGTACTAGTGCTTGCAACTTGATCCTTACCACTAGCTCTTTCGCATTTGTCTGCTTCCGGATCAGCATACATGGTGAAGAGCGCTTGCATTTTGTCAGTTACCTCAAAATTTCGGTAACATATTGCTGTCATAAAGATGCGAGAGAAAAAAACATTTCGACAAATGCTGTACTTAAGGGGATGGGGTAAGAGTTCAATGCAACGTAGCAAGCTCTCTCTAACATCTTTCTCCAATTGAATTTCTTATAGCACAAAACAAATGCCCCAAATTTGAATGGTTCTGCTGGTATTTCTGAATCAGAAAATTCTTCATTCCAGTTAGTTTTCATGGAGATACGTTCATACTGGGTAGCCCCCCGTAAGGGGTGCGGCGATTTGCCATCCTGGCTGCCGTACTGACGGGATTCTGCGCTCCATCCAGCCCCAGCTTAGCCTCTCTTCCTCCCTTCTGAAAGCCTGCTTTCTTACCCTACATCCTCACTTTCCACACAATCTCTTCCACAATTTTCTCTGGTCGGCCTCTAATTTCACACGATGGATGCCGACCAGTTTCGTCAGTCAACTATGTCGGATCGGGGCTGAGAGGGGGGAGAACAACGCCGTCTCACCCCTGAGCTACGGTTTGGGGTGGTTGGTTTTAAAAAACCTGTTCCTTCCCCACCCTCGTCCTCTTCACACCCCCTTTCTTTATCTCAACGAATAATCAATTTTACGCCGAGCCCAAGGTGGAGCCACCATGCTGATGGGCTGTATGCCCACTGGGCGGGAGGTGTGGGCCCAAATGGAGGCTGCCGGCCCCGTATTCACCCCACGCAACGCGAGTTACTGCGGATGGTGATTAGCGTTTGCATCCTGCAATAAGAACAGGGTCTCCATGCCCAATGATGAGTATTTTAAAAAAAAAACTCCCGATGACCCGACCCCTGCTCCTCCACCGGATATGCTCATGGACCATTCTTCGTACTAGGCGAGTTCGAGGCCTAAGCGACAGCCTCTATCTCGCCCTCAAACGGAAAGTTCCGCAGAAACCACTTCGAGGTCGCCCCCTCGCAATATTACTCAACCTTCTCGTGCTCAACAACACCCTAACCTACGCCGAAAGCCGACGACAAACCTACATAGCATCCTAGCTCCCTCTGCTTGTTCTCGCTATATATCATTACGTGTTCCAGAAAAACAAAAGGTCTGTGGTTTGCACACGTACCACGCCTTAAAAGAAATTTTCCCTAAGGCCATTCCTGATTTCTCAGTCGCCGACTCACGCGCGGAAGTAATAGTCCGTGCTACCACAGAGTCATTTTCCGAACGCCTGCTCATCTTACAATCTCTCGGCTCTCTAAAAATCTCCCCAGTGACAAAAATGAATTTAATGTCAGGAATTGCACAGTCCTAGTAGATAACTACTTCCCAGAACCTGATGCTACAGATGAATTCATCTCTTCCGTCATTAAAGAAGTTTTCACAGACCAACACCACAATGTTGAGTCGATTAGTATTTTCAAAAGAACCATCTTCTCGTTCATCCACACCATTTATGGTTGTTAAGATAACCCTAAAACATCAAACGATACCACCCTTTATAAAATTTGAAGGAACACGCATACGAGTCCAAGAAGAACACCCTACCCAACTCCAGTGCCGTAACTGCTACAGATTTGCCCACTCGGCAAAATATTGTAAGAGCACCGAGAACCCGTGCATCCGATGTGGAAAATTGGGACACAATGCCCCAGATTGCACAGAAGAGACGCAATGCTGCCTCAACTGTGGTGGCCCACATCATGCCCGCCACAAAAAGTGCCTTCACTACCTCTACCATCAGGAAATCCGTGTTCGTTCCCTACGATCTGGCATATCTAGACGTCAAGCAAAATAGACATGTGTGGAGAAGGCATCACGTTGTTAACACGCACCTTTTTCGCTGTTACGAGTGGTTCTCCTAACATTCTCGTCGCCTAACCCAAAGCTAGTACATCGGCACTCCGTACTGACCATCCGACCACAGGCTCTCGAGCTCCAAAGGTTACCATTCCATTGAAGCAGCGCACGCATCAAGCTACACCTCCGCAGAAAGGCAAAGTAATGGATGAAGTCTTGATGAAGCACAGCCCACCTCTTCCCGTCGAAGAGTGCTACTGTCACCCGAAGTACATGTGGTACAACTATCTTCATGATCCGAGTCACCTTCCAATCGCAAGAAGAGAAATCGAAAGGGAAGACTCCGAACTTGATCACCTCACTGCCCTTTGTATGCATCAAATAGTGAACTTGCCCTTGCGTCACTAGCAACTGAACCCTCAGCGATACCAGTCGATGACGACCTTGGCGATCGCCTAACTACTCAGGCCTCCATTTCAACTGAGGGCCCGATAAATCCGAAAACTGTCCTTACTCAGAGTTATCCGCTGCCCAACCCCACTTCATTGCAGATTATCGTTGCCCAATTCTACTCCCGTTAGTGAAATCCTTAGCCCCCGCGGATCAATCGTAAGGGAGGTGGAGGCTGTGAGCGCTCTCTACCTTCTCTCTTAGATTCTTCCTTTCTGAGCCCCTGCAACGACAAACGCACCCGACTCGAGGACGATGTCCCACGCTTCCCGGAAGCAATTTGCTCTTCAGATGAAACGTGGCTTCACGACATTAAACCATATACTCGTATAGCCCCTCGCAAAGTGTGTCCGAGAAAATACTTCCACCCGACGAGAGAGATCTTATAGAGCCAGACCATCCTCACTGTATAGACAAGAACACTCTGATAGCACCATGCTTAAATAAATCCGCAGAAACCACCTCAACTACTGACCCTGTTCAATCGTGTTATTACTTGGCCGACTCATCACCTTGCCTTATGCCCCCCGTCCTACCTAACCGCCACTCCCTGATTACAGATTATGATCTACCTCCCGATTGTACAGCTGCCAATATAGCTTCCTACGACCCGACATCATTTCCAAATTCTTCTACGATCACCAGCAAACCCTTTAACCAACGCCCATGATGTACCCACAGATAATGTACCGCCCCTCTCTGAATACGCCCGGACCAAAACGATTGAACCATACTCCCACCCCTTTGTGCAACTCATCATTTAACGCTCTAATGGCATCAACCTTCTGCCTAACATGGAATATCCGCGGACTACAAGCCAATTACGGCTCGCTACAGCCCTCTTAAAACAGTTTCTCCTCGAAGTGATTTGCCTCAGTGAAACGTAGCTCCAAGATCCTTCTTACTTTTCTCCTGCCCGCTACACGCAGGTCAGCCTTCTATATCCCCAATTTTATGGCAACCTCATCTTGGTCCACACGGATATACCGTTTACCACCATCCCCCTCCGCACAAACCTTAATGCTCCTTTTAACTGGAGACTTTAATGCTCGTAACCAGTACTGGTACGACGCCATAAACAACAGCAAAGGACATGTTGTACTAGACGTAGTCTTACCTTAAGACCTACAAGTCATCAACGACGAAGCCCCTACCCATTATCATCCTCAGACAGACAACTTTGCCCACATAGATCTTTGTATGTGCTCAACTGACTTCCCGCCTGATCACTTATTCAGAGTATTTGATGTTCTGTGTGGAAGTGACCATCATCCCCTGCTCCTAGATCTTCTCCCACTCTCTCCCATCTCCCCAATACTGTATTGGGTTTATCAGAAGGTTGACTGAGAATCATTCTTAACATCATCATCTTCCATAACTGTGTCTGAGGATAGAACGCAAGGCACATCCGGCTTAAAACAGTTTGTGGAGCTTTTTTCAGCAACGGCTCACAAACATGTTCCACTACGCAAAGTTCTACTCAAACCTTCGGTCACCTGGTGGAATAAAGACTGTAGCACCGCTAAGCGTGAACGAAATAGGCTGCATCGGACCTTGCGAGAAAATCCCAGCACATCTTCATACATCAACTGCAAAAGACAATGCGCCCTCGCCCGCCGGACCTTCCGTCAGGCAAAGTGCCACTCGTGGATACAATACACATCCTCTATTTCTCCCCGCACCCCTCTAGCCAAGGTTTGGCGAAGAATACATAAAATCCGCGGCTTGTCACGACACCCACACTTCCCCATCCTCCGTCACAATGACAACCTCGTCAGTGCTCCCCAGGACGTTGCACAGCTTATTGCGAATAATCTCGGCTCAATCTCCCATGGACCCCTCCTCCCCGAATTCAATCGTCACAAAGCATTAATGGAATCGCAACCACTAATGTTCAAGACCTCTAGGAAACTGAGCTACAATGAACCCTTCTCAATGAAAGAACTCCAGGAGGCACTATCATCGTTTAAGAACTCTACCCCTTCAGAAGATTTAATATCATACACCCTCATTCAACATGCCCATGTAAATACCCTCCAGTGTCTCCTAACAATTTTTAATAATATTTTCTTCCCTGGAACTTTTCCCCAAGAATGGCGCCACAGCATCCTCCTCCCTTTTCTTAAGCCAGGAAAAGACCCTTCCAACCCAATAAATTATAGGGCAATTGCCCTTACCTCATGTCTATGCAAGTTGCTCGAACGCATGCTGAACACCCGCCTGATGTGGTACATTGAAGAACAGGAGCTTCTCTCTCCGTCCCAATTTGGGTTTCGCCAAATCGTTCCACACTCGACCCTCTTACCTTACTTGACCATGACATTGGCCTTGCTTTCTCTAGAAAAAATGTTTGTCACCGCAATCTTCTTCGATTTAGAAAAAGCATTTTACACAATCTGGCGGCGCTTGATTCTACAGCAGCTATACGACATGTGAGTTCGCGGACCCTTGGCTCTGTTTATACAAGACTTCTTAAAAGACCGCTCTTTCTGCATAGATCTCAGAGGTGCTCGCTCTACAAAGCTTGTACAATACGAGGGAGTCGCCCCAAGGAAGCGTGCTTAGCACTTCTCTCTTGTAATTGCGATCAAATCTTTCTCAAAACATATATTATCACCTGTACATGCTCACTTTATGTAAACGACATTGCCATCTGGGTGACGAGCTCGTCCGCGGCGATGGCTCCCAACTTGCTCCAGCAAGCCGTAGATTCAATAGCGGCTCATGTCCCATCGACCGGATTCACCATCCCCCACCCCAAAACAACGGCAGTTATATTTACCCGACTCAAATCGATTCCTAGGATAAACTTTAATATTTCTGGCTCGCCGATCAAATTCACCACCCATACTAAATTCCTAGGCCTTATATTCGACCAGCGTATGACATGGCGATATCATATTGAAGACCTCGTGAAAAGATGCGCTCCTGTACTTGCCCTTATGACCTCTTTATCAAAACTACACTGGGGAGCTGACCGCCGCACCCTCCTCGAGATCCACAGATCGCTATTACTTTCAAAGCTTGACTACGGCTGCCACCTGTATGACTCTGCTTCCAAAAGCATGCTAAATAAACTAAACCCGCTTCATCACAGAGGCCTGCGCCTTGCTACAAGGGCATTTAAGTCTTTCCCCTGTTTTATCTCTCTATATTGAAACAGGATTCCTCCCTCTTTCATCTCGCCGCAATGAATACTGCTTCCGATTCTACATCAGATCCCTCCGTATGCGATCTAAGCTCGCTCGAATTATCTGCTTCACATCTCCTCCACCAGAGACTCGCCCTCGTACCTTCTATTCATATACACTAAGTATAGCACAACTTTTTGAAAAATTCGAGCTTAGACACCTCTCAGTTGCGGTGGAAAGAGCACCAACGCTATCCCCATGGACCTGCAAGAGTGCTAAGTTCTGTGAACCTTTCTTGAGAGGCCCCAAGGATCAAATGCCAACTGCAGCTCAATGCGCCATGTTTCAAGAACATGCAGAAACCCACACCGGGGAAACTCCTATTTACACCGACTGGTCGAAAACTGATACAGGGACTGGATGCGCTGCTGTCCTTCCCTTCCATACATTATGTTCCACCCTACAGCCTACAACATCTGTCTTCTCAGCAGAGCTCGTGGCCATAAAAATAGCCTTGCGTGCCCTCGGTCTCCATTCCCCAGGGTTATATACAATATTTTCGGATTTTATGAGTGCGCTGACTTCCTTTCAGCGATTGTCCTCCCGACACACTGTAGCCATAGAAATCTTAAAAACCCTGAATCTTCTGATGGGACGCTCGTACTCCATATCATTCTGCTGGCTCCCCGGACACTCAAACATCCAGGGAAATGCAACGGCTGACCTAGAAGCAAAGAAGGCCGCCCTCCATACTGCATCGTCCATACCTCAATCACCGATCTTTCACAGAGACTACATTCCCCTCATACGTAAATTGGTCAGGGAAAGATGGGAGCGATATTTGAACTTGTATGGTCATCCTCACCTACTCCAACTCAAGGAAAACGCTTTCCCGTGCCCATCGTCATACTCTCCCACCAGATGGCATGAAGTTGCGCTGTGCCGCCTGCGAATCGGTCACTGTCGCCTCACCCATGGATATTTAATGTTTAACGAAGAACCACCATCTTGCCAGACGTGTCACACTCGCATCTCAGTGCAACATATTCTGCTCGCCTGTCCGCGATACTCTGCCCATCGAAAGAAGTATTTCGGTCTTCACCCCACCTTTGCTTCTATTCTCGGAGAGTCTCCCCATGTTGTGCCCAACTTATTGGGGTTTCTGGAAGATGCCGGCCTTTCTTCCAAAAATTTGATACCTTCGTTGGTGCTAACCTATATTTTAATATTTTAGCCCCTTTTTATTTATTTGTAACTTATAATATTTGTCCACATACCCGATACTTTAGCCCTTTCTTTGCTGTCCTGTATTTTAACTATAGTTTATTCTAGTCTTGTCTTTCCATATTTTGATGGGAAAGCTACCAATCCCATGTTGTTCCTCTTTTCATTGTTTTTAATTATATATACGTTTTTTGTTTTTTTAACTCATTTTTGTGTTTAACTTTGGTTTTTATAACTTTTATGACCACTTAAGCCAGATGAGCCTAAATGGCAAAACAGGATATAAATCCTTAAAATAAATAAATAAATAGTGGGTAGCAACGTTTTGGACATCATAATTTTCTGCTCTTGCGAGTTTAGCAAGGGGTATCTCAATAAACCGTGGTTTCATTTGACTCAGACATTTCTTGGGTCTAAGATATTTAATGTAATTCATTTTCATAGTTGTCTTATCAATTCTTTTATCGATTTGGTTTACCACCTCAGTCAAAAAGGCACAGTAGTTTTTTGGATTGCTATCTTTCTTCCAACAGAAATGGTACTGCATTTTAAGTCGTATTCAAATTTGTCATCAAGTTTACCATCACTTGGTAACCAGGGTAATTTTCCCTCTTGAATATCATCGTAAAGTTTTTGAGCAAAAAGTCAAGAAACTCCTCAAGTTCGTGAAATAATTTTGTAGGGTTAGGGTTTGTGGACTGACATGAGGCATTGAGAGATTCAAATTCTGGATCAAGGGGCAAACAAAAGTTAGATGAAGTTTATTTTCTTCATCAGCAACCATTTTCTTCAGTGTTATAACAGTATAACTTTTGTCAACAATGGAGTGGAAATATGCTTTCAGTTCTTCCCACTAAATTAAGATTTCGTATATGCATTTTCCTCGGGATAGCCAGCGTGTAACACTTAGGGTTATAATTCTTCCGTGTTGTTCATTTCCGTGGTTCATAGTGGCATATATGATCTTGTAATCTTGTCGACTCAGAGAACTTAGAGTGAACCAGCGAGGAATTTCAGAAATAATATAATTCAAGAACGGAGGCAACGTATTGAAAGTCTTTTCTGCACGCAAGGCTAAACTGTGGCAAGTACCTACATTTTATAAAAGTGATATCTCGATTAATATTTCCGAATCTCGAAAATACGGAGTTTGCCACGCCAGATAAATTATTTACACCATCACTGCCCAATCCAATGCAATTGTTATATCAATATCATTGAGCTTCAAGACCCCGTAAGGGGCACGGTGATTTGCCATCCTGGCCGCCGTGCTGACGGGACTCACCACCCCGTCCAACCCCAGCTTAGCCTCTTCTCCTTCCTTCAAAACGCTTGTTTCCTCGCTTTTCATACAGCCTCTCCCACAACTTTCTCTGGTCACCCTCTAATTTCACAGGGTAGATGCTGACCTCCTTCTCAGCCAACCGTCGAAAATCGGAGCTGAGGGAGGGGGGGGGACAATGTTTCCTAACCCCTGAGCTCCGGTCTGGGGTGGCTGTTTTTAACAACCTGCTTCATCCCCACCCATACCTTCCCCATATCCCTTTTCAGTTCCTCTTCACACTCAGATTTACGCCGTGTTCAAGGTGGAGCCGCCATGCCGATGGACTGCAAGGCCACCAGGCGGGAGGGGTGATCCCAAATGGCGGTGCCTGGCTCTGCCAGGTCTGTAAGCACCTCTTGCAGTGCGGGTAACTGCGAGAGGTGATGAGCTATTGCGTCCGGTATAAAAAAGAGGGTCACCATGCACATGAATGAACCCCCCCCCTCACAAATCTCTCCCCATTCTCCCTTGTAGATCGTCGGAGCCGCCCTCGGGCAGCTCCACCGAAAAGATGGAGGTCCCACCTCCCTGTGCTTGCGCAGGGGACCCTCCATATCTCTCTAACCGGAGAGGAGGCTCACTGCTCTCCTTCGCCTACGGGTGTAGGGGACTCCCCCTCACCCCCTTCTCTGGAGGTGCTTTCGGGCACCTCCCTCTTTCCAGCGGCAGCCCCCTCTGTTCTTTTCAAGGAGACTCCCAAGAAAGCCAGCAGGTAGCCCTTAGCCAGCCGCTCCACATCGAAGCGGTTCGGTAGGGCAAACCCCCTTAGGGGGGTTAGGGAAGCTAGGCTTCTTCTGTCGGTTCCCTCAAAAGACCTGCTGGCAAGAATTTTAAACCTTGCCGGGGTCAAGGCCTGTGCCTCCCCAAAAAAGACGAGTGACGCTGCAAAGGGGACCTGCGATGTCCTGGGAGGGGATGGCCAACTAGAGGCGCCTCCTGTGATAGACATGGTCTTTGAGGAAACCCAGCCTCAGAAGGTAGGGCTTTCCATAGGGGAGGATCCGGGCTCGGCGCCAAGCACCGAACCCGAATCCACCCCTGTGCAAGGGACTCAGCAAACAGCTGGGGCCTCCAGGCAGTACAACGAGGGAGGGATCTCCTCTGACCGGTGCCCCTGCTACCACCATGACCTTCTCCATTTCGGAGAAGGCCATGGCTGAGGCCGGTACATCTGGACTGGGGGCTCCTTCCAGCGGAGGTGAGAAGCGGGTTCATTCCCCGCCCTCCTCTCCAAAAAAGAAAAAGACTCGGGGCTCCTCTCCATCCGCGGGGGCTACGGGGACGGATGGGTCTGCTGCCACTTTGGCAAGCGACCAAACCGATATCGGAACATCCGGCGCCTATGCCCTTCCCCGGTTGCGGAGTCCCTGACTAAGAACAAAAGTGCACAGGGCGGAGCTTCGATGATATCGGGGCCCTTGATTCAGAGGTTACCTGGCGTTTTCGAGCCCGCTGGCTTCAAACGCTTCCTCGTTATTCGCTCCACTGATGGCACCATGTTGTCCAAGGGCAATATGATCCATCAGAGGAGAGGATTAGTTAGTGCAATCGCTAGAGAGCCGAAGATGACCCGTTTCTCGGACGGGAACCTTCTGGCGAATGCGGCGAATCCCGCCAAGGTGGCTCTTCGGACACTTCATGGCACCCTGGTGTGTGTGACGCCGCAATCTACCATGAACTTTGTGAAAGGAGTTGTTTATACGAAAGAACTCGTTGACTACTCTATTGAGGACATCACCCTAGAGCTGGCTGACCATGGGGCGGTCAAGGTCGAACGTGTGATGAGAAAACAGGGAGGGGCCTGAGACCCACCCCTACACTCTTCGTCACGTTCGACTCTGACAAGCTCCCTGAGTAGGTGCGTGCCGGTTGGTACCACCACCGCGTGAAGGCATTCGTGCCACTGCCGCGGCACTGCATTACTATCACCGCTTCGGCCATACGAATCGCTCATGTAGACGTGCAAAGTCGGGATCACCCGAAGTCTGTGTAAATTTCTCCAAGGTCGCAGACGATAAGTCAAAATAGTGTTTGGCCAAGTGTGTCAATGGCGGAGAGCCGCACCCTGCTTCTTCGAAGCAATGTGGTGCATATCTCCTTGAGAAAGAAATCCTGGCCGTTCAGGCCCAGGATCGACTCTCATTCCGCGAGGCAAAGGACTTGGTCCTGGCGCGCCCGGCTCTGCCTGGGACGTCATATGCCTCAATAGTTAGAAAAGCACCCTCTGCTCCTGGCCCACCAAGGCCAACGAGCACGGTTGTTTCCGCCCCCATTCGGAGCCTTCTGCGGGCTCTACCCAACCCGGTCGCTCCTCTGGTAAAGCTGGCGGAAAAAAGGGTTCATACCCAGCCCCGGCTAAAACCAGGGCTCCCCCCTCTTCCCCCAGCGTGACCGTCTCCCGTAAGGCGAAACGGCCACGCGCCTTCACCGAGTCGTTAGATTCACAGGAGGCAACACCCCTGAAGATGGTCGCTAGGCCAACTTCCGGGTTCCTAAAGCTTTTCCCTGAAAGGAGGACAGCAACAAAGGAGCTTCGGCTCCTTCGCCCACGCCCCGAGGTGGAGCGAGTGGCTCGGAGACGGTGGTTCCTCGAAAAGAGGGCCCCCCCGCCTCCGAAGCCGCAGCGCCCGCCTAAGGTTTCGAGGCAGAGGGAGGAAAAGACTCGCATGACGAGCCAAACCTCCCCCAATAAGTCCTCGAAGGCGACGGCGCCTTCAGCGCTTTGTCCGGCCAACAGCACCCGGGGTTCTGCCTCCGGTAAGTGTACGACCATTCCCGTGAGGATCTTCAGTTCGAGGAGGGCCCTCGCGTCTCCTCCGAGCTAGGCCTGGAGGGCATATTCCTTCAATGGAATTGCCGTGGACTCCGGGCCAACTGGGAGGAGCTGCGGAGGCTCGTCTCGTCCCGTTCCCCGTTAGCTATCTTTTTGCGGGAGACCATGCTAGGCGCGTGCCCCCTGCCTGCCCTCCCGGGGTATAAGGGTCTTGCGACCCCACCACCGCGGGATGGCTGGGCTGTGGGATGCGCTGTTTACACCCGGCATGATGTCTCCATTCTTCGTTTCTCTTTAGATACCTCCTTTCAGGCAGTGGCTGTGCAGCTGCACCGTCAGCGTACTTCGACGCAGGGGACTTCCGCCACGTCGTGGCACAGTTGCCGAGGCCCTATCTCTTGCTTGGAGATCTGAACGGCAGGCATCCTCTCTGGGGAGATTACTCCATAAATCCCAGGGGACAAGTCCTTGTCGATCTGATCGAAGAGCTTGAGATGGGTGTCCTAAAAGTGGATGAGTTTACGCATCACTGTCCGAGAACCGCTTCATTTTCTTGTCTTGACCTATCTTTGTGCTCTTCGGATGCACAGCCTGATTTTGATTGGGGAGTGGTCGATTAACTCCATGGTAGTGATCACTTTCCCATTCAAATATCATTTTCAGGGCACCTGCGCCTGAGAGACCACCTCAGTGTTGCTTGGCGCGGGCGCGGTGGCTTGCATCTATCTTAGTCGAGGAGTTTAGGGCGGTAGATGAGGCCGTTGAGTTCTTTTCCGGAAACCTCATCGCCGTGGGCCTGACTAGTATTCCTAAGACTTCTGGCCATTTTGCACGCCGACCACTCCCATGGTGGTCAGCCGAGTGTGAGACGGCCCTCAAACACAAGCATTATGCCTACACGCGCTATAAGCGCCGCCCGAACGATTTCAATGTTGCTGAATTTCGTCGGGCTAGGGCTAGGTTCCGGTATATTTCGAAGCACGCCCGCCGCTCTTCTTGGTGGGCATACGTGTCTTCACTTAACGGGAAAGACCCCTTAAGCTGAGGTGTGGAAGCGAGTCAAAAGGATTCGGGGCAAGTTCTCGCATGATCCCCCTCCCGTTCTCCAGGAGTCTGGGACCGCAATCTCGGACCCCGCGTCCGTGGCGGAATCCTTAGCGACCGCTTTTTCCGCATTCTCTAGCTGTGATGCTGCTCCGCCAGCATTCAATGCACGTCGTGATGTCGCGGAAGGCCGCCGGCTGGACTTTACCTCCAGAGGCGGAGAAACCTTCAACGACAAGTTTACTGTGAGTGAGTTGCGTTCCGCTCTCGCTTCGTGCGCAGACACCGCCCATGATCCGGACGATATCCCGTACGCCATGCTTCGACACCTTGGTGAGCGAGGCATTGCCTTTCTGTTAGATTTGTTCAACAGGATCTTGGTGGAAGGTCTTCTCCCAGACTCCTGGCGAATCGCTACTGTGCTTGCCTTTCGCAAGTCCGCGTGAGATCACTCTACTCCGACCGGTTTCCGCCCAATCTCTTTAACCTCTTGCGTGTGCAAGTTGATGGAGAAATTGGTAAATGTTAGATTAGCTTATTTCCTGGACAGCGGAGGTTATCTGTCTTCTGCACAGTGTGGCCTCCGTAAGTTCCACTCCACGTCGGATGCTCTGCTCCGCCTGGAAAATGCCGTCTGCGAGGCTTTCCTTCGTAGACAGCACTACGCCACGGTCTTTTTCGATCTGGAGAAGGCCTATGATACCGCAGGCGATACGGTATCATGGAGACTCTCCTACATGATGGGGGCGAGGGGACGCCTCCCATGGTTTATATCTGAATTTTTGCGAGATCGTCGATTCCGCGTACGGGTGGGGGGGGGAGCCTTCTCCGGTTCAAAGGAGCAGGAAGAGGGTGTCCCACAGGGAAGTGTCCTCAGTGTCACACTTTTTGCGCTGAGCATCAACGGCATCACCTCGGTTCTGCCGGAAGATGTTCTCGCTACGCTCTACGTGGACAACCTTTCGATCTCTTTTGGCGCGGCCCAAATGCCAACTCTGAAGCGTCGACTGCAACAGGCATTGAACTGCGCGTCTCGCTATGCCGAAGCGCACAGGTTTCGGTTTTCTTTGGCCAAGACTAAGGTGGTGCACTTCTGCCGCCATCCACGGCTTCACCCCGACCCAGATTAGTTTCTTAATGGGGTGCGCCTGGATGTGGTTGAGTCGCACCGTTTCCTTGGTCTTGTATTCGACGGGTTTAGGGCCAGGAAACTCCTTCGAAAGCTAGATATAGCTCTCGGGCCGGTGGCGCCCCTGGTTCTGCCCAGGACGCCACCTTGGAAGGTACCAAATTCCTCTATTTGTCGCCACGCCTCTGCTCCCAAAGCTTATACTGCGCCGGGAGTATTGCGGTCGACCTTTTTGGAGCACACATCGTGTCACGCTGGAACCTTGCCAGTGCATACGGATGGCTCCATGTCCCAAGAGGGGGTCGATTTCCACGCCGTATCCCCTCTGTTTAAAGTCAGCGGGGTCTACCAGTCGCTGCGTCTGTTTTCACGGCTGAGCTGGTGGCAATACATCACTCGGTACGGGAGATTACGCGACGTGCCCCGTTCGGAGACCGGATTGTGATCTATAGCGACTCACAAAGCGCCCTGAGTGCCTTCGGGGCATTGGAATCTCCGCATCCCCTGGTTCGCGAGATCCCCGACGCCACGGTCTTGGTGAGCCGGGCAGATGTTGAGATTATCTTCTGCTGGGTTCCTGGACATGTAGGAATTGCGGGGAATGAGCGCACCGATGAGGGTGCCAAAGAGTCCGCGAGTACTCTGCGACCAGACCAGCGTTTCGCTCTTCCTCACCTTGACTACATGGCAGCTCTTAGGACTGCTTGGCAAAATAGATGGGGGACGGTCGAAGGGAACTTAAAGTTGCGTGCCATTGCGCCGCGACTGTTCCCATGGACCTATCCCCCAATGCCGCGGCACCTTCAGGTTGTTTTCTGTCGTCTCCGAATCGGGCATACTCGTGGGACGCATCGCTATTTGATGGAGCGCTGGCCAGCGTCCTATTACAACGACTGCGTCGTCTCCCAGACTGTTCGCCACATTCTTGTCGAATGTCCCAGTCTTGGTGATCTTCGCGCACGACACCTCTCCCGGTACCGGGATGGGCGGGTTCGCTACCGCCTGTCCCTTGTACTCGGGATGAGTGCGTGCATATCGACTGGTGGACTTATTGACTTTTGGGGGGAGGCCGGCCTTCTCCCTATTATTTAAGCAGGGTTTGTTTTTTGTTTTGTTTTGTTTTTTTTGCATTTGTTTTGGTTCTGGTTTTTTCCTTTAGGTTGCACGCTCCTGCGCCGGGGGGACATCCCCCCGACGCAGGAGCTTGCTTCCTTTCCATCATTTGGGGTGTTGTTTTTTTTTCGTTTAATTTTATTTTAAAGTAGCCTAGATCTAGGCCAGTTTTAATACGGCGACTAATGCCCAAGTAGGCAGTCGCCAGATGAGCTCTAAAAAAAAAAAAAAAAATTCTTATTTTTGTGAAATTAAACCATTATTTTTACACACTGGCAACTCTTAATTCAACCTTATTTCAAACATTGGCAATCCTGAAACCAAGCATTTAAAAGAGCGTGATTCTTCAGAACTTGGTTTGTTTGACTTTAATACGACTTGTGTGAATTCTTCAGTCAATTTAAAAGCGAAGATTTGCAACATGTGTGGAAAAGAAGCGTGGTTCGATAATAATAGTGAAAGGTGGAGATGTTTCTTTTTTCGTGGTGATTATATTATTAGATAATTTAAGACGACGATATCGCCGATGACATTTAGCAATCGCCTTTTGCATTCAAAGCTAATGTTAGTCTTTTGAAGCAGGATTTTACGAGTTGTATAAAAGTTGCGGGAGATGTGGATGATATGGGGGCTTCAAAAGAAACTGAAAATTTTTGTGGCAATAGCCTAAATTAGGCGGCACTATCGTCTGTTATTTTGATAGACGTGCGATCGGCTCTGCACGCTTATCAAAATAATGAAGACTATAGCGCCACCTACTTTAGGTTATGAGGGGCTTCGCCTTATGACATATGACGTCATAATATCTTTTAAGTTCATTTTCATTTCATTTCACAGTTTCTCAGGGACAGGAGGTAGCGGGTGATGGTTAATGGTAGTGAATCTGATTGGATGGGTGGTGATAAGTGGTGTGCCGCGGGGCTTAGTGCTCGACCCACTCTTATTTCTGCTGTACATAAATGATGTTCCAGAATGTGTAAACAACAGGGAGTTATTTTTATATGCAGACGACACAAAGGTATTTAAGGAAATAAAGGAAGAGAATGACAGTATAAAATTGCAAGAAGATCTTGAAAAAATGAATGAGTGGTCACGGAGGTAGTTGCTGCGATTCCATCCACAGAAGTGCAGTATTATGAAAATCGGAAAAAAAGATACAGAGTGGAGTATGCCATGGATGAGGAGTTAAAGTATAGCAATATAGAAAAAAAATCGGAGTGAATATTGATCGAGAATTTAATTTTAACGAACATTTTGCTGAAAAGATAAATAAGGCAAATAGGAAGGATGACATTCTCAGCAGTGGATGAGCAAATGTCCTATCTCTGTTTGTGGCACTGGTTAGACCACACCTAGAATATGCCAATCAGATATGGTGTCCCTACAAGAGGAGGGATGTATAGGCGATTGAGAGAGTACAGAGAAGGAAACGAAGTTGGTGCCGTCCTTGAAGGATCTGCCATATGAAGAGCGGTTGAGGAAATTGGTTTGCCAACCTTATTATATAGGTCACGTGGAGACATGGTGGAGACCTTCAAGATTGTGAATGGAGTGTATGACGGGGATGGGTGCAAAGGTTTGTTTAGAATGCTGGAGGAATCAAGAACTAGAGGACATGGAAAAAAGATATTCAAGTAGAGGGTAAGGCTGGATATTAGGAAGTACTCTTTCTGTATTATGGTGGAGAATAGTTGGAACAGCCTGTCAGAATATGTAGTTAATGCTGCATCAGTTCTGGAATTCGAAAGAAGATTGGACAGGGTGAGGAAGGACCAGGATTAAAAGTTTGAATACCATAGGTATGACAACATGACCTAGTGTTAGAGATCTGGAGCTGGAGAAAGGGGCTCAATAGACTCTTCCAGGAGTCTTCTGTGAGTGTATGTGAATTCCTCCATCTTCCGCATAGGGAACTCTGGAACTCTGTAAACTCTTTGAATATTATAATTCTATCTGTAAAATGGGTACTTTTCCCCACCAATGGAAAATTTCCCTCTTAAGTTCCATCCTTAAACCATGTAAATTCCCACACAAAAGTAATCATATCGCCCAATAGCTCTAACCAACACCTTGTGTAAAACAATAGAAAATTCTCAAGTCGCTTGTTGAGATTGATGTAATCAGAAACTTCCAAAGTGCCTTTATCAAAGGTCAATCTGCTTATGACCCTTTAACATCGCTAGAATTCTTAGTCCAAGAAAGTTTTCTCTAATGTACATCTACAGTTGCTTTTTTTAGGACATAAACAAGGCCTATGATTTCATTTGGCATTTTGGACTGCTGAGGAAAATACATGATCTTAACTTACGCGGAAATCTTGCCATTTTCATACAAAATTAAAAAAAAAAACAGGCTAGTGAAAGTGAAACTTCCCACAGCCGAATTAGAGTTATATTTACCCCCAAAGAAAGATCCTGAGCCCCACCCTTTTCCTAATTTATATCAACAATATATTAAACTCTTTACCCGGTGGTGTTAAAAAATCAATTTACGCGCATGATAGGGCTCTTTGGGTTTCTGGACAACATTTAGAAGAATGTATGAACTTGTTCCAGCACTCTCTTGAAACCCTTGATCACTGGTCTGAGCACTGGGAGTTAAACTTTAAAAAAAAAAAAATCCAAAGCCTTCTTAGGATTTAGTAAAAGACCTATCAGTATACATCTTCCCCTAACTCTATATGGAGAAAAAATTGAGAGCCTTTACCCATAAATTTCTTGGCCGTACATAGTTGGGACTATATTACCACCCGGGGCCCAAATATCTTGTATATCAAAAATCTGTATTAAAGTGTTATAGATATCATGAAACTTTTTTTCTGGTAAAAGTCAAGGGGCTAAAAGGAAAAGATTTATCCACCTGTAGGTACATATCTCTTGTACGGTCTATAATGGACTATGGCGCATTTCTCTTTGATATACTAGCTAAGACTAATCTCCAAAAATTGGATCATATCCAGTATGTCTATTTATGTGTTGCGTTCCCGTAAGGGGCATGACAATTTGCTTTCCTGCCACCATGCGGAAGGGAGTCAGTGTTCCGTACGGCCCCAGCTTACAGAGTGGTATGTTAATACATGATGCTCAGCATGGGTTTAGAAGAAGTAGATTGTGTTTAACAAATTGACTGGATTTGATGGATTATGTAACTAAATAATAAGATAAAAGAGATGATGTTGATGCAATTTACTTAGATTATAGCAAAGCTATTAATAAAGTTCCACATAGAAGACTAGTTCACAAATTAAAAATGTATGGGATATGGGTAAAGTTTTGAATTGTATAACTAAATGGCTGAAAGACAGGAAACAGAGAGTTGTGCTGAATGGGGTGAGGTCACAGTGGAGGGGCGTTATCAGTGGCATACTCCAGGGATCACTTCTAGGCCCTTTATTATTCCTAGTTTATATAAATGATCTTGGAGAGGCTTTAAATAGCAAATTGTCGATATTTGCAGATGACACTAAATTGGCAGCTGTAGTCAAAGAAGTTTAGGGTAGCTTTAAAGTGCAGAACGACTTAAATAAGTTATTAAATGGGCTCAGAAGTGGCAGGTGACTTATAACCTTGAAAAATGCAAAGTTATTAACATAGGGAGGGATAATAAGGAATTTAGTTATGAAATAGATGGGCATTGGCTGAATTCAGTTGAGGATGAGAAGGTCTTAGGCTTAGTGGTAGGTCACTAAAGTTTTCGAAGTAGTGTATTGAAGCAAAAAATAGGGCAAATAGGATGCTAGGATACATTAAGAGGAATGTTAGCTACAAGAGTAAAGAGGTTATCCTTAAACTCTACAACTCGTATGTAAGGCCAGATTTAGAGTATTGTATACAAGCATGGTCACCACAATTTAGACATGATATCAACCTACTAGTCAATACAAGGAAGAGCAACAAAAAATATACCTTTCCTGAAGCACGTGAAGAATGAAGATAGATGGAGGGTATTAAATATGTTCTCATTTGAAAGAAGGTGTGTGAGGGGGAGATATGATTGCGCTTTTTAAAATCTGTTTTGGGATGGATATTTTTTTATTTTTTTATTTTAGGAGCCCATCTGGCGACCTCCTACTTGGGCCTAAGTCGCCGTACTAATGACAACCTAGTACTAGGCTACATAAAAATAACAATATGTAACCCCCCTCCCCCAGAAAAAAACCCGACAAAAAACAACAGCAATAACAATAAAAAGAAAGAAAAGGGCAACAAGCAGGAAGTACGCTCCGGCGTCTGAGAGCCTGTGTGAGGCCTGCCCCTCCCCCCTCCCCCTGATGCATGAATGTGCAACCTACAAAAAAAAAAAATAGAGTTATATAGGGTGGAAAAAATGGCCTCATCCAAAAAGTGATACAGTCCACAAGTCAGTGTGCACGAATTCACCCCGAGTACAAGGAACAAGCAGTTGCGACCTTGCTCATCACGGAACCGGGAAAGGAAGCGTGCGCGAAGATCACACACACTGGGACATTCGACAAGAATGTTCCGAACAGTCTGGGGGACAACGCAGTCATCACAATATGGTGCAGGCGAGAGCTCCATCAAATGCTGGTGCGTCCCGCGAGTGTGTCCAATTCGGAGATGACAGAAAGCAACCTGAGGCCGTCACGACATTGGGGGGTAGGTCCATGTGAACTGTCGCGGCACAATGGCACGCAACTTTAGGTTACCCTAAACCGTCTCCTATCTCCTTTGCAAAGCAGTTTGGAAAGCTGTGAGGAAGAGTGAAACGCTGGTCTGGTCGCCCAGTCCTCGCGGACTCTTTGGCGCCAAGTCGCCAGATAGCCCCTTAAAAAAAAAAAAAAAAATCTTTGGCGCCATCATCGGCGGGCTCATTACCCGTAATTCGTACATGTCCAAGAACCCAGCAGAAGATAATCTCGACATCTGCCCGACTCGCCAAAACCGTTACGTCACGGATAGTATGAACCAGGGGTTGCGGAGATTTCAATGCTCCGAGAGAACTCAGGGCGCTTTGTGTGTCGGTAAAAATCATAACACTGTCTCATAACCGGGCACGTCGCATAATTTCCCGTACCGAGTGGTGTATTGCAACAAGCTCGTTCGTGAAGACAGAAGTAGCGCCTGGCAGAACCCCGCTGACTTCAAACAGAGGGGATATGGCGTCAAAACCGACCCCCCTCTTGGGACTTGGAGCCATCCGTATACACTGGCACGGTTTCAGCGTGCCAGAAAATGTGCTCCAAAGATGCAGGAAGCAATGCTCTCGGGCTGAAGAAGCCTTGGGAGCAGCGGCGTAGCGAGAAATGGTCAAAGGTGGCACTCTCCAGGGTGGCGTCCTGGGCAGAACCTAGCCCTTGACAGAGTTACCTGGCCCTAAACCCGACGGGCTGAGAGTATAAATGTGGTCTATCGGCGGCATACGCACCGTCGAGATCATCTGCGAATGCAGTAAGAGCTGTTATTGACAGAGGGAGGTGCCGGGCTCACGCGTACTGGGGAATAATGCACCTTGCACGGCGCAGAGCGAGTGGAATCCCTCACTATTGACAAGTATGCTCTAAATGGGGAAAATGCGAAAGGCATCGCTCGCCAGGCGAAGGTTGGTGTGGTGAATCGAGTCCACCTTCCGCAATACACACTCGGCTGCGGATGCATAAAATTCGCATCCGTAGTCGAGCTTCGAACGAACAAAGTATAGATAATAAATTAAGGCAGCAGTCCTATTAGAGCCGTAGGAGCTGAATCTCACGGAATATCTATGGCGCGGGTACAAGAGACCGTAGGGCCGCGCATATGAGCCTCACAGGTGAGGCTTCGGTCAAATACAAGACCAAGGAAACGGTGCGAGTCCACCACTTTCAGCCGAACCCTGTTGAGAAACAAATCTGGGTCAGGGTGAAGCCTTGGATGGTGGCAGAAGTAAACCACCTTAGTCTTTGCTAAGAAAAACCGAAGCAGGTGCGCTTCAGCGCAGCGAGAAACGCGGGGCAAGGCCTGTTGGAGTAAACGCTCAAGAGTTGGCATCTGGGCCGGGACAAAAAGAGATCGAATGGTCGTCCACGAGAACGTAGCAAGAAGATCTTTCGGTAACCCCGAAGTGTTTCCGTTGAGACTCACGGCAAAGAGTGTGACACTAAGGGTACTTCCCCGCGGGACACTACATATTTTCCTTCTCCATTGGGACGGAGAGCCCCCCCCCCCCCACACGCACACATGTATGCCGAATCGACGATCTCGCAAAAATTAAGATATAAATATTCGAGGGCGTCTCCTCGCCCGCATCGTGTGGAGTCGGAGCAGAGCATCCGACACGGAGTGGAACTTGCGGAAGCCGCACATACAAGACAGTTGTCCTCCGCTGTCCAGAAAAAAAGGGTAATCTAACATTTACCAATTTATCCATCAACTTGCACACGCAGGAAGATAGACAGATTGGGACAAAACCGGTCGGGGTAGAGTGATCTCCTCCCGGTTTCCGAAAAGCGAGCACAGTAGCGATTCGCCAGGAATCTGGGAGGATGCTCTCTACTATGTGATTCTTTTTTCCTGTTGAAAAAATGTAACAGCAATGCCATTAATCGCTCACCCAGGTGTCAAAGCATGGCGTACAGGACGCCGTCTGGACCAGGGACGGTGTACGCTCACGAAGCGAGAGTGGAACGCAACTCACTCAGAGTTAAGCAGTTGTTGAAAGGTTCTCCTTCCTCATCTATAGGTAATTTGTAGTCGGCGGCCTTCCGCGACATAACGGTGCAACTTAAATGCTAGCGAAGCAGCATCCCATTAGAAAATGTGGTCACGAAGGATTCTGCAACGGACGTGGGTTCCCATATTGCGGTCCCATTATCCTGTAGAACGGGAGGCGAGTCTTGCGAGAACTTGCGCCGAATCCTTTTGACTCACTTACACACCTTGGCTAGAGGGGTCTTCCCGTTTATGGAAGACAGGTATGCGGCGGGCGTGCTTCGAAATATACGGGAATCTAGTGCTAGCCCGACGAAATTTACCGGAAGTGAAATCGTTCGGGCGACGCTTATAGCGCATGTAGGCATAACGCTTCTGTTTGAGAGCCGTCTCACACTCCACTGACCACAGCCTGAGTGATCTGCGAGCGAAACGGCCACACATTCTAAAGTAATAACTAGGCCCACGGTGATGAGGTTGCCGGAGAAAAACTCAATGGCCCCATCAACCAACTTAAACTCCTCGACTGAGATAGAGAAATCAGCCATTTCCTGAATTGCGGACTATCGCGCCCGCACCAAGCACTCCAAGGCGGGCTCTCTGGCGGCAGCGACCCAGAAAATGATATTTAAATGGGAAAGTGATCACTACCATGGAGGTCATCGACCACACCACACCCAAAATCAGGCTGTGCATCCGAAGAGCAAGAAGATAGATCGAGGTAGGAAAATGAAGCAGTTCTCGCGAAGTGATTCGTAAACTCATCCACATTTAGGATACCTATCTCCAGCTCTTCGATCAGGTCGGCAAGGAGTTAACCTTGGGGATTATCAGATAGTCTTCCCAGAGGGAAGGGGCCTACCATTTAGATATCCGAGCAAGTGACAGGGCCTCGGCAACTTGGCCACAACCCGGGGGAAGACTCCGCGTCGAAATCGGCTGAGGGAGGAATGTACGTGGAATTGACAGTATACTTCTTATGCAGGTGCAGGAGGTATCTTTGGCAAAGAGAATAACGGAGAAATCATTGCGAGTGTAAATTCTGCATACTCCTGCCCGGCCCCAATCCCGTGTTGGTGGGGTCGCAAAACCCTTATACCCCTGGAAGGTGGGCGTGGGGCACGCAAGCAGCATGGTGTCCTGCAAAAAGATAGCTAACTGAGAATGGGACGAGACGAGCCTCCGCAACTCCTCACAGGTGGCCCGGAGTCCGCGGCAATTCCATTAAAGGAATAGGGCCTCCGGGACTAGCTCCGAGGAGATGCGGGGGCCCTTTTTGAAGAGAAAACCCTCATGGGAACGGCCGTATACTTACCGTAGTCATAACTCTGGGCGCTATTGGCCGGACAAAGCGCTGTCGCCTTCGAGTACTTATTGGGTGAGGTTGGGCTCACTATGTGATTCTTTTCATCCCTTCGCCTCTCAACTTTAGGTTGTCGGGGGAGGTCGGCTTCGGAGACGGGGGTCCCTCTTTTGAAGGATCCAATGTCTCCAGGCCAAGCAGCCCATCAACGGGTCTGGGTGAAGGAGCCGAAGCTCCTTTAGTGCTGCCCTCCTTTCGGGGGGAAGCTTTAGGAACGCCTGACGATGGCTTCACGACCAACTCCACGATGGGAGCGTCTTTACAGACTAGCGACTCGGTGGAGGCGCGCGGCCGTTTTGTCTTTTGGGAACAACTACCCTGGGGGAAAGGGATGGGAGCCCTGGTGTTAGCCGGGGCTGGGTGAGAATCCTCTGTGCCGCCAGCTTTACCAGGGTAGCGCCAGAGGTGGGTAGAACCAGCAGAAGGGTTCCGAATGGGCGCAGGAACAACAGTCTTCATAGGCCTTGAGAGGCCATCAGAAGAGGCTGTATTTCTTAATATTGAGTCGTAGGACGTACCAGGATGCGCCGGGGGCGCCAGGACCAAATCATTATCTCGCAAAATGAGACGACCTATGCCTGAACGCCCAGGATTTCCTTCTCAAGGACATACGCACTACATTGCTTCGAATAAGCGGGGTCTGGCTCTCCGCAATTGAGACACTTGGCCACACGCAATTTGGACATATCATGTGAGGCCTTGGAACAACTATCACAGTCTTCACGTAACCCCGACTAAACACTTATACACGAGCGATTAACATGGCCGAAGCGGTGACAGTAGTGGCACATCCGCGGCAGTGGCACGAATGCCTTCACGTGGTAGCGATCCCAACCAGTACGCACCGACTCAAGGAGTTTGTCACAGTCGAACGTGCCCAAGAGTGTAGAGGTGGGTCTCGAGGCTCTTCCCTATTCCTCATCGCACGCTTGACCTTGACCGTTCCATGGTCGGCCAGCTCTAAGGTGATGTAATCTCTAGAGTAATCCACGAGTTCCTTCGCATAAACTACTCATTTCACGAAGCTCATGGTAGACTGCGGCGTCACACTCACCGGCGTGTTATCAAGTGTCAGAACTAATCATGGCTGCTTCGGAGGGATTCGCCACATTCGCCAAAAGGATCCCGTCCGAGAAACGGGTCACCTTCGGCTCTCTACAAATCACACTAGCTAAAGCTCTCTTGTGCTTGATCATGTTTCCCTTAGCCAACATGTTTTCATCCGTGTAGCGAGTAACAAGGAAGCTTTTGAAGACATCGGGCTCGAAAACGCCAGGTAGTCTCCGAATCAGACGCCCCTACGTAATCGAGGCCCCGCTCAGCATACTTGAAACTTTTTGTGTGGGAGGAGCAAGAGGGTTGGACGTACCTATCTAGGCTTGGTTTCTTCTGAAGTGGTAGCACCCCCATCCGTCCCCGCAGTCCTAGCGGGTGGAGAGGAGCCCCGAGTCTTTTTTCTATTTTTTCCTTTTTAGGTGAGGGGGGCTTGGAATGAACCCGCTTCTTCCCTCCGCCAACAGGAGCCCCTAGGACAGATGGACCGGCCTCAACAAGATCCTTCTCCGAGATGGGGAAGGTCTTGGTTTTCACAGGGGCACCAGCCGTAGGAGGAGATCCCTCCTCTCCTTATAAAGCCTTTGTGAACCAAGCTATCTGAGGACCTTGCGCAGTGACAGACTCGGGTTTGATGCTTGGCACCGAGCCCAGGTTTGTCCCCTTGGAAGTTCCTACCGTCTGGGGCTAGGTTGCCTCAGGGACCATGTCGATCTCATGGGAAGGACGGGCTATATGTGGCCAATTCCCCCTACCAGGACATCACAGGTCTCATTGGTTTCATCGTCTCTAGTCGAGTAAGAGAGGGGGCAACGTACGGTGACCCCCTCTAGGCTCAAAATTCGAGCCTGCAGGTCTTTGGAGGGAAAAGGCCTCCAGATCCTGTCTTCACTTATCCCACTAAGGTAGCGTTGGCTCTATCGTGCCGTTCCCACCGGGAGTGGTTCATTATGGGCCTCCTGCCTTGGCATTCCCATTGGAAAGTAAAGGGGGGACTGCCGCTTGAAAAAGCGAGGCACTCGCAGTCACCCCCAGAGAAGGGGGCGAGGGAGAGTCCCCTCCATCTGTAGGCAAAGGAGAGGACTAAGCCTCTTTTCCGGTTAAAAAGTTTTGGAGGATCCCCAGCGAGAGCCCTGGGGAAAAGGCTACATTTTTTTCAGTGGAGCTGGAGCTGCTCGAAGGCGGCTCCGTCGATGGTGAAAGTGGGAGAGTTTGATTTTTTAAATTCTCACCATCGGGCATGGGGACCCGATTAGTCATACGGGAAGCAAACGCTTATCATCCCCCGCAGTATCCCGCTCTGCGTGGGGTGAACACGGGGTCGGCAGGACCAGCTTCCGCCATTTAGGACCACACCTTTCCGCCTAATGGCCAGGCAGCCATTCAGCATGGCGGCTCTACCTTGGGCTGGGCGTAAAATCGATAGAGCTTGAAAGGAGAGAGAAAGGAATATGTAAGGAAGGTGTGCGTGGGGATGAAACAGGTTGTTAAAAGCCTACCACCCAAACCGGAGTTCGGGGATGAGGGGTCATTGCCCCCTCCCCCCCCAAACCAGTATGGATGGGTGATAAGAAGTTGGTCAACATCTACCCTGTGAAAATAGAGGCCGACCAGAGAGAGTTGTGGGAGTGGTTGTAGGGAAAGTCAGGAACTAGGGTAGAAATGCTGGCTGTCTGAAAGAAGGAGAAAAGGCTAAGCTGGGGCAGGACAGGGCGCTGAGTCCTATCAGCACGGCGGCCAGGAAAGCGAATCGCCGCGCCCGTTACGGCGCTTACTCCATGGAGCTAAATTATGCAAAATAAAAATACTCTCTCCCTCTCCCATCATGGAATTTCACACGAACATGTGTAGAGTTAATTTCAATCAGATCATCGACGTCCACAAATGGTCCGTATTTATTGCGATTCCCAAACCGTTTGAGGCAGACTTCTCCAGGTTCAATTAGCCAAGAGGGTAGGGCCAAACCACTAACTAAACGTCTCGCAAAAGCAAAAAGTCGTTCATGCGGCGTGGTATTTGCAGAGGTACAAAGTAGTAAATGTATGGCATGTAAGGCATCAAGTAACACATCCTGGCATGCACTTAATGGCAAACATCGAGATTCATTAGCCAACTTTCCAGTATTTCAAATAATGCCATTTTAGCGCTCACACTAACTATTCCCACGGGAATTGTATGGAGATGTGTGGCTGCTGTTTACACCAAGACGTAGTAAAAATCCTTTCACTTCCTTCGAAATGAATGACATATGGATATATGGAAGTTGACCAAATAGCAAAAAAAGATTTGTAAGACAGTCAATAACTACTTTGGATGATATATCGCTGCATAGAAATGCAAACGGAAATAGGCTAAACTCATCAACGACTGTAAGGAGATAACGCGACGAGTGCGAGGAAACTGGAAGCGGCCTCTTAAAATCGTTTGAAAGATGTTGGGAAGGCACAGTCGCCAGTATCAAAGAAGTATTTTATGGTTTAAGGAAACGGGACTTAATTTTAGCACATACCTGACAATCAGCAGTAATACGGCGGATTTCATCGATGGAGTAAGGGAGGTATTTAACATGAACATAATGTAACATTCGCTGGAATCCAGCATTAATAAGACTTTCATGCAGCGATTTTAAACTTGTAATATCCGAAGTGGCGTTACAATACGACCGTGATAGTGTATCGGCAACATTTTCGTTACCCGGGCGATGATGGATATGGAAGGAAAATGGAAGCAATTCCATACGCCAGCGCATGATATTATCACTCTTTCATTTACCTTTAACATTGGTATCAAACATGAATGACACAGCTCTTTGATCAGTTGTTACGTCAAAATGTTATTTATAAAGGCGACTCAATGCCTATACAGTTCCGGATAGGTATCCTCTGCCTTTCTTATCGGATTTTAACTCTGCTCTCTTTGGGTATTCCATTTTTTCTCGGCTCGATTTGGTTCGCGCTTTCAACCAAATCCCGATTCACCCTGATGATATCCCTAAGACAGCTATCACCACTCCATTCGGTTCCTTCGTCATGAACCGAATGCCTTACGGGCTTCGTAACAGTGGTCAGACCTTCCAACGCTTGATGGATCGGGTTCTGAGAGGTCTTCCCTTCGTATTTTGTTATAGAGATGACTTCCTGATAACATCTTCGTCTTTAGAGGAGCATTTTTCTCACCTTCGCCAGATTTTGCACGATTAGATGAGTATGGTATCGTACTCAACACTTCTAAGTCTATCTTTGGTGTCACACAGTTCTCCTTTTTGGGACACCACATTTTCCCTGACGGAATTCGTCCTCTTGAGGACAAAGTTGAAGTTATCCGGGCTTCTCCCCGACCTTCTTCGCCAAAGCAACTTCGTAGATTCTTTGGGATGGTAAACTTTTACCACAGGTTCATTTCCAACATCTCCCACATTATGCAACCTCTCTACGAATTGCTTTCAAGTCCAAGAAGAACCTTCCTCTTTCCTAGTCCCTCGAAGCTTTCTCTCGCACCAAAGAGGTTATGGCTTCCACTGTCGCCCTGGTCCATCCTCGCCCAGGAGCTACTATAAGCTTTGCTTCGAACGCGTCCGCTACTCATGTCTTGCGACGCTACAGCATAAGGTTGGTGACTCTTGGCAACCTCTCGCTTTCTTTTCTAAGACTTTTCTTCCTTCCCAACAGAGGTACAGTACGTTTTCCCGCAAATTACTGAGCATATACCTCGCCCTCTGTCACTTAAACAATACTTGGAAGGGCGTGATTTTACTGTCTTTACCGACCACAAGCCATTGGTTGGTGCGCTCGCCTCTAGTGGCACCTCCTCTGTGCACTCTGCAGTTGATACTCGTCACCTTGACTTCATCCTGCAGATGGCAAACGATATTCGCTATGCTCCTGATTCTTCAAACGTCGTACCAGATGCGCTGTTTTGCATTTCATCGATTTCGGGCACGCAACTCTCCCAACCTGCGCCCATCGATCACGCGACAATAGCGCTTGCCCAGGAACAAGATGAAGGCACGCAAACACTGCATCACTCTTCTCAGCTTATCGTTCTTGAAATCGACTTGCCGGGCAGTCCCTCCAGGCGTATCCTGGTTGACTATTCAGTGCCTTACTATCCTCGTCTACTTATTCCTCTCGCTTACCGTCCGCACATTTTTGACCAGATTCACGGTCTCTCTCATCCTGGCATTCGAGCAACTCGCAAGCTCAGCACACAACGTTATGTGTGGCCAGGTATGAACGCCGACGTGGCCAAATGGATCCGCGCATGTTTGCCTTGTCAACGTGCAAAGGTTCAACGCCACACACAGTCCCCTCTGGCTGCTTTTCCACTTCTATCGGCACGTTTTGACGCTGTTCACATCGATCTGGTTGGTCCTCTGCCCTTTTCGCGGGGTTTCACTTACATTTTCACCATGATCGATCGTTTTACCTCTTGGCCAGAGGCAGTTCCTATCCCGGGTCTGGGCACCACTTATAGATTTTAAATGAATATTGCGGCAATAGCCTAGATAGCTCTCAGATCACAATAAACATAAAAAATTATATTTCGTTATTGAAGGGAATGAATTGTTAAATGATAACGAGTCTAAATTTTGCAGACGAATTCCTTAGGCCTAAATCTGGGCGACGTTGGGGGAATACGTAAATTAAAAACAAAGAGTTAAGAAAAATATATATTATTGAATAAACAGTTAGATTATTTCAGGGGGAATTTATACAGTAAGAGTTTATGATTGTATTAAGAATTACGCGTGTGAATTAAATGTGCCTGAGCTAACGGGAATGGATCTACAATTGGTAAATTTGGTTTGGTAATTAGAGTATAATAAATGATGATTGATAATTGAGTACAACAATTGATGATTGATAATTAGATTATAATTGGTAATTGGATATTGAGTATAACAATTGATGATTGATAATTAGATTATAATTGGATAATTGTTAAATAGATTGTATTATAAGTAATTTGTAAATAATAATTGTTAAATAGATTGATAAATAATTGGATGATAAATTAGATTATAAATTGGAATATAAATTGGATAATAAATTGGATAATAAATTGGATTATAAATTGAATTATAAATTGGATTATAGTTAAATGGATTGTTTTATAAGTAATTTGATTGTATAAAGTTGTTAAATGGATTATAACGGAATTGAATGGTTCTGTAAATGAGACAAAAGAATGACGCATTATTTCGGGATTCTTTGGGGAAATATTTAGCCAAACAATTACAATTCAAATATTTACAGACCTGTTTACCAAAGCAGCCGAGCTGAGAGGATCCCCGACCGGATAATGAAATTTATATAAGGGCAGTATTACAATCGCTGGTCAGCCGAGGGCCCCAGGAGCCGGTCCTTTGGGGGGGAGGGGGGTAGGAAATATTATGTTTTGACACCAAACAGCGTGCAGTTGGAACCCTTCGTCACCCCGGGGAGAGAGATCTGTTCCGCGTCAGAGGTACGTGGATATAGATACCCATCGGCAGGATTCCTTGGAACAGATAGTTTGTGTGTGTTGTGCTGTGAAGGCGGGAGAGGAAAGGAAACAGTCTTGTGATTGGCTATGTGTGAGGTGAGAGGTGTAAGATCTACCTACTCAAAAACGGGGTGAGCACAGCGTGGCCACCAATCGGTAGGCAGATCTCTACGTGCGCTGACGTTTGTGTCCGCTCATGCCGAGATTCGGAATCGAACTCGGTACAGCGACGTTGGGAGGCCAACGCCGTATCCACTCGGCTACTATGAGCTCTTACATTTACGTATGCTCTCTACCACCGCATACGCTGCTTCTTCAACGATGTGGTGTCTCTTTTCTGATTGGTTGAATATGAGTGAGAAGAATGTCACTGGTCGTCCGCACTGTGGTAAGGTGGCACCGATTGTATTATCTGATACATCGTTTATATGGAAAGGGGGGCATCTTCATTAATAACTTTCACTGATGATTTGGCAATGCCATTCTTTATTGTTTCAAATGCTTGAATAGCCTGAAGGGATAAAGGAAATCTGCAGCAATCTGCAAGAGGTCCTACTTTCTCTGAATAGTTGTGAACCTAGTTAGTGTAATATGCAAATAAGCCCAAACAACGCCGCAAGCATTTTATATTAGATGGTACGGGTAATTCTAACAAAGGTCTCATTCGTTCATCGTCGGGTTTCAAATTACCGTCAGAAATTTGGTAACCGAAAATATTAATGAAGGTTAGAGATAACTTAGATTTCTCAGAATTCAGCGAGAGATTATATTTAGAAGCAGCTTCCATGAAACGCTTTAGATTTCTGTCATGTTCTTCTTTCTTCTTTCCGCAGACTTTGTCATCGGGATAGGCATAAAAAGTGTTACATAGTTTGTTATCGATTATAAACTGATTCATAAAGTGTTGAAAAGTGGAAACCCCATTCGTCACACCCATAGGTATGCGCCTGAATTGATAAAGACTGTTATCAGCCTGAAAAGTAGTGTAAGGTCTGTCCTTTGAGCATATTTCTATCTGATGATATGCATTGGATAGATCAATAACGCTGAAAGAGTGATTCTTAGCAACTATATTTTCAATCGTGGTTAGCGTTAAGCGTCCAAAAGGGTGTACTTAATTAATGTTCTAGAAAAGTCTACCATCATTCGTTTTTTCCTATTTGAGTTTGGTGTCACTACCACTTGTACACACCAAGGAGAATTATTATATTCAATAATCTCCTCACGAAGTAGACGTTTAATCTCATTTTCAATGAAATAAGCATATTTGGAACTGTAATGACGAGATTTGGTAGCAATCGGAGTGAAATCTGAAGATAAGTTCTAAACAGTTTAACTGAGGTAATCTTTAGTTTAGTCAGTCTACACATAGGTAAAGAAGGTTCTGTACCCCCCATAATCTAAGTTAGCGCTTTTATGCATCCTTAAAAATGGTAAGCCAAGAATAATCATAGTACAAGCATTTGGAAGTTAAGTAGCCTTGGCATTCTCATAAGTGCCACCATTCATCGAAACGTTAACAATACAGTAACATTTAAGATTTACTGAGAAAGAAGAAGACGCCATTGAAACAACAGACGATCATTCATGAAATGGGAGATGCATAGCTTGTACTACAGCCTCATTTATAAAATTCTCTGTACTTTCACTGTCAATCAGACCTTGAAATAACTGAGGATCTCTGTTCATTTGAACAGGAACAGTAGTCAACAGCAAGCCGCTAGTAGCGCAGGTAGAAGCAAACGTGGCAGAATATAGTGAAACAGGACGTTTGGATTTTGACTTATAAACTTTTGCAAAATGCCTAAGCTTCCCACATTTACGACGAATTTCATCGCGAGCTGGCCAAAGTGTTCGGTCATCCTCAGGATGGCAACGACCACCACAATTGTACAATGTTTGCTTCATTTTAGAAATATTTTTTTAAAAAAGCTGCTCTAAGTGGAAGTCTATCTTATTCACGTTCTTCTTCATTACTAGGCGTAGTACATGTACCAGGAACAGCCGCCACACTAGCAGGTACATGACCGGGAGTAACTAAGTATGATACAGATCTCGGCAATGCCTGCTCTAATGATCGAGCTTGTTGAGTAGCATTGGTTAATGTAAGCTTTTGATTCTCAACCAGTCGTGCACGAATGTTCGAAGATCTTAATCCTCGTATGAAGGAATCCCCGATACTCTCATAACGGTAGACTGGAGCAGTAACATCCTTTAAGTTGCAATCCACAGCAAGACAATTGAGAGCTTGAAGTTACTGGTCAATCGATTCTTCTGGAAGTTGAATTCGAGTAGAAAGCAAATGTCTGGCATGAATTTCACTGGGAGCCTTAATATAGGCAGCTTGCAACAATTCGATAGCCTTCGAATAATCAGCAGAGCCCTCCACGACATGAGATCCAATGTACAAGTAGAGTACTTCTAACTTGTCTGGAGAATAATCAGATATTGTAGAAAGGAAGTAGCAGACATTTCTATTCCAAAGCTTCCATAACTTGCCAGCTTGTGGATCCGAAATAGGTACATCAAACTTCTCAAGTCGTATGACTATATCCATAATAATTGATTAAATTGATATGATACTTATAAGTAGTGATGAGCATAGCTGCCTTACAAGCTTTTATTGTAATGAAAGAACTGAGAAGTAAGGTATATTCAAACTGCCCCTTTTTATACGGTTTAATCAACTATATTCGCAATACATCTAGAAAAGAAAACCCCCCAAAATATTAGTAACATGAATACATATGAACAAATTTAAATGAGGAAGGGGAACATATAACAAGGACTAGGGGGTTACCATTTAAAAATTTAAAAACAGAGGTGCAGGTTGGATGTTAGAAAATATTTTTTCACCAATAGAGTGGTAGATTACCGGAATTGTTTAAATTGTATGGATTGCTCAAATTGTATATTGTCGATGCACGATCAGACTTAATCCTTTGGAAGCATTTTGTGTGTGGGTTTTGACAAATACGGATGAATTTCGATAGGCCCTTGTTGCTTTTGTCATCCGTGGAATTATGTTATGTTATTTTTAGCCACTTCTCTCTGACACCCTGCCTTCCTGGGAGTTGAAGAACTAAAAGATGGCATTTTAGACATACTGACCAACTCAACATTGTGTTGTTGGTTCGTGAAGAGCAGGTCCTAACATTGAATTCATTCCTGTCACTGGTCGAGGGTAGGACAAGCAGGCATTGGGAACATAATCTATGAGCAAGAATCAACAATTGAGAAATCAGGGGAGGATTTAGGATTTAAGGAAGGAACCAGTATGGCAGCTGCCCCATGCAATTGGATTCTAAATGGTATCGCAAATAGAATGAGGTAAATTAGTTATAAAAGATGGAGAAGACCACTATGATAAAAAAATAAAATGAGGGTTTAAAAGATTCCTTTGCTAGAAGGAAACGAAGGCGGGATAGGCGAGAGAGAGTTGAAAGGGTCGGGAATCAAGACGAGTGGAAAATGGTGAAATGAGGGTATTCTAGTAGAAGATGGGCGCCTGATTGGTCACCACCGCAAAAGGGCAGCAAGGAAAGATTCGAGTATCAGCCGAAATAAGTGAACCGTGGGTAAGGTCTTGTGTGACCGATGCGAACGCGGCAAAGGGACACCTCTAAGGACCGTAGTCTCTGACGGCTCGAGGACCAAAAGCGAATAAACTTTTTGATTTTATATAATTTAAATCATGAACATCTATCCCATTCGTACTGCCACAACTGAAAAATATATTCTTTTATAGAGGGAAAGAAATTTCGAAAAGGCAGGGCAGAGTTATCTAGGGACACATAATAGGGTGAACGGGCAAGCTGATCAGCCCTCTGGTTACTAAGGACCCCTACATGTCCTAGGACCCAACAAAATTGAACTTGATATTGGGACGCATTCTGGACCAGCCAGTTGCTGATTTCTGTGAGTAAGGGATGGGAAGCATTAAAATAGTGAATTGATTGTAAAATACTCATAAGAGTTGGATAAAATGATAAAATCTTAAAATGGTAAAATTTGGATTAGTCTAAAAGATAAAAGAATGACTGAAAGTTCAGAGTTAAAATAGGAACTGAGTGCGGCAAAGACAAAGTTAAAAACTCTCCTGAATAGGTAGCTGCGGCACACACGCCACTGTCCGACTTGGAACCATCGGTGTATATCGGGCAGTGTTGTATTGGTGAGATCTCATGCTCTAGGAACAAGCTCTTAAGGAAGCAAGGGTCCACGGACGACTTGTCCAGGCTCCACATGCTTGTACAAACTGGGCGGTGGAGCACACCAACTAGGGGGAAGCAACAACAGATGGGCAAGGACCCTGAGAGCACCGAGGTTGGATAGATAATCTCTTATCCGGAGGTTCATGGGGCGGGGTAAAGACGGCAGCCTATCGAATGCCGCCGTTGACTCTGCATCATACAAACATCTGTAAACCTCTGATACAGAAGCTTGCTACACACGACAAGGGTATCGTCTTAAAGATCTGGTGTCGATGATAAGAAAAGGGAAGCACCCCCTTTCACAGTAAAGACTGTTGACATGAGAAATGCGGAAGGCTCCAATGGAAAGAGGAACTCCAAGGCTGCAAATCGGGTTCAGCATTTTAAGGGCTGAGGGGGAAGCCGAGGATTAAATTTGGCACCCAGGGTCAAATTTGGATTGGACGAGGGCAGTGCATTGTGACCACAGTGTTTGAGTATCAATGCCTCACGATGTGTTGGAGGACTTTAAAAATGTATAGAACCCGCAGACAGCCCGTTCGAAGACGGCGTAGGTTTTGTAACCAGGATAGCTTGGGATCAAGAGTTACGCCAGAAAACCGAAACTGAGAGACGAACTCTATCTCTATACATTGTAAGGAGATAGGTGGAAGAACGAGAGCCCCTCTATCGCGATGGAAATACATTGCCTTAGTTTTGCTAGTGGAAAAGGGGAATCCTCTAAGTTGTGCACTTTTCGAGACCGAATCGACTGCCAGTTGCAGCCGACGTGGCACTGATGCAAGGCGAGGCTAGGACCAGTATAGTGCCAAGTCATCGAGCAACAGGGTGGCCGCTACACCCTCTGCAAGAGAGGAAATGATATCATTGATCGCAATCACAAAACGTAAAATACTTAAAACGCTGTCCTGAGGAACTCACGCTTCATGAGGTTGCAGGTCAAACCCGACTCCAACACGCACCATAGAGGCTCCAGATGCAAAGAAACATTGAATAAAAGACGATAAAAAAGCTCTCAGACCCCAATCGTATAGCTACTTTAAGACACCGTATATCCATGTTGTAATGAAGGCTTTCTCGATATAAAAAAATATGGACAAGAGGCGGTGCTTTAACAAGAAAGATTTCCGGAACAATTCCTCGAAAATTACTAAGAGGTCAAGGGTAATATGAACCCTTACGAAAACCGCACTGAAATGGAGAGAGTAAGTGACTGGTTTCTAAGAAACAGTTCAGGTGCGCCAACACCAGCTTCTCTAGCTACTTACTAAGACAGCTGGTAAGAGCTATAGGATATTAGTGATCTCTGTCCAACCCGTCCCTGCCTGGTTTGACAAAAGGAAGGACAATCCCAACGCGGCATGATGCTGGCTTAAAACCCTTTACCCATATAAGGTTGTACAAGTCAAGTAAGAAAATCACAGAGTGGGGATGAAGGTGACGAATCATATTGAAATGGATCCCGTCAAGACCAGAAGTAGATCTATAAAGGAACAATGCAGCACGCAACTCGTGGTCAAAGAATAGGGCTTATACGAAAAAAAGAAGACATTATATTGAATGTTATCGAAAATAACAAGTGTAAATAGTGGGTGCTGCAGTTCCGCAGTGCCTATACACGAGACGCCACTGTTCCATAGGATCATGAATAGGAAGAGTAGAAGATCTGGGCAAAGTACAAGGAACTGGATGTATTTCTACTACCGTTTGGACCGGTGAGGGGTCTAAGTCTTGTAAAGGGTGGGGCGCGCTTCAGGGCAGAGAATTTCAGCAGCAGGAAAAAAAAAAGTCCATTGAAGATTCTCTAGGCTCAACCGAATCAGCTCCAGAGGTTGCCCGCTTATAGGTGATCGATGACCCAAGGGAGGAGTCCTTTCTCTTACACGGAGCTTTGGGTCCCGGGGACGGGTAGAACCTTCACTAGTCGATATGGAAGATTCTTTCAGATAACGTCTGATGTCTTTAAGTGTGCCACCCTGAGCAGCGGTCCCGTCTGTAGCTGACGGGGAGAGGGGAGAAACGTTAGGTATCTCGGTATGAGAGCGATGCTTCGACGGTATAGTATGAATACTTCCGACACTACCTAGCGATGAGATGCTCCTGGCGTGGAGAGACTCGAACATGATAGTCGGTTTCATCCAGCGGCACGCACAACGTCTGAGAAGACATGGCCAAGAGGTGAGGTTAGTGATCGAGCATATTGGCGAGTCTCACCTCACACAAGTCGAGAGGCAGAGAGTCGTGCAAAGCGAGGACCTCCTTTTATATAAGAATATTGGGCAGATTTTTGACGTAATACTATGGGCACCACCGCAGTTGGGACAGCTCAGAGTTTTGGTGTTCAGGGCCATGGTAATTAGAAATACAATTCACACATGAACGGGAGTGCAGACAGGCTCGACCATGTCCAAATTGATTACAATTGACGCAACGTCTGGGTAGTTCGACTTAAGGGCCCACGTAAGTTCCTGACATTCTAATGTTAGAATAAATGTGGCAGTTGGAACTCTAGTCGAGCCTACTCTTTTAGTCCCCTTGTGTACATGTGTGACGCGTTTGGTACTAAGCTTGCTCTGGAGAAGGGTGAGGTCGTAGTCCCTTAATTCATTTGAAAGGAGACCTTTGACAAAATTCAGACGTGGGTGGGGTGAAACAACTACGGGAACTTCAACAATCGAAGACAGATTTCACACAAGATTATGTTGAAAGAGCGATGACTACGATATCACCACTACTTCTTGACTACTTCTGGAGCGGTTCACCAGAGGGGGAATCAAATGATTCATTAAGGTCACACATATCCACTTTTGCAAGTGAGGTATCAGATGACGAACTCATGGCCAGAAAGCGGGAATATATAAATCTGGGCCCACATCGTTTGTATAGGGATTAAACAAGAGAGGGAAGTCTCAAAGAGGAGCTCAAGAACCCTTACTAGAAGGGGAAGTTTTAAGTCTATGGCTAGCCATTGCAAATATAAATAACTTCCCATTCTCCCAGATCCACCATACCATCTCTATAAACCAAAGAGGTTTCCCCGAGTTCTTATTTGCGTGGAGAAGAGGGCCAATGATTTTTTTTTCTTGGGCATCGGAAGACGAACGCGGAGATGCCCAACCTCCATAAAAGAAGAATTCAGCATCAGTCGAAAAAAAAACAAGAGGTCAGCTAACAATCAGGTCCACTAGATAGTAGAAAGAAGGCGGAAATAACGGGCAGTAAAAGAAAGTAATAGGGAGGGAGGGGGGGTTATATATAATCTCTGGTTCGCATCACCAGGGGACCCCTAAGGGCCGACTCCCCTCGCCACGAGAAGGCCATAGCCTCTCTGGGACAAACCCCTGAAGAAAGAAAAGGTCACAGAGAGGGAGGGGGACGAGAGGCATAATGCATAGTGATGAGTCAGCTAGGTGATCACATGGCAAACATGGGTGAGTAGTTGGAGCAGTCTCGGTGCTTTTATTTGAGCATGGCGAAATCCGAATGGTATCATTATTGCTAGGGTGAGGTGGGTTTGGTGCACATATTCCAAAGAGTTTATCAAGCGATAGATCTACAAGATATCTCGTCGGGTGGAGGCATTTTCTCGGATAGTGTGCTCTACGAGGTATTAGATTTTCTGTCGTAAAGCCACGTGTCTTCTGAGGAGCTCATTGCTCCTGGCGAGGGTGAGCGTCATCCTAGAGTTGGTTGCATTAGTTGTTACAGAGACTCGAAGACGAGGAATCGGACATGTAAGGTAGAGAGCGCTTAATACCTCTACCTCCCTCACGATCGGCACCTGGGGGAATGAGGGATTAATTATCGGGGGTGATAACTTGCGATGGGGAGAATTGGGTAACAGCTTCGTCGTAGCAGACCAGCTTCCACACCCACTGACATTTGAGTAGAGGGAGATACTTGGGTAGGTGGCTGATCTATATAAGTTCATCATCGTGCAAGATCTTTGAGGATAGAGTTGTAGCTGGTTCGTAGGTATGTTCTTGATTGATACATATATTGGGGAGGGGGGGGGGCGGATCTGGTTCGGTCTCTGCCTCCCCAATGATAGTTCTTGCGATGCGAGGGAGATTGTTTGCGTTTCATCAAGATCAGGAGAAAGGAGCGGGCTGAGTCCCTCCTTTGAAGTCAAGGCAGTGACTCTCGTGGCGAGGCTCTGGAATCACCGCAAGCGTATAGGGCGGGTGGGAACTAAGAAAGAAGGGTCATTGACCCACTAACTAAGACCCAGGATGAATTGGTGGGAGATTGCTGATGAGTGGTAACGTTGGGAAATTACAAGCCGACTCGAACAAGTAATGGAAGAGTATTGTTAGAAAAGGGAGGAAGCAAGTTAAGAGTGGTCTAGAAAGAATGAGAAGCGTGAAAACAGGAAGAACCATCTCCCATCAGAGTTTGTAACCCTATGGAGGGCTCTCCTGATGGAGATAAAATGAAAGAGAATTGTTAGAGAAAGACATAGTAAGTGTTATCGAGAGCGAAGAAAGGCTAAGATGGAGCCGGAGGAAACGCTGCGGCCTGTCTGCCCAGGAGCAATTGAAAAGTCGGGGGTAGACTCAAAGAAAATCTATTTTAGGGCTGTGTGTGTGTATGCAGGCCACAAACTTTGTGATGTTCTGGAAAGCGTACGGAGATAGAACGAGACTAAACAGAAACGTGAAATGTTAAGTAGATTTACACTACGGTTTTCCCGCCAGTTAGTGCAAATGAACAAGAGATGAAGTAATATTGCGAGAGGGCGATCTCAGTTACTGTGGAAATTAACATTTGGGTCTGTGATAGAAGCTGCCGCGTAGGCTTCGGTTTCGCTTTCCCCAAAGAGAAGTTCCTAAACAAATCGAAAGGGGAAGCCAGGGACAGAGATATCTGGGATAGACCGTGATAAACTGGTGAAAGGATGAAACCCAGAAATATGGTTAAAATGCAGAAAGATGGGGGTAGGGAGCAGGAAAGGTGAGCAGTGTGCTGGGTGTGAGCCCTGCATAGATTAACCCTCCTATAGATCTTAACACAGACCAATTTCACCAATCTTTTCCAAACTTTTAATGTGGAAATTATATCCAGGTTTCTTATATTTGTAGTCACCCTGGGCCATGACCTGACCTTTTAGGGAGGTCCTTCAAGAAACAGCCGTGAAAAAGGGGCGTTAATTGTATCCTATAGCTTTCCGGGAACGAATACACACAACAAACACGAGGATTCGAAATTAAGAATTGGAACCACCGTGTAAGGCAGAACCGATTCATCTGCCTATGTGGCGGTTGCTATTAACTGATTTGTGATATAACCCGGAGGAAAAGAAAACATTAAATAACAGCATTTACTGCGAAGGGTCAGGCATGCATGCCCGTGAGGATAGAGCATGCGCAGAAAGCCACAAATACGCCGAAAATAGCATGCCTAACCGTTTCCTGACCAAGAAAATCGATAGGGGTGGTGCTAGACTACCTAGTAATGCAAGCCAAATAGTTGGGCGTCTTGAGCTGTCCATATGATTTCAAATTTAGCATCTGATCCAGATTCAGGCAATGTTTACCTCTTCCCGATAGTTCGAACAAGTCTACGAAGAACTAATTCCCTTAACACTTTGACTGCCACGCGACTCATAAGTTAATCAAAAGAAATGTTCATGGGGTGCCATATGACTCGTATATGTATCACCCCTTTATTTGCTTTCTAAGCCGTGTGGTTCACAGCTGAGTCACAATATATTATATGTAGCTAGGCAGAAAAAAATGTGTTTTGGTAATCAGGGTCTGAAGAGTGCGAATAATCATCACTGTCCGATGATTCGTTGTTTCTTTCCCTAGTTGTATTGAGGGCATCAGCTATTTTCCTCTCAGTTAATGTCATTGTATAAAGTTATTGATAGAAAGTTTTATAGAAAATACGCTTTAGTTTATTTTTACTAGCTACCTAAGCAAAAAAACTTTATTTTTTCCCTGAAATAAAATGAAAATTAAGTCATATTATCAAAGATTTTAAATTTTAGGAGGTAAAAAGAATATATATATATATACTATGGTCCATATATGAACCACAGGTTTGTGGTACAAATCTGTACCACATGGCTTCTCAAGCAAACCATTTGTGCCATGTGATTCCTATATGTAACACATGGGACCACCTGCAAAGTAAAGGAAAAAAAAAAATCTTTATGGCAATATTTTACAGGAATTTCACAAAATGATTTTTCCATTATTTCTAACATCATTGGCTAGAAAAAAAATTGTGGCCCAAGGTGATGTACAATGGATATGGCCCTTGGCAGCCAATGTGTTAAGAGTGTTTTGTTGTTAAATGTTTTTTAAGATAATATATGGACTTGCATTGATAGGGACAAGAATCACATTTGAAAGGTTTTATATTCGAGTGTGTAATTAAATGCATTTTAAGATTACTTCTTCTTGTTGATCGATATGGGCAGGAACTGCATTTGAATGGCTTTTCACCCATGTGTGTTCTTTCATGGTTTTTAAGAGTACCACTTTGCGCGGCTTGAAAGGGACAAGAACTGCATTTGAAAGGCTTTGCGCCATTATGTTTTCTTACATGTACCTTAAGAGATCCAATTCCCGTTGTTTGATAGGAACAGAAACTGCATTTGTAAGGCTTTTCACCCGTGTGGCTTCTTTCGTGGATTTTAAGAGCTCCACTTTGCGCGGTTTGAAATGGGCAGGTACTGCATTTGAATGGTTTTTCACCTGTATGGGTTCTTTCATGTTTCTTAAGATCACCGAGTTGCCGTGCTTGATAGGGGCAAGAACTACATTTGAAAGGGTTTTCCACAGTGAGAGTTCTTTCATGTTTCTTAAGATCCCACATTTGGGGTGCTTCATAGGCGTAAGAACTGCATTTGAAAGGATTTTCAAAATTATGGCTTGTTAAATGTACCTTAAGAGCTCCAATTACCGTTGCTTGATAGGGACAGGAACTGCATTTGAAAGGCTTTTCATCCGTGTGTGTTCTTTCATGTCTCTTAAGATTCCCAAGTAGCGTCGCTTGATAGGGACAGGAACTGCATCTGAAAGGCTTATCACCCGTGTGGGTTCTTTCGTGGATTTTAAGAGATCCACTTTGCGCGGCTTGATAGGGACAGGATCTGCATTTGAATGGTTTTTCACCTGTGTGGGTTCTTTCATGTTTCTTAATATCCCCAAGTTGCCGTGCCTTATAGGGGCAAGAAGTGCATTTGAATTGCTTTTCACCCATGTGGATTCTTTCGTGTATCTTAAGAGTCCCACTTTGCGCTGCTTGATAGGGGCAAAGACTGCATTTGAAAGGCTTTTCTGCATTATGGGTTTTTACATGTTTCTTAATAGCTTCAATTTCCGTTGCTTGAAAGGGGCAGGAACTGCATTTGAAAGGCTTTTCACGTGTGTGGGTTCTTTCATGTCTCTCAAGATCACGCTGGTGCGCTGTTTGATATGGACAGGAACTACATTTGAAATGATTCTCAGGAGAGCGCGACTTCTCGAAGTCGATTTCTACATTTGAAGGCGGACATTGCATCTGAAAATAAAGTAAGAGGTTAATTTTATTATAGTATCACGATTTCTGGTTAGAGTAAAAAAAAAAAAACCTATCCCCAGGTGGGACCACGAGCAGCGATGGCGCCCTTTGGGCTCAACAACGATTGTCATTCTAAATATATTGGGAATTACGAGTATCTCGTGTTCAGAATCTATTCCGATATAAGTGAAGGACGGATGATTGCCCAATTAAGTAGTAGCCCATCTTCGCATTCTTTAGATTAATATGACACATCATTCCCACCAATTCGGGTAGAGCCACAAAAAATTAAATCAAATAATTAATTTAATGATAAACCTAGAAATAAGAAACAAGGAAATTCTTTGGTACTCCCACTGCCTTAGGCCTAAGGGATCAAAATAGTTATCAAAGGCAGAGCTACTGAAATTCAAACTAGCCCATTGTTAGGCTACATTAAAAACTTAAGGAAAGTAAAATCAATAAAACAACAGACTAACAAACCAAAAAAAAAGGGCAGCGAGGGGCCCACCTGTTCCCAAATCTTCAAAATCCGGTGAGCAGTTCCGTCCCAGGACTCACGACAGCTTGCCGTGATCCTACCTGGCGTGATAATGATATGGGTGCCACTTACAATCTCTTCCACAATAGAACATTCAACCAAGTAAAGGTTCAGTGAACTCTGCTAGCATATGGCCCCGTGCACAGCGAGTGTCCGATTTAAGGGCGAAAAAAAATTACCTTAAACCACCGACGCGTATACGAAACCGTCTCGAGTACAGAGGCCAGGCGCTACGAACCCAGTTATCTTGGTACCGGGGCCAGTAACGTGCGCGAAGCTCAGCATATCTAAGATATTCAACAAGAATGTGACGATTTTTTTTGTTTAAGGGGCTATCTGACGAATGCAGACTTAGGCATAAGTCTCCGTAAACAAACAGCCTAGTTCTAGGATACTTTAAAAAAAATTGAACAGGAAACAACAATAAAAAGATAACGAATACAAATATAAAAAAATAACAAAAACAACAATTAAACCAGGTTAGATGAAAGGGAGAAGGACAGCCTCCCCCCAAAAGTCAAAAAGTCCACCAGTCAATGTGCACGTACACGTCCCGAGTACAAAGGACAGGCGGTAGCGACCCCGCCCATCCCGGTACCGGGACAGGTAACGTGCGCGAAGATCACCCATACTGGGACATTCGACAAGAATGTGCCGAACAGTCTGGGGGACGACGCAGTCGTTGCAATAGGGCGCAGGCGAGCGCTCCATCAAATAGGGATGCGTCACACGAGTGTGCCCGATTCGGAGACGACAGGAAGCAACCTGAAACCGCCGCGAAATTAGGGAAGAGGGCCATGGGAACAGTCGCGGCGCAATGGCACGCAACTTTAAGTTCCCTTCGACCGTCTCCCATCTTCTTTGCCAAGCAGTCCAAAGAGCTGCCCGTATTCCTGCAATGTAGTCGGTGAGGAAGAGCGAAACGCTGGTCCGGTCGCAGAGTCCTCGCGGACTCTTTCGCGCCCTCGTCGGCGCGCTCATTCCCCGCAATTCCTACTTGTCCAGGAACCCAGCAGAAGATCATCTCGACATCTGCTTGGCTCGCCAAAACCGTGGCGTCACGGATATCGCGAACCAGGGGATGCGGAGATTCCAATGCCCCGAGAGCACTCAGGGCGCTTTGTGAGTCGCTATAGATCACAATCCGGTCTCCGAACCGGGCACGTCGCGTAATCTCCCGTACCGAGTGGTGTATTGCGACCAGCTCGGCCGTGAAGACAGACGCAGCGCCGGGTAGAGCCCCGCTGACTTCAAACAGAGGGGATACAGCGTGGAAGCCGACCCCCTCTTGGGACTTGGAGCCATCCGTATACACTGGCACGGTTCCAGCGTAACACGTGTGCTCCAAAATGGTCGAATGCAATACTCCCGGCGCAGTACAAGCTTTGGGAGCAGAGGCGTGGCGACAAATAGCCAAATGTAGTACCCTCCAGGGTGGCGTCCTGGGCAGAACCAGGGGCGCCACCGGCCCGAGAGCTATATCTAGCTCTCGAAGGAGTTTCCTGGCCCTAAACCCAAAGGGCTTAAGTTATGACTGGCGTCTCTCGGCGGCATAGGCACCATCGAGATCAGCTGCGGATGCAGTGAGAGCTGTTGGTGAGTAAGGGAGGCGCCGGGCTCGCGGGTACAGGCGAGTGATGCACTGCACGCGGCGCGGAGCGAGTGGCATCTCCCCAGCATCGACCAACAGGCTCTCAATGGGGGAAGTGCGGAAGGCACCGGTCGCAAGGCGAAGGCCGGTGTGGTGGATCGAATCCACCTTCTGCAATAAACGCTCGGCTGCGGATGCATACAACTCGCATCCGTTGTCGAGCTTTGAACGAACAAAGGATCGATAAAAAAGTAGGGCAGTAGCCCTATCAGCGCCCCAAGCGCTGAACGTCACGGAACGGAGAATGTCCATGGCACGGGTACAAGAGACCCTAAGGCTGCGAATATGAGCCTCCCAGGTGAGGCGTGGGTCGAATACAAGACCAAAGAAACGGTGCGATTCCACCACATCCAGGCGCACCCCATTAAGAAGGAAATCTGGATCGGGGTGAAGCCGTGGATGGCGGCAGAAGTGCACCACCTTAGTATTGGCCAAAGAAAACCGAAACCTGTGCGCTTCGGAATAGCGAGAGACGCGGTTCAATGCCTGTTGGAGTCGACACTCGAGAGTTGGCATCTGAGCCGCGCAAAAAGAGATCGAAAGGTCGTCCACGTAGAGCGTAGCGAGAACATCTTCCGGCAGCACCGAGGTGATGCCGTTGATGCTCAGGGCAAAGTGTGTGACACTGAGGACACTTTCCTGCGGGACACCCTCTTCCTGCTCCTTTGGGCCGGAGAGGGCTTCCCCCATCCTTACGCGGAATCGACGATCTGGCAAAAATTCAGATATAAACGTTGGAAGGCGTCCCCTCGCCCCCATCGTGTGGAGAGTTTGCATGATACCGTATTGCCATGCGGTATCATAGGCCTTCTCCAGATCGAAAAACACCGTGGCGTAGTGCTGTCTACGAAGGAAAGCCTCGCAGACGGCATTTTCCAGTCGGAGCAGAGCATCCGACGTGGAGTGGAACTTGCGGAAGCCGCACTGTGCGGAAGACAGGTGGCCTCCGCTGTCCAGGAAAAAGGCTAATCTAACATTTACCAATTTATCCATTAACTTAAACACGCAAGAGGTTAGAGAGATTGGGCGGAAACCGGTCGGAGTAGAGTGATCTCTTCCCGGTTTGCGAAAGGCGAGCACAGTAGCGATTCGCCAGGAGTCTGGGAGAAGACCCTCCACCCAGATCCTGTTGATTTTTTTTTTTATTTATTTAAGGGGCTATCTGGCGACTGCCGACTTGGGCATAAGTCGCCGTAAACAAACAGCTTAGTTCTAGGCTACTTTAAAAAATTGAACAGGAAATAACAATAAAAAGAAATAACAATAACAAAACAATAACAAAAACAACAATTAAACCTGGTTAAATGAAAGGGAGAAGGACGGCCTCCCCCAAAATCAACAAGTCCACCAGTCAAAGTGCACGCACTCGTCCCGAGTACAAGGGACAGGCGGTAGCGACCCCGCCCATCCCGGTACCGGAACAGGTGTTGTGCGCGAAGATGACCCATACTGGGAAATTCGACAAGATTTTTTTTTTATATAGAGCCCATCTGGCAACTACCCACTTGGGCATAAGTCGCCGAAAAACACGACAGCCTAGAATTAGGCTACTTTAAAGTTAAAATATGAAAACTTAACAATCAATATAAATTGGAAAAACTTAACAATCGAAGCAATCTCCGGCAGCGGGGGGAGGTCCCCCTCACCCCGGTGCAGGAGAGTGCAACCTAAAACAAAACAATAACAAAAAAAAGGAACCTTAAATAAAGGGGAGAAGGCCGGCCTCCCCCCAAAAGTCAATAAGTCCACCAGTCATGGTGCACGCACTCGTCCCGAGTACAAGGGACAGGCGGTAGCGACCCCGCCCATCCCGGTACCGAGACAGGTATCGTGCGCGAAGATCACCCAGACTGGGACATTCGACAAGAATATGCCGAACAGTCTGGGGGACGACGCAGTCGTTGCAATAGGGCACATGCGAGCGCTCCACCAAGTAACGATGTGTCACACGAGTGTGTCCGATTCGAAGACGACAGAAAGCAACCTGAAGCCGCCGCGGCATTGGGGGATAGGTCCATGGGAACAGTCGCGGCGCAATGGCACGCAACTTTAAGTTCCCCTCGACCGTCTCCCATCTTCTTTGCCAAGCAGTCCGAAGAGCTGCCCGTATTCCTGCCATGAGGTCAGTGTGAGGAAGAGCGAAACGCTGGTCCGGTCGCAGAGTCCTCGCGGACTCTTTGGCGCCCTCATCGGCGCGCTCATTCCCCGCAATTCCTACATGTCCAGGAACCCAGCAGAAGATAATCTCGACATCTGCCCGGCTCGCCAAAACCGTGGCGTCACGGATTTCGCGAACCAGGGGATGCGGAGATTCCAATGCCCCGAGAGCACTCAGGGCGCTTTGTGAGTCGCTATAAATCACAATCCGGTCTCCGAACCGGGCACGTCGCGTAATCTTCCGTACCGAGTGGTGTATTGCGACCAGCTCGGCCGTGAAGACAGACGCAGCGCCGGGTAGAGCCCCGCTGACTTCAAACAGAGGGGATACAGCGTGGAAGCCGACCTTCTCCTGGGACTTGGAGCCATCTGTATACACTGGCACGGTTCCAGCGTGACACGATGTGTGCTCCAAAAAGGTCGAATGCAATAGTCCCGGCGCAGTACAAGCTTTGGGAGCAGAGGCGTGGCGACAAATAGCCAAATGTAGTACCCTCCAGGGTGGCGTCCTGGGCAGAACCAGGGGCGCCACCTGCCCGAGAGCTATATCTAGCTCTCGAAGAAGTTTCCTGGCCCTAAACCCAAAGGGCTTAGGTTATGACTGGCGTCTCTCGGCGGCATAGGCACCATCGAGATCAGCTGCGGATGCAGTGAGAGCTGTTGGTGAGTGAGGGAGGCACCGGGCTCGCGGGTACAGGCGAGTGATGCACTGCACGCGGCGCGGAGCGAGTGACATCTCCCCAGCATCGACCAACAGGCTCTCAATGGGGCAAGTGCGGAAGGCACCGGTCGCAAGGCGAAGGCCGGTGTGGGGGATCGAATCCACCTTCTGCAATAAACGCTCGGCTGCGGATGCATAAAACTCGCATCCGTAGTCGAGCTTCGAACCAACAAAGGATCGATAAAAAAGTAGGGTAGTAGCCCTATCAGCGCCCCAAGCGCTGAACGTCACGGAACGGAGAATGTCTATGGCGCGGGTACAAGAGACCCTAAGGCTGCGAATATGAGCCTCCCAGGTAAGGCGTCAGTCGAATACAAGACCAAGGAAACGGTGCGACTCAACCACATCCAGGCACACCCCTTAAGTAACAAATCTGGGTCGGGGTGAAGCCGTGGATGGCGGCAGAAGTGCACCACCTTAGTCTTGGCCAAAGAAAACCGAAACCTGTGCGCTTCGGCATAGCGAGAGACGCGGTTCAATACCTATTGGAGTCGACGCTGCAGAGTTTGCATCTGAGCCGCGCAAAAAGAGATCGAAAGGTCGTCCACGTAGAGCGTAGCGAGAACATCTTTCGGCAGAACCGAGGTGATGCCGTTGATGCTCAGGGCAAAGAGTGTGACACTGAGGACACTTCCCTGCGGGACACCCTCTTCCTGCTCCTTTGGGCCAAAAAGGGCTACCCCACCCGTACGCGGAATCGACGATCTCGCAAAAATTCAGATATAAAGATTGGGAGGCGTCCCCTCGCCCCCATCGTGTGGAGAGTTTCCATGATACCGTATCGCCATGCGGTATCATACGACTTCTCCAGATCGAAAAACACCGTGGCGTAGTGTTGTCTACAAAGGAAAGCCTCGCAGACGGCATTTTCCAGTCGGAGCAGAGCATCCGACGTGCAGTGGAACTTACGGAAGCCGCACTGTGCAGAAGACAGATGGCCTCCGCTGTCCAGGAAATAGGCTAGTCTAACATTTACCAATTTCTCCATCAACTTGCACAAGCAAGAGGTTAGAGAGATTGGGCGGAAACCGGTCGGAGTAGAGTGATCTCTCCCCAGCTTGCAAGAGGCGAGCACAGTAGCGATTCACCAGGAGTCTGGGAGAAGACCTTCCACCCAGATCCTGTTGAACAAATCTAACAGAAAGGCCATGCCTCCCTCACCCAGGTGTCGAGGCAAGGCGTACGGGACATCGTCCGGACCATGGGCGGTGTCCGCGCACGAAGCGAGAGCGGAACGCAACTCACTCACAGTAAACTTGTCGTTGAAGGGTTCTCCGCCTCTGGAGGTCAAGTCCAGCCGGCAGCATTCCGCGACATCACGACGTGCATTGAATGCTGGCGGAGCAGCATCACGGCTAGAGAATGCGGAAAAAGCGGTCGCTAAAGATTCTGCCACGGACGCGGGGTCCGAGATTGCGGTCCCATTCTCCTAGAGAACAGGAGGGGGGTCCTGCGAGAACCTGCCCCGAATCCTTCTGACTCACTTCCACACCTCAGCTAAAGGGGTCTTCCCGTTAAGTGAAGACACGTATGCCCGCCAAGAAGAGCGGCGGACGTGCTTCGAAATATACCGGAACCTAGCCCTAGCCCGACGAAATTCAGCGACAGTGAAATCGTTCGGGCGGCGTTTATAGCGCATGTAGGCATAACGCTTCTGTTTGAGGGCCGTCTCACACTTGGAGGACCACCATGGGAGTGAATGGTGTGCAAAACGGCCAGACGTCCTAGGAATAGTAGTCAGGCCCATGGCGATGAGGTTGCCGGAGAAGAACTCAACGGCCTCATCTACTGACCTAAACTCCTCGACTGAGATAGAGAATTCAGTCATTTCCTGAAATGCAGGCCACCGCGCCCGCGCCAAGCACCACCGAGGTGGTCTCGCAGGCGGCAGTTGCCCTGAAAATGATATTTGAATGTGAATGTGATCACTACCATAGAGGTCATCGACCACCCCCCAATCAAAATCAGGCTGTGCATCCGAGGAGCACAAATATAGGTCAAGGCAAGAAAATGAAGCGGTTCTCGGACAGTGATGCGTTAACTCATCCACGTTTAGGACACCCATCTCAAGCTCTTCGATCAGATCGGCAAGGACTTGTTCCCTGGGATTTATAAAGTAATCTCCCAGAGAGGATGCCTGCTGTTAAGATCTCCAAGCAAGAGATAGGGCCTCGGCAACCATGCCACGACGCGGCGGAATTCCCCCGGGTCGAAGTCGGCTGACGGTGGAATGTACGCAGAAATCAGAGTATACCTCCTATCCAGGTGCAGCTGCACAGCCACTGCCTGAAAGGAGGTATCTAAAGAGAAAGGAAGAACGGAGACATCATGCCGGGTGTAAACCGCGCATCCCCCAGCCCGGCCATCCCGCGGTGGTGGGGTCGCAAGACCCTTAAAACCCAAGAGGGCAGGAAATGGGCACGCGCCTAGCATGGTCTCCTGCAAAAAGATAGCTAACGGGGAACGGGACGAGACGAGCCTCCGCAGCTCCTCCCAGTTGGCCCGGAGTCCACGGCAATTCCATTGAAGGAATACACCCGCCAGGCCTAGCTCGGAGGAGACGCGGGGGCCCTTCTCGAACTGAAGACCCTCACGGGAATAGCCGTATGCTTCCCGGGGGCGGAACCCCGGGAACTGTTGGCCGGACAAAGCGCTGAAGGCGCCGTCGCCTTCGAGGACTTATTGGGGGAGGTTGGGTTCGCCATGCGAGTCTTTTCCTCCCTCTGCCTCGAAACCTTAGGCGGGCGTTGCGGCTTCGGAGGCGGGGAGCCCTCTTTTCAAGGAACCACCGTCTCCGAGCCACTCGCTCCACCTCGGGGTGTGGGCGAAGAAGCCGAAGATCTTTTGTTGCTGTCCTCCTTTCGGGGAACAGCTTTAGGAACCTCGGAAGATGGCCTAGCGACCATCTTCAAGGGTGCTGCCTCCTGTGAGTCTAACGACTCGGTGGAGGCGCGTGGCCGTTTCGCCTTACGGGAGACAGTCACGCTGGGGGAAGAGGGGGGAGCCCTGGTTTTAGCCGCGGCTGGGTATGAACCCTTTTTGCCACCAGCTTTACCAGGGAAGCGCCCGGTTTGGGTAGAGCCCGCAGAAGGGCTCCGAATGGGCGCGGAAACAACCGTGCTCGTTGGCCTGGATGGGCCAGGAGCAGAGGGTGCTTTTCTAACTATTGAGGCATATGACGTCCCAGGCAGAGCTGGGCGCGCCAGGACCAAGTCCTTAGCCTCGCGGAATGAGAGTCGATCCTGGGCCTGAACGGCCAGGATTTCTTTCTCAAGGAGATATGCACCACATTGCTTCGAAGAAGCAGGGTGCGGCTCTCCGCAATTGACACACTTAGCCACACACGATTTGGACTTATCATCTACGACCTTGGAGCAATTTACACAGACTTCAGGTGACCCCGACTTTGCACGTCTACATGAGCGATTCGTATGGCCGAAGCGGTGACAGTAATAGCACCGCCGCGGCAGTGGCACGAATGCCTTCACGCGGTAGCGGTACCAACCGGCACGCACCGACTCAGGGAGCTTGTCACAGTCAAACGTGATGAAGAGTGTAGGGGTGGGTCTCGAGGCCCCTCCCTGTTTTCTCATCACACGTTCGACCTTGACCGCCCCATAGTCGGCCAGCTCTAGGGTGATGTCCTCAATGGAGTAGTCAACGAGTTCCCTCGCATAAAACTACTCCTTTCACAAAGTTCATGGTAGAGTGCGGCGTCACACTTACCGGGGAGCCATGAAGTGTCCGAAGAGCACTTATCTTGGCCGTCTCGGTGGAATTCGCCGCATTTGCCAGAAGGCTCCCGTCCGAGAAACGGGTCACCTTCGGCTCTCTACCAATTGCACTAGCTAATCTTCTCCTCTGATGGATCATGTTGCCCTTGGACAACATGGTGCCATCAGTGGAGCAAATAACGAGGAAGAGTTTGAAGCCAGCGAGCTCGAAAACGCCAGGTAACCTCTGAATGAGGGGCCCCGATGTCATCGAGGCTCCGCCCTGTGCACTTTTGGTCTTTGTCAGGGGCTCCGAAAAGGGCGGGGGGCAGAGGGGCCGGATGTGCCGATCTTGGCTTGGTCGCTTGCCAGAGTGGCAGCAGACCCATCCGTCCCCGCAGCCCCCGCGGATGGAGAGGAGCCCCGAGTCTTCTTTGTCTTTCTGGTCTTGGTCTTCTTCTTTTTTGGAGAGGAGGGCAGGGAATGAACCCGCTTCTCACCCCCGCCGGTAGAAGCCCCTAGGCCAGATGTACCGACCTCAGCCAGGTCCTTCTCGGAAATGGAGAAGGTCCTGGTGGTCGCGGGGGCATCATCCGGAGGAGATCCCTTCCCTCCTTGTACTGCCTGAAAATCCCCAGCCTTTTGAGGAGGACCTTGCATAGGGGCGGATTCGGGTTCGGTGCTTGGCGCCGAGCCTGGATTCCCCCCCATGGAAGGCCCTACCCTCTGAGGCTGGTTTTCCTCAAGGACCATGTCTATCACAGGAGGGGCCTCCAGTTAGCCATCCCCTCCCAGGATATCGCAGGTCCCCTTGGCAGCGTCATAAGTCTTTAGTGGAGAGGCACAGGCCTTGACCCCGGCAAGGTTTAATATTCTTGCCAGCAGGTCTTTTGAGGGAAGCGACTGAAGGGGGCTGGCTTCCCTCTCCCCCCTAAGGGGGTTTGCCCTACCGAGCCGCTTACACGAGGGGCGGTCGGCAGTGGGCTGCCTGCTGGCTTTCTTGGCAGTCCCCTTAGAAAGCAAAGGAGGGACTGCCGCTGGAAATAGGGAGGTGACCGAAAGCACCTCCAGAGAAGGGGGTGAGGTGGAGTCCCCTACACCCATAGGCGTAGGAGAGTAGTAAGCCTCCTCTCCGGTTAAAGAAGTATGGAGGGTCTCCTGCGCAAGCACAAGGGGGGAGGGACCTCCATTTTCTTGGTGGAGCTGCCCAAGGGCGGCTCCGTTGATGTTCTTGGGGAAGTTGGGGGTTGGGGTTTTTTTTTTATTTTCATCATTGGGCATTAGACCCTATTTGTGCTACGGGACGCAATAGCTCATCACCTCTTGTAGTTGCCTGCACTGCAAGAGGTGCTTACAGGCCTGGAAGAGCCAGGCGCCACCATTTCGGACCACCCCTCCTGCCTGGTGGCCTGGCAGTCCATCGGCATGGCGGCTCCACCTTAGACACGGTGTAAAAAAGATAGATTTTGAAGATGAGAGGAAAAGGGATGTGAGTAAGGTATGGGTGGGGATGAAGATGGTTGTTAAAAAAAACCCATCCCGAACCGGAGCTCAGGGGTTAGGGAATATTGTCCCCTCCCCCATCAGCCCCGATCCGGGACGGTTGGCTTGAGAAGAAGGTCAGCATCTACCCTGTGAAATTAGAGGCTGAGCAGAGAAAGTTGTGGGAGAGGTTGTATGAAAAGAGAGAAAACAAGTGTTTTGAAGGAAGGGAGAGAGGCTAAGCTGGGGCCGGACGGGGTGCTGAGTCCCGTCAGCACGGCGGCCAAGATGGCAAATCGCCGCGCCCCTTACGGGGCCATTTGACACTAAACTGACCACCATGGAAGTAGTTAGCGTGCAAAACAGCCAGACATTTTTGGAATGGTAGTGCTGAAGCGGCAGCGGACCCACTTCTCTCCTTCCCAGAAGAGATCACAAGGTAAGTAATAGTGGATCAGTTTTATATAAAAAAATGTTTCAAGTGCACAAAGAAAAGTGGAACTGGATGTGAAAATCAGTTATGTATATGTATGAGTGAGAAATGTGTGTGGGTGGTGTGTATGTATATGAAGAGAGGGGGATATGTAACACCATCAGCAGGGGGTAAATTTATCACCCATTTTTCCAGCTCTCATTTCAGAGTGAGAAAGTTGGGGAGTGTGGAACTGGGAGACTTCCATGTGCGGTGCCCATGAGACCTTGATACTCAAGGAGAGGGAGAGGACTCTGCTTAAGCGCGCAAAAAAGAGACCGCCCTAGGGTAAATAAGTGGCCACAAAGTAGAGTCAGCTTGTGAGTTATGGTTGTGCCGAAACTGCAACTGAATGGGGGAGCGAGCTAGTAAAATCGTGTGTAGACCGAGAGTGCCATTGTAAATATTGCCTTATTCTAAGGCAATTTGGACTTAAGGAAATTTCATGGAAATAAGCAATGAGACAAGAAACAGGAGTTTTTTGAAGGCAAGATAAAAGGACATTGGAAGAATGCAAGGATCAAAGAGAGCAAAGAACAGCACAATGATGGCAATCCATACTGCGAAGACAGAAATAATAGCAGGAAATTTTTTTGAATATTCCTGACCGGAACTCGAACCCAGGTCTGCTGATTGCTGGTCAAAAGCTCTACCGCTAAGCTACCACACACAGTGACTAATTTCACCCAATCTCTCTTTAGGCTAGAAACCTCCAAGGATTTTTATACTATATCTTCTTACCCACTCACAACTAAAGGCTCATTGTCTATGTTACATACAAAGAAATAGCAAATACAAGTTCTGAGGGTAACAACTGCCAAATTTCCATTTCTCTTGTACTGTATTGTTATATGGTTTGCAATATATGGTCTCTGCATCTTTGTTTATGTCTTCAAAAGGTTTTCGAAAGGCAGAAATTAAATATGGTGAAAGCCCTACGGTGGTTGTGACCACCCGCAGAACTTGTAATTTCTATTTCTTTGTATGTGACATTGTGGTGGAGCGAATGTGAGTGTGTATGAAGGGCCATTCTCCCACCTCTTTTCCCAATACCTTTTCCCTCCCTCTGTAAGAATGTGTGTGTGAGTGGGAATGTTTTTTTTTTATTATATTTTCTTTTGTACATATGTATTTGATTTCATGTTGTATTAAAATGGGTTTGTTATTTTGTTTTTCTTAGCTACTAAATGTTAAATATTTTTCTGAGACAGCACTCAAGTAAAGAAATAAATAAACATTGCCTGTATTTTGTAAGCGCGACTGGAATAAAAACATTTTCAAAAATTTAAATAAAATTTGATAAGTCTTCTAATAGTAGTTGATTGCGGAGGGCTTTAATAGCCTAAAGAAGTGAAAGGATCTTGAAGAAAAATTGAGCTCAGAGGCACCAGGCCTCATAAGACGCGCACACCCAATTTTTGTCACAAGAGTGACTGCCGGCAAGATTTTACCCCCAGGGGCCGGCAAATCGTAAACCGTGGTACCACATAAGATAACTCCTCTTTTGTTGTCTCTTCTTTTTGTATTTGTTGTTCGTTCTTTAGTAATTGTGTATATATTTTCGATTGGAAGGATTTCAGATAGGATTGTTTTATTTATATATAAATAGGCTCATGTGCATATTTACCCCATAATTTTTTTAATTATTATTGTATTTTTTTCTAAGTAAAGGGACTGTATATACAATCCATTTCATTCTCCTTCAATTTCCACATCCGGATTAGTGTAGGAAACGGGTTGGATCAATTGGGGTTAGTCTAGATTTTTGGCCAGTTACAACATGGACAATGAGCCTTTAGTTGTGAGTGGGTAAGAATCTATGGAATAAAAATCGTTGGAGATTCCTAGCATAGGGAGATACTGTGTTTGATTGGGTAACGCTTTGGGTGAAATTTGTCACTGTGCTTGGTACCTTAGCGGTAGAGCTTCTGACAGGCAATCAACAGACCTGGGTTCGAGTCCCAGCCAGGAATATTCCAAATTTTTCCCTGTCATTATTTCTGTCTTTGCAGTATGGCTTGCCATCATTGTGTTGTCCTTTGCTCTCAAAAGGTTTTTGAAAGGCAGAAATTAAATATGACGAAAGCCCTGTGGTGGTTGTTATCACCTGCAGAACTTGCATTTGCTATTTCTTTGTATATATATATATATATATATATACAGTGCTCAACAAAAGTTTAGGCCAGGTACGTGTCAGAGAAGTTGCAGCATGATAAAAGTGTCATAAAAAATATTAATCTTACCCTTGATACTTTGTTGGGCATCCTTTGTGTTTCTTGACATCCCTCAGGACATAGCAAGATCATGTAGCTTCTGGGTAGGTATAGCATCCCAACAAGCCCAAATTTCCTTCTCCAGCTTGGGGAGAGTGCTGACATCCTTCTCTTGCAATCCGTATTTAATCACCTGCCAAAGGTTCTCAATCGGGTTTAAATCTGGACTGTTACCAGGCCAATCCTCAATGAACTTAATCTCACAGTCTTTAAGCCAGGTTATAACAGATTTGGCAGTATGGCAGGGGGCATCATCCTGTTGAATATGCTTGTGCCTGTTAACTCAAAGCACTCCTCCAGATGTTCATTTAGCAGCTCATAATAAATGTACTGGTTGACTTTAATGTTGGTAGGCAACACAACAAGCTTCCCCAAGCCCCTGCCTGAGAAACAACCCCATACCATTAATGAACTGGAGTGATTCATGGTTCCACAAAGGTAGCGTGGGTCAAGGGGGTCACTGCCACGCTTCCAATACATGTTACCACCCCTCCTCTCAGTCACTGTGAATGTTGCTTGATCAGACCAAAGCATGTCAAGCCAGTCAGCATCATCCCACTGAAGATATTTCAGAGCATAAGCGACCCTATGATTCTTCTGCACACAGGTGAGAATCGGTTTCTTGATGGGGTGGTGGCTTGTGTAACCAAGCTCATGAACACATCAACTAACAGTGTGCACAGACACCTCACTGAAAAGACCACTATTATTTTCCTTAATTTTACGGGCTGAAATATGAGGACACTTCTCTAGGTCTCTCTTAACAATGTTATCAACATGCCTAGAGGTCTTACGAGGCTTACCAGACCACTCTTTCTGGGTTGGTTTGGTGTCACACCCTCCCTTCTTCCACCTAGCAATGTAATGCCTCACAACACGATCACTTATTCTAAGTCGGTAAGCTATTTCCTTAGTTTGCTTACTGGCCTCCTTGAGAGCGATAATCTGGGCAATAGTTTCAGATGATAACTGTCTCACTTTCCCCATAATAAGGCCACAAACAATCTCAAACTACAAAAAACCCAGTCACAAAATGGCATCCGTCAGGAGAACAAAACAGCACAGTCCTCTCACTACCGTGGCTAAGCCAACACTGAGCATGTGCTGGCAGGCTGAGCGGGAAACTGAGTGATGTAGTGATGTCATGCAGCCGGCCCAAACTTCTGACTAAATTAAATCACCCTCATCTATACCATTCCTTTTAGACATAAGTTTAGTCCATCCTCGCTCACCCGGGGTAAACTTTTGTCGAGACTGTATATATATATATATATATATATATATATATATATATATATATATATATATATATATATATATATATATATATATATGCAAATGAACCCTTCTACCACAATGCCAGTTTAACTTGATATATATCAATCATAATTCTTTGTTTTTTTCAACTATAATTCAGATTGAGATCCTCTGTCATATATCAATTCAAGTGTGCCAGCTGCAATGCCTGCTACATAGGCCAGACTAGCCTAAATCTTAAATGGAGTGTCAATAAACATCTTGAATTATCCCATAAAACTCAAACACCCTTAACTACACACAAATTCTCCAGTATACAAAATCATGCAGGAAACACTAGCCACCTTATTTCATCGGAACAATTATTCATTCTCTCCAGGGCTCCTTCAGTCTATTTATTAAACATATTAGCCGCTCTATATTAAAAAAAATCAAACCAACACTCAATGAGACTGTTTCCTCCTTTCACCTACGCATCTCATAACTCTACAACCTACAAAGTTAATTTCATGCTCTTTTGTCATTCACTTTTTCATTCTTGGCAAGGGATAACTCTTTGCATAAGGTAATGTGTATATACTTTTTTGGCATCATTCACATATTTGGTTCTTTTTTTAATTTTATACTTTGGCTTTATTTGATGCAGCTAAAACTTGTTTGTTTTTTAGTGTTTTTATTATTCATGCATTTTTGGGGGGTTTTGTTAATGTATGTCGCGAAATTGACTAGTTTCTTTGACTTTAATAGAATTGCTGAAGATGTTCAATGTGGGGAAGGAAACATCTGACAGAAATAAATGTCCTTTTCCATCTACTAATAGGTCTTCATTTTCCTGCTGAGATTAAGGTTTCTTGTAAACCAAACCAATTTCTATATATATATATATATATATATATATATATATATATATATATATATATATATATATATATATATATATATATATACATATATATACATATATATACATATATATATATATATATATATATATATATATATATATATATATATATATATATATATATATATATATATATATATATATATATATATATATATTCAGTAAGAAAGACAAAATGAAGAAGGCGGGTCCCATCTCTAATTCCAATATTTCGGGTTATTACAAAACCCATCTTCAGGGGCTAAAAACAAATTCCAAATGAGTAATCTAAGCCTAAAAACATAAATAACAGCACAAGTTCAAAGTTAAAAACCACAGATCAGAGAAAATCACAAAAACAACGTTAAAAATATAAAATGAACTTTACATTAATGAACAAAGAAAATAGTGAGGTAAAGAACAGCAAAATATTTGTAAAGAGATACTATCAATTAAGGACAAACAAGGTAAATGTAATATTACAAAATTAAACAATTGAAATGAAAAAATAGAGAATTGGATACAAACAAAAGGTAAAACTAAAATATTAGACACTGAAACATTACCTTACATGGTCGGATTACAATGATGAGTGAAAATAAGAAGGAATTCAAAGAATGAATACAGCTTGGTTAAGTTATAAACAGAGGAAAGGATGATGAGTCCTCATTTAAATTTGGGTGGTTGTATTTAATACAGAGGGATTCTTTAATGTGGAGAGATGAAATAGATTTAGCAAATTTTAAGACAGAAAAATCATTTAAGGACACGTCTGTTTTACAATCAATAGCATGTTTCCTGATGGAAGAAAACTCTTTGTTACTTAATGGGACCCGCCTTCTTCATTTCGTCCTTCTTACTGAATATAAGACTCAAGCTTTGTAGAAGAAATCTAGGTGAATACATATATATATATATATATATATATTGAGGCTTTTGAATAAAGAAAAGTGAGTATTTGCGTCTCCTTAAAACCTCCTCCTAATCTAACCGGATGTCTCAACATGGAGTAAGTGGTCCTTGTTGGGGGTGGTTACCAGAACTGACCGTTACAGTGTCAGGCATCCTAATAGGGGATTCCTAGGGCCAATGGCCCATTATAAATATCACTTGGGTCAGCATACCAACCTCCATTGGAAAGAGAAGGGAAGCGGGTATGCTAGCTCCCATTAATGTGACCAACATGAATTCGACTAGGTGTCTTAGCAATACCCAGGGAATGCCATAGCCTCTTACCCCTCTAAAGGAGTTGAGGTGGTTCACCTGACCCCATAGGGTAGGCAGAAAACAAGGCAGTGCGTCTTTTGTCTAGCCAGGTTCTTGGCGGGTGCTTGAAAAAGAAAATGGTGACCTGCAGTAAGTAGAAAGTCACCTTGAGGCAATTCTATCAAAAGATCTGACCCATCCTATAGTAGTGTGTTGGTGTCTGCCTCCCCTCCCCCGTCTCTAATACCTTTCTTCTCTTTTCAGGGTGTGTGTGTTGCGGCTGCATTGTTGTTGTTGCTCTGAGTGGGTGACTCAATAGACTTCTATCGTGGCCCCTATTCATTCCTGTCTCCACCCCACAGGCGAAATTGAGAATAGTTTGATAGTTTAATAGTAAAAGAGACATTCAAAATTATATTAGAGACATAATTTGATAGTCATTAAATAACAAAGTGCATGTGTTCTATTAGAATTTAGAAAGAAGATTAATAGTTATTCAGGCGATTCTTAGTGTAAATGGGTGGGTCTGTATAAATATCAGTATAAGAATGTTTTAAGTGTGACAGCAATTGGGTGATTGAAAATGCCTTCTCCTTTCCAGCTTCTTGGTGCCGGCTTGTCCAGCGTGTTTTAGCTTGGTTAGGTGGCAGCAGCCAATCTTAAGACCAGTGTGGCAGTAAGGAGAATGTTTTGAAGCATGAGTCTCGAGACTGACTCCAAGTTGCCTACGCATCGATTGGAGCAAGAGCCTTCCCACTTTCCGCATTGACTGGAACCACTCCATCCCCGTCCTTGAGTCCCTTAAGAAAGAATACCATAAGGAACCCCCCCTTCCCTGAGAAAGTGAGCCCACCTCCCTTTCCCTTTTTTCACCCCTCACCCCTTATACCGGTAATAGCGACTCCCGGGTCCAGATCCATTTTGGACAGACTCACATCTTTGCATTGGGCAATCTATTTGTGAAGCCCTAGACATTTCTCTTTGCAAGTGCAGTTGTTGGCCAATATAATTTTAAGGCCACCTATATAGTGTATACATAAATATAATCATTGTGACTAGGTTTTAAAAGGTTTTGGGGCTGTGAAATTGGTTTAGCTTAGTATATTTATTGGTTTTTAATAAATTTAGAAAATACTCCCTTCAATACTCTCTCCTTGAACCACCAAGCGGTGGGAAGAATTGGTGAGGGAGTCGCGATCCCACCGCCACAATGCTTCACCCTGACTTTATCTCATCAGCACCCAGTAACAGTAAACATGGCCTCGTCAATATACAACACATACCACCACTTGGTGTCTGTAGAAGTCTAAATACTGCATACATAAGTGTACGCAGAAATACTCCAACTCAAGCTCTGTGTCCATCCCATATTGTCAAATGCACCAGCCTCGAATTCTCTATCATCTTTCTTTTTCACGCCATCGTAAACTCTGAGGTGGTTCGAAGGTGTGAAAGACATACTGTCTGCCCACAGATGAAAAAAGGTCTTTCACGCAGCGCTACAGATTTTATGAGAATTCGGTGCTCTCTCTCGATTTCTGCTCACGAGGGAAATAAAAGGAAAACTTTTCCCTGGATTCAGGCAGAAGACCTTGGACCTACATTGTGAGGTGGAGCTCGATCCACATAAGAAACAGTTCATCCGTTGCAAAAAAGGAACTTCTCAGGGAATTGGTTGTAGCCATCACGGTACTTGTAGGTGCCAAACTTCTCGCAGACCCCCCTCCTTCACAGTCAGAGGTTACACAGGATCTCCCTTTGTGGATTACCCTAGATGTAGCTAGGAAATCGGTTTTGGCTACCCACTCCAGGAGCCGAATAATCGGACAGGCACTTCAAGGAAGAAGTCCGATTTGAGCCACTGTTTGGCCCACCTTCGTGATCCGGCATAAGATCAGAATACCACTAGTTTAGGATTACCCTCTCATTCAGTAACCTTGGACAGCCGGACTAAGTGCCATTATCATCACCGGAAGAACAACTTCAACGTCATTCTCAAAAATACTTATGAACTATCCCCTCCCCTAACTTCACCAGTTTATTTGCGAACTAGAATTCCCATCCCGAGCCCATAACCTCGAGTATTAGAAGTGCTTAATTCAGTGTTTAACTCAATAATAATATTCCATTTGTTCTGTCGGGTGCCATTAAGACACAAGCATTCAGGTGAGTAATTTTCAAGTAATCCCCACAACATTTTTGTAGACTTATTTATTCAGTGCAAGATTGATTCTATTTATATTTATATACACTGTTGCTTATTTAAAATTCATGTACATAAAAGATTATTTTGGTATCGGTGTGTTTGACTATTTTGGATGATCCTTTGGCAATTATTAAGCAATCCACTTGGCTTAAATCTCAATATTACACCGATCCATCCATGATTGGCTTTTACTATGTGGGGACACACTCAGGGTTTTTTTTTTAAATTTTATAGAGTCCATCTGGCAACTGCCCACTTGGGCATAAGTCGCCGAAAAACATGACAGCCTAGAACTAGGCTACTTTAAAATAAAATTAGGAAAAAATAACAATGATAAATATTGGAAAAACTTAACAATCAGGAAGCAATCCCCGGCAGCGGGGTAAGGGCCCCCTCAACCCCGTGCAGGAGAGTGCAACCTACAAACAAAACAATAACAAACGAAAAAACAGAAAAGAACCTTAAATAAAGGGGAGAAGCCCGGCTTTCCCCAAAAAGTCACAAGTCCACAAGTCAATGTGCACGAATCCGTCCCAAGTACAAGGGGCAGGCGGTAGCGACCCCTCCCATCCCGGCACCGGGACAGGTGTCGTGCGCGAAGATCACCCAGACTGGGACATTCAACAAGAATGTGCTGAACAGTCTGGGGGACGGCGCAGTCGTTGCAATAGGGCGCAGGCGAGCGCTCCATCAAATAGCGATGCGTCACACGAGTGTGTCCAATTCGGAGATGACAGAAAGCAACCTGAAGCCGTCGCGGCGCAATGGCACGCAATTTTAAGTTCCCTTCGACCGTCTCCCATCACTCAGGGGATCATCATCTAAGTTTTGATCAAAAGGTACACTTCACCTCCGCTTCACCTCAGTGTGGTAATAAAATATATGTCCAGGAAGTGGGACTGGGATTACCCACTCACTAAACCTCGACAGTGTCAACTTAAATATTTCTCAACAAAAGCAACCCACTTTTTACTCTGCCAGGAATTTACAAGCAATTTTCTTAGGGGTGTACAGTGGTCAGAATGGAGATTGTTAAGGAGCCATCAAGGATAATTTGAACAGAAATCTACTTCAGCAGCAGAGGTCATTCATGCTTTCCTTGTCCGTTATCCTAAGATCAGCCTCCAATTACCCCTTACAAGACAAAGTCCTCTTACAAGTCTCAATATACCTCCTGGGCTTCTTCTTGGGAGCCATTAGTTCAGCAGCACATGTCTTGCATAATTTCAACCACCACCTATGAATGCTACACAGGCTCAGACTGCTTAGCGCAATATATATTTGTTGGACTTGTTGTTTGTTTTAAAAAAAGGATGTTATAGCTGCAACCTGGTCAGATCTTAAGTCCTTACTCCAACCTATTGCCAAAACACAATAGAGAAACTAAACTAAAATAAATCTCGCTGGCTGAGGTCTCCGAATTATCCAACCCTACTGACTTGCATGTCAAGTAATGTAAATTTCCTTATATACCATTTTGGGGATGGCAAAAAACACCATAGTAGTTAGCATGCTGTTTTTCGACTTATTATTAGGGCCAAGACTGTTCACTCTTCCACTATCATTCTCTAAGTTGAAAATAGATAACAGGATGTAATTTGCCATTTTATATTATTGTCCTTGTCAAGTGTCTTAAAATTTACCCCACATTTCTGTCTTTTCATTGCAAAAAAATTTATTATTAAACTTGTGACTACAAATTAAAATGGGAAAAATTACCTTTTCTTGAAGGCAGTTTTGTACCACTGATTCAGAAGTGGTATTTGCTGAGTTTTCTTCTTCGGAATTGAGTCTTTCTTCCTCTTGATCAGGGAGAGGACTTTCATCTTCCAAATCTTCTTCCTTAATCTCTTCTTTCATTAAAATATCTCCAAACATTTCCTAAATACAAATATATTCCTATATAAGATCCTGTAGAATATTTGATTAACAAATTTTATTTAAACTCAATGTATGAAAGAGAATTGTGACCAAAAGAACTACCAGCAAAAGATATGTATATAACCTTTACATTCCAAGCAAGTAGTGGTATGGGTCTACAAATCTTCCACATTTTTTTATTTTCCTTAATTTTACAAATTTATTATTAAATACTTCCAAGAAGATGCCTCCTTTTTTTAACAATTTATTCCATAGAATGGTGAAATCTTTTGACCATACAGGAGATATACCTATCCATCATGAACTCTATAACACTTTCCTCCTGATTCCTACTGTGAGAAGGTATCCAATACTCCCATTTACTACCTTTTCTTTAAGCAATCTATATGTACTCTTGGTATACCTTGTCATACTCAGACAACAAGCAGAAGCCTCTCTATTCACTCATGAATTTCCATCACTCCTAATCCCACCACCCATTCCATTTTATTTAGGATCTGCCTCAAAGAAACTAAGCCAGTTAATAACTCACTTTGTTAAAGCTATCCTCTCTAATGCAACATCTAATGTTTAAAGTTTCTGTAATTCTAAACTGAATTCTGAGCCTAATTCAAGTAACATAATATTAGTCTAAAAGTAATTTGCATAAATACATAACTTTAATCCAATTAAATTAAGTTTCTTTAATTTAATTAGTTCAAAATATTCAAAACTGTTTTGACTCCTAATTGCAATCCTGAGAGGACATTATTGCTAATACCATTAAACACTAAGAAACCTGACAATCTTCAGTCTGCCCAATTTCACTCAGCTGACAAAATTTCTCCTAAAATTATGCACAGCTTTTCTCTATTATAGGGTGGTACTAGATCATGAAGTTGTACATATACAACAAATTTATTCAATAAATCTTCTTCTCCAGGTATACATTCAAGTAGTTTCATTTCCTGCAACATGTGTACAAAATAATCAGTCTCTTTCCTCTTCACATGATCATACCATCTCAATGTTACTTGTATTTTAGCTAACATTTATGTATTTATTTTTAATTATATCCTTCTGAGCCCACATCTTCCACATACAACTTTGGTCATTAGTAAGGTTTTCAGGCTCTACATCATCACAGATCTCAGTTGATATATGTTACATTAACTTTCAACTTTATTGGAATCTTCCTGTCACAAAGTACACCTGATACACAATAATTCAATGGATGAGACATAGCTACATGGGCCTATCAGGTCATCTGAGTCAACACACACTCCATAAACTGCATCTACAAGAATGTGTCTGAAATGCTTAGAAAAGGCGTCACCATCATGAATTGTCAAAAAACTAAATCATGCAGCTACTGCTTAAAAGATGTGAAAATCATGGCTTATCAAAAACAATCATGCAATAGACATATCAATAATATATACACAAATTGAGTCACATCACATCCATTCTTCTATCCTGTGATTTGATTCTCATTCAGTGTCAAAGTTTGTAACAATCTGTGCTATCAGATTTTTGAAGTAATTGGCCCAGTCTTGCCTCTTGCATACTTATTCCTAAAGTTGATTCCTTGCCTCATTTATCTTACATCTGCTTACTTGCATTCCTCTACTTCCCACTGCCTGCTACCATATCTACAACTTCTCCGATACATCTTCTGTTTCCCCCATACTGCACAATATCATCAGAATGCAACATACACTGCATGGATACAACCCTACTTTCACAGTAAATTGTTCTGATTATACAACACAGCCTCTTAATCTTTAACAGCCAACCTTTGTGTAATCCTTCTATCCCTAGAACATACCTTTCAAGGATAATTTTTTCTCCTAGTGATCTTCCCAAACTTTTGATTTAGAATCTTACTATACACCTTTTACAGCTAAATAAAAACCCTATGAAGTGATCTCACCACTTTGTTCTAGCTCTCTACCAGCTCACTAGCCCAAATGAACTTCTGTTGTTTCTTTGCATGCAATTAAAGCCAAACTACTCAATAATCCAGGACCATAATTTCAAGAAGTCTGACACTAATTGCCCACAATTTGAACAAATACTGCACATCACCCTTATTATATACTCATACTACAATATTCTTGAGTCTATTCTCTTGTTGCCCTTTTCTGCTAATGCTTTCTATGCCTCACTTGGCGTCTCATCTAGTCCTGTTGCCTTGCTGTGTTTTATTTTGGCTTCTATAACTTCATTCCTCTCATTGTTTTGCTTTATTCATTCAATACAATATCACCTCTCTCTTCTCAATGTGTTTTCTTCATTTAATAATTGGTGTAAATTGTTTCCATCTACTCTTAGTCATTTATCCTTATTCAAAGGTATTTCATGGTTTTTCATGTATTTTCTATGGCTAAAAGATTTTGTAACCTTATTCTAGGTTAAAACAAGATTGTTACTCTTTTTCTTTGTGCATTTTTGCAACTATGGTCTAATACTACCACCTTATAGGATATTAATATAAGGGATACCTCTGTTACAACTATTTGACACTCATAAATGCATAGTCAGCATCTCAGAGGTCTATCAACAAGCCAGCTAAAGAATGCAGGTGAAAGTCAATTCCTTCCAACTGCTCCTACCATAAACAATCTTGCCTTCTCTGAGTGCTGTGGGTAGAATTAGAGAGATAATGTTTAACAATAGCAAAATCATGATGCATCATTTACCGGCAAGGCTTTTATCTGACCAATCTCTACTTCTCAATACCTGCCTGGCAGACCATTCTGGGAACTCTATTTTCTTGACAGAAAATTGTGTCAAGAAAGATGAAGCTGTGCTGGAAATATTCATATTTAATTGATACTTAATAAATATCTGTATAAATCTTAATATTTATTATTTTAAATATTATTAGATTGGTGTTCTCTGTTTTTTTAACTTGTGTATAGTTGTATATAGCTGTATCTGACAACCATCTTCTCTGGTTGCGCACATGGTATAAATTGATACTCATAAATAACAAGATTCCAACTATGAGGACTGACAGAAGGCCAGCTCAATTCCTGTTAGATATTTTTACCCAAACTTTCAGCATGAAACTTTGTAGACTTTGCCATACGATGTGCACCAAAACTGAATGAACATTGCTTTTACTACAAAGTTGAGCGATATCAGCTTAGTCACTGGATGAATTAGTGATTTAGGCTAGCTTCTCAATTCCTGCCATATGCTATAAATAGCCATCATTTGGATCCCAGATTAAACTCTAGGTCACCCCCCCAAAAAGCCTCCAATGGTGTGCAGATTTGTGTTAAAACCCATACCAAATTGTTTCTTACAACTTGCTAAAGAAGTAATCCATGTTTTGAATTACAGAGTCAAATTATATTTGATACTCAGAAACTGAATGGACCAATCCAGTGCAGATTGGAATAGAGTTGCTATTTATACTCAAAGATCAATAACCATGCAATAAAAAACAACTTAAAACAATTACCTCTTTTAGTGACCAATCTTGTGACATTATTTTATCACCACCACCAACTGTTGGTTCTTGACCTGGGAACTCTTGCTCAGTTCCATCATATGATTCAAAAAATTCTTCTTTGATCTTCTGAGCTGTGATTTCTTCACAATCATCCGTCTATAAATTTAAAGGTGATTTAAATATTTAAAACTTAACCCAATTATGATTAATTATAAGTACTGAGCACAGAGAACTATGTAACAAAATTATTGCATGCAACTAAATAAATAATCAAGTATAATGTTAATATTTTAAGTCACCCTTTTAACCTCCATACCAATGCACATTTACAGGATCTTTTTTAATCCTCTATCCACAACTATCATAAAAATAGAAAAAAAAAATTAGCCCTATAAATTTTTTCATAAATCTAAGGCTATTTATAGAGGAATTGTATTGGTATGTACTAATATAATAAAATAGAAATAAAATGTGGATAAAGATAATTAAGAAACTATATTTTTTCTCTCTGATATATCTAATACAGACACCAGCTCCGCCTGACATTTTTACATCAAAGGGTTTATCAGTTATAACAATGATGGTTTGTTTAGGGCTCCCTTGTGATCAAATATTTACTTCTTAAACCATATTGTTCTGTATACAATTCTCTCTAGTTCTTTCCATGGAAGTTCCTTGCTAATCTCAAAGTCTCTTAACTAACAATCTTCTAGTATGCTTCATAATTTACATTATTCAATGGCAGAGCTGGACGTTGCAACAGCAAGTTACAACTGTGCTGCACTATGAATTTTGAAGTTGCAAAGTCGAAAGTAGCAAATGTTTTGAAAAAGTCCGACTAAGCAAAGATGCACCGCCAATTTTCTGCAATTTGGAACAGGAACAAAGATGACTTTTAAAAATAAATTGCCGTGTTTTTCTGCCTTATAAAAGCATGTTTCTGTTATTGTGCTAAAATTTACTTTGTAATTTAGCAGAGTTGCACAGGAAAAAAAAGTTGCAGTCGAACCAGATCTGGCAGCAAAGTCACACCTGAAAAAATTAAAGGCGCACCCAGCTATGTTCAATAGTAATCCACTATTCCAGAAATTGAACTCTTGCTTTCTTGCAAGGGTTCTAATTTTTAATATATTTTTAAGAATGAAAGCTGATGTAAGCCATTTGGCTAGCACCTTCCAAACACCCTAGATATAAGCAGGAATAAAAATTTTCAGAAGTTATTTTGCACCATCAAGTAAAAATGTAAAAACTCCACCTCTCACCAGCCTCTCATACTAGAAGTTGATTGTGTATTATTTGTTGCTATTTATTGGAACAAAGATTTTTAGGCACACTGGGGGCATAATGAAAATGACTTGCATGACATTAATATAAACAGGCAAAACAACTATAAGAATAATGACATATAAGCCTACATATTTCAGCACTTAGGTAAGATACCAAATCACATGTTTTTTTCCAGGTCTCATCGAGGTAATAATAAAAGAGGTTCTGAGATGGTTGAGGGAAGGAAAGGATAAGATGAGAAGAACAGTCTTTTAAGGGTGTTGAAGGTTACAGCAGGGACATTTTTTTTTTTACAAGCCCATCTGGCAACTGCCTTCTTGGGCACAAGGCATCACTACATCACTACAGCCTAGTACTAGGCTACTTTAAAATAACAAAAAAAATAAAAAAGGCAACAACAGGAAGCAGGTTCAAGCGACGGGCCAAGGTCCACCTCCCCCAGGCGCAGGGACATGTGACTTACAGAGAAAAACCCAACCTATAAGGGACAAGTGGTAGTGACCCCGCCCATCCCGGTACCAGGACAGGTATCATGCGCGAAGATCGCAGTCTTCACAATAGGGTGCTGGTGAGCGCTCCAACATAGGGCCGTGCATCCAGCAAGACTGCCCAATTCAGAGATGAGGGAATGCCTTTACAGCATTGTGGGTACATTCATGGGAACAGTTGCAGCGCAATGGCGCGCAACTTTAAATTCACTTCAACTGTCTCCCATCTTCTTTGCCAAGCAGCCCAAAGAGCTGCCGGTATTCAGTGTGAGGAAGAGTGAAACGCTGGTCCAGTCACTGAATCCTCATGGACTCTTTAGCGCCCTCATCAGCATGCTCATTCCCCAAAATTCCTACATGTCCAGGAACCCAGCAGAAGATAATCTCGACATCCGTCCGGCTTGCCAAAACCATGGCGTGACAGATATCATGAACCAAGGGATGCGAAGATTCCAATGCCTTGAGAGCAGTCACAACGCTTTCTGAGTCTCTAGAGATCACAATCTGGTCTCCAAGGCCGGTATGTTGTGTAATCTCCCATACTGAGTGTTGTATTGCCACCAGCTCGGCCATGAAGACAAATGAAGCACCTGGCAAAGCCCTGCTGACTTCAAACAGAGGGGATACAGCGTGGAAGCCAACCCCTTCTTGTGACTTGGAGCATCCATATACACCGGCATGGTTCTAGCATGACATGAGGTGTGCTCCAAAAAGGTCGAACGCAATACTCCTGGCGCTGTACAAGCTTTGGGAGCAGATGCATTGCGACAAATAGCTAAAGGTGGTACCATCCAGGGTTGCATCATGGGCAGAACCAGGGGCTACACTGGCCGAAAGCTATACATAGCTATCAAACGAGCTTACTTGCTCTAAATCCAAAGGGCTTATGGTATGACTGGCATCTCTCAGGGGAATAAGCACCATAAAATCAGCTGGGAATGCAGAGAGCTGTTGGCAACTGAGGGAGGTGCCAGGCTCACGCATACAGGTGAATAATGCACTGTGCATGGTGTAGAGCGAGTGGCATCTTCCCAGCATTGACTAGTAGGTTCTCAATGGGGGAAGTGCAGAAGGCACCAGTCGCTAAGCAAAGGCCTGTGTAGTGGATCAAGTCCACCTTCCACAATACACGCTCAGCTGCAGATGCATAAAACTTGCATCTGTAGTTGAGCTTCGAACGAACAGAGGATCGATAAAAAAGTAAGGCAGTAGCCTTATCAGCGCTCTAAGCGCTGACCATTACGGAATGGAGAATATCCATGGTGCAGGTACAAGAGACCCTACGGCTGTGAATATGAGCCTCTCAGATGAGGCGTTGGACAAATACAAGACCAAGGAAATGGTGTGATTCAACCACTTCTAGGTGTACCCCATTAAGAAATGGGTCAGGGTGGAGCTGTAGATGGCAACAGAAGTGCACCACCTTAGTCTTGGCCAAAGAAAACCGAGACCTGTGTGCTTCGGCATAGCAAGAGATGTGGTTAAATGCCTGTTGGAGTTGCTACTCCAGAGTTGGCATCTGGGCCGCACCAAAAGAGATCAAAAGGTTGTCATGGTAGAGCATAGTGAAGACATCATCCAGCATCACCAAGGTGATGGCATTGATACTTAGGGCAAGGAGTATGACACTGAGGACACTTACCTGCGGGACACCATTTCCTGCTCTATTGGGCCAGAAAGGGCTCCCCTCACCTGTACAGGGAATCAATGATCTTGCAAAAATTCAGATATAAACATTGGGAAGCGTTCCCTCGCCTGCATCGTGGGAAGAATCTCCATGATACCGTATCACTATGCAGTATCATAGGCCTTATCCAGATCAAAAAACATAGTGCTGCTCTCTACGAATGAAGGCCTCGCAGATGCAGATGGCATTTTCCAGTCGGAGCAGAGCATTCGAAGTTGAGTGGAATTTGCAGAAGCCGCTCTGTGCAGAAGACAGATGGCCTCAGCTATTCGGAAAAAAAGCTAATCTAACATTTACCAATTTCTCAATCAACTTGAACACGCAAGAGGTTAGAGAGATTGGGTGGACACCGGCCGGAGTAGAGTGATCTCTACCCGGTTTGCAAAGACAAACACAGTAGCGATTCACCAAGAATCCGGGAGAAGACCCAGGTGTCGAAGCATGGCATACAGGACATTGTCCGGACCATGGGCAGTGTCGGCACATGAAGCAAGAGCGGAACGTAACTCAGTCAAAGTAAACCTGTCATTGAAGGGTTCTCTGCCCCTAGAAGTAAAGTCCAACCAGTAGCCTTCTGCGACATCACGATGTGCATTTAATGCTAGTAGAGCAGCATCGCAGCAGAGAATGCGGTTGTGAAGGATTCCGCCATGGATGCGGGATCTTAGATTGCAATCCCATTCTCCTGCAGAGAATGGGAGGCAGGCATGCTTTGAAATATACCAGAACCTAGCCCGATGATGTTCACCAACAGTGAAAGTATTCAGGCAGCGCTTATAGCAAATCTGCTTGAGGGCTGTCTCACAATCAGCTGACCACTACAGGAATGGTCAGCATGCAAAAAGGCCAGACTTTCTAGGAATAGTAACTAAGCCCACAGCGATGAGGTTGCTGGAGAACTCAACGGCCTCATATACCGACCTAAACTCCTCGGCTGAGATAGAGAATTCAGTCATTTCCTAAAATGCAGGCCACCATGTATGTACCAAGCACCACCGAGGTGGGCTCTCAGGCGGCAGCAGCTAAGAAAATGATATTTAAATGGGAAAGTGAACACTACCATGGAGGTCATCGAGCACCCCCAAATCAAAATCTGGCTGTGCATCTGGAGAGCACAAAGATAGATTAAGGCAAGAAAATGGAGCGGTTCTCAGGCAGTGATGCATAAACTCATCTACATTTAGGACACCTATCTCAAGCTCGTCAATCAGGTTGTGAAGGACTTGACCCCGGGGATGGATAGAGTAGTTTCCCAGAGGGGGTTTCTCCCATTTAGATTTCTGAACAAGAGAAAGGGCCTCAGCAACCATGCCACTGTGGTGACCCAAATGTGAGTGTGCATATAACGGGCCATTCTCCCACCCTTTTTCCCAATACTCTCTCCCTTCTCCCGTAAGAATGTGTGTGTGGTAATGGGAATGGGTTTGTTTTGTTTTTTGGTTATTTTATGTATAAATAAATTACCATGTTTTTTGTTTTTTCCAGGTGCCATATTCTGGAAAGGACTTAGTCTAGCACATCTTTATATAGCAAACAAAATATTACTTTGTCTTAAGTAAATTTAACGAAGAGCCCTATTAGTATTGTTAAAGAAAGAAGGCTTAGAATAGCCATGCAAGAGTGATAAGATCACTTGTTTTCCATCAAGAGTACAGAGGCACCAAGTGTTTGGAAGACATAGGCATTTTGCTCGCTCGAGTGGTAGGTGGCTGGATGTCACCCCCCCCCCCCCCCACCCACCCACCCACCCTCTTTGTACCACACAAGGCCTTCTCTTTTTTGTAAACTATATATTGACTGTTATAGTCCCGATTTTAGGGAGGCTTTTGATTTTTTTTTAATGTTTCTTAGGATCAATTAATAAGATTTGTAAGTAGGATTTGTTTATTTTTTGATTGTAGGTATAAAGGAAATTTAGCTATATTTTTGTGTGTAAATAGGAAAGAGATCTCTAATATATCACCCCTCTACATTGTAATTATCATTGTACATTTTTTTTTGTAAGTAAAGGGACTGTATATACAATCCGTTTCATTCTCCTTCGATTTCTCACGTCCGGATTAGTAGTAGGAAGCGTCAAAGTCAGCTGATGGTGGAAGGTACACAGAAATAACAGTATACTTCCTATCAAAATAGAGCTGCACAGCTACTGCCTGAAAGGAGGTATCTAAAGCGAAGAGAAGAACGGAGACATCATGCCAGGTTTAAATCGCACATCCTCCCACCTGGTCCCCATCCTGTGGTGGTGGGTTCGCAAAGCCCTTATACCCTCGTAGGGTGGGCAGGGGGCATGCACCCAGCATGGTCTCCTGCAAAAAGATAGCTAACGGGAAATGGGATGATTTTCTTCTTCTTCTTTTTTCTAGAGCCCATCTGGCAACTGCCCACTTGGGCATAAGTCGCCGGAAACATGACAGCCTAGAACTAGGCTACTTTAAAATAAAAATATGAAAACATAACAATAATAAAAATGTGAAAAACTTAACAATTAAGAAGCAATCTCTGGCAGCGGGGGGAGGTCTCCCCCATCCCGGTGCAGGAGCGTGGAACCTACAAAGAAAACAATAACAAACAAAGAAAAAAAATAGAACCTTCTTAAATAAAGGGCAGAAGCCCAGCCTCCCCCCCAAAAGTCAACAAGTCCACCAGTCAATTTTGATTTGTTTTTTTAGGTGTTTTTTTTTAAAAGAGGCTATCTGCTGACTGCCCACTTGGGCATAAGTCGCCGCAAACAAACAGCCTAGTTCTAGGCTACTTTAAAATAAAATTTTAACAGAAACAACAATAAAAAGGGATAACAATAAGGGAGAAAGCTCCGGCGTCCGGGGGAGGTCCCCCTCCCCCAGTGCAGGAGCCTGCGACCTACAAAAAAACAAAACAAAGAACAATAACAAAAAAACAAGTTAAATACAAGGCAGAAGGCTGGCCTCCCCCCGAAAGTCTATAAGTCCACCAGTCATGGTGCACACACTCGTCCCGAGTACAAGGGCCAGGTGGTAGCGACCCCGCCCATCCCAGTACCGGGACAGGTAACGTACGCGAAGATCACCCAGACTGGGACATTCGACAAAAATGTGCCGAGCAGTCTGGGGGACGACGCAGTCATTGCAATAGGGCGCTCCATCAAATAGCGATGCATCACACGAGTGTGTCCGATTCGGAGATAACAGAAAGCAACCCTTACTTACTACTGTTTCTAAACAAAAGGTTTTCATTAAGCTACCCTATCTGGGGCATTTGACATCCAAGTTTAACAAACTCCTTCTCTCTACCCTCAACGACCATTTCCCTCAATGCCAATTCATTTGTATAAACTCCAACCCTGTATCGTTAAATTCCTTTTTTCTCCATAAGGAGCCAATTCCTTTGGGCTTGCGATCCTGTATAATTTACAATTATACATGTACGACCTGCCACAGTCGTTATGTAGGCCAAACTGGCTTACAATTCAACTGCAGGATCGCGAAGCACTTAGGTTTGTCTCATAGGACTGGTATTCCCATTTCTAAACCTGAAGCCTCTTCCATCAGGCAACATTCAGAGTATCACCATCATCCTCTTAATTCTAATTCATTTACCATATTATCTTCAGCCTTAACTTCTCTCGATTTGAAAATCTTAGAGTCACTATATATCATTAAAATAAATTCAAACCTTAATACTTACTCCTCCTCAATTAAATTGTTCACAATATAACCAACCAACACTTCAATAGATTAACTAGCCAACTGACCAACCGAATAAATTTTGTCAGTAATTTTATATGTTTAGTCAGTTAATTTCTCAACTCCCACGTTAAAGCTCAGTCCCTTTGTTCATTCTGATTTGTTTTCGGGTTTTGGTCTTTTTTTGTGTGTTTTTACAATTTAATATAATATTATTTTTTGTTTACTTCAATAACTTTTAATATGTGATAATCAAGTCAGTTTGCTATAATTTCACTTTCTATTATTTTTTTTTTTAAAATACCACTGGGTAATATTATTTAATTCTATATATTATTAGTGTTTGTACTTTAATTTCAATTATTGTCAATTTTATTATTTTAACTTGCCTGCTTCTACTTTTTTTCACACATTCTTTTAACCATTATAAATTAACGTTCCTTCCCCTTCTCATTAGACGATATAGTCGCTGAAGATGGTCCTAGTAAAGGTCCGAAACGTCCGGCCAATAAATGATTAGTATAATCACTTGGGTCTTCATATTCCTGCTATATATATATATATATATATATATATATATATATATATATATATATATATATATATATATATATATATGACGATTACAACAAAAATTGCGGTTCTGATTCCAGTTATAAGTTACGATTCCGATTCTGATGCCAATTCCTTCACAAAATAGAATATTGATTATATGATATAACAAATTAAGAATTTGGCCATAATGTCCAAAAGAATAACAATACAACAAATTAAGATTATTTATTTATCCAAATAACTCCATTTTTATTTGGTATAACTGAAATGTATTTGAAATGAAACTTTCCTTTTTAACACTGAAATTATAATAATTAATACTCCAATTTGAAACTATGAAATTAAATTAATTTTAAAATGAACAAATTCAAATGAACTGTAATGATAAGTGCAATACATATTAAATTATTATTAAAAATTTAAGAATAATTAACTGAATAACAGGGTTACCCGCTGCTGAAAGAATTTTAGCAATAGTATCAAAACTTACTCTGAAAACAGAACAAAATTGTTAAAATAGTATCAAATCTAATTAAAACATAAAACAAAAGTAAAATGGTATAAAAAAAGTTTCTTTGCGGCAAAAAGGTACCAAATTTGTACGAAAATGCCAACTTCGACAGAACTGTTGAACAAAGCTCTAACATCTTAGAATTGTATCAGTTGTTCTAAATGACACTTGAGCCCTGAACAGGCATTCATTTCTCGCATATAAACAATTAAACATATAATACATTTCTTATACAGTCAGATCTTCAATTTCAATTAATATTAAAGTGATGCATTTTTTGTGGACAAATCTAAATCTAGCAAGTAGTAAATAACATATTAATGTTATAATTTCACTGAATAATAGGACAGATGAATAATGGGAAATAAACAATCTTTAAAATTTTAATTCAGCTATTGGTGAAAGAGTCTCTGTACTGAAATTTTGAAGGAATCATTTGTGGAATCGGAAAACTGGGATTATTGTTAGCGATTCCGATGACATTACCCACAAATTAATGATCCTTATGATTCACAATTCTGATTAATCGTCCCATCTCTAATATATATATATGATTGCCACAGAAATCTCTCTCTTAACTGGTACCAGTAAGGGAAAAAGGAGAGGGAAAGGAAGGGAGGCCTGCTTTATTCTAGGAATTCCTTATGTTCCACGACTATGTGAGTGTTCCATGCTCAGGAAACTGGGACACATAGGTTACAACCACTTTGTTGGAGACTGGGAGGTACTAGTTCCAACATCCCATGCTTCAGGACAGTCCTTTCACAGCCTCATGCAATCCATCATTCATTAAGTATTGAAAGTGATACAACACACTTTAAACAAACAATCACCTCCACCTTTACATTTTCTCCCATGACTACACCTGGTGGCAAACCTCGGGATTTATACTTACAGTCTCACCTCATTTAAAATTCTGGTAAATGTGACATCAAATCAGTAATCACATTCATTTCACCAGACAAATACAACTATAAAATAAAAATCACTGAAACCTTCCATGGTCCTTGCAAGTCTATTATCTACTGACCTCATACATTGCAAATAAACTAATGGCTGATGGTCCATTGACAAAACACATTGTAATACATAAAAATAGCAGCAAAGACTTGACACAAACGTATTGCAGCCAAATCTCTTTTGATCATCAAATATGCCTGCTCTGCTCCACTAAATGCTTTTGAACCATATGCAATCACTTGCTTCCTTTCAACCACATTTGCAACCTGATCTTGCATCAAACATCTACCCATCGAATGACCACTGACCGATTTCTATCTGGCTTTTGCAAGGGAACAATCAGCCTATTCCAACCACTCACATTCACCTCAATAATACCAATTCTTCATACTGTTCCTCACTCTTTTGAGCTATGGTGGGGAGGTAATTGATGAAGCTTTTGATAAATTGGTTTGCCATCACTCAAAACAATCTTAAACTCAGGCAAGCGAGGCAAGCGAGTCTTGCCAAAGTCTTCATCTCCTCATCAGTCCTATAAACCTTTTGCTTCACACATTCCCTACACTTTTACTCCAACTTCACTTGATCAATCAAATCTTCATACTTCCAACAATTTGGCTTCACAATGCCCAAAACAATTCATCCATAAATATGCAATCAAAACTACACAAGTATATAGGATTATAGGTCAGACCATTAGCACCCTCCTAGAAAGCTCACCAACCTCAAAAAATATAGTATACTGAGATAACCTTAGGAATCTGCGCTCCCTAGAACTGGGCAATCATTATCCACACATATGACACAACATAGCGTCTAATCTCAGGGTATAAATCACCTCTTTAATGCTATTGCATTAAATATCAATTCATAAAAAAATTCTTCAAATATCAGACATGGCTTACCCACCCTGGCAAGGCTCGAGTATGGTCACTACCAAAACTAAATACATATAAATATTATACTGGCTTCACCAACACAGACTTCTGCTCTTGTTGCTATAATGAAAAAATCATGTAGAAAAAAAAAAAGATAAAAATGTAAGGAGAGATGGATCTCTGGAAAAAACCCATCCTGTTGGCAGAGTTTATTGAGGCTCCCAGTCTAAGGAATGGACATTAGCCAAATGCAACTTAACTAAGGAATAAGTCAGCCTGTCTTAAAATCAAAGTAAATATTTGAAGAATCACATTAACTCACCTTTTTATTATCCAATATTTCATCAACAAATAAATTTTTATTAGTCATGTTTATATCCAAATTTGCCTTAAGAATTTTTGTGGATATTCTATATAGTCTCAAAAGATTCTGCTCTATAAATGTTTGATATACCACAGTCTTTTACCTTTCAATATATGTTATTTTCCAAGCTTCCTTTTTATTTTTACAAATAACCCTAAGGAAAAACAGGAAAATTTGAGTCTTATTCAAACTTGTCTTGCCACAATCTCCTTCCTGAAAAACTTTACAAATCTTGAAAAAGTGTATTATTAATTCATTTTTGCCAAATTCCGGAGGGTAAGATTCCACAACTATTGCCAATGATAAAAGAGAAATAAATAAGAATGAAACAGAAATGATAATAAATGGAAAACTAAATAATTATGAGCTTATTAAATCTTTATGTTTTTGTTTTTTTCAGGAGGCTATCTGGCGACAGCCCACCTGGGCATAAGTCACTGCAATCACATAGCTTAGCTCTAGGCTACTTTAAAATAAGAATATGAAAACAAAACAACAATAAAAAGAAAAGACGAAAACAATTAGGAAGCAAGCTCTGGCATCAGGGCAAGGTTCCCCTCCCCCTGGAGCAGCAGCGTGCGACCTACAAAGAAAACAACAATAACAAAAAACAAACAAAACCTAGTTAAATAAAAGGTCCCCCTCCCCCCGGAGCAGGAGCGTGTGACCTACAAACAAAACAACAATAACAAAAAAAACAAAAACTAGTTAAATAAAAGGGAGAAGGCTGGCCTCCCCCAGAAATTGTACAAGTCCACAAGCCAATATGCACACACTCGTCCCGAGTAGAAGGGACAGGCGTTAGTGACCCCACACATCCTAGTACCGGGACAGGTAACATGCGCGAAGATCGCCCAGACAGGGACATTCAACAAGAATGTACTAAACAGTCTGGGGGACAATGCAGTCTTCACAGTAGGGCGCTGGCGAGGCTCCATCAAATGGCAGTGGGTCCAGCGAGTGTGCCCAATTTGGAGAAGACAGAAAGCAACCTGAAGCCTTCGCAGCATTAGGGGGTAGGTCCATGGAAACAGTCGTGCGCAATGGCACGCAGTCTCCCATTTTCTTTGCCAAGCAGCCCGTATTCCTGCCATGTAATCAGTGTGAGGAAGAGCGAAACGCTGTTCCAGTTGCAGAGTCCTCACAGACTCTTTGGCACCCTCATTTTTCCCCAATTCCTACATGTCCAGGAACCCAGCGGGAAGATAATCTCGACATCCGCCCACCTCGCCAAAACCGTGGCATCACGGATATCGCGAACAAGGAGATGCGGAAATTCCAATGCCCGGAGAGCACTCGGGCGGTTTGTGAGTCGCTATAGATCACAATCCGGTCTCCGAACCGGGCACGTCGCGTAATCTCCCGTACCGAGTGGTGTATTGCCACCAGCTCGTCCGTGAAGACAGACGCAGCGCCTGGCAGAGCCGTGCTGACCTCAAACAGAGGGGATACGGTGTAAAAACCGATCCCCTCTTCGGACTTGGAGCCATCCATATACACTGGCACAGTTCCAGCATGACAAGATGTGTGCTCCAAAAAGGTTGAACGCAATACTCCCGGCCCTGTACAAGCTTTGGGAGCAGAGGCGTGGCGACAAATAGACAAATGTCGTACCTTCCAGGGTGGCGTCCTGGGCAGAACCAGGGGCACCACAGGCCCGAGAGCTATACCTAGCTCTCGAAGGAGTTTCCTAGCCCTAAACCCAAAGGACTAAGAGTATGACTGGCGTCTCTCGGAGGCATAGGCACCGTCGAAATCAGCTGCGAATGCAGTGAGAGCTGTTGGCGACTGAGGGAGGAGCCGGGCTCGCGCGTATAGGCGAATGATTCACTGTACACGGCGTAGAGCGGGTGGCATCTACCCAGCATCGACTAGTAGGCTCTCAATGGGGAAAGAGCGGAAGGCACCGGTAGCAACTCGAAGGCACGTGTGGTGGATCGAGTCCACCTTCCACAATAAACGCTTGGCTGCGGATGCATAAAACTCGCATCCGTAGTCGAGCTTCTCCATCACGGAACGGAGAATATCCATGGCGCGGGTACAAGAGACCCTACGGCTGCGAATATGAGCCTGCCAGGTAAGGTGTCGGTCAAATACAAGACCAAGGAAATGGTGCACCCCAATAAGAAAAAAGTCTGGGTGTGGGCGGAGCTGTGGATGGCGGCAGAAGTGCACCACCTTAGTCTTGGCCAAGGAAAACCAGAACCTGTGTGCTTCGGCATAGGAGTTGACGCGCCAGAGTTGGCATTTGGGCCGCACCAAAAGAGATCGAAAAGTCGTCCACATAGAGCATAGCGAGAACATCTTCCGACAGCACCGAGGTGATGCCGTTGATGATCAGGGCAAGGAGTGAAACACTGAGGACACTTCCCTGAGGGACACCTCTTCCTGCTCCATTGGGCCGGAGAGGGCTCCCCCACTCATACGCGGAATCGACAATCTCACAAAAATTCAGATATAAACATTGGGAGACGTCCCCTCGCCCCCATCATGTCTACGAAGGAAGACCTCGCAGACGGCATTTTCCATCGGAGCAGAGCATCCGACATGGAGTGGAACTTGCGGAAGCCACACTGTACAGAAGAAAGATGGCCTCCACTGCCCAGAAAAAAAACTAATCTAACATTTACCAATTTCTCCATCAACTTGCACACGCAAGAGATTAGAGATATTGGGCGGAAACAGGTCGGAGTAGAGTGATGTCTCCCCGGTTTGAGAAAGGCGAGCACAGTAGCGATTCGCCAGGAATCTGGGAAGAGACCTTCCACCCAGATCTTTTTGAACAAATCTAACAGAAAGGCCATGCCTTGCTCACCCAGGTGTCGAAGCATGGCGTAGGGGACATCGTCCGGACCATGGGCGGTGTCCGCGCACGAAGCAAGAGCGGAACGCAACTCACTCACAGTAAACCTGTTGTTGAAGAGTTCTCCGCCTCTGGAGGTAAAGTCCAGCCGGCGGCTTTCCGCGACATCACGACGTGCATTGAATGCCGGCGGAGCAGCATCCCGACTAGAAAATGCAGAGAAAGCGGTCAAGAAGGATTCCGCCACGTACGCGGGGTCCGAGATTGCGGTCCCATTCTCCTGGAGAACGGGAGGGGGGTCCTGCGAGAACTTGCCCCGAATCCTTTTGACTCGCTTCCACACCTCAGCCTAAGGGGGTCTTCCTGTTAAGTGAAGACACGTATGCCCGCCAAGAAGAGCGGCGGGCGTGCTTCGAAATATACCGGAACCTAGCCCTAGCCCGACGAAATTTAGCGACAGTGAAATCGTTCGGGCGGCGCTTATAGCGCATGTAGGCATAACGCTTCTGTTTGAGGGCCGTCTCACACTCGGTCGACCCCCATGGCAGTGGTCGGCATGCAAAACGGATAAACGTTCTGGGAATAGTAGTCAGGCCCACGGGGATGAGGTTGCCGGATAAGAACTCAACGGCCTCATCTACCGGCCTAAACTCCTCGACTGAGATAGAGAATTCAGTTATTTCCTGAAATGCAGGCCACTGCGCCAAGCACCACTGAGGTGGTCTCTCAGGCTGCAGTTGCCCTGAAAATGATATTTGAATGGAAAGTGATCACTACCCTGGAGGTCATCGACCCCCCCCCCCAATCAAAATCAGGCTGTGCATCCGAAGAGCACCGAGATAGATCAAGGCAAGAAAATGATTCGGTTCTCGGACAGTGATGCGTAAACTCATCCACGTTTAGGAAACCCATCTCAAGCTCTTCGATCAGATCGGCAAGGACTTGTCCCCTGGGATTTATGGAGTAATCTTCCCAGAGAGGATGCCTGCCGTTCATATCTCCAAGCAAGAGATAGGGCCTCGGCAACCGTGCCACGACGCGGCGGAAGTCCCCCGCGTCGAAGTCAGCTGAGGGTGGAATGTACGCAGAAATGATAGTATACCTCCTATCCAGGTGCAGCTGCACAGCCACTGCCTGAAAAGAGCTATCTAAAGTGAAAAGAACGGAGACATCATGCCGGGTGTAAACCACGCATCCCCCAGCCCGGCCATCCCGCGGTGGTGGGGTCGCAAGACCATTATACCCTGGGAGGGCGGGCAGGGGGCACGCGCCTAGCATGGTCTCCTGCAAAAATATAGCTAACGGGGAACGGGACGAGACGAGCCTCCGCAGCTCCTCCCAGTTGGCCCGGAGTCCACGGGCAATTCCATTGAAGGAATATGTCCTCCAGGCCTAGCTCGGAGACGGGGGGGCCCTCCTCGAACTGAAGACCCTCACGGGAATAGCCGTACGCTTCCCGGGGGCAGAACCCCGGGCGCTGTTGGCCGGACAAAGCGCTGTCACCTTCGAGGACCTATTGGCGGAGGTTGGGCTCACCATGCGAGTCTTTTCCTCCCTTCGCCTCGAAACCTTAGGCGGGCGTTGCGGCTTCGGAGGCGGGGGGCCCTCTTTTCGAGGAACCACCGTTTCCGAGCCACTCGTCCACCTCGGGGCGTGGGCGAAGGAGCCGAAGCTCCTTTGTTGCTGTCCTCCTTTATGGGACAGCTTTATGAACCCTGGAAGATGGCCTGGCGACCAACTTCAGGGGTGTTGCCTCTTGTAAGTCTAACGACTCGGTGGAGGCATGTGGACGTTTCGCTTTACGGGAAATGGTCACGCTGGGGGAAGGGGAGGATCCCTGGTTTTAGCCGGGGCTGGGTGTGAACCCTTCATGCTGCCAGCTTTATCAAGGGAGCACCCGGGTTGAGTAGAGCCCACAGAAGTGCTCCGAATAGGCGCGGAAACAACCGTGCTCGTTGGCCTAGATGGGCAAGGAGCAGAGGGTGTCTTTCTAACTATTGAGGCATGTGACGTCCCAGGCAGAGCCGGGCGCGCCAGGACCAAGTCCTTAGCCTCGCGGAATGAGAGTCGATCCTGGGCCTGAATGGCCAGGATTTCTTTCTCAAGGAGATATGCACCACATTGCTTCGAAGAAGCAGGGTGCGGCTCTCCGCAATTGACACACTTGGCCAAACACGATTTGGACTTATCGTGTGCAACCTTGGAGCAATTTACACAGACTTACGGGTGACCCCGACTTTGCACGTCTACAAGAACAATTCGTATGGCCGAAGCAGTGACAGTAATAGCACCGCCACAGCAGTGGCACAAATGCCTTCACACAGTAGAGGTACCAACCGGCATGCACCGACTCAGGGAGCTTGTCACAGTGGAACATGATGAAGAGTGCAGGGGTGGGGCTCGAAGCCCCTCCCTGTTTTCTCATCACACGTTCGACCTTGACCGCCACATGGTCGGCCAGCTCTAAGGTGATGTCCTTTATGGAGTAGTCAACAAGTTCCCTCGCATAAAATCCTCCTTTCACAAAGTTCATGGTAGAGTGCGGCATCACACTCACTGGGGTGCCATGAAGTGTCCGAAGCGCACTTATCTTTGCTGCCTCAGCGGGATTTGCCGCATTTGCCAAAAGGCTCCCATCCGAGAAACGGGTCACCTTCAGCTCTCTACCAATTACACTAGCTAATCCTCTCCTCTGATGGATCATGTGTCCCTTGGCCAACATGCTGCCATCAGTGGAGCGAATGACGAGGAAGCATTTGAAGCCAGCGGGCTCGAAAATGCCAGGTAACTTCTGAATCAAGGGCCCCAATGTTATCGAGGCTCCGCCCTGCGCACTTTTGGTCTTTGTTATATTCGGGGGCTCCGCACCCGGGGGGGTAGAGGAGCCGGATGTGCCGATCTTGGCTTGGTCACTTGCCAACGTGGCAGCAGACCCATCCATCCCCGCAGCCCCCACAGATGGAGAGGAGCCCCGAGTCTTCTTTGTCTTTTTGGTCTTTTTCATCCTTTTCTTTTTTGGAGAGGAGGGCGGGGAATGAAACCGCTTCTCACCTCCACAGGCAGAAGCCCCCTGTCCAGATGGACTGGCCTCAGCCAGGTCCTTCTCCGAGATGGAGAAAGTCATGGTAGTCATAGGGGCACCTGTCGGAGGAGATCCCTCCCCTCCTTGTACTGCCTCAGAAATCCTAGCCATTTGAGGAGGTCCTTGCATAGGGGCGGACTCGGGTTCGGTGTTTGGCGCCGCGCCCGGATTTCCCCCCATGGAAGGCCCTACCATCTGAGGCTGGGTTTCCTCAAGGACCATGTCTATCACAGGAGGGGCCTCCAGTTGGCCATTTCCTCCCAGGACATCGCAGGTCCCCTTGGCATCATCTCCAGTCTTGTGTGGAGAGGCACAGGCCTTGACCCCAGAAAGGTTTAATATTCTTGCCAGCAGGTCTTTTGAGGGAAGCGACTAAAGGGGTCTGGCTTCCCTCTCCCTCCCTAAGGGGGTTTGCCCTACTGAGCCGCTTCAATGGGGAGCGGCTGGCTATGGGCTGCCTGCTGGCTTTCTTGGCAGTCCCCTTGGAAAGGAAAGAGGGGACTGCCAGTAGAAAAATGGAGGTGCCTGAAAGCACCTCAGGAGAAGGGGGTGAGGGGGAGTCCCCTGCACCCATAGCTGAGGAGAGGAGTAAGCCTCCTCTCCAGTTAGAAAAATATGGAGGGTCCCCTGCACAAGCACAGGAAGGAGGGGGCTCCATTTTTTTACTGGAGCTGCCCGAGGGTGGCTCCGTCGTTTGTTCAGGGGGAATTGAACGGGCGTTTTTTTACACTAATCATTGGGCATGGTGACTCTCTTTTTATTACGGGATGCAACCACTTATCACCTCTCGCAGTTGCCCGCACTGCAAGAGGTGCTTACAGGCCTGGCAGAGCCAGCAACAGCCATTTGGGACCACCCCTCCCTCCTGGTGGCCTGGCATTCCATCGGCATGGCGGCTCCACCTTAAACACGGCGTAGAAGGATAGATTGTGAAGAGGAGAGGAAAAGGGATGTGAGGAAGGTATGGGTGGCGATGAAGCAGGTTGTTAAAAAAAACCCATCCCAAACCGGAGCTCAGGGCTTAGGGAACGTTGTCCCCTCCCCCCTCAGCCCTGATCCAAGACGGTTAGCTTGAGAAGAAGGTCAGCATCTACCCTGTGAAATTAGAGGCTGACCAGAGAAAGTTGTGGGAGAGGTTGTATGAAAAGTTAGGAAACAAGTGTTTTGGAGGAAGGAGAAGAGGCTAAGCTGGGGTTGGACGGGGTGCTGAGTCCCGTCAGCACGGCGGCCAGGATGGCAAATCGCCGCGCCCCTTGCATATTTAGGCAGCCAGGAGTTCGGACTTGAGGGTAGAATAATCCACAATGGCTTCAGACAGGAGGGAAATAAAGATATCGCACAGTGGGGTACTAAGAAGGGAAAGTAATCTAGAAATACCATCTCACTCGATATCCCAATTATTAATTTAAAGATCTTTTCAAAATGTGTGAGGTAGGACCCGAAGTTCTCTACTTCCTTGAAAACAGACCTTAACCGATGGCAACTGCAGAACCTCAGTCAGGGAGCTAACTAACATTGTCTCCAATCGATTTTGGCTTAGTTCGAGCTCATGGTGTCTGATCCCCTTACATTCTTTAATATATTAGATCTGGTTCTTTCAAATGATGATCACTTGGTTCAGGAATCTACTGTCGGGGAAGCATTGGGAAATAGTGATCATTTTAACTTGATAATAGTGAAAGGTAGAATATGAACAAACTCCACAAAAACTCCAAATTTTTATAGGGGAGATTACGATAAATTACGAAACTTGCTGAATCAGATTAGGTGGGATATAGAATTCAGGGGGAAGAATAATTATGAGATGTGGGACACTTTTAAGACTATATTAAATAAGGCCCAGATTCTTTCAAAACCCCTTCATATCTAATAGGCCCTATTTTATCACTGTTAGATTTGTTATTAATTCTATAATAGCTAAAGAATTTTCTTGGATCTTTATTATTATTTTGAGTTAAATTAATTTCTGCTCATTTTTTGCTCTTCTTAATAATCTTATTTAGCTCATTTCTGGTCAACCTATAATGATTTAAATTGTCAAAAGTACTTTCTCACTGTAATCTCTGCTATGCCCTTTTCTTCTTAGAGATTTTCCTAGCTATCTCCTGATCCTATGACAAATGCTTCCTACATTTCTTCCTAACAAACAGCCTTCATTGGAATAGTCTGCTCCTGGACTATATTTAATATAATCTTAAAAGTGTCCCACATCTCATAAGTATTCTTATCCCTGAATTCTATATCCAACCTAATCTGATTTAGCAAGTTTCGTAATTTATAGTAATCTCCCCTATAAAAATTTGGAGTTTTTGTGGAGTTTGTTGATGTTCTAGCTTTCACTGTTCCCAAGTTAAAATGAGCCATATGATGATAAATATTTCCCAATGCTTCCCTGAAAGTCAATTCCTGAACCAAGTGATCATCAGTTGAAAGAACCAGGTCTAATATATTGGCACCCCTTGTTGCCTTATTAACAAATTGACTAAAAAAATTAACCTGAAAGCATTCTATAAACTTACAACTTGCTCTATCCCTTCCTATCATATTTTCCTAGTCCACAGAATTTAAATTAAAGTGAATTGGATAACTGAATGGCTGAAAGACAGGAAACAGAGTTGTGCTGAATGGGGTGAGGCCACAGTGGAGGGACATTAACAATGGTGTACCTCAAGGATCAGTTCTAGGCCCTTTATTATTTATCATTTATATAAATCATCTTGGGGAAGCAGTAAATAGCAAAGTGTCAATTTAGGCTGATGACACTAAATTGGCAGCTGTAGTCAAAGAAGTTGAGGGTAACTTTAAGGTGCAGAGTAACTTAAATAAGTTATTAGCTTGGGCTCAAAAGTGGCAGATGACTTTTAACCTTAAAAACTGCAAAGTTCTTAACATGGGAAGGGATAATAGGGAATTTAGTTAAGAAATGGATGGGCAATGGCTGAATTCCGTTGAGAATGAGAAGAACTTAGGAATAGTAGTAGATAGATCACTGACGTTTTCAAAGAAGTGTATTGAGGCAAAAAATAGATCAGATAGGGTGCTAGGTCACATTAAAAGAAATGTTAGCTACAAGAGTAAGGAAGTCATCCTTAAACTCTATAACTCATATGTTAGGCTACATTTAGAGTACTGTATAGAAGCATGGTCACCACATTTTAGACATGACATCAACATTCTAGAGTCAGTACAAAGGAAGGCAACAAAAATAATACCTTCTCTGAAGCACCTTGAATATGAAGATAGACTGAGGGTACAAAATATGTTCTCATTTGAGAGATGTGTGAGGGGAGATAAGATTGAGCTTTTTAAAATCTGTTCTGGGATGGATAAGTTGGATTTTAGCAAGTTATTTGAGTTGGAAGGTAGTAATAAGAATAGGGGTGTCACCACTTAAAAATGAAAAACAGAGGTGTAGGTTGGATATTAGAAAATATATTTTTCACCAATAGAGTGGTAGATTACTGAAATAGTTTGCCATCTGAGATGGTAGATAGTCCAGACTTGAATGTTTCCAAATGCAGATTAGATGATTATATGGGGAGGGAGGGTTAACTTTGGGGGGTATTCTGGACTCATTCTTGTGGATGCAGTTTTTTATTATTGTATATTATGATTGATTTGGATTTTGAAGAGTCTTGATGATGATGCTTTTTGTTTTTGACACATTCCTGTGTATGGTTTTAATTGTATATTGTAGATGCATGATCTGACACAATCCTATGGATGCATTTTGTGGGTAGGTTTTGACAGATGCAAATGACCTTTGATAGGCTGTTGTGGCTTTTGTCATCCATGAAATTATGATATGTTAACTGTATCTACTTCATATCCTTTCCTTATTTCCCTGATCATTAGCTCATCAATACAGTCAGTCTATCCGGGTGGTCAGTAAAAATCTCCCAAGTGTATTATCCTAATTTTACTGACCCTAATATCTATGCACAGTGACTCAACTTCTTCTTGCATTATAGAATTATTTAGATTTGAACAAATGCTATTTCTGTAGTTCAAATTCACTCACATTGCCATTAAATTTATTTTCATTAATCCATGATTCTATTAAACATATTATATCTATATCTTCATCAATAATATAACTAAATAACTCATCTTTCTTATTTCTAAGACTACGAGCATTGGTATGAAGACAACTCAGCCTTCCATCCCTGAAGCATCTCCTTTAGAATATATACCTTTCCCTCTATCTCCTCTGCAACACTTTCATTTACCTGCCCCACCCTGTACTCTTATATTACCCTGACCACTATCAGTAACTAGTTTCCTGCCTGCAAAGACCTGATGACACTATCTAACTCCTGTACAACACGTCAATTCCAGCCAGGCTTAGATGGAGTCCATCCAATGCATACAATGCCTTATTCCCATAAAAGCCATTCCAAACATCTACAAACACTAATACCAACTCTTCACACAGGGCTTTCATATACTCATTCAGTCCAATTGCACAAGACAATCATTCCATCCCCACATCTAATCTCGGAAGCACACCTGAAACAACGCCTTTCACTCATCCTTTCAACTAACCTTTTTTTCCTCTCTCATAACTCACATGAACCCACCTTCTTTACATCATTTACTCCCACATGCCTAATCACAACTGCATCCCTCTCACACCCAGACATCAGACTATCATACCTCTCAGATACATCATTTACACCAGCACCTGGCAAACAAATTCTCACTTCCTTCCATTTGCTCACACTCAACTTCCTATCTAAATATCTAATCTGAGAGTCACCCATAAAAAGCACCTCAGTAATCCTCCTAGTCCACCTAGGCCTAGCATTACCCTCCCTCTTGTTCTCATTCAAACTACAATTTATTTCACTTTCTGCCACAACCACATCAGACAAATCACTTTCAACCTCTTCCTCTCTTATTGCAGCAAATCTGTTAGTCAACCTAACAGGTTTCATGTCCCTCTTACTCACAGACCTAAGCTGTCCTAACTTATCTATTCTATTCATATTTACCTACCATTCATCTTCACTCACATCAGTCACTTCTTCTCTCTAGTCCCTATTCTAGGCCTATCTTCCACCCTCCTGGTCCCAGCTACATTCTTCATGCGTACACCCGCATCCCTTATCACTTCATTCACCAACTCACTTAATCTCTTGAACTCATCACACAACCAACTCACCTCCTCTACTAAAGCCACATTTGTACTAGTCAAATAACACACCGGGCATTCAGATACATTTGCTATTCTTTCAACACCAGAAAACTCACAAACTATATACACACAGCCATACTGAGAAACTTTTCAAAACCCTTTAATTAAACAATCAATAAAAGTGTAAACAAAAATGGGGAGATAATTAGGCTGCTCTGAAATATAAACAAACTGGAGCTATTTCACCAAACAGGAGCTAAAATCTAGCCCTCTATCTAAGCTGTAACATATTACTCCTACACCTATACAACACCCTGTATCCCTCCCATAAATCTCGTTCTCTTCCTCCACTCTCTCTTTATACTAGTTATATATATAGTTTTTTCTTCTCTCTCTCCCATTTATCACCTTATTTCTCAATTCCTCCATTTTTTTTTTAATTTTAAGAGCTCATCTGACAATTACCTAATTGGGCATTAGTTGCCATATTCAACACTGCCTAATATTAGGCATCTTTAAAATAAGATGCAAAAAAAAAAAATAATAATGAACCAACAATAAAAATAAAAACAAGTAAAAAGGCAATAAGCAGGAAGAAAGCTCCGCCATCTGGGGGAGGTCTGCCTCTTCCAGGTGCATGAATGTGCGACCTACTAAAATAACCGAAAACAACAAAAAAACAACTATTTAAATAAAGGGGAGAAGGCCGGCCTCTCTCCAAAAGTCTATAAGTCCACCAGTCAATGTGGACGAATTGTCCCGAGTATAAGGGGCAGGCTACCAGTAGCAACCCCGCCCATCCCGGTACCAGTATGGTGGAGTGAATGTGAGTGCGTTTGAAGGGCCATTCTCCCACCCTTTTTCCAATACCCTCTCCCTCCCTCTATAAGAATGTTTGTGTGAATGGGAGATGTTTTTCTTCATATATATAGATATAATATAAATTTTGGATTTCATGTTTTGTCTAAAATGTTTTTTTTCTCTTCTTCAGCTAATTACTTGTTTGTTATTTTGTGCCACACTGTTAAATTTCAATAGATAATTATTACTGACTTTTGTAAAGAGTGCCTCAGATTGAAAGTTGGCAATAGAATGAATGGTACAAAACAGACGGGTGCCGCATAAGTCCAAGTGGGCAAGCTCGCAGCCATTTTCAGAAAGAGAGGATTCATTAAAATTTCAAATGTTCTTTGAAAACCTAGACTATGGTTAACAATCTAATATATATATATAGAAAAATAAATGTCTCTAAAATGCTGTAAAATCAAAATAAAATCATAAGACACGACACATCTATCTGGTTCTAAAAATGATAAAAATAATAAATTTCCTTAAAGAGATTTGTCTGATAAAAATGTAAACATTCGATTCATGTTAAAGGTTCACTCATGTTCGGAAAGGATGCTCCTCAGAACCTGCTGAGGACACATCCCTTGGCAAATAAAAGGAAAAAGCCTTTGCCTCAGAGTATGGAAACATAGGCTTTCAGCAAAAAGGTGGAGTACAGACATTAGTACTCCACAGTGAGTGCACATTGGAGGCTGCTGAAGGCCATCCATTAGAAAGCCATGTGTCAGATGACAATGCCCAATTCTCAGATGGCATAGAATAACATCCTGAGTACGGGTCCTAGTAGTGCGTGGCCAGGGGCGGACTGGCTGTTTGATGTCATGCAGTTTAGTTAGGGGGAGTTCATCCTAAGTCCTCTGCCACTGGTTGACCATGTACTCACAGAGGTGGAGGTTCCTAGAGATGCAGCTGCCTTGGCAAGAGCATCTGCTCTCTCATTTCCTTTTATACCTATGTGGCTAGGTACCGAACAGAATAAAACATCGTGGAACGAGGATAAAATAAAAAGCCACTGTTGGATCTTTGAAACCAGCGGGTGATCTGGAAATAAAAAGACTAAAGCCTCCAAAGAGCTGAGGAAATCAGAGAATATTGTATAAGATCCCGGTGATGAAGTGATGGTATACAGTACAGCCAGTATCGCGACAAGCTCACCCGTGAAGATAGAGGCTGTATTGGGCAGGCACACAGACACATGACGGGAGGAAAAAATAGCAAAAGCTCCTACCCCATCAGAGGATTTAGATCCATCTGTGTAAATAAAAGTGCTTGATTTGTGGCACAAAGTGTGTTTATAAAACAGGCTTCATAGAACTGAAGGCAAGAACTTGGTCTTCGGTTCACCTGCCAGCACCTTGTAAGCCCTCACAGGTGGCAATACCCATGGGGGTACTTTAGGGATCTGATATGGAATAACTGCTAATTCCCTCAGTTGACCTGTATCTCCAGTCATACGCAGGGCAAAGGGGCGAGTGAGCGAAGGAAACCTGTCATATGAGGCCACCGAGGGAATATTATAGGTGCACTCATATGCAGGTGAGTGGGGGAGTTGCTGCAGCCTGAAAAGGTACTGCAGGTTAAAATTAAGGTCGTAAAAGGATAGTGGAAGGACCTCACTCTCTGCATGGAGACTCCATACTGCGGAGGATTTGAATACTCCTAAGAAAATTGAACTTACCTAGGTTTGAGGATGAAGCTGAAGAGTACACCTGTGACCCATAATCCAGCTTAGACTGGATCAAGGTTATATACATAAGCCACAGGGTACGGGATCACTTCCCCACGAAACATGTGATAGAAGTTTTAAGATATCCATTCTCTTCCAGCAGGATTTTTTTCAAGGCAATTATATGGGGGACACAGGAGAGCTTTGAGTCAAAGATAACCCCAAAAGTTTACAATGAGGCTCAAATGAGATGGGAAAGCCATACAAAAATAAGGTTGGCTGTTCCCAATCAAATTGCCTGAAATTGGAGAAATGAACTGAGAGTGACAGTTGGAAGCCTTTTGCAGCGGCATTCTTGGCAATGATGTTAATGGCCAGTTGCAATTTACTGATGACAAATGGCGGCCGAGACCCGGCTGATAAAGTTGCCCAGTTATCGACATAAAGAGTTGTCATTACCTCTGCAGGAAGATCAGTAATAATGCTGTTGATAGCCACCGAGAAGCAGGTGACGCTCAAAACGCTTCCCTGTGGCACACCCTCTGTCTGATCAACAGGCTCCGATATGACATTTCCTACCCTAACACGGAACGTGCATCCAGCTAGAAATTGCTGTATGAACCTAGGAAGATGGGCTTTGAAACCCCAAACATATAGTTGCTTCAGGATACCATACCTCCAGGTGGTATCATACACTTTTTCTATATCAAAAAGGAAAGCAATGGAGTGTTGTCTCTTTGAGAAAGTTTGGTAGTTGATAGAGTTGATGTACCCTTTAAAGGAAATTCAGCGAGCCTGGCAGAGGGTACGCTGTCATACTGCCCTGGCTAGGCTACGAGCATACTTATTGATATCAGTAGGGTTTCGATGTTAGCGACGACAAGCTCACTTACACTCTATCACCATTTTGCTGCATTCCTCAGACCAAAAAGGGAGATGGGTCTTGTGGGAAGCAGTTCTGGAGAGGGGCACAGAAGAATTTGCCGCCTAGTTGACATGATCATGGAAGTTCTCCAGGAACATGTCAATGTCGCCCTGAGGGAAGTGTCCAGAATGGTGAGAAAGGTATTTAAACTTTGGCCAATTGGCTTTCCTGGTGTTCCACCTATTGCCCGGTGGGGAAGGATGGCCACCCAGGCATGAGGTCAGAACTGGGAAGTGAACACTTCCTCTCAGATCAGGATCTACCGACCAACTGTAATCTGCTCTACAGTCTGAGGAACAAAGTGACAAATCTACACACATAGAGATGTTGGTCTGACAATGGAAGGATGTTGGAGTGCCATCATTAAATAATGACACATCCAATGTCTCCATAAGTCTCACAATCAGATTTCACTTGGGGTTGTCATCATAGTCTCTCCAAAGGTGGTGTCTTGCATAAAAGTCTCCAACTAATAGGAATGGGGTCAGGAGTTGGGAGATGAGATTGGCTAATTTGTTAGCAAAATCGGAAGCAACTACTCCTTCATCAGGAGGAAGGTACAGTGAGCAGACTGTGTATAAGCGATTGGTAGACACACAAATCGCCACTGCTTGAGGGTCTGTTCTCAATGGGATTGCTAAGTGAGAACAGTCTTCACAGACAAAAATAGCTGAACCATGAATGGGTTCTGGTGGATTCGTAAAATATCCTACATAGTGGGGGATATTGGGTAATCAACAACTAGCCAATTGGGTCTCCTGTAATGCTATACAGCAAGGGTTGTAATCATGAAGCAGGAGTTTGAATTCTTCCCATTTGGAGAAGATCCCTTGTAGATTCCAATGAACAATTGGAAACATATTCATTGTTTAAGGTAATTAAATTTTTCTTTGCACCTGATGAAGGTGACTGGGGTTTTGAACCAGGGTGTCTACATGTTTGGGGATTTTGAATTAAAGACTTTTCAAGGTTTTCAAGGATTTTTTAGAAAATAATCAAGGATGGGTTTTAGCCATTGAGTTTTTCTTTAAATTAAAAAAGTGTAATAAACATAATGGGACATTGATGAAGGTGAGGTATTTAAGGGAAAAATGGGTTATAAGCAAAGCATAACCAAAATCAACTCACCAGTGCAAAAAAAAACAAGAACAAGGTATCCAAGCAACAGTCACAGAAGTATAGCGAGCATTGATCATAAAATAAAATGCATCCAAAGCATACATATGTTCACTCACATTAGTGAGTAGATTAACTTAAATATTACTATTTTCCTAATAAACATTAAAAAGTATATAAATAGTGAATTTGAAAAATCATTTGAACTATCACTCAATGATTTTTTTTTTTTAATTCAAGGACCATCCACCTTTTTCATAAAATTCAAGGACTTTTCAAGGATTTCAAGGCCAAAAATAAATTAAAGGGTTTTCCAAGGACTTCATGAACCTTTTTGATATTTAAGTGTAATTAACGTTTGAGATATAGGTAGTTTGAATGTTTTGGGGATAGCTTTTTTATTAGATGGCAAAGAACCATCTGTCAGTTGTGAATATGACAGGGTGGTTTTGCTGGCAAAGATGACTCCAAAGATAGTGGGTCCTCTATATTGGTAGGTAGTAATGTCAGAGAGATGGTACCAGGTCATTCTGAGAGGTGGCTGGTGGGTCAGCTGGGATGGGTGAAGAAATCCCAGAAGGCTGTTTCTCCTCTTTCATAAGGGCCACAGCCAAAGCTGGATCAGAAAAAATACATTCAGCTTCTTCTGGAGTTACTGATGCTGTGGATGTAATAGGCTGGCTAGTTGTGACTGATGGACTCAAGGCAGATTCAGTGGGAGGATTTTGGATGTCCAAAGGTAAAATGAACACCACACAAACATCCTCGGAATCTGCCTCCATATCTTGAGGACATGTCAATGGTTGGTTAGATGCTGATGGAGGGGAATATGAGGAACAGCGAGTCTTCTTGCACCTTAGTTTAGGAGAAGCAGGAACCTCCCAAATGATTGGAGAGGGAGGAGCATTATCATTCTGAGGCAGAGATTCTATTGGGGCTTCTTGATGGATATTCTGTGGCTGTAAAAAGTGGAGGTCTAAATGGTCTCTGCTGTCTGTTACGGACTGGTCTGGTCGCTCTAAGAGCGTCCAAAAAAACTCACTCCTGGTTGTATGTATAATTCTTTAGCTCTCCTTCTAGCATCCTTCATGCTAATTTGGAATTTATTCCAAGGAGCAACAACCTCTATCTCATACAAGAAAAAGGTGCTCTGCTTAGAGGTGGCTAGGTGATCGCCATCACAATTTGTACAACAAGGGGGACGAGGGCACGGTGTTCCATGGAAATCAGAGGAACAATCGACAGATACCCTCTCCTGTCTGCAGTGCTTACTGACATGTCAAAAGCGTTGACAATGAAAGCACCTGTGGGGATTCTCCATGTAGAGCTTCACCAGAATACACAGATAACCAGCCTTGATATTCTTAGGGAGTTCCAACCTATTGAAAGTTAATAGGATAGTAGCGGAAGGAACTCTGGTGCCATTAACATTATGAGTGATGCGGTATGCACCAACTACCTTCTGAGAAGTCAGTTTAGCATCAAGCCGGAATTTTTTCCGAGGAGCAACAACCTCTATCTAATACAAGAAAAAGGTGCTCTGCTTAGAGGTGGCTAGGTGATCGCCATCACAATTTGCACAACAAGGGGGATGAGGTCACGGTGTTCCATGCAAATCAGAGGAACAATTGACACATAACCACCCTTGATATTCTTAGGGAGTTCCAACCTATTGAAAGTTAATATGATAGTAGTGGAAGGAACTCTGGTGCCATTAACATTATGAGTGATGCGGTATGCACCAAGTACCTTCTAAGAGGTCAGTTTAGCAACAAACTGGTCCACATCATATTCAATAAGTTCGCCGGACTTCATAACCCCTTTCAGGTGCTAAAGGTAGGATGGGCTGAAGAGGAGATATTGAGGGAAACAAGAGAATCTAATGCTTTGATTTTTTGATGCTGATCAAATGGAGAGGACTCCACAACAAGGCAGCCATCATTCCTAGGCCACATTTGGGCTGGTTGACCACATTTGGCAACAAAGTCTTCATAGACATTGAAATTGTCAGCTTTACTTATTGGTGTATCATTGTCTGATTTTAAAACTACAAATCTATCATAATCAAAGATCATTGTCGACCTCAGAACCAAAAGGATCGAGTCTACGAAGATCATGGTCATTGGTGGCACAGGGACCAGAAGCCTGGGGCCTCTGGGAAAAGTTTTTATTATTTTTACCCATAAATATTTGTATTAAAAGAACACATACCCCTGGGGGAGTAGAGTCATGTTACTGTAGTTGCCCCCAGAATAGGCGCTTTACACTGTCCTCACGGTAGCCCTTCCCTACGCTACTGCTTTTGTTTGAAAAAAAGTGCAACATCATGAATGGAAGTTCACATTATTATATCGAGCTTGGAGGCACCAGACCCTTAAGACTTGCGCACCCAATTTTGGTCACAAGAGTGACTGCCAGCAAGATTTTGCCTTTGGGTACTCCTAAATCATAAGATAAAAAAAGGGTGTAATTGGGGGGGCGGGGTTGCTTGATTGATTCTCTCTAGTTTGTATATAAAATATTGTTTGGTGATAGGATTGGAGTTTTTTATAAGTAATAAGATCTCAAATTTATTTACCCCATATCTCTTGTAAATAATATTGTAATTTTTTGTGAATACAGGACTGTATATCCAATTATTTCATTCTCCCTCGGGCTTTCACATCCAATTTAATTTAGGAAGCTGGTTGGACAGATTGGGAGTTTAAGGTATATTTGTAGCCCGCAACATTTGGCGCCCAAATAGGGACACGAGATTTCAAAACCTGGAGCATTGTTAGGATTGGATTGCAGTCCATCATTGGATTGGATTTAGTGATTGTTTTTTTCCTTTTTCTGTCCATTCTTATTAACCTGCGAGGATGGCTTCTGTGGAACAGGGCCTCCATGATGAGATTGTGAGACTGAGGCTGGAGCTGAGACAGAAAGAGGAGAAATGTACGATGTTGAGGAGCATGATTGAGGGATTGAGGAGTTGTGGTGGAGTGAAGGTGAGTGTGTATGTGAAGGGCCATTCTCCCACCCTTTTCCCAATACCCTCTCCCTCCCTCTGTAAGAATGTGTGTATGAATGGGAATGAGTTTTTTTTTTTTTACAATATAAATTGATTTTCATGTTTGTCTAAAATCTTCTTTTTTTTCTCTCCCAGCTATTTAAATTTGATATTGTTTTTCTGAAAGACCACTCTAGTAAATTATAAATACTATTACCTGCCAAATTTGTAGAGAGTGGCAGAGACAGTAGGGCTTGAGGTACATTAGAAGTTGTGTTGGGACAGAAGAGCTGTTTATAGCCCTGAAGGTACGATCCGATCCCTATATATATTGTATCAAGCTCAGAGGCACCAACTTTCTTTAATAGCCTAAAGATGTGACTGGATTGTGAAGAAAATTGAGCTCGGAGGCACCAGGCCCCATAAGACACGCGCACCCAATTTTGTCACAAGAGTAACTGCTGTCAAGATTTTCCCCTGGGGAGCTGGCAAATCATAAACCGTGGTACGTGTACACGGTGAAGGGGCGGTGTCGGTGTACACTGCAACCATGCATTCATGGATCTCTTTTGCATTCTTGCCTTCCTTGGTCAAAAATTTGATCACTGCGCAGTGCTCAACCTTCTCCATTGTTGAAAAATTTGTGACTGACAATCTGGGACCAGCTACTGTTTCTTAAATAGATGAGGCAGGAGTGTGCGGCTGTAGGTCCTGACTTGTCATAACTTGTCATAACACCCCCACAAACAGCCATTCCCCTTCCTCTGTTTTGCCCTACTGATTCGCAAAACTTATTGACCACCCCTCATATTTATACCGTATGAAATAGGCTGATAGTAAGATTGCAAGGACTTTGGAAGATTTGAGTTATTTTGACTATGTTATGGAGTATGTGCCTGGTGAATGGAATGGATTGGCTAATTAGATGTCAAGGTATCCTGGTACAAATGATGAAAATGTGTGTAGAGTGAGTGATCCTGGGTATTTGCTGAAAGGGATTATGAATGGAAGGGAGAGTAAGGGCAGTGGTAATTCTTAGTTTGAGAGCGTATGGAATGGTTTGCAAGATTTGAAGAGTGATGGAGTAGATGTGAGAGTGCCCGTTAGTGTGGATAACTTAAGGAAGGAGGTAATGAGTGAAGTATGTAGGAAGCCTGAAAGCATTGGTGTGGTGAGGGTGCAGAATTTTATGAAAGTATTGAGAGCGATGTGTATGCCAGGGGTCTCGCCGTTTCAGGAAGTGTTGATTGTAGCAAGTCATTTGTATGGAGTGATTGTTTATGTGCACTTTGGTGGTGAGAGACCAATTATGTACGAGGATGAGAAAATAAAGGGTTCAAAGCTAATGTGGTGCATCTGCAGTGTTTGAGCGGTGTGCATTACAATTGTGTGATATGAGGGAAAAGAATGATTGTCTGGATGAAGATGAGCGTGTGGTGAATGATGATGTGGGAGTTAATGACAGTGTGGATGTCAGTGCTGATGTTAGTGTGGTTGTTCCTTCTGTGTATTGTGAACATAGAGGACCTAATATGATGGAAGCAAGAGTGAAAGTTGGTGAAAGGTTCTTCTGTGGTTTGATTGTACTGGAGCGCAAGTGTTGTTGGTGAATGAGAGGATTCTGAATAAGTATGATGAGTTTAGATGTTGCGAGCGTAAGCCTGTCAAGTAATGGATAAGTAGATTGGGGAATGGAATGATAGTGCATGGGATCAGGTTAATCTGAGAGTGAGTTTGGGCAGTGGTATGAGTGTGAAGCATGATTTTGTGATTCTGAAAGATGAGCAAATGCTGTGTTGTTTCTTGCTTAGTGTGGACTTTATGAGATTGAATGAGTGTGCAAAGAATGTTGTCAAGTTTTGTGGTATGATCAAATTGGTCATGTAAGATAAGAATGAGATTTTAAGTGGTGATGATGATATTCTAGAGATGCAAGAGATGTGTCCTTTTGTCAGTGAGTTGAAGAGGTAGGTGATGAAGCGTGTTGATTTGAATGAATGGCCTGAGTGTTTAAGTGATTTTAAAAGGTATGTTAAAGATTTTGTGGTTTATATGGATGTTGAATATTTTGTAAGGCATGTGAAGGGTGGTGATGATATGTATGTACCTGTGATGTCCTTGGTTGGTGTGATTGGTCTGGTGAAGGTTGCGCATAACAATTATGGGAATATGGGTGGGTATAAGTTGTAGGAGTGTATGAAGGAGCGTGTGTTCCATCCATTTCTGAGGACAGTTGTGTGAAAGGTGTCAGAAGGGAAAGGTGCAAGGTATGCAAGTGAAGCCGCCAATGTTGAAAGTTGATGCGAAAGAACCGTTTAAATTGGTAGTGATTTATTGTGTGTCTTTACCACATACAAGTGCTGGGAATGTTGGTATGGTTGTTATAGTTGATCATAAAAGTAAGTTTGTGTATGCGGCATCTGTGAGAGATAAAAGGAGTGTGACTGTTGCACGTGTGGTTGAGCAGTTGTTTTTTCCTGTGTTTATGGAAGCCTAGGAGATGTCTGAGTGATAATGGGCCTGAGTTTGCGAGTGAAGTGTTTGAGCAAATGTAGTCTTCAAATGGCTTGGTTGAACGTACAATTAGAACCTTGTGTGAGATGTTGAGAAGGATGAGTATGACTTTGAATAACTTGGATGTATGGTTGGGTAGTGTGTTATGGGGGTATAATTTGACAGTGCATAGTGCAACTGAGATGTTCCTGTGTCAGTTTGTTATGAATTTTGAAAGGCGAGTGAAAGATAAGGTTTCGTTTGAGTGAAAGTGAGCAGAGTATATGGCATGAGACACATGAAAGGTTCCGCTCATTTGAATTAGGTGCAAAAGTATTGAAGGTGAAAGAAGTGAAGGGTAGGTTGAATGTCAAAGATGAGTGAAAAGTTTGAAGGACAGTATAGAGTTGTGAGAGTCTGGGAGAATGGTGTGATGTTTGTTTTGGAGAGTTTGAATGAAGATGTGACTGAGTGTGAGGAAATCCCCACGTGGAAGATCTTTAGCAGAGAGGAACTCCCATGTGCAGCAGAAAGCCCAGCTAGACCTAAAGTGGTAGCCCTCCCCCCCCCTTCCATAAGCGGTAGCCTCGAATCGAGTCCCCCCTGATTCACCTTTATGGGGGCTAAAATAGCTCTGCAAGAAGATTTGAGGCCCTTCGAGAGTAGAGCTGTTTCCCACTAGCACCCAACTCCGGGCAGAGCCTCGGACATAAATAACGCTCGACTCCCCGGAAGAGACACAAGAGTTGAGAAGTCTCGCCCAAAACCCAGAGGATTTCCCCATGGTTCCAAGTCAAGTGTTAGCAACAAAGCAAAGTGACAGCTGGACTATTTTTTGTATTTGGAATTAGCCCCAGCCAGAAGGTAATTCCACTAAACGATCGCCCCGAGTAATTTTCCCGACCTCTTTAATCAACTCCTGTCGAAGCCCTCCTCATTTCGGGTAGCCAAAATACTCTCCCCTGGACCGGAAGTTACCCTTCCCCCTTTCTTTTGGAGAACCGTCATCACTTCAACCTCCCGCTTTGAAGTCCGAGCAGCCTCACCTCAAGTTCAGAAGACATCCGTAAGCCAACCCCTCTCCCCCTTTTAGTAACCCAATTGAGTTAATTCCCCCCCCCCCATTTGAATAGTCTCCTCCAAGAATACCTTAAGTTCTAACTTCATAGCCTGATTTATAACTACAATTCCCCCTTTCATTTACTGATGTGATTTTGCCTGTTAATTCTCTGAGGTAATTTTACCCAACAATTCTCTCATTATTTTTGTGCAAATAAAATTATATTTTTGTACATGCCTCTTTAATTACCTTGAGCTTTGCCATTGTCCATAATTTATCTGATCTCATTGCACTCTCTCACTACTCAGCCCGTCTGAACTCATGGTTTTCCGTCCCTTTTGTCAGTTCGCTTTCAAGTTATTGGTCCCTCCCTGATAGATATAATATGGTATTGATATAATATAATGTCATACCATGACAGTGAGAGAGTGCAGGCTCATCAGAGTCAGTTGAGGTGGTGAAGTGAACCTCCTGACTACACGGTGAGCCATCCGGTGTATGAACTGTGCAGAGAGAGAGAGAGAGAAGGTGCATGATGATGAGATAGAGTGTGATAGTATGGATCTGTCTGGGAAAGAGCTTGTCTTAGTCTCGAGGAGTAGAAAGCATACAAAGAGGAGTGAAAGGAAGAATGCAAGTATGAATGAAAGTAAGTCTGAGCAGTCTTTCTGGTATATGGGAGCTTGAGAGCGAGATTGAGTGTTTGCATAGGCAGGCGAGTGATTTGGCTGATGTAAGTAGACAGGTGAGTGAGCTGCCAGTGGCTGATTTTACTGGTTTTGGGAACAGTATAAATGATAGTGTGTTTGGACAGAATGAACCTAGTGTGGCTGATAATTTTTGGTTTTACGAATGGTGAAGGTAGAGTTGAGTTTGATGTGGAGAATAAGAATTTTTTTTTTTTATTTTAAGAGCTCATCTGGTGACTGCCTATTTAGTCATTAGTTGCTGTATTCAACACTGCCTAATATTAGGCATCTTTAAAATAAGATGCAAAAAAAAATGCAATAAAAATATAAAAAAGTAAAGAAGCAATAAGCAGGAATCAAGCTTTGCCATCTGGGGAAGGTCTGCCTCCGCTCAGCGCAAGAACGTACGACCTACTAAAATAACCAAAAACAAAAAAAAAAAAAACTATTTAAATAAAAGGGAAAAGGCCGGCCTCCCCCCAGTCAATGCAAATGAACTCATCCTGAGTACAAGGGACAGGCGGTAGCGACCCTGCCCCTCCTGGTAACGGGACAGGTAACATGAACAGAGATCGCCCAGACTGGGACATTCAACAAGAATGTGGCAAACAGTCTAGGCAACAACGCAGTTTTCACAATAGGGCGCTGGTGAGTACTCCATCAAATGGCGATGCATCCCGCGAGTGTGTCCAATTCAGAGATGACAGAAAGCAACCTTCGCCTTCGCGGCATTGTGGGGTAGGTATATCGAACAGTTGCGGCGCAATGGCACACAACTTTAAGTTCCCTTTGACCATCTCCCATCTTCTTTGCCAAGCCGTCTGGAGAGCTGTCCGTATTCCTGCCCTGTAGTCAGTGTGAGGAAGAGTGAAATGCTGGTCCGGTCATCAAGTCCTCGCAATTACTACATGTCTAGGAACCCAGCAGAAGATATTCTTGACATCCACCCTAATTGCCAAAACCATGGCATCACAGATATTGCGAACCAGGGGTTGCATAGATTCCAATGCCCCGAGAGCACTCAGGGCATTTTGTGAGTCACTATAGATCACAATCTGGTCTTCACACCAGGACATCATGTAATCTCCCATACCCAGTGGTGTATTGTCACCAATTCAGCCATGAAGACAGATGCAGTGCCTGGAAGAGCCCCACTGGCTTCAAACAGAAGAGATAAGGCGTCTAAGCTGACCCCCTCTTGGGACTTGGAACCATCCGTATATACTGGCACAGTTCCAGTGTGACATGAGGTGTGCTCCAAAAAGGTTGAATGCAATACTCCCGGCACTGTAGAAGAACTCAACAGGCTCATCTACTGACCTAACCTCCTCGGCTAGGATAGAGAATTCAGTCATTTCCTGAAATGCAGACCACCGCACCTGCACCAAGTATCAGTGGGGCAGGCTCTTGGGCGGCAGCGGACAAGAAAATGATATTTAAATGGGAAAGTGATCACTACCATGGAGTTCATCGACCATACCCCAATAAAAATCAGGCTGTGCATCCAGAGAGCACAAAGTTAGACTGAGGCATGAAAATGAAGCGGTTCTCGGGCAGTGAGGCGTAAACTCATCCACATTTAGGACACCTATCTCAAGCTTGTAGATCAGGTCGGTAAGGACTTTACCCCGGGGATTAATAGAGTAGTCTCCCTAAAGGGGGTGTCTACCTTTAATATTTGCGAGCAAGAGAAAGGGCCTCAGCAACTGTGCCACAACACAGCGTAAGTCCTGTGTGTCAAAGTCGGCTGACGGTAGAATGTATGTTGAAATAACAGTATACCTCCTATCAAGGTGCAGCTGCACAGCTACTGCCACTTCAATGGGGAGCGGTCAGTTATGGGCTGCCTGCTGGCTTTCTTGGCAGTCCCCTTGGAAAGTAAAGGGTGGACTGCCACTGGAAAGAGGGAGGCACCCGAGGGAACCTGCAGACAAGGGCATGAGGGGGAGTCTCCTACACCTGTAGGCAGTCAAAGAATTTTGGAGATTCCCCTGTGAAGGCATGGGGTGGGAGGGGCTTCATTTTCTCAGTGGATAAGAAGAAATTGAGGGGCGATTTTTGGTTTTGTCATCAGTGGGCATGGCGACCCTATTTTTTTACAGGATGCAGACACTAATCACCTCTGTGAGGGGGCTACTCATAAATATCTTCAATTCTATGTTGGTTAATGCAATTGGCCTTAATTCAATTATTCTCAGTCCCCTTACCTTCGGCACCATCACAGTCATTGATTCCTTGAATCCTGCTGAAGGTCTTCTTTTCCTTGATATTTACTGAAACATCAACTCCAAATCTCTCACACATACCTCACTTTGCATCATTCACTTATAAATTTCTGTCTTCATCCCATCTGGTCCAGGCTGTTTCCCACTTATATATTGCCGCAATGTTGCACCATCCAGCCCTTGTCTTAAAATTGTACTGGCTATTTTGTTTTGTCTTGAAATAAAATGGGTTTGGGTATCAGCACAGTGAGGCTTCTCTGCTGCCTTGCGTGATTGATGTAAGGGGTAGGAAGCTCACTAGGTAAGAGAACCATGTCCAAATGCTCTCTCATTTCATATGGAACATCCACCCACCTTTCCCTTTGTATCACTATCCTCAGCTCTCCCTGCACCTCATCCACTCTACCTCTCCTCATATCTATATGTTCTAACAATTGCCTTGGAATAGCTATAGTCTAGGACTCTCTCCATATCAAACCTAACTGCCTCACTATCTACATACTCTGACTCTCTATATCTTTCATTGATTTCTCTATTCTAAACATCTTCCACCTTATGTTCATGCATCTGATAGACAGCCTTCCAATTCTCTGACACCTCCCTACCCCAATTGTTTTCTGCTATCTCCACTTCTTGCTCATCATAAAGCTTAAACTCACTTTTACTTTTTTTACATTCTCTTAACTTGTTTATGTGCTCCCACATGTTTTTACCTCCACTCTTATATCTTCTAATCTCATCAGCTAACTCTCTCTCATATTTTCTTATAGCTATCCTCACCATCTCTGCCACTTTATTCTTCTGCTCCTGGTATACGTCCCACCATTCTCTTACTTCTTGTCCCTCCTTATTCTTTTTATTTCTTTTCTTCTCTTTATCTCCCCTCTAATATCTCCATTCATCCACACTCTAAATTTTCACTTTTCCCTACCAAGTGAGCGCATTTTCCCCTACATTCTCTTTATGTTTACTTTATCATATTTTTTATTTAAACTGTAAAAATTACTTTGGGGGCATAAAAAGTAAATTTCTTTGGTATTTTAGCTAATAAATTGCATATTCCTTAAAAGAAACAAATATTTGGGCGGGCATAAATAAACATATTCCTTTGATAGCCTGCTACATCAGTTTTGTTAATATTTACATCTGTATTACTTTTTAATGCTATGGTTTAAATGTTACTATAATTGGGCTTTCCAATTTATTTGCTTGCTTGAGTAAGTCTGGATGAGCGTTACATATTTAGGATGGGATACATATCAACATTTTGTATCTAACCTAGAACATAGAACAAGTACATTTGTAGTCAACCTAGAACAAGTACATTTTATGATTAGTGAAGATGTTTGCATATCTTCACTATTTGTGAATATGTGGGTAGTGAAGATAGGTAGGTAGCAAAGATCTTCACTCTGGTACAACTTAAAGTACATGTATATAAATAAAAAAAACATGTATTACTGAGTCTTCAGCATGGTTCTGCTCCTTTTCTGAGTACTTGTCCATGTACATCTTTCTTGCATTGGTATACAAGTGAGTAAGCCTGCCATTTACTTCAACATGCAATGGAAATGTTTCTGCAGTGTTTATGATGGCCTCCAAGGTGCACACAGCGAGGGAATTCCTTAGCTTTGTCTTGTTTAAATTTAGTTCGGAGAAGGTCCTCTCTACCTCTGCTGTGCTTTGTGGCAAGGAGGTCATTGGCAAATAAAGATAGCGAGATCCTCATATTCTGCTGAACTCTACAATAGGCTTATGTAAACCTGAAGATCAGCGGCGCAGCCGAAAAAGTGGGGGGGTTTTCAGCAGAAATGACACTAAGTTGTATTTATGTTTCATTCCCCTGCGCATGAATTTTCATGCTTGCTTGGTTAAATAAAAACGTTAGAACATTATTCTATAAACAATTATGATCATATACCTAGACCCCCCCCCCTAATTGATTGAAACTCAAGATCATTGTAGAAGGGTCCCCTCCGCAGTGATATCTCCCCCATGAGCAGTCCCATTGAATTTACTAAGGTAAAACATTTGGAAAAGGGACGAAATATTTTACGTCCTAGCGGCCGCACCACCGATCTTCAGGTTTACCTAGGCTTGCTCTCCCACCCTCCTTTCTTCACATTGTCATCCTCCCCCCATAACTCCACCGCTCGCTTCACTCACCCTCAGGAACAAGTAGTATAATGAAAGATTTGGGAACAAAGGACAATGCATTATGGGATGAAATGAAAAAATATCAGTCGCAAATATAAAAAATTACCTAGCACATTTCTATGTATTTACATAAGAAAGATCTTCATTGAGATTTCTTTAATTACCTGTAGTGGGGCTGGTTGGGTATGGCCTCAAGCCACAAAAAATTTTAATTATTGCCATGGAAAATCTAGAGCTACATGTATGAATAATCATGAGGATGCTATTTTGTGAATTTTGTCAAATTGCCAGTAGGTAGCAGTGTAGTTGAGTATACAGTACATTCAGAGAAAATGGGAAACTCTCAGGGGTATTATTAGTAGTAGTATATATCAGTATATTTGGTTGAGAAATGGCACAATTTATGAAGATTTTCTTGAGAAACAGCACCAATTCAGAAAATTCATTGAGAAATAACAGAGAAACCTTCAGCATCCTGTAGAAAACTGAAAAAAATCTGTAGAAATACAGAAAACTGTAGGTCTGGCAACTATGGTGAACACTGGCGTTGTAGCGGGCCAAAAATATATCTCTAATCCCAATCGATAATCGATACAACCCGCTTCCTACACTGTCCGGACGTGAGAAATCGAGGGAGAATAAAACGGATTGTATATACAGTCCCTTTACTTACAAAAAAAAGTACAATGATAATTACAGCTTATATTTACAACAATTTTATATTTACTAGGGAAGTGTGCACACTTCAAAATGAGGCTAAATTCCCCAATCCAAATACGATACCAAAAGAGAATTTTATAACCGGGAAATACAACAATTTACTTATATTCTACACAAAACAAAAAAAAACACAACAACTGAACGGAAAGGGGGCACGCGCTATCACTTGTGTGCTGGAGGTGGGTGGTAGTAGGCTAACTTAGAAGGAGGCAGGATTGTCAACGAAGGCGGGTATGGCGGTTCAGGTGGTTAGCGAGGCACGAAAGCCCTCCTCTCAGGGCTGGGTGGAGCACTCGTCTATAGAACCCCTCTTGCTACCAGTCCACACTTCCACTCTCTGTAGAAGAGATATATCCTCCTTTTATGACCCATTTATTTATACATGGATGGCGAAACTAATAAGTGGGCATTACCCGAAAATACATCGACTAGCTTACCTCTTTCCAGAATAACGCTTTGATAAAAGATTAATTTAAACAAAGTACAATCTTATTATAGTGATATCTCAAAATTAGCTACTATCTTTCCAGAATAACGCCTGGAAAGAAAGAAAAACATGGTAATCATTTTATACATGAAATAAACAAAAATAAAACAAACCCATTCCCATTCACACACATTCTTACAGAGGGAGGGAGAGGGTACTGAGAAAAGGGGTGGGAGAATGGCCCTTTTACACACACTCACATTCGCCCCACCACACCCCTCCTTCCTTAAGCCATTCGACCAGCCACTCACTAAACCCTTTCAATCACTCTTCACGGTACCACTTGTGCTCAATCGCACCCTTCTGCACCCATTCACACTCTTCTACTGGTCCCTGGCTACGCGTAGCAATTAGTCGGGGTTGTTCGTCAGTCGTCCTGTCAGTCTCATCGTCACTATTTATCATCTCATCAACCATACTATTAGCCCTCATTACCAGTTCTCCCATCTCATGACAGAATTCTTTCATACTCTTCCGTTCAGAACCCTCACTCTTCATACCCCCATTCATCAGCTCTTCACTCACAGCTCTCATCCAACTCAAGGTACATTCTTGCGAAACAGACAGGTCACTCACATCCCCTGTATTCTCAACAGGCATACCAGAAACCCCTTCGACTGGTTCCCACCAGAAACCTGAAAAATCAGCCACTTCATCATTCACTACATCAAACTCACCCCTACTATTACAATTCATAAAACCCGAAAAATCAGCCACACTAGGTTCATTCTGCTAAACACACTATCATTCATACAGTTCCCAAAACAAGAAAAATTAGGCACAGGCAGCTCACTCACTCGTCTACTTATACCAGCCAAATCACTCACCTGTTTACACAAAAACTCAATCTCCCTTTCAAGATCCCCCATACCAGAAACACTCTGCTCAGACTTACTTTCATTCGTACTTGCATTCTTCCTTTCACCCTTCTTTGTACGCTTTCTACTCCTCGAGACTAAGACTAGCTCTTTCCCAGACAGATCCATACTATCACATTCAATCTCATCATCATGCACTTTACCTCTCTCTCTACACAGTCCATACACCGGATGGCTCACCAGGTAGTCAGGAGGTTCTCTCCATCTCCTTAACTGACTCTGATGAGCCCGCACTCTCTCAGTCATGCCGTCATTCAAACTCTCCAAAACAAACGTTACCCCATTTTCCCAAACTCTCACAACTCTATAAGGTCCATCAAACTTCTCACTCATCTTTGATACATTCAACCTACCCTTCACTTCTTTCACCTTCAATACTTTTGTACCTAATTCAAATGAACGGAACCTTTCATGCGCCTCATGCCATACACTCTGCTCACTTTCACTCAAACGAAACCTATCTTTCACTCGCCTTTCAAAATTCATCACAAACTGACATGGGGACATTCCAGTTGCACTATGCACAGTTGAATTATACGCCCACAACACTCTCCCCAGACACACATCCCAGTCATTCTCTGTCGTACTCATCATTCTCAACATCTCACACAAGGTTCTTATAGTCCGTTCAGCCAATCCATTTGAAGACGGTACATACGGAGTTGTTCTCACATGCTCCACACCATTCTCTCTCAACATTTGCTCAAACACTTCCCCTACAAATTCAGGCCCATTATCACTCAGACATCTTCTAGGCTTCCATACACACATAGGAAAGAACAACTGCTCAACCACACGCACAACAGTGACACTCCTTTTATCTCTCACAGGCGCTGCATACACAAACTTACTTTTATGGTCAACCATCACAACCATACCAACATTCCCAGCACTCGTACGCGGCAAAGACACACAATCAATCACTACCAATTCAAACGGTTCTTTCCCATCAACTTTCAACATCGGTGGTTTCACTTGCACACCTTGCACCTTTCGCTTCTGACACCTTTCACACGTAGTTGCAACATCATTCACAACAGTTCTCAGAAACGGGTGGAACACATGCTCCTTCATACACTCCCACAGCTTAAATTTACCCATATGCCCATAATTATCATGCACAACCTTCACCAGACCAATCATACCAACTAAGGACATCACAGGTACATACATATCATCACCACCCTTCACATGCCTCACAAAATATACAACATCCATACAAACAACAAAATCCTTAGCATACCTTTTAAAATCACTTAAACACTCTGGCCATTCATTCAAATCAACACGCATCATTACACACCTCTTCAACTCACTAACAAAAGGACACATCTCTTGCATCTCTAGAATATCATCATCACTTAAAATCTCATTCTCATCATCCATGACCAACTCAATCATGCCACAAAACTTGACAACATTCTTTGCACACTCATTCAATCTCATAAAGTCCACACTAAGCAAGAAACAACACAAAATATACAACATCCATACAAACAACAAAATCCTTAGCATACCTATTAAAATCACTTAAACACTCTGGCCATTCATTCAAATCAACACGCGTCATTACACACATCTTCAACTCACTAACAAAAGGACACATCTCTTGCATCTCTAGAATATCATCACTTAAAATCTCATTCTCATCATCCATGACCAACTCAATCATACCGCAAAACTTAACAACATTCTTTGCACACTCATTCAACCTCATCACCTCACATTCACCTTTCATAAGACGATCCTTATCAGCATCCAAAGACAAATCATTCAATCTCATAAAGTCTACACCAAGCAAGAAACAACAAGGCATTTGCTCACCTTTCAGAATCACAAAGTCATGCTTCACATTCACACCATTACCCAAACTTACTTTCAGACTAACCTGTTCCCATGCCACTATCATGCCATTCCCTAATCCACTTATCCGTAACTTCACAGGTTTATGCTCGCAACATCTAAACTCTTCATACTTACTCAGAATATTCTCATTCACTAAAGACACTTGCACTCCAGTATCAATCAAACCACAGAACAACCTTTCACCAACTTTCACTCTCGCTTCCATCATATCAGGTCCACCATGTTCGCAATACACCGAAGGAACAAGCACACCAACATCAGCACTGATATCCACACTGTCATTAACTCCCATATCATCACTCAACACACACTCATCTTCATCCAGACAATCATTCTTCTCTCTTATATATGAACACTTTTCAATTACCCAATTGTAGTGCACACCACTCAAACATTGCAGATGTACCACATTAGGATTCAAACCCTTCATCTTCTCATCCTTGTACACAATCGGCCTCTCACCACCAAAGTGCACATAAACAATCACTCCATACAAACGACTCACTACAATCAACACTTCCTGAAATGGCGGGACCCCTTGCATACACATCGCTCTCAATTCTTTCATGAAGTTCCGCACCTTTGCCATACCAATGCTTTCAGGCTTCCTACACACTTCATTCATTACCTCCTTCCTTAAATCATCTACACTATCGGGCACTCTCACATCTACTCCATCACTCTTCAAATCTTGCAAACCATTCCATACACTCTCAAACAAGGAATCACCACCACCCTTACTCTCTTTTCCATTCATAATCCCTTTCGGCAAATACTCAGGATCACTCACTCCACACACATTTTCATCATTCGTACCAGGATACCTTGACATCAAATCAGCCACTCCATTCCGTTCACCAGGCACATACTCAATCACATAGTCAAAGTCACTCAAATCTTCCAAAGTCCTTGCAATCCTACTATCAGCCCACTTCATAGGCTGCAGATACACAAGAGGTTGATGATCTGTTTTGATCACAAACCTCACACCATACAAAAATGGACGCAACACTTTCAAACAATATCTTATCGCAGCCAGCTCTCGTTCCACAGTCGAATACTTTCATTCTGCAACATTCATAGCCTTGGATACATACCCAATTATTCGCCTGACATTCTCTCCATTCAAACGCTGCTCTTGCATCAGAAAACCTCCCATACAATACCCACTCGCATCTGTATACAATTCAAGCATTTTAGCATTTACACTATAATCTGGGTAAGCCAATTCAACATCTTCAGCCGCTGCCTCTTTCAGTCTCTCATACGCCTCATTCATCTTATCATTCCACTTGACAACCGTACTACCTTTCTTGCCCATCCACTCAGTCAGAGGCTTACTCACACCAGAACAATCACGTATAAACTTTCGCTGGAACTCAATCAAACCCAAAAATGACTTCAGTTGCTTCACAGTCACCGGTTTAGGAAACATTCGCACCTTCTCAACATACTTCGATGATTTTCGCAATCCATTCTCACTCACCATATGCCCAAGGAATTCCACTTCTTTCGCAAACCATTCACACTTCGCCACTTTCACCTTCACACCAACACTCTCCAACGTTCTCAACACATCATTCACCAATCTCATATGCTCCTCAAAAGTCTCAGTCATAATCAAAATATCATCTATAAACGCAATCACATTCTTACTCGCAAACTTACTCAACACAACATTCATTGCCCGCTGGAAGGCTCCGGGAGCATTAGCCAACCCAAAGCTGAGGTTCCGGAACTGGTAATGCCTCTTTGAGGAAGAGAAGGCAGTTACTGGCCGGCTCTCCTCAGCAATGGGCATCTGGTAATACCCCCGTACCAGATCCAGCTTCGTAAACCACTCCATCCCATGCATACTATACACACACTCAGATACCACACACATCGGAAACCTTTCTTTCACAGTCCTTTCATTCACCTTTCGATAATCCACACACAGACGCAATCTTCCATCCGGCTTACGTACAGGAACAATTGGACTATTCCATGCACTCTCGCTCTCTTCAATCACCCCCAATTGCTCCAATTCCAAACACTGCTCCTCAATCTCATCAGCAACCGGACGTGGGAAATGCCTCGGCCGCTGATAGATTGGGGAGTCCTCCTTCAGGACAATCTTGAATTCCGGGAGCTTTGCAACCCCGAAATCCAGATCACCCTTACTGAGGGCTCCCTTTCGCTCAAATATCATTCTATACACATCCTCCCTTTCATACTCAGTTAAACATCCATCCAATTCCACCATGCTCTTCACATCATTATACGTCCATTCACACGTCTCTTCACCTGCAACATTCACCCTGACATCTGTACTATCATCCATACCTACCTCATTGACAGTGGAGAGGTGGCCCAGTACATCTCCGACTTGGATTCCCCTCACCTGCCCTTTCACACTGGGGTCCGCCTGCACACATACAAAAGGATCATTCATTCTCATCAAGCCATCAAACACACAAGCAACACGCCTTACCTTATAACACGCATCCTTTCCATCCAATATCACAGTGTTCTCACTCACATTCAAACTAACATCCTTACTCCAACTCACTCTAACAGACACCCGTTCACCCTTCACAAGCCTTACATTCTCCATAGCAGTCACCTCAATACCAGTAAACACACTCCTCAAAAAGCTACCATCTTTCCCTACATACAACTTATACACCCCATTTTTACCAATCTTTCTCTCAATCTGATCACTCGCAGGATGCACAACCATACGATTCATTTTCATAAAATCATACCCCAAAATCACACCATACTCACTACTCACCTTATTAATCACAGAAAATTCACATTCATTCATCATCATACCATGCATTCAAACAGCTGACCTTATCATTCCAATCACAGGCACTCTCCTATTACCAATACCTACCAAACTACCCTTGCACTCAGACAGGAGGGCTTTCTCGCTAAACTTGTCATACACATCTTTATACACCAAGCTCGCCTTGCATCCAGAATCTATTAAAGCCAAACACTCAATTCCATTCAACTCCACCTAAACACTCAGACACTCATACTTCCTACCAGACAGCACTTTCACACTAGACAGACTTACCAACACATTACTCACACTCATGCACCCAGAGGATACTTCAGCAGGTACCCTCTTACCATTCAGTTTCCCGCTTCAGACTTTCCATTCACACCTTGCGCTCTCAGTCTAATCCAACACTTTTCACTTGAATGTCCTTCCATCGCACAATAGCTACATACATTCCTCTGGTCACGACACATCCTTGCATAATGACCAGCCTTTCCACAATTACCACATGCATATTTCATACTTTCCCCACCAGTTGCTCCACCATTCAACCTCGGACAATCTTTCTTCAAATAGCCTATTTCTTTACACTCGAAGCACTCTTTCACACTTTCCTGGCAATCCTTTATCATATGCCCTTTCTTACCACACCCATAACATGCACCAGATGTCCACCTACATTCTGCAAACATATGACCTTTCCTTCCACACCGACGACATTCCTCAATCTTTCTCCCACCACTCAGTCTCTCATTTGCTGGGACATACCTCGGTTTCTCTCTCATATATCCGTTCCTACGCTTGAAATTCATCTGCCCCCTTCCATTCGACCACCCTCCATTTGCCCATCCATTCTGTCGGCCCAGGAAGTTTGACATCACTCCAGCTGGTGCAGCCTTCAGGGCATCCCTGTAGCTGACAAACTGCTGGGGTGGATGAAAGCTCCTGGGCTTCTTACCTCCAACATTCACACTGTACCATCCATCCTCTTCTAGATCGCTTTCATCATCAAATCGTCCATCTTCTAACAGTTCCAACACATCCTCCCACATCAACCGTTCACCTGTCAGTCTCACTCTCTCCTTTCTCTTTCCACTCAGCCATTCACTCACCTTTCGCGGGATCGTGTCCAAAAACTTCCTCATGAGTGGTTTACATTCATTTACATCATCATCACCATACCTCGTTCTTGCCATACTCTCAAGCCTATGTGCATACATATTCACACTTTCACTCTTCCCCATTCGAGCCTTCTCAAATTCATTCACCCTCTTATACTTCACACTCTCTTTCATTCGTTTCACCTGCCCAATCAATCTCTTCTTCACTACATCGTACTTTGGCTCTCCCACACTCGTTATCACTCGCAAGAACTCCAACACTTTCCCATCCAAACAATCTCCCAGAACACTCACCCAGTGACCCTTGTTCTGTGGGTACTTGAGCTCGCAGTACCGCTCAAAATCCCCGAAGAACTCATCCATACTCTTTCCCCCATGCAATCTAATCTTATCGATTCTTGGCACTTCCCTAATCAAAATTCCTTTCCCCACATTCCCTTCACTCTCCGAAGAGCTACTCTCGGTCTCACTCATTCCAATCATATTGTCACTCTCTCCCTCATCTGGGTATAGCGAATCCACACTCTTTCCTCTCGCCTTCCTATCCTTAACCTTAGAACCATGCTTACTTCCTCTCTTACTTTCCACTCTCTTCCATTCACCCCCTTTCCTACCACTTACAGTATCTTCTTTAGACTCAATCATACTGCCATCCATTCCATTTAGCGGAGTCCCTTCAGTAGGAGCAGGGGTCAGGTTGTAGGTCCTGGGGCTGATCCAGCCCCTATCATCATGTTATACAGGTCCTGCATCCGTCGGTCCATCTGATCCTGTCGGTCTCCCATTTCCTTCTTCATCCTATCAGTCTTTTCATTCATCCCTTTTATTTTATTCTCCATTCCCTCCATCATTCCCCGCAACATTTCACACTCCTCTTCTTTCTTTCTCAACTCCAGTCTCAATCGCACTACTTCTTCATTCAATGTTTCCGCTACAGCCATTGTTCCCAAGTTAGTAAAAAGATAGAAGGGAAAAATCAATCAATAATCGATAATCGATCCAACCCGCTTCCTACACTGTCCGGACGTGAGAAATCGAGGGAGAATAAAACGGATTGTATATACAGTCCCTTTACTTACAAAAAAAAGTACAATGATAATTACAGCTTATATTTACAACAATTTTATATTTACTAGGGAAGTGTGCACACTTCAAAATGAGGCTAAATTCCCCAATCCAAACACGATACCAGAAGAGAATTTTATAACCGGGAAATACAACAATTTACTTATATTCTACACAAAACATAAAAAAACACAACAACCGAACGAAAAGGGGGCACGCGCTATCACTTGTGTGCTGGAGGTGGGTGGTAGTAGGCTAACTTAGAAGGAGGCAGGATTGTCAACGAAGGCGGGTATGGCGGTTCAGGTGGTTAGCGAGGCACGAAAGCCCTCCTCTCAGGGCTGGGTGGAGCACTCGTCTATAGAACCCCTCTTGCTACCAGTCCACACTTCCACTCTCTGTAGAAGAGATATATCCTCCTTTTATGACCCATTTATTTATACATGGATGGCGAAACTAATAAGTGGGCATTACCCGAAAATACATCGACTAGCTTACCTCTTTCCAGAATAACGCTTTGATAAAAGATTAATTTAAACAAAGTACAATCTTATTATAGTGATATCTCAAAATTAGCTACTATCTTTCCAGAATAACGCCTGGAAAGAAAGAAAAACATGGTAATCATTTTATACATGAAATAAACAAAAATAAAACAAACCCATTCCCATTCACACACATTCTTACAGAGGGAGGGAGAGGGTACTGAGAAAAGGGGTGGGAGAATGGCCCTTTTACACACACTCACATTCGCCCCACCACAGCGTTTTCTGGCACTTCTGGATCTTCCTGCCCAGTATTTATTGAAAAATAAGGATTAAAGTTTAAAATACAAATCTCCCCTACATATTGTAATTTTAACACCTAGCTTCCCCTACATATTGCTATTTTCCCCTAGGTATTACCTACCCAATACGATGAGCTGACATCCTCTACAGTAGGGGTTTTACACTAGGAGTGACAGCCTTGCGACAAAAATTTGCAAATATAGTTCATTTACCTCAGTATTGACACAATCATGATTTTAGAAAAAGTCACCATGTCCACATACCAATGCCATCGCTTATTATTTAAGAATACACATGCTCATGGAGTAATAAAAAGGCCGAAAGAATACAGAGAAACATAAAAATTGGAAATTCCTGATTTAGACTGATTATAAAACAAAGCCTGTAGCAACGGAATCACAAAAAATTAACTTTTAAGTAACTTCTTATATTTGCTTGACTAATTCTTGAGCTAATATTTGTCTATATTTTATGGGCTTCTATATTTAACCGTTTTATTGACTTTTTGTCATTCAAAATAGGTATGGGGATACTCGTTTGGGTCTATATTATATTTGTGTGTGTGCTTATGTGAGAATATGTTTATTATATGTATTATTTTCTTGTATTCTAATGTTCTGTGTTTATTAAAGTGAAATAAAGCCAACGTTCGGAGAAATCTTTCCTCTAGGCAGGCTCCTTCAATTTATTTCACTAAGAATAATGGAACGTGGTCTTCGTCCTGATCGTTTGGATGTTCTTAAACACTGGTTGTTTGTCTTCCCAAGGTACAGAGCATCAATTTGTAGCGGCCCACAAGCATACAAAATGTAAATATTTATTGCTAACACACAGACACACACTCTCTCTATATATATATATATATATAATTTCAAGAAGGGTTGGTAACATGACTTAAATCGAGAGATTGGTACACTCGCTCTCCTAAGCGTCTTAAAATTTACCCATGAGTTTCATTTGCATTGCTGCCCTCGCATCGGCAAATCAGGTCTGTAAATATTGGAATTGTAATTGTTTAGCTAAAAATTTACCCATTTAACTATAATCACTTATCATCCAATTACCTACAAAATCTATTTACCAAATCTTAATCTATTTAATATTTATAAAAATATTTACCAATTATTATTTATCAAACAATTTACCAATTAATACTTACCAATATTTACCAATTACTATTTATTAACTATAAATCAATTACTAATGTGACTGAGCTTCAAACAGGTAGCACGTGTTTCGTAGAGCTCTCAGAATATTTTGATTATTTGATATACTTTGGTGTGTGACATAAACATAAATATTAAGTTATTAGATCAAATATTTGGTTAATATAACGAAGTTAAATTGGGGTTATTTTGTATAAATTGTGGTCATTTTGTTTTAGTGAGAAAGTGACTTTTGTTTACTTCAGTGGCCATCTTGATTAGCAGGTTTTAAACTTGCGCGCACAAATTCGGGTCAAATTCTTGTTGTTTGTAAGTTTTTGTTTCTATTATTGTTCTTGTTTAAGTATGGCTGACTGTTTGGATGTAGAGAGTATGCCTTTTGAAAGTAGTGTGCGATGTCTGTTATGTAGAGAAGAGAGTGAATGTGTCTGAGTGCCGTGTATGTGCTTTGACTGAGGAGGTGAGTAGATTACGTGCGGAATGCTTGAGACTGAACGATTTAGTGTCTGAAGTGAGAAGAGATGCAAGTGTACGTTTGAAGAGTCAGATTGGGACCAGGAGGGAGGAAGTTAGGCCTGGAACAGGGACTGGAGAGAAAGCAGTAAGTGAAGTGAGTGATGATGAGTGGTGGGTGAAAGTGAACAAAATAGATAAGTTAGGACAGGTTAGGTGTGTGAATGAGAGGGACATGGAACCTGTTAGGCTAACTAACAGATTTGATGCCCTGAGAGAGGAAGAATTTGAAAGAGATTTGTCTGGTGTGGCAGTGCCTGAAAGTAGAATAGAGGGTCGAGTGAGTGAGAGCAGGAGGGAGGGTAATACTAGGCCTAGAGAGAATAAGAGAATGACTGAGGTGATTGTGATGGGTGACTCTCAGATTAGGTATTTAGATAGGAAGTTGAGTGAAAGTAAATGGAAAGGAGTGAGAGTTTGTCTGCCGGGTGCTGGTGTAAATGATGTGTGTGAGAGGTATGATAGGTTGGTGTCTGGGTGTGAGAGGGAAGCAGTTGTGATTACACATGTTGGAGTAAACGATGTAAAGAAGGTGGGTACTTGTGAGTTACGACAGCGGTATAAAAGGCTGATTGAAAGGATGTGTGAAAGTAGAGTAAAAGGCGTTGTTTCAGGTGTGCTTCCAAGAATGGATGTGGGGATGGAATGGTTGTCTCGTGCAATGGGGTTGAATGAATATGTGAAAGGTTTGTGCAAGGAGTTAGGATTGGGATTTGTAGATGTTTGGAGTGGGTTTTATGGGAATAAGGGTTTGTATGCAATGGATGGACTCCATCTGAGCTGAGATGGGGTTGAGGTTTTGTGGCGGGAATTAGATACTGTTATTAGGTCTTTAGAGGCGGGAAACTAGGTTTTGATAGTGGTCAGGGAAATTTAATGGCTCAAAGTGAGACAGGAAAAGGAAGCAAACACAGATTTATAGAAGGTAAGCAGGCTAATGGAAGTGCTTTAGGGTTAAATTACTTGAGTAGTGATAGTGGTCAGGGAAATACAAGAGTACAGGGTCGGGGAAAGAGAGAAAGGAGATGCAGAGGAGATAGGCCCTCAGGTGCTTCAGGGATAGATGGGCTGAGTTGTCTTTACACAAATGCTCGTAGTCTTAGAAATAAGAAGGACAAATTATTTAGTTATATCATTCATGAAGATATAGATATAATATGTATAGTTGAATCATGGGTTAATGAAAATATATTTAATGATAATGTCAGTGAATTTGAACTAGAAGGTTATACTATGTACATTAGTCAAAGGAGAGATAGGACTGGTGGTGGGTTGATTATTTATATCAGAAATAGCATTTCTTCAAATCTAAATAACTCTATAAAGCAAGGAGAAGGTGAATCATTATGGATAGATATTAAGGTTGGTAAAAAAAGGAAAATACACTTGGGAGCTTTTTATAGACAACCAGGACAGACTGATTGTATCGATGAGTTAATGATTAGGGAAATAAGTAAAGGAGGCAAAGAAGATACAGTTATTCTTGGTGACTTTAATTTAACTTCTGTAGACTGGGAAAATATGATAGGAAGAGATAGAGCAAGTTGTAAGTTTATGGAGTGTTTTGAGGATAACTTTTTGAACCAATTTGTTAATAAGGCAACAAGGGGTGCCAATATATTAGATTGAATTCTTTCAAATGATGATCACTTAGTTCAAGGACTGAGTGTAGGGGAATCATTGGGAAACAGTGATCATCAGATGATTCGGTTTAATTTGCAAATAGTTAAGGGTAGAACAACGACAAACTTCACAAAAATTCCCAATTTTTATAGGGGAGATTACGATAAATTATGCAGCATGCTAAATCAGATTAGGTGGGATATAGAATTCCATGGAAAGAATACTTATGAGATGTGGGATATTTTTAAGACTATATTAAACATGGTTCAGGAACAGTGTATTCCGATGAAGTCTATTAGGAAGAAATGTAGAAAACCATTATGGTGGAATCAAGAAATAGCTAATAAAGTTTCAGAGAAAAAAAGGGCATACCAGAGATTACAAAGTGAGAGTAGTTTAGATAATTTACACCATTATAGGTCAACCAGAAATGAACTAAATAAGATTATTAAGAAGACCAAAAGAACAGCCGAAATTAATTTAGCTAAAAATAATAATAAAGATCCTAAAAAATTCTTTAGCTATTATAGAATCAATAATAAATCTAACAGTGCTAAAATAGGGCCTATTAAATATGAAGGGGTTTTGAAAGAATCTGATGAGGAAATAGTAGAGGTCCTTAATGATCATTTTGCTTCAGTATTCACAGAAGAGAAACCAGTTAGATTAATTGATGATAATTCTAGGTCAAGGGAAGTAGTAATAAATTCTATTAAAATAGACAGAGAAGAAATTAAAGGGCTTATAATTCAGTTAAATACTAGTAAGGCATCTGGCCCTGACAAAATTCATTCTAGGATACTCAAAGAAGGTGTAGAAAGTATTGCAGTAGCTCTCGAGAAGATATTTATTAGATCACTAGAATCTGGAGAAATAGCAAATGATGGGAAATTGGCAAATGTAGTGCCAATTTTTAAAAGGAAGGCAAAGAGGACCCAAATAACTTTCGACCGGTAAGCTTAACTTCTATAGTCTGTAAAATTCTTGAGAAGATGGTTAAGAAGGGAATTTCTGATCATCTAGAGAGTAGCAGGTTAATTAATGATGCTCAGCATTGTTTTAGAAAAGATAGATCGTGTTTAACAAATTTACTGGATTTTATGGATTATGTAACTAAAGAATTAGATAGGGGTGAGAAAGTTGATGTGATCTACTTAGATTTCAGCAAAGCTTTTGATAAGGTTCCACATAGAAGACTAGTTCATAAATTAAAGCTGCATGGGATATGTGGGAAAGTTTTAAATTGGATAACTGAATGGCTGAAAAATAGGAAACAGTGTTGTACTGAATGAAGTGAGGTCAGAGTGGAGGAATGTTATTAGTGGCGTACCTCAGGGATCAGTTTTAGGCCCTTTATTATTTATAATCTATGTAAATGATCTTGGGCAAGGTGTAAATAGCAAAGTGTCAATTTTTGCTGGACACTAAATTGGCCGCTGTAGTCAAAGAGGTTGAGGGTAGCTTTAAAGAGCAGGGTGACTTAGATAAGCTGTTAGCTTGGGCTCAGAAGTGGCAGATGACTTTAAACCTTAATAAATGCAAAGTTATTAACATGGGGAGAGATAATAGGGAATTTAGCTATGAGATGGATGGATATTGGCTTAATTTACCTTGAATTTACCTTGAATCCCGGTCGATAGGTACCCTCTTGGGTAATGAGACCGTACTGTTGTTTTTAGTTGATGTATGCAGAACGGATTTTTCAATATGTGAATATATAACTGTGTAGGTCTTTGTGGTTTTTCCATTCTTTTTCTAATCTTGACTTAAAGATATTTACAGTTTTGCTGGTTACAGTTTCTGTTGAGAGTTTGTTCCATATTGAAGTGACTCTTGTCGGGAAGAAATTGGCTCTTGGACCAGACGAGCTCTGCACTTGGTACTTAAAGCAGTGTCCTCTTGTGTTAGTCGAGAGACCCGGAGCAAACATTGACCTGTCGCACAGCTTACAGTGGTTTCCTATTTGCAGTTCGTCATGTCCATGTGAAATCTTATATAGTTGCATAACATCTGACCTCTGTCTTCTAAAGTACAGGGTAGGTAGATTAAGGGCTTTTAGTCTCTCTGAATAGGAGAGATGAGAGATACTGTGAACCATGCGTGTTGCTCTACGCTGTACCCTCTCCACCATATCTCTGTCTCTTTTAGTTTTTGGAGACCAGATTACTGATGCATACTCCAGATGGGGTCGAATAAGACTCTTGTACAGGGGGAGGAAGGCATCTTTGTCTAGATATTGGAATGTATGCTTAATTGCCCCAAGTATCTTGTTGGCTTTGTTGACTTGAGCTTGGACGTGGTTACTAAAGCTTAGATTGCAATCAATAAGGACTCCCAGGTCCTTCTCTTCCGTGGTGTTCTGTAGTGTGTGATCTGTTCCATCATCTCTTGTCATTTTGTACTTGTGCTGGGGGTTGCTATTTCCCATGTGCATTACTTTGCATTTATCAGGGTGGAACTTCATTTGCATTTTAACTGACCATTCTTGTAACATTTTCAAGTCTGCCTGTAAACAGTTAGTATGGGAGTTGCCTTCACAGTTTTGGACAGCTGCATATATCTTTGTGTCATCTGCAAAGAGCGATATGAAGTTTTGTAGTTTGTCAGGTATATCACTGACAAATATCATAAAGAGAAGGGGGCCCATCACAGATCCCTTGTAACTGGTTTCCTACATGATGCTGTACCACTTACTACCACTCTTTGCCTACGCTCCATCAAAAAACCACGGATCCACTGCAGGAGGTCACCGACGATACCAAGTGACTTCACTTTTCTAAGTAGTCTTTCATGTGGGACTGTGTCAAATGCTTTTGCATAGTCTAGGAAAATGATATCCACTGGTAAGCAGTGACTGAGAGCCTCTGTCCATATATCCAGCGCTTCTAAGAGATTTGTTACTGTGGATTTTCCCTTAGAGAAACCATGTTGTTGGACACATCTAAGATTATTGGCTTTGATATGTTGTATCATTGCCTCCGAGATAATTCTCTCTAGCATCTTGCACATTATTGAGGTTAGAGATACTGGGCGATAGTTGGCTGGGTCAGCCTTATTTCCCTTCTTGTAAATGGGAGTGATGTTCGCTTCCCTCCACTGTTCTGGAAGCTCGGAGTTGGTGATGCTGGATTGGAATATTGCTGTCAGAGGTTTGGTTATTTCCTTTGCTACTTCTCTAAGAACTCTAGGGTGTAGGTCATCGTTTCCTGGAGATTTATCAGTTCGAAGTGAATTCAGTTGCTTAAAAATCATGCTCTCTGTAATTTCTATTGTTCCTAGTGCCTCATACTGGAGAGGTTTAGGCTCAAAGTCTGGAATGTTAATTCTGTCCTCTTGTGTAAAGGTCTTAAAGTATTGCTCATTTAGTGTTTCGGCTTTATCTTTATCGTCACTTACAAAGTTACCATGTGTATCCTTAAGGTCACCTACGTCAGTTCGAGTTTTCCTGCGGTTGTTGACATAGTTCCAAAAGGCTTTGTTATTGGTCTTGGCCTCCTTTGCTAATTTTTTTTCAAATTCCCTACGGGCCTGCCTTGATGCATGTGTAGCTGAATTTCTAGCTTCTGTGTAAGCTTTCCAGTCAGGTTTGCTCTTTGTATTCAGATATCTTATCCATGCGTGGTACTTTCTCCTAGCTTTGTGGAAGGCATCCTTGTTCATCCATAGTGGTTTGTTCTTACTCTTTAAATTTTTTGTTGGTATATGATCCCTCACTGCCTTCATGATTCTTGATTGTAGTATATCAATGGCTTCTTGTGTTGACTTGCCCGCAAGCAATTCGTCCCATTCAATGCTTAGATCTTCTCTCATTTTTTCATAGTCTGCCTGCTCATAGTTCCATATTGTCCTCTTCTTTTCCTGAGGTGTTGTGCAGAAGATGAATTTGAAGTCCAATCTGGCATGATCACTTGCTCCTAGTGGCTCATGATGTACTAGTTGTTCAATCATTTCTTGCTCATTACTAAACACAAGATCATCCAATGTTGGAGTCTGCTCATTTCTATATCTGGTTGGCTGGGTGACGTGCTGATGTAAATATATATCTCGTACACATTCAACGAATCTGGATGCAGGATTGTCTGGATTTTCTATGTTCGGCGTTTGAGGTGATGGGTTCCAGGTGATGCTCGGATGATTAAAATCTCCTGTGATGAGTAGATGAGTTTTCCGTTTGTTAGTTGCCCACCTGAGAGTATCATGTAACGCTGTGTCTCGTGTAGTTGCAAGTAGAGGCGAACCAGATCTATAGATGACCCCTAAAAGCAAGTTGTTGTTGTGACTTCCCTGTATAGTTACCCATGTGCAGTCCTGGAATGAGTCCATTGGTGGCTTGATCTGTTTAGCATTAAGTGTAGATCTTACATATATACATGTCCCTCTGGTATTTTCTGCATATAAATCACTGGTGAATATATCGTATCCCTGAATTTGCATAACAGATAACTCTGGCACTTCCCCATGTTTGGGTTTAATTTCTGTTATTAGTATTACATCATATTGCTTGTCATTTACTAAAGCACAGAGCTCGTCATATTTGTTCATAAGTGAGTTATCTGTATTGGTATAGGATATTCTTAGTTCTGTTCGCTTGTTTCCACCACTTTTCTCTTTCTTATTATCCACCTTTTGTTTGGTTGTTTTACTCGTTGGTCCTTCAGTTGTTCCCTCAAGTTTTTTGACTCCTCCAATTGTTTCTTGGTTAGGTCAGGACGTATATAAATCTGGTTGTGGATAGGGTGCGAGCTATTACGTAATTCTTTGGCCTTGATCAATATCTGCTTCCTCTCACTTAAGCTGGCCATTGTTATCCTGAGTAGTCGGGCACGTTCACAGTTTGGCTTTCCCATCCTTTGTGCATTATTGATGTTGATCTTAAGTTTAAACTCTTCCTGAATAAGTTTGGTTACCCTGTTTATGTCACCCTCCTTCGAGTTTGTCTCAGGTAGATTATGTATGATAAGGTTGAATTTCCTAGCTTCTTGGTCTTCCTTCTCATTCAATTTCAGATCTACTTTGTCAGTCAATGATTTTGTTACTGTGTCAGTTGTTTTGCTGACTATTTGCTCAATTAGCTGTTCTTCAGTTAATCTCCCAAGCCCTGTCTGTTGCGGGTTTACCTCTAAGCACTGCTGTGTTTCCTCTAGTCGAACATGAGAAGGACTTAGGAGTGGTAGTAGATAGGTCACTGAAATTTTCAAAGCAGTGTATTGAGGCAAAAAATAGAGCAAATAGGGTGCTAGGTTACATTAAAAGAAATGTTAGCTACAAGAGTAAGGAGGTCATACTTAAACTATACAACTCTTATGTCAGGCCACATTTAGAGTACTGTATACAAGCATGGTCACCACATTTTAGACATGATATAAACTTATTAGAGTCAGTACAAAGGAGGGCAACAAAAATAATACCATGCCTGAAGCACCTTGAATATAAGAACATAAGAACATAAGAAAAGAAGGAGACTGCAAAAGACCATTCATGGCCTACACTTGGAAGCTCCTGTTCCAGTCAACACATAAAAGATTTCTTACCAGAGAAAAGTCATCAACATTGTCACCCTTTACAGGAGTTCGTCAGATCTAATCTACAATATACATAAAATGTATCCAGAGGATTATGTCCATTCATGCAACCGCAAAATAATCTCCCCACTCCGCAGAAAAATATATAAATATGTACATAAAAAAAGTCAGTCCCATCTAGCAGCTTCATTCATATATTTATCTAATCTATTCTTAAAACTACCCAGAGAGGAGGCTTCTATCACATGTCTAGTGAGCCTATTCCATTCATCTACCACACGATTTGTAAACCAATTCCTCCCAATCTCCTTCCTAAACCTATACTTATCAAGCTTAAACCCATTGCTACGTGTCCTGTCATGTTCACTAAGTATAAGAACCTTACCCAGATCACCTTTATTATATCCTTTTACCCATTTGAAGACTTCAATCAATTGCCCTCTGACTCTTCTCCTTTCCAATGTATGCAGATTTAGTTTTCTGAGCCTTTCACCATAAGGTAAGTTCCTTAGCCCACCAATCATCTTTGTCATCCTTCTCTGCACAGACTCAAGCAAATCAATATCCTTCCTATAATATGGTGACCAAAATTGTACTGCATAGTCTAGATGAGGCCTAACTAGCGCCAGATACAGTTTTAGAATGACTTCAGCACTCTTATTGCTTACACTCCTCCTAATGAATCCCAATATCCTATTAGCTTTATTCTTAGCATTTAGGCATTGCTTTCTAGGACGAAGGTCTGAACTTACCAAAATACCCAAGTCCCTCTCACAATCGGTCCTCCCTAAATTTCTCCCATTTAATTTATAACTATTCAGTGGATTATTTCTACCTATACTAAGTACACTACATTTGTCTATGTTAAACTTCATTTGCCATTTCTCAGCCCAATTGGACAGAATGGTCAATTCCTCCTGCATTACAACAGCATCAGAATCAGCCCTAATGGCCCTACCTAGCTTAGTATCATTAGCAAATTTACTCAGGTCACTACTTATACCTATGTCAAGATCATTAATATAAATTAAGAATAGCAAGGGACCCAAAACAGATCCTTGCGGAACTCCACTGCTAACACACCCCCACTCAGATTTAACTCCATATATACTAACTCTTTGCTGTCTGTCACCAAGCCATGACTGAATCCACCTAAATATACTGCCATCGATTCTGTGTGCTTTAACTTTGCTCAGAAGCCGTAAGTGTGGCACTCGATCAAAAGCCTTACTAAAGTCCAAGTATAAAATATCATAGTTTTCATCCTTATCTGCTGCTTCATACACCTTACTATAAAAAGACAGCAAATTAGTCAGGCAGGATTTACCCTTACTAAAGCCATGCTGTGATTCTTTTATCAACTTATGCTTATCCAAGTGATCCCTAATATTCCTTGCTATAATAGATTCCATCATTTTCCCTACCACTGATGTCAAACTTACTGGTCTGTAATTAGACATATTTGTTTTATCCCCTTTCTTAAATATAGGTATCACATTGGCTTTCTCCTATGCCACTGGTACAATGCCACTCTCCAATGATTTTCTAAAGATGCATGCTAGGGGCTCACTTAACACATCCTTACATTCTTTCAAAATTCTAGGAAAGACCTCATCAGGACCGGGTGCTTTACTACTTTTGATTTTATCAATTTCCTTTGTCACTATCTCCTTTGTGATCAAGATATCCTTTAATTTCTCTTCATCATTACCCCGAAAGATCATTGACACCTCGGGTATATTTTGAGTATCCTCCTGTGTAAATACTGAGAGAAAAAAGTCATTTAGCATTCCAGCCATTGAGTCCCTATCACTCACTAATTCTCCATTGGAATCTATAAGTGGGCCTATTTTATCTCTAACCTTAGTTTTGTATAATTGATAAAAACTTTTAGGATCTTCCTTTGCCCTATTTGCCACTTTAATTTCATAATTTCTCCTTGCTACTCTAACTAACTTTTTAACATCTCTTGCTAGTTCATTATATCTCTGCCTTAAGTGATCCTCTCCCTTTTTTATTTTCTTATAAATGCCCTTTTTAATGCCAATATAATGCTTAATTTTATCTGTCATCCATTTTGGGTCATTATTTTTAGTCCTAATCTCCTTATAAGGAATGTTAATCATCTGACCTGTAATTAATTGCTCAATTATTCTTTCATACTCCTCTTCAATTGTAATCTCTTCCTCCTGGTGATTATTGTCTCCACTAACTGATATCATTGAATCTATTCCTGAATTGATTTCATTGCCTGGTTTCTGTACAACTGCCTCCAGGTAAGTCCTTAGCCCATTATAATTTGCTCTTCTAAAGTCAGGAATTTTAACATTGTTCATGCTACTATCAATACCATTCCATTTCATCTTGAATCTAATTTCACAATGGTCACTATTACCCAAATTTCCTCCAATCTCAGTATCCTTAATAACTTCTTCCCTATTTGTCAGAACTAAATCCAGTATATTATTACCTCTAGTGGGTTCATTAATAATCTGCCTCAGAAAATTATCTTGGACAAACTTCAAAAATTCCTCAGCCTCCTGATCACCCACAAGAGCTTCCCAGTCTATATGAAGATAGACTGAGGGTATTAAATATGTTTTCATTTGAAAGAAGGTGTGTGAGGGGAGATATGATTGAGCTTTTTAAAATCTTTTCTGGGATGGATAAATTAGATTTCAGCAAGTTATTTGAGTTAGAAGGTAGTAATAGAACTAGAGGCCACCACTTAAAGATTAAAAAACAGAGGTTCAGACTGGATGTTAGAAAATATTTTTTCACTAACAGAGTGGTGGATTATTGGAATAGTTTGCCACCTGAGACTGTAGACAGCCCAAACTTGAATGTTTTCAAGCGCAGATTGGATGATTATATGGGGATGGAGGGTTAATTTCTTACTTTTTGGTATGTGGATATGTTTCTTGACTCATTCCTGTGGATGCAGTTTCTTTTTATTGTATATTTTGGGGGAGTTTGATTTTGTTTTTGACAGACTCCTATGGAGGCTTTAAATTATTTATTGTAGATGCATGGTTGGACATTCCTATGGATTGTTAAATTGTATATTGTAGATGCATGATCTGACAAAATCCTATGGATGCATTATATCAGTGGGATTTGATGGATACAGACGACCTTTGATAGGCCCTTGTGGCTTTTGTCATCCGTTAAATTATGTTATGTTATGTAGATATAATTTACTTAGATTTTAGTAAAGCATTTGATAAGTTACCAAATAGGAGACTAGTTCATGAATTAAAAATGTTTGGGATATGTGAGGGTGTTTCAAATTGGATAGCTGAGTGGCTGAAAGACAGGAAGCAAAGGGTAGTGCTTAATGGTGTAAAGTCAGAATGTAGCGATGTTATCAGTGGGGTTCCTCAGGGATCAGTTCTCGGCCCATTATTATTTGTCATCTATATAAACGATCTTGGGGAGGCAGTTAATAATAAATGTCAATTTTTGCGGATGATAACAAATTAGCAGCTGTAGTTAAAGATATTGATGATAATTTTAAAGTGCAGGGGGATTTAAATAAATTGTTATCCTGGGCACTTAAGTGGCAAATGACTTTCAACCTTGATAAGTGCAAAGTAATTAACATCGGAAAAGATAATAGAGAATTTAATAACTATTAAATGGATGGGCATTAGCTGAGCTCAGTAGAGGATGAGAAAGATCTAGGAGTAGTAATAGATAGGTCATTAAGGTTTTCTCAGCCGTGTATTGAAGCAAGAAATAGGATGCAATTCTCTGGATGTAGTTTTCCTGGGAGTTTGGGTGCCTTAAAAAAAAGAGGCCATTTGACTCGGATGACCTATGATGAGCCCTTGTGGCTTTTGTCATCTGTTATATTATATCGTGGGGGACTTTGATTTTGTCTTTCCCTGGTGATGGTGCTTTTTGTGGGTGGGTTTTGACAGAGGCGGATGACCTTTGATAGGCCCTTGTGGTTTTTGTCATCCGTGAAATTATGTTATGTTATGTTAGGGCAAATAGAGTGCTAGGTTTCATTAAGAGAAATGTCAGTTACAAAAGTAAGGAGGTTATTCTTAAACTCTATAACTCTTATGTTAGGCCACATCTAGAGTACTGTATACAGGCATAGTCCCCACATTTTTAACACGATATTAACCTTCTCGAGTCAGTGCAACAGAGGGCAACAAAGATTATTCCTTTCCTGAGGCACCTTGAATATATAGATAGACTGAGGGTATTAAATATGTTCTCGTTCGAAAGGAGGTGTGTGAGAAGGGATATGATTGAGCTCTTTAAAAAATTTTCTGGGATAGATAAATTGGATGTTAGCAAGTTTTTTGAGTTAGATGATGGAAATCGGACTAGAGGTCACCACTTGAAAATTAAAAAGCAAGGGTGTAGGTTGGATTTAAGAAAATATTTTTTCGCCAATAGAGTGGTAGACTTCTGGAACAAATTGCCGCCGAGGGTAGTAGGTAGTCCAAATTTAAATGTATTTAAGAGTAGGTTGGATGAGTTTATAGGGAGGGAAGGTTGTGATGGTTCCTAAGTTTTGTATATATTAATATTGTTTGTATATATCTATAGCTGCATGATTTAGTTCTTGACAAGCCTTGATTGGTGATACCCTTGTTTCTGGACGCAATCCTCTGGATGTAGTTTTCCTGGGAGTTTGGGTGACTTAAAAAAGAGACCGTTTGACTCGGATGACCTATGATGAGCCCTTGTGGCTTTTGTCATCTGTTATATTATATTGTGGGGGACTTTGATTTTGTCTTCCCCTGGTGATTGTGCATTTTGTGGGTGGGTTTTGACGGATGCGGATGACCTTTGATAGGCCCTTGTGGCCTATCAAATTATGTTATGTTAAGAATATTTTGCTGGATGGGGTAATTGCTGATTCTTGGGTTAGGTTCAAGAGGGCGTTCAAAGAGCAATTTGGAGATCGCAAATAGAGGACCTGCGGATCCTTCTCGATACGCAGGAAATCGGGAAGAGGCGTCCCACGCATTTTTTTAGCCATCTCAAAGCTCTTGCACATGCCAGAGGAGCACAGCTCGACCAACTCGAGCCACTCATAACTGAGACATTCATGCGTGGGATTCGAGATCAAATTAAGCCCCTTCTTTTAATGTCTTCCCCATCGAACGTGGATAAAATGGCAGAGGCGGCTGACGCCCTGTATAATAATCCTTTCATCAAATGGAGAAATGCAGGCCATGGGTCATTTAGCGATGTAAATAAACACTCACATGTATCCATTTCTCAGGTTAAGTCACCGGCCGGAGCTCCTTACGCCCGGCCAGGAATTCCTCAGGATGAATCCTCCCAGGTTTCGGGTCTTTTATGCGTTCTAGAGAGGATTGAAATGAATATTCGTGCCCTTAAGGTGCGAACGGGTCTTCACCGAGAGCAACATCGTGAGCAGGACGGAGGAGTCAGACGTCGTTTCCCCTCCCGAAAAAGGCAAAACCAACGAGGAAACTCCAGCACAGGAGGTGAGGCAAGGCAGGTTAATTTTCAACCTTCGTCTAATTCCCCCTATCCTGACAACTCTCAGGGTAGCTGCTGGTACCACTCTAATTATGGGAGCAACGCTGTTCGCTGTGTACAGCCTTGAAATTTTTACCATGCATCAATTCATGCCACCAACTTTAACCCTCATACTGGTTGTGCTGCTCATACTACTATATTTCAACCTTCAGACTGTTGCTGGTACCACCTCAAATTTGGTGCAAGAGCAGAAAAATGCTCAAAGCAATGCTCGTACCATCAAAATCCCCAATCTCAACATACCCTAACTTCACCACCGCAAATCTTTAAAAGAACTCTGCGGGTTCCCTCACCCAAATTTCACCTTCAGCACAGGGAACTTTAAACTGAATTCGCAAGTGATATGTGGGTCTGTCACCTCTGCAACATCATCCCTTCATTAGGTTGATCCTGCCTTTAGCGTTCATGACCCACTGTCTGGTTTCTCCTTCCTGGTTGACACTGGCGACCAATGCAGTGTCATTACAGCCTCTTCAGTCGATAAAGCTTGCGCCCCTTTCTGATCTGGTCCTTAAAGCTGCCAATTCATCGGACATAAGGACTTATGGTAGGCGTATCCTCGATCTCTCTCTCGGGTTACCTCGTGTTTTCCCATGGACCTTCATTGTTGCCGACGTCGACATGCCAATTTGGGGCCTCGACTTTCTTTCCGCTCATGACCTCGTGGTTGATTCTCGTCACCGCAAGCTCGTCGACAAAATAACGACACTAACTGTTGATTGTTCATTCTTTCCTTTCGCCAGCTCTCTCCTCTCTGTTCGTCTCCCTGCAACTGCTCCCCGCTTCCAGCAACTTCTGCGGGAGTTCCCAAGCCTCAGACTGCCTCATTTTAAGGACAGGCCCATCAAGCACAATGTAGTGCATAGGATAGAGACGACAGGAGGGCCAGTTTTTTTACGCCCCCGTCGACTGGCCTCGGATAGACTTTCCCTAATGATGCAAGAATTTAAATACATGATGGAGGCCGGGATCGCTTCCCCATCCACCTCCCCATGGGCTTCACCGATTCATGTAGTACCGAAGTCTACTCCAGCGAAATTCAGAGCTGTAGGTGACTACAGGCTACTCAATGCCTTTACAGTTCCGGATAGATATCCTCTGCATTTTTTATCAGATTTTAACTCCATCTCTTCGGTTGCTCCATTTTTTTGGCTCGATTTGGTTAGCGCTTTCAACCAAATCCTGATTCACCCTGATGATATCCCTAAGACGGCTATCACCACTCGATCTGTTCCTTCGTCATGAACCGAATGCCTTACGTACTTCATAACAGTGGTCAAACCTTCCAACGCTTCATGGATCAGGTTCTGAGAGGTCTTCCCTTCGTATTTTGTTATGTAGACGACCTCCTGATAGCATCTTCGTCTTTAAAGGAGCATTTTTTTCACCTTCGCCAGATTTTTGCACGATTAGATGAGTATGGTATCGTACTCAACACTTCTAAGTGTATCTTTGATGTGACACAGCTCTCCTTTTTGAGACACCACATTTCCCCGGAGGGAATTAGTCTTCTCGAGGACAAAGTTGAAGTTATCCGGGCTTCTCCCCGACCTCATCGCAAAAGCAGCTTCGTAGATTCTGTGGGATGGTAAACTTTTACCACAGGTTCATTTCCAACATCTCCCACATTATGCAACCTCTCTACGAATTGCTTTCCAAGTCCAAGAAGAACCTTCCTCTTTCCTGGTCCCCCGAAGCTTGCGAGGCTTTCTCTCGACCCAAAGAGGCTATTGCTTCCGCTTTCGCCCTGGCCCATCTTTGCCCAGGAGCTCACATAAGCGTTGCTTCGGACGCGTCCGCTACTCATGTTGGTGCGACGTTACAACAGAAGGTTGGTGACTCTTATCAACCCCTCGCCTTCTTCTCCTAAGCTCTTCTTCCTTCTTAACAGAGGTACAGTACGTTTTCCCGCGAATTACTGAGCATATACCTCGCTCTCTGTCACTTCCAACAATACTTGGAAGGGAGTGAATTCCCTGTCTTTACCGACCACAAGCCAGTGGTTGGTGCAATCGCCTCTAGTAGCACATCCTCTGTGCTCTCTGCAGTTGATACTCGTCATCTTGACTTCATCCTGCAGATGACAAACGATATTTGCTACGTTCCTGGTTCTTCAAACGTCGTACCAGATGCGCTTTCTCGCATTTCATCGATTTCGGGCACGCAACTCTCCCAAATTGCGCCCATCGATCACGCGACAATAGCGCTTGCCCAGGAAAAAGATTAAGACACGCAAACACTGCGTCACTATTCTCAACTCGTCGTTCGCGAGATTGACTTGCCGGATAGTACTTCCAGGCGCATCATGGTTGACTATTCAATTCCTGTCTGTGCTCGTCCTCTCATTCCTCTCGCCTACCGTCGGCGCATATTTGACCAGACTCACGGTCTCTCTCATCCTGGCATTCGAACAACTCGAAAGCTCATCACACAACGTTATGTGTGGCCAGATATGAACACCGACGTGGTCAAATGGACTAGCGCATGTCTCCCTTGTCAACGTGCAAAGGTTCAACGCCACACAAATTCCCCTCTGGCTGCTTTTCCACTTCCATCGGCACGTTTTGAGGCCGTTCACATCGATCTAGTTGGTCCTCTTCCCTTTTCGCGTGGTTGCACTTACCTTCTGACCATGATAGACCGCTTTACATCTTGGCCTAGAAGCAGTTCCTATCCCCGACATCAGAACTTCCACTGTAACTGGAGCTTTCGTCTCAGCATGGGTTGCTCATTTTGGTGTCCCATCAACGATCATGACTGATCGAGGTAGCCAATTTGAATCCCACCAATGGGATGCACTCATGTCAGTGCTTGGCTCCTTTCGTCTCCGTACCACTAGCTACCATCACCAGAGTAACTCTAAGGTGGAACGCATGCTTGCACTCATGTCAGTGCTTGGCTCCTTTCGTCTCGGTACCACTAGCCACCATCCCCAGAGTAACTCTAAGGTGGAACGTTTTCACAGGATTTTCAAGGAAAACTTACGCTCCACTGACCCCAACATCACTGGGGTGGACAAGCTATCCTTAATTCTCCTGGGAATTTGTGCCTCCTTGAAAGAGGATTTGAATTGCTGTTCTGCGGAACTCGTCTATGGTGCGCAACTTCGCCTCCCAGGCCAATTCTTATCTTCCGCTGACTGTCCTCTTCCTTCCGACATACATCCTGCTGCATACGTAGACAAATTAGTACGTGCGATGTCTGAGGTAAAGCCTACCGCCACAAGAGTGCCTGCTAATCAGAAACCTTTGGTGCCAAAGGAGATGGCAACTTGCTCTCATGTGTTTGTCCGTCGCGATTCTACTCGCACATCCTTGCAACCTGTCTATGACGGACCCTTTCTCGTCGTCTCCATGAAGCCGAAATTCTTTGTACTGCAGCTTGATACCAAGAAGGATACGGTTTCCATCGATCGGCTTAAAGCCGCTTTCACAGATGCCGTTCATCTGTTACATCCACTACCTTTCTCTTCCACTAATATAGGTCTTGTGGTCATCCCAGCCTACCTTCCGCACCCAACTATTCCTTCCACACTTCCAAACCAACCAATTCCACTTCCGAAACCTTATTCGGCTCTTTAAAATCAAACTGCAGCTTTTCCTCCCACCTCTTTACTTGCAAACCCTCCGCTAACCATCTCTACACCCCCCCCAATTCTTCTTCCCAACTGCTGCCGGCTCCCTTTTTGTTGCAGGACCACTTGACAACAGCCTGAGAAACAACGAACGACCAACGTGCAACTCTCGACAGTCGCCTTTTCGGGAGGTCTAGAATAATCGTCACCTGACGCTCCGGTCCTCGCTCGCGACAATCTCCCGCCTCAATGGAGTGGCACTACTAATCACCACCTGACCCGGAATCCTATTCAGCCACTTGGCACCAAAACCCGTTCTGGACACGTTGTAAGGAGACCTCGCCGTTATATAGACTGAAATTTATGTATATACCTTTGTGTTGTGCGAGCTTTACCATCGGTGGGGCAGTATTGTAGCGGTCCATACCCCTACAAAATGTAAATATTTATTCATATATATATATATATATATATATATATATATATATATATATATATATATATATATATATATATATATATGTATGTATATATATATATATATATATATATATATATATATATATATATATATATATATATATATATATATATATATATATATATATATATATATATAATTTCAAGAAGGGTTGGTAACCATGACTTAAATCGAGAGATTTGTACGCCTGCTCTCCCAAGCGTCTTAAATCAACCCATGAACTTCATTCGCATTGCTCACCTCGCATCGATGAATCAGGTCTGTGAATATTGGAAATGTAATTGTTTAGCTAAAAATTTCCCAAAGGAATCCCAAATTAATGCGTGATTCTTTTCTCATTTTCAGACCCATTCAACTCCGTTATAATCTATTGACCCATTTAACTATAATCACTTATCATCCAATTGCCTACAAAATCCATTTACCAAATTATAATCTATTTAATATTTATCAAATTATTTACCAATTACTATTTATCAAACAATTTACCAATTAATACTTACCACTAAAATTACCAATATTTACCAATCACTATTTTTCAACTATAAATCAATTACTAATTGCTAATCAATTTTCCAATTATTATAAATCCCATTTAACAATTAATTCATCAAACCATTTAACAATACCCAATTAATTATCAATCATCAATTGTTATACTCAATTTACAAATTACTTTTTAACGATTATCCCATCTATTTAACAATTACTACTTACAAATTACTTATAATACAAGCTATTTAACCATTATCCAATTGCCAATTGTATTCTAATTATCAATCATCATATGTTGTACTCTAATTATCAAACCATATTTAGCAATTGTAAATCCATTCTTGTTAACTCATGCAAAATTAATTCACTAGCGTAATTCAATCCAATCATAAACTGTTACTGTATAAATTCACTTTTAAATCTAACTGTTTATTTAATAATATATATTTTTCTTTACTCTTTATTTTAATACACGTTTTTCCAACGTCCGTCAAATTTAGGCTTAAGGAAATTCGTCTGAAAAAAATTTAGACTTCGCGTTAGCATTTCCTAAGTAATTCAGTTTCTCCAGAAAATTTCGAGAT